>CM055318.2:43561015-44761015 GCA_029255685.2 Silene conica | reverse complement strand
ATGGATTGACTGGCGGAGGGAAGAAGCCTGGAGGGGCTCCTCCCGAAGGTCCTGCAGTCGGGTTGATTGGCGGAGGGAAGAAGCCTGGAGGGGCTCCTCCCCAAGGTCTTGCGGCTGGTTGATTGGCTGCCACGGACGAACTAAAGCCTGGTCCTGGATGCCAACCAACTGCTGACTGCGCTGGTGCTCCTCCTTGCCACCCTCCAGTGATGGACTGGTTCATGGGTGCTGCTCCTACTGAAATCTCTGGCGTTCGCCCGATGGTAGGCTGCGGAGGGGTACCTGAAAAAATCAAAGGATCAGTCCCAGGGGGGAAAACAAGGTGTAGGATTACCTGCAGGCTGAACTGGTCTGGACTGCGGTGCTCCAAACACAGACGAGTCCAGATCCAGTATCTCTGGGCCACTGCTCGGGGTGGTGACACCTTGATCCAGCCTGGTGACGATCTCCTGGGGAATTGGCCGGTTCAACCCCGCTCTCCCGAAGGGATTGAAGGTCTGGCCAGGCCCTGGCTGCAACATTCTGAACGGCTGCTCTGGACGTGCGACTGCGGCGATCTGCTCTCTCAGGTCCAGATTGTCCTTCTTCAGGCCCTCTATGGCTTCCTGCAGAGCACTCATTCCCTGGACCACCATCTGCATCGGATCTGTACGGGGAGCCTGCGGCTGCTGGCCTGCTCCAGGCATCTGGGCTTCTCCACTTCTGCTGGGGCTGCTCTCCCTGCTCTGCCTTGGGGAAGCTGACACGGGGGGTGATCTGGGAATCTGAGGAGGTTTGCTAGCTGGAACCACAACCCTTGGGGCTGTGGTTAGACTTACGACCAGGTGTGGTCATGTGAGACCAACGGACACGGGAGGGTTGATCCCACTGGACTGGGCTGGCATGCTCTGAGAGCTGGATGGGTTAGCTTTGGTCCCAGACATGCTTGTTGTGACGAGGTAACGATTTTAAATATTGGAATGCGCACTATGCCTCACGGTGGGCGCTAAATTGTTTTGGTAAAATTTCTACCGAATTGAACTATTGTGATGTAGGTCAAAGTGACAACCAATATAAAGATTAACGCAGGAAATGAATACGAAAATTAACGAAACGAAATAATGACGCAAGGGATTTTGGTGACGCGGAAAAACCCAATGAGAGAAACAACCGCGGGGGGAACGGAATCCCACCAATATTTTTACTATGATCGAGGATGTACGCTGTTGAGATGGATTACAAGTGTTTACGTAGGTAGCTAGGTTACAGTGTATGCATCAATGAATAAAGAAATGCCTTCGTTTTTCTTTTATAGCTGCCAGTTGCTTGCCCAACTGATTTATTCTGGTGCTAGAGTGTGGGAGGGAATATAGGGGAATATCCCTTTAGGGTTTTGACCCGTTTCCTTTCTCCAACAGCTCTTCTTCTGCTCTGGTATGCGTCTGCTCTGCTCTGCTCTGGTCTGCGTCTGCTTCTTGTGGTGGGCTGCTTGTTTATTTATCTTTGGGCCTAATGGTGAAGTATGGTTTTTGGGCTAAACACTCAACACCTAACAAAATAAAATACTTAATTACCAACTAATACAATTACACCACTAAAATAATATGTCAATCATTCAAATCTATTATTTAAATAAAGTATATCGCATAACGAGACTGTATTAAGCATGACTACTTCAATTAACTTAACTAACTCGTCCTTATCACTTTTATAAGTTGCAATTAAATAAACGAACATTGAAAATATAGTTGACGATTGATAACCGTCACATTCTTGTATAAAATTTACTTAACAACTTGAATAATTAACAACATGAGCAAATATATACTAACAATAATAATCTTACCAACACTAACATTATTAACAACAATAACAATAATAATAATATTAATAATAACAATAACACTTATGTAAACAATACTAATAGTAATAATAATATCAATATCAATGATAATAATAATATAAGGATGGTAACAATTGATGACAAAACCCAACCATACTAATAGTGATAATAATAATAATAATAATAATAATAATAATAATAATAATATAATAATAATAATAATATTAATAATAATCTAACAACACAACAACAACACCAATTCAAAACGTACGGAAATATACTGCCATACAAACACAATTCAGACCTGTGACACCCTACTTCACACCATTACCGCCACTAGCCTGGTCACCCACGACCGCCACCACTGGACCCAACCTTAACTACGTACTACATACTACAAACTCCACCCATACGTCACCACCAAAGACCACCACAGCAACCACCACGACCGCCCAAAATAGCCTGCACACTACGCCTCTGCTCTGCCCTGTTCCGCTCTTTTTTTTTCCGATTTGAAGGACTACCACCGCCAACAACCCCCACCTATGGCCACCATCCCGACACCAGGGTGGTCGCCTATATACCAAAATCCATCACTCAGCAACCTAGACCAAACTACCTATTAACAAACCTAAAAAAAAGAAGAGACACAACAGCCCTTACAAACCCGACCTCTGTTTTCGTACGACTCCAACAACCTGACTATGGTGGTGCTCCGGCCACCACGCGCCACCTCACAACAGCCAAAATAAATTATAAACATCCTACTTCGACACCTAGAAACTGGAACCAAAACGAAACCAATATACAGTTCGGATTGATTTATAAAACAAACGAAGCAGAGTAACAAGCGTTACTGCTACTATTGACTTACAGCGATAAGGACGATGATGACTGCGGTTTCTCTCTCGTTCTTCCTCAATCCACGCCTCTGATAGGTGAATTAGGGTTCTATGTAGGTTTTACAACGTAGAAGAGAAGAGTTGTATGAGGGAATGGGGGCTGTATTAAGTCGATGCATAGAAGGGTTTGGGTAGGGTTAACGAGTTGCATCTAATAATTGTACCCGGTTAAACGAGTTGCATCTTATCCGAGTCCAACATTTTCCTTATTCGACCCGTCACGCTTCTCGAGACACGCAAACATCCATATTCCGTTCTCAACCCGTAACTTAAAATTATCGAATACATATAATTAATTATACTAAATAATTATGTAATTTAGTATTAGTTAATACTAATTAAATTAATTACAAAAATATAGAATTATGAGTACGGTAGTATTTTGGTCCATATAATATAAATTTAGAATTATTAGAATATTAGCAATTAGTAAGAATATAATAAAAATATAGGATTTAAATACAATTATGACTTAAATAATAATAAAAACAGAAATTATGTATAAAAGAGAAATAATTATAAAATAGGAAGTACCTTTAATTATAAATATATTATTAAAATTAAGAAATACGAATGAAATGCCATTTTACGAAATAATCATCGAATATAAAATAATTACGAAATAAGAAATAATCGTACAGATACGATTTATAAAATAATAACCGTTTATGTAAAATACTTTATAAACATGCCTTTTGAAGTACGTGTAGAAAACATGGTTTGACTGTCGTTGACCGAAGCTAACATACGGGGTATTACATAATTAATACTAATATCACTAAAATATAGTAGAATTATTAAGAAATACTAGAATTAGTGGCACTTAACAACAATAGTAGTAATATGTAGTAGTATACTAATGTAATAGCGGCATAGTAGTAGAAACTGAACAATGCAACAATACCCAACATGATTAAAAATAATACACCCTCCTATTCCATATTTTCTTCCCTATTCCTAAAACGGATTATTCAGGTTTTCTTCCCCTTTCCTATTTTGGAAACTTTTATTCTTATTTTATTCATTTCTCTCTCCTATTATCAAACCCCACTCAACCTTTTTACTCATATTTTATTTCTTTTTAATGCTTTTGGCCCCACAATTTGTTATTTAATTCCTAATTATTCATCCCTCTCTCCTATCACCAAACCCCACCCAATTTTTTACACTTATTTTATAAATCATCTTAATATTTGTGCCAAATACAAAAGGGAAGAAAATATGGAATAGGAGAGAGTATGCAACAATTAACTTACAGTAGCCCACCACGATGACCAAGACAACAACAAATATTGATTTCAGCGGCAGAAGACGCGACAACTTCAGTGATAGTTAACAGCGTATAACAACATTACAATGATATCAGACAGCAGCAGTTCAATATTAAAGTGTATATATAACCGTGTATAATGCAGTGGCATAGATGCAGTGGAGTAGTATAGCAATGATATGTAATAAAGTGAGTAGATATATGTGCCGTAGTGTAGTGAGCAGTAGCAGTATGGCAGCAGTATGCATAGTAGCAGATCAATAGAGACAGAGAACAGCAGCAGTATGGTACTGCAGTTAGCAACAAACACAGGAGAAACAGAACAATAGGAGATGCAACTACAATATTAAACATTTAGTAGCAATTAGTCAATAATAGCAACGTAATGGTAGCAGCAATAAACTAATAACAACACAGCATCGATTCCAGTAATATTAAGCACAGAAATCAGTAACATTCATGATGAACACAAGATTATGTGACGGATACTAATTACCCGCTAACTATTAAACATAAAACCCACATCAATTTCACATAAACACAAGGAAATCACATGTCCAATTAATTTAAGACAAAGGCCGAGCTTTTCTCATTATCGTCACCTAAAAGAGCGATTCTTCACTTCTAATCTTGAACAATGTACGAGTCCTTATCCGGGTCGTCCAAGTCAACACCTACAAACAACAAAAACGGATTATTAAGGGGTAATTTCGAGTAAACCTCAAAACAGCCCCGAAATCAACTTTGACGAAACGGAAATTGAAAGAGATAGAAAGAACGGGAATGAAGAGAGGAACGCGAAGGTGAAAACCTTGTCTCAATCGGAGTTGAGATGAGTAAATGGATGATGATTTTGTGAAGATGAAAAGAGTAAAAATGGTGGAACAATGTTACTATATTATTATTTGGTGAAGATGAGAGTAACGTTGGAAATAAGAGGATGGGTGTCCTTTATATTGACTTGAGTCGGGTTTCTAAAATGTAAGGAGCGGAACAACTTAAAACGGGATTTACCAAGTAAACGTGAAGTCTTTAAATTAAACAACTTAAGACAGAACTTAACGACATTTCTTAAAATAAAACTTACGAATTATAATTAAAATATTATTAAATTCCGTAAACTACTTTTAAATTATTAAAATTACTTTTATAAAAATACGGGCTGTTACATTTATGTAACGGAGTTGTTATGTAACATTCATTTTGTTTCTTCGACGATATTTCTTGGATACTATGTATTGAGATTTTTTTTTGATTATTTTTGTTCCAATATAAACAATGATTATATTTTTTGATCACTTGATTTGAAGAAATGCTTCTTTACAAATGATGGTTACGCTTTTAAAGATATTCATGAGTGATACAATAAAGAAGAATTAAAGGATGTCTTCTTGTGTCATCGTTGTTTTAAGTAAGCATTAATAAGTCGTGTTAATCGATTTTTAGAAACTAATGTACTTCCTTTGTCGGTGTTTAAGATCGCTATAATTAGCAAATAAATAATTCGGATAAAGGAAATAACCTTTTAACTATTGTTGATATATTATTATTCTCCAGTTTATGAAAGCGAATCAACTCAACTAAGGTGGTAGGGATTGTCAAAAGTTTGGGAATTATTTTTCCAGAAATTTAATATCCTAAGTTGAGAGGTTATTCTAGTTTTATATTTCTTTCATCAATTGTGTCACTGTAGTTGTCTTAGTTGGATTGGTATTGAATAAAAAAATGTTGAATTTTGGTAGAGCATGAATTTATGGTTTACTTTTTTATTTAATGGTTTGATGCTTCTAATTTGTATTCTCTCTATTTTTCGATGCACTTTCTTTTTTCTTATTTCGTGAGATAAGTTTTAGCTCGAGTTAAAATTCAGATCAGGTATGTTGAATCATAAAATTCATGCGTAAAGATTTGTACCCTTCAATTATATATGGACATTTTTGAAGACAAATTTAGATCAAAACTCAACGAAGATTGTCAAGGAGAAATGCACTGAAATGGAGGGGCTTGAACGGTCTGTTTGAGTGTTTATTTCAAGCCTTAATTTCAACACCATTTTTATGGAAAAAAATGAATTTACAAGTTGAAAGTTTTGAACCGAAAATTTCAACAAAGGGAGTTGTGCACTAAATTGGACAGCCCTTCTTTAGCCGTGCTTTTGTGATCACTTGGGTGGCTTGCCTTAGTTGCCTTTGTTTCCAATGTTGTGCGTTCAAGTCACCAAATATGCTCAAAGAAAGGAAAATGGGCTGCTCTTAAAACTCAAACAACTAAGTGGTCTGTGGCATCTATTGCTAGCTTCCAAGACTTCCTTTTTGGGTCAAGCATTTCCTACAATCCTTAAAGAAGGCTGCACTCTTTCCAAAATTGAGCAAACTAAAGATACCTCATGGCTGAACCATTTCAGCGTGAGAAGTACTTGCTAATGGTCCCCATTGTCCTCTACCCATTTCATTGAATATTACTTGGTGACTCCACAAGATGACAAGAAGATAAAGTGCACAAAGGACATTTTGGATGGAGCAATTGTGAGCAACAAAAGCTAACTCACGGCTGAACCATTTCAGCGTGAGAAATGCTCTACTTATGGTCCCCATTGTCCTCTTATTAGTTGTCACATGTACTCCTTATTTCACTTGTATTTTTGTTTTAGTTTCTCCTTTTATTTGTAGCCTTCAGATTAGGTTTTAGATGAATGGTTAGGATGAAAGATGAGCCTCTATATAAAGAGCTCACTTTCCTTTGTAAAAATAAGATTTGATGAATTAAGAAAAAGAAAATCAGAAGGTTTTGAAAACCCTTTGTAGTTCATTGCTTTGTGCTTGAACAACTCCATTACTTCGTATTTGGAGCCATGTTCCCGTCTTGCTTCGTGATCTGGACAAGTACATGAAGAAGAGTGAGTCCTTGCTTCGTGATCTTGGATGATCTCTTAGGCTTAAACTTGCTTCGTGTTCTGGTTTAAGTCATATCCTAGGCTAAACTTCATTATTGAAGTTAAGTCATATCCTTTTTATGTTTCTTTTCTTTATGTCCTACAAATATTAACCTCAAACAACCCTTAATATCGTTCTAAACAAACCCAGGAACTGTTCAAAACCACTCCTGGAATGCAAATTACAAAAACAGCCACGTTTTGAAGTCTTTTGAGTCCATTTTCTGTTCAATTGGTATCAGAGCTTCGGCTCTTGCGTTTTCTTAAACCAAGACGGTCTTGGGAACGGGTGGGACTTGGTGTTCTAGGGTGTGAACTCTCAATCTGTGCGTGGCTTGATTGCGAGTGTTGGCTTTGGTTCGAGCATTTGTATGATGCTTGAATCGAGTTGGCTAAATAAGGGGATTCTAAGTATTTGCTGTGTGCTTTCTTAGGATGTGCATCTTGTTGTCTCCCTCTATAACATCTACCACTCCCTTTGGCTTAATTTGTTTTGTTTTCGAAATCCTTTTTGTTTTGCCAATTTTTAAACCCGAAAGTTTGAGGACAAACTTTTTTCAACAAAGGGAGTTTGCACTGAAATGGAGGGGCTTGAACAGTCTGTTTGAGTGTTTTTTGCGAGCCTTAATTTCAACACCATTTTTATGCAAAAAATGAATTTACAAGTTGAAAGTTTTGAACCGAAAATTTCAACAAAGGGAGTTGTGCACTAAATTGGACAGCCCTTCTTTAGCCGTGCTTTTGTGATCACTTGGGTGGCTTGCCTTGGTTGCCTTTGTTTCCAATGTTGTGCGTTCAAGTCACCAAATATGCTTAAGAGAAAGGAAAATGGGCTGCTCTTAAAACTCCAGCAACTAAGTGGTCCGTGTCATCTATTGCTAGCTTCCAAGACTTCCTTTTTGGGTCAAGCATTTCCTACAATCCTTAAAGAAGGCTGCACTCTTTCTAAAATTGAGCAAACTAAAGATACCTCATGGCTGAACCATTTCAGCGTGAGAAGTACTTGTTAATGGTCCCCATTGTCCTCTACCCATTTCATTGAATATTACTTGGTGACTCCACAAGATGACAAGAAGATAAAGTGGACAGGACATTTTGGATGGAGCAATTGTAAGCAACAAAAGCTAACTCACGGCTGAACCATTTCAGCGTGAGAAATGCTCTACTTATGGTCCCCATTGTCCTCTTATTATTTGTCACATGTACTCCTTATTTCACTTGTATTTTTGTTTTAGTTTCTCCTTTTATTTGTAGCCTTTAGATTAGGTTTTAGATGAATGGTTAGGATGAAAGATGAGCCTCTATATAAAGAGCTCACTTTCCTTTGTAAAAATCAGATTTGATGAATTAAGAAAAAGAAAATCAGAAGGTTTTGAAAACCCTTTGTAGTTCATTGCTTTGTGCTTGAACAACTCCATTACTTCGTATTTGGAGCCATGTTCCCGTCTTGCTTCGTGATCTGGACGAGTACATGAAGAAGAGTGAGTCCTTGCTTCGTGATCTTGGATGATCTCTTAGGCTTAAACTTGCTTCGTGTTCTGGTTTAAGTCATATCCTAGGCTAAACTTCATTATTGAAGTTAAGTCATATCCTTTTTATGTTTCTTTTCTTTATGTCCTACAAATAATAACCTCAAACAACCCTTAATATCGTTCTAGACATACCCAGGAACTGTTCAGAAACACTCCTGGAATGCAAATTACAAAAACAGCCACGTTTTGAAGTCTTTTGAGTCCATTTTCTGTTCAATAGGTATCAGAGCTTCGACTCTTGCGTTTTCTTAAACCAAGACGGTCTTGGGAACGGGTGGGACTTGGTGTTCAAGGGTGTGAACTCTCAATCTGTGCGTGGCTTGATTGCGAGTGTTGGCTTTGGTTTGAGCATTTGTATGATGCTTGAATCGAGTTGGCTAAATAAGGGGATTCTAAGTATTTGTTGTGTGCTTTCTTAGGATGTGCATCTTGTTGTCTCCCTCTATAATATCTACCACTCCCTTTGGCTTAATTTGTTTTGTTTTCGAAATCCTTTTTGTTTTGCCAATTTTTAAACCCGAAAGTTTGAGGACAAACTTTTTTCAACAAAGGGAGTTTGTACTGAAATGGAGGGGCTTGAGAAGTCTGTTTGAGTGTTTATTTCGAGCCTTAATTTCAACACCATTTTTATGCAAAAAATGAATTTACAAGTTGAAAGTTTTGAACCGAAAATTTCAACAAAGGGAGTTGTGCACTAAATTGGACAGCCCTTCTTTAGCCGTGCTTTTGTGATCACTTGGGTGGCTTGCCTTGGTTGCCTTTGTTTCCAATGTTGTGCGTTCAAGTCACCAAATATGCTTAAAAGAAAGGAAAATGGGCTGATCTTAAAACTCCAGCAACTAAGTGGTCCGTGGCATCTATTGCTAGCTTCCAAGACTTCCTTTTTGGGTCAAGCATTTCCTACAATCCTTAAAGAAGGCTGCACTCTTTCCAAAATTGAGCAAACTAAAGATACCTCATGGCTGAACCATTTCAGCGTGAGAAGTACTTGCTAATGGTCCCCATTGTCCTCTACCCATTTCATTGAATATTACTTGGTGACTCCACAAGATGACAAGAAGATAAAGTGGACAAAGGACATTTTGGATGGAGCAATTGTGAGCAACAAAAGCTAACTCACGGCTGAACCATTTCAGCGTGAGAAATGCTCTACTTATGGTCCCCATTGTCCTCTTATTAGTTGTCACATGTACTCCTTATTTCACTTGTATTTTTGTTTTAGTTTCTCCTTTTATTTGTAGCCTTTAGATTAGGTTTTAGATGCATGGTTAGGATGAAAGATGAGCCTCTATATAAAGAGCTCACTTTCCTTTGTAAAAATAAGATTTGATGAATTAAGAAAAAGAAAATCAGAAGGTTTTGAAAACCCTTTGTAGTTCATTGCTTTGTGCTTGAACAACTCCATTACTTCGTATTTGGAGCCATGTTCCCGTCTTGCTTCGTGATCTGGACGAGTACATGAAGAAGAGTGAGTCCTTGCTTCGTGATCTTGGATGATCTCTTAGGCTTAAACTTGCTTCGTGTTCTGGTTTAAGTCATATCCTAGGCTAAACTTCATTATTGAAGTTAAGTCATATCCTTTTTATGTTTCTTTTCTTTATGTCCTACAAATAATAACCTCAAACAACCCTTAATATCGTTCTAAACAAACCCAGGAACTGTTCAAAAACACTCCCGGAATGCAAATTACAAAAACAGCCACGTTTTGAAGTCTTTTGAGTCCATTTTCTGTTCATGAAAGAGTATAATGCAAGAGTAATTACTTGGACATAAATTAAGTTGAGAAAATTAATTACAATTGTGGTTCCTGTAAATCTATAATTGAATTAAAATTATCTTAGAAGAGTCAGTGAAGATGACATGCATCAACCAAAATAAAGGTCCTAAAAGTATTGTTGAATTAAATTAAAGGATATGCCAGATTACAAATATTTAAATTAAATTAATAGCTACGAGATTGTGATTTGTAAAATAAATCATGCAAACACAATACCCTTAAAATAATCAGCTAGCATAGATTGATCAAATGGGGTAGAAGTCTATAAGAGATGATAGTGGAAACTAAGAGTGAAATGGTTGACAAATTTAGACAATTGGTTGACAAATTTAGATAATTGGTAACATTGGATCATAATTTTTTTTTGATAAAAGGTAAGTAGTATATAAAAAAACCAAAAGCAAATTACAAGGGGAAACTAAAGAAGATACAAAATATATATTCTAAGGCGCGGCCTTGTGTTTACGAAGAAACACGTCCTACTCCCTGCGTATTCAAAACCAAACTCATAAAAAACCATGGCAGAAACATTCTGTTTAGAAACAGAATATTGCCAGTCCTAAACCAGTTCAAGCGCTCACTTTTGACGAGCTTCAACACAGAGCGGACTGCAGCTGCACACATCTGCTCGTCCCCTGCATCTTCCCAACAGCCTACGAAAACAGAACTATTCTGCAAACTAATTTCAAACACTACTGCCAGCCAGATTTCCTACTCCAATTCATGTGCTCACTACTGATTAGCATCAACTCTTTCTGTTGCTTTAAGATCATACCAAAAATGCACTAACTGACACCTTACAGCACGCATTCTGCTCATTCACAGTACCTTCCAACAGCCTTTGACAGACTATCAGAAACTGCTGCTACCAAACTATTGCACTAACTGAAAACCTTCCTCATAGCAGACTACAACACGCATTCCTACTAATGATGCATCTGCCCACCATTCTACGTCCCAGCTACGCCATTGCCCAGACTGTTCTGACCACTACACACCCTCGCAACGTTATTAGGCCCTGCGTGTGCACAACCCAGAGACGGGAATTGAGTAGCATCTAGAGTGAACTTAGTTGCTGCACCATTCACAGCAGTTACTCCAACACCCTTAGCCCCTTCCTTCCTTGGAGGTTTTAACACTTCCTTATACGAATGTTGCCCAAACACGGTAGTAGCGACCTTCCTACACGCTGCCTAACTGGTTGGAACTTCTTCTGAACTACTTTGACCTGACCTTCCTTCCTCGTGGTTTCACCTTTTCGACACAAATCAGTTTCATGCCCCATCCCCTTACATTTTTGACAGGTAATCGGTCAACATTCATACTCCACCGGCACCCGAACTACATCACCATTCTCGTCCTTAAACGCAATCTGTTCAGGAAACTTTTGGTCCATTTGCAATTCAACCAACACCCGAGCGAACCCCAACCGAGTCCTTTCCTCAGTGGCCGCATCCCTCTTCACATATTTTCCAATAATGGAAGATATCTTAGGAAGACCTTTGCCCCAACATTTCAATGGCAATTGATGCAATCGAATCCAAGCTGGTACGGATTGAAGCACATCTAGCCCCAAGTCCAAATCCTTCGGCCATGGCTTGACAATTAGAGGTTTGTTCTCAAAAAGGAAATACCCCGACTGTAGAACCTGCTCTTGCATCTCCTTAGATTTGAATCTGACTAAGAATTCGCCTCACAAAGCCCTCAATGATTGCCCAAGGTGGATTAACACCCAAAATGCAACACATGACGGCTTAGTCCCAGTATTCGATTTCCTCTACCACATCCGCAGTATCCAATTGAATAAGGTTATCCAAATCAGTATCCAAAGACCCAACGCATTCACCCTGTATACTCCCCCGTCCCCTGTTTTCAACCATGGTTTTACCGTATCCCTCCTTACCCGACTCACTATCATCATCGCCCAACAAAGCAGATATACCAGAAAACATATTGCTATTTTGAAACTTACCTTCATCTGCAATCAAGGAATTCTCATTACCCGTCACTACCTCCTCCGAATTCGCATTGAATAGACCCATAGCACTGATTGAAGTTCGTCCCTGATGAACTGATATCAGCAACATTCTCAGGGAGACTGCTGATTGTCTCCACCCCTGGTCTTGGGTTGCAACATCTCCTTCCCCAATTCATGTACTGAACGAAACAATTCCCGTTGATTTGAACCCTCTTCAACCCCTTAAATTGGCTTCCCGTAGTTTCTGAACATTGGATTTTCGTCCCATGTCGGAGTTAAGCCACCGGCGGCAGGCCCCAGGGGCCGCAGAAGCCAGTCACGCAAACGTCTCCCTAAAATCGCCTCTAAGCCACCACTCTCTCTCTAGGGTTCCTTTTTTTGTTATAACATTGAATCATATTTATTTACTTTTATGTACCGCAAAAATTGTTTACCTTTGATTCTAATACTTCTCACAAAATAATAAAAATGTAAATATATTCTTAAGTCGATGGAAATAATACATATCATTCATATATACTAAATTGATCAAGGGTTTAGGATACGGATTACAAGTTGATGATGGTTAGTTGAGGGGGACATTGTCGTCTGAGGTGTTGGACTCCATCACTTTTGTCATGAAGGGCCTACTGGTGGGTCTCAAAGAAGTCATTCGTTGATGGTGAAGATTTTTCCAATAGTTCGGGTGTGGTGAGTGCGAAAGGAAATGAAAGAGATAGTAGCTAGAACATCGAGAGGAGAACAAAAAAGAGGGGTAATATGATTTTAAAAAAATGTAAAATAATTTGTAAAACTAAATGTATAGTTCCTACATAAGTAGGTTGTGAAAATTGAAATTTAAAATAATCTTGTATAAGTTTTTCAAATTTCACCTTTTATAAGTTAGAAAGTTGAGATAAAAAGTATAGTATTAATTTTTAATAATATATGGGTGCACGTAAAATTTTTTAATAATTAGTTATTTACTAAATTCTAATAAATACTTCGTATATATTAATTTTACTTTTAATAATATTTTCCATTACTACCGTGCAATTTGCACGGTTTCAAAACCTAGTCTACTAGTCTACACAACAGTAAACATCCTCTTGTCCCCTTCCTTCCTTCTTTGTATAAAAATATCCGGCTTCTTCCTTTAGTCTCCCCTATTTCTCCCTCCCCCTTTGCTGTAACCTAAAATAAAAAGAAAGAGGGAGCAGAAACCGTAATTGTTGCAAACAAAATCTCGATCCACCAACTCAATTATTAATGGATGCTTTCTGCAGCGACTGCAAGAAGCACACAGAGGTTGTATTCGATCACTCAGCAGGGGATACTGTCTGCTCCGAATGCGGTTTGGTACTGGAGTCTCATTCCATTGATGAGACTTCTGAGTGGCGTACCTTCGCCAATGAGTCCAACGATAACGACCCTGTCCGTGTTGGTGGCCCCTCTAACCCACTCCTTACTGACGGTGGACTCTCTACCGTCATCTCCAAGCCTAACGGTTCCTCCGGTGACTTCCTCTCTTCCTCCCTCGGTCGCTGGCAGAATCGCGGCTCTAATCCTGATCGCGCTCTTATCCTCGCCTTCAAAACCATTGCCACCATGGCCGACAGGTCTTCTTCTTTTTTCTCTATTGTTTTCAATGTCAAATTAGTCTGTTGAGCATACAATGGATGGTTGTGCTGCTGGGCTAACCCGTAACCGTTAGTAATGCTTTTTAATAGGGATCACCGTCAGAGATATTGGTGATGTCTCTTTTCTAACAATTTATTTTAATGTAGAGTTATGTTGGAATTTTTGGAGTATAAGTGATAGAGGGAAAACAAACGTCAGTATCAGTTTAAAAAAGGCAAATGTAGGAGATAATTGATAGTGCTGAAGCTGTGATTTTAAAAGCTTTAGACTTTTGCTTTACCTCACAATTTACTGTACTCAATAATTGCCATTAGGCCATTTCAAGTCTCTGAAACCAGTGAATTTTATGATGGAAGTTGTAAATTGTAAAATTTCCGTTGTTAGTGCCCCTGTTGGAAATTCAGTTTTAGTTGAGAGAACTAGGACCTGTTTTCTTATGTTTTGTTGGAGACTGAACGAGTGGGCTTGGAAGCTCTAGACATGTTTGATGAGGAGGATATATAAAAAACAGAATGATCTTTTATGTCAACAATGATCATTGGTCATGAGAAGGATACGCCAATAAGGTTGAGGACATGAGCATCCTAAATCCCGTATTTATAAGGTGGGTACAGAGTCACACGTAGGACTTGGAGAAGAGAGGCCTCTGGTTCAGGTGAGGGTGATCAATAAATTAGGGACCCACTTGACTTCATTACTATTAGGGATGAGGAGACGCCGAGGCGGACATGAGGTCTAGTTGTATTCTAGATGCTATGGCATGTTGGGTATACTTTGTTACATTCTGGTGGGAAATCAGTGTGAGATCCACAATGCCAACTTCTAGTAGGAAGGCTTTCTAGTTGGAAAATAAGTGCATTGTGTCTAACTTTGGCATCGTTAATTTATTTCCCTGTTTTGTTTATTAATTTATACTCCCTCCGTTCGATTCCACTTCGCAGGTTTGCTTTTTCACGTTTGCCAACGCACGTTTTAGATGTTAAATATCTTTAGCTACGTAGTTGCAAAAATTATAAAAGTTAGATATGTTCAATGTACTCGTAAAGACGAATCAAACAAGACCCCACATGAATATGTTTTCTCTTACGTATTAGGAGAAAATTGAGATTAAATGTTCACTTGTGAATAGTGTACAAAATAGAAACCTGCGAAGTGGAATCGAACGGAGGGAGTAGTTCATAACATTTTTTGGAAGAGATATTGCAATCATGAGTGTGAGCTGATAATTATTACCCTTTCCTGTCCCAGGTTGGGTCTCGTTTCAACCATAAAGGTATGAATTTCACGACATTTACTTTCTTCGTCGTGATCAATGATGTGCTTATGATCACATGCTAATTTACTAAGCAACAACTTTATTTTACCTCTTTCTTTGTTCAGCGTACATGTCTTTAGCGGTTTACTAGTTTTGTTGTGTCAGTATCGTTGGGGTACAAGACCAGAATTTTTAGTAGCATCTGAAATAGCTCGATTATGCTGCCATAAGTAGTCTCTGTGATATTACATGGAAAAGGGTCTCATATGGTTTTTTACCCTCTTAGTCTGCTAGAAGCAGCAGCCTCTTTAGTGGTAGTGATATATTGACGATGAGACCGAATGTATGCTGCCGTAAACAAGTCTACTCTGGGGTAATTCCTTTTTTCTGTAGGGTGCAGGTTCTATGCACTTCCACTTGAGTTACTTACTGTGAGTTGGGTGGGGATGGAGATGATTGTGTTTTGGTCATCTGTGACTTTTTTTTTTTTTTTTTTCCTCTCTCACTTGATGCTGTTGGTATGGAGGTCTACCTTATTGACGGACCATTACTTTTGGAAGAGTGGTGTTCTATGCATTGAGTCGATATGCATCCTTTTTTGAATGCATCTAATGGCATGGCAAAATGGCAAATAGGGCATCATACTTTACTGATTCTGTATTCATTTGATCTAGAACAAAATATTTCATTCATTTGTGATGGGGTTTTTCATCTTGTATAGGACCGAGCTAGTGAGATCTACAAGAAGGTGGAAGATCAGAAGTCTAGTAGAGGAAGAAATCAGGATGCTATACTAGCTGCATGCTTGTACATAGCTTGTCGTCAAGAAGATAAGCCTCGCACCGTAAAGGGTACAGCCTTAGATTCTCATAAAATATTGATCTTCCTGCATTAGCTGTATCTGAGCTTCATTGCTCATTTGGATTTCATATAGAAATCTGTTCTGTTGCCAATGGAGCGACAAAAAAAGAGATTGGTCGAGCAAAAGAGTACATTGTGAAACAATTGGAGGTTGAAATGGGGCAAGCGGTGGACATGGGAACTATACATGCTGGAGACTTCTTGGTAGTGTTTCTTTTCATCTTATTCAAGAGCTTTCTAGACTTATTTATTGTAGGTCGTTCTGCAAAGTGCATTCTCTTATTCCATTTGTATGGTGTTAAACACAAACAGAGGCGGTTTTGCTCAAATCTTGGAATGAACAACCAAGCCATGAAGGCTGCTCAAGAAGCTGTCCAGAAATCGGAAGAAATTGATATCAGGTAATATGCTTTACTGCGTACCAATTCTTATCTTGTTCCAGGACGTTAGAATGGTGATAACAATTGTTATTGGTAGACTGCATCACACTCCTCCTTGCTTACAAATTCATTATGAAGTGTCTTAATTCTGCCTCATTTCAGTCATTTGTTAACCTGAGAAACTCAAAGTTGATAGCTGCATACTCATGTATTAAATATGTTCATTTAGAGATGTTTGGTTCCAGGCATGCTAATGTTGCACCATTAGTAAAACTATCTCAGTTAAACTTGGTGCAAATAGAATTAAAGAAGCTCTTTTTGGGTAATAACCAACATAATCTGGGCATTTCAAAAATAGGCTTTGGTTAAAAGTTGTCAGACTGAACTCTTTTAACTGCTTGAAAAAAGGCGAGTCCTTGCTTCAAGTTGTCTGCGCACTAGTGCAAAAGTTTTTTGTTCTCTGTAACAAGAATTCTCACTTTTAAAAAGGAAACCTGATGTTCATAGTTTTTGGCATGGCGTGTTTATGAGTGTAAACTTACATTTTGCTATTTGCAATTTTTACAGGAGAAGTCCAATATCAATTGCAGCAGCAATTATCTATATTATCACCCAGCTTTCAGATGAAAAGAAACCACTTCGAGGTTAGTATTGTCGTATGGTCTTTCGAAGGCATGCATTGTATGTTTGAGACTTGCAAATCAAATAGAGGTTGTCTTTCCTATTCTACTAGGGTCAAGTGATTGACTACACGTCTACTTATTATGCAGTATTAGCACTTACATAGCAGTGGTTTCATTTTCATCCATGCACTGACCTTTTTGTTTCCTTTATTTGTTCTTTTCTTTGTCGTTTCTGTTCAACAACACTGGCCATTGATAAATATGACATGATGAGCTTAGCAATCTGCAATCTCTAGTCTGCATCGCTGTTCTTGAGCTTACTAGGCCTGGAAAATTTTATGATATAATTGATCTTGAATAATTAAAGCTTGAACGTAAGTGGGGAATATCAGTGGTTTCATTTTCTTTTCTCCCTATCTTTTCAGATCTATGTCTTAAGATACATGTTTTGTTACAAACTTACAACCCTATTGATGTCAATGGGGTGAGTTGCCGAGCTTTAAAAATTGTTCCTCTCAAAGATGTTCACTAGATTATTACATTTTTTTAGCTGCTCTCTAATATTTATCACTATATCTTACTCCTTAGGAAAACCAACATGTACTCCAAATTTGAACATATGATATCTGTTCAGCTTGTGCTCTTCACCGAACGTCATGCAGAAATTTAGATTTGATTACATAATGTTATACTCCTTCCGATTCTTAGGGATTACCCCATACTCCTTTTTCTGACCTATTCATTAGAATTGCCTCATTTCCGTTTTAAACATGTTTTTGTCAGTAAAGATCACTCTACTTTATTGGTGAGACGGACCCGACCTATCACCCCACTCACTACCTTAATATTTCCAAAGAATTGGAGGTATTACCTTTTTGAAACTGAAACGTGACATGAACTCTTGGTAAATAAAATTTCAGCATCGAGAATCCCATTCAAGTGTGTGGGAACACGCAACCGCCTGAATTTTAGACCATCCACAATGAAAGAGGAGGCTCTCGTCCTCTTTTATTTTTTCTAGTTTTCTCCTTTGGACACCATTTTCTCTTTCCTCTATGCCCCACATCTCAATTTTTTGAGCATGTATAATAAAGAGGATTGATCATCCTCTTAGCACACTCTCTCATCTAAGAGGACATCCCTTTCTATTGTGGTAGTAATGTGGAGTGTCCTCTTAGAGCATTCACATTGAAGAGGATTGACCATCCTCTTAGATGAGAGATTGCTAAGAGGATGTCCTCTTCAATGTGGCAACATACTCTTTGCATCCTCTCTGAAGAGGAAGAGGAAGACGTCTATTAGTGTTAAGAAGATGTCCTCTTCAATGTGGCAACACTCTTTACTTTTTTTTTGACGACGTGGAGGTTTGATCCTCCCCGGGCACGCAACAATACCATGCTAACCACTAACGTACCGGTAAACTCAATCCACGGGGTTCCCTCAAAATATCCAAAGGATGGACTGCGGGGTCCTGGTTTCGAATCTCCCTACCGCTAAGCTCAATCCACGGGGTTACCCCTCACTTGAAGACATGTGGCCTAGGGATCTCGTAGTCCATCTTTTGGATGTTTTGAGGGAATCCGGATTTCCACCAGACCAAGAGCACTTGGTTAATACTCTTTACTTTAACCTTGTATAAATTAAAAAAATAATTTACTAATAATATACATCGAAAATAATGAGTGGATACTTGGCACAAGGGCCAAAGTTCCACTTCCTCTATTTTTAGAGGAAGTAGTGATCTTCCTCTAAGAGGATGATCCATCTATTGTCGACAATAGAGAAGACCTCTTCTTAGAGGAGAGAGAGTACTAAGAGGAGGTTCAATCCTCTCCTCTCTATTGTGCATGGTCTACTTTTAGAGGAAGGTGTGCATTGGCCCTTGTGCTATTCAACCAATCAAATGTATTATATACTATCCAATTTGTTATATTTTTTCTTTATATTGAATGTGAGGAAGACTTGCTCTCAATTGTGGAAAAATATAGGATGAAAATATAGGAGGCAATAGTGGGTGAAGTACTGAAGTGTCAAAAAAAATAGGAGAGAAGAAAAATGAGAGGATCAAAAGGTCCTCTGTGTTATACATGGTCTTAGACCACCCACGATAGAGAGGAGCACTTTTTCTCTCTTATCTGGCACTTGGGCCAAGACAAGGATCTCTTCCTCTTCCTCTATGAAAAGGATGCACCCACATTGAAGATATTCTGCCTTACTGGTGGGTGGTGGCTGGTGTGATAGAAATTAGAAACAGACTTCCTTTTACTAGGGGTTAGGATTTGAAATAATTCAGTGCACCCCATGAAACCTCTCCTATTTTTAGCAATTGGAATGATAAAATACTTGCACTTTACAAGAGTATGATATCTACTTGAAATGTTCAGAAATACTAAATATGATAGCCAAATTGTCGTTGGTTTGATATGCAGATGTTTCACAAGCAACGGGAGTTGCGGAGGGGACGATAAGAAACGTGTACAAGGACCTTTATCCCCACATAGCTAAGATTATTCCAACATGGTATGCCAAAGAGGAAGATCTGAAAAACTTGTGCAGCCCATAGATGATTTTTGGTGAAGCAAACAACAAAGGCCCAAGGCTTGCCACAGCGAGATATTACATACTGATTTAAACCGGAAGTGGAATACTGAATGCTACAAAAGCTTACTTTGATGGCGGTTGACGGAAATATATACCGTCTCTGTCCATAAGGTGTAACTAGCATAGAAGTATATTCACAATTCACTTGAATGCGCTACTCTTATGTTGACAAGCCCGTTTCCCCATCCCCATTGTTCTGGCACAAATGAGTTTGCCTTGGAGAACAGAACCTCCCGTGGAAACACAGGGATCCAAGTTTTCTAAATTTAATGATCGGAACTTGGGTGTAATTTTGACACTGATGAAAATACCTCTCCTTTGTTCGTTGCAGTTTGAAAAACATTTGAAAGAAGTTTGAATGTTACTTCGTATAATGTATGATATGCTAAGATTGCTAACCTTGTAGTAGTAATCAACAAGTCTAGCAACTCGTTGAGATTTGAGAGTTATCTTAGTTCTAAAAACCAGACTGAACATCAAAAATGAGATTTACTAGTTGGGTTAGTTTTATTAGTAGGCGTTTAACCAAGTAATTGAAATTATCCAACTAGGTGAGATTGTGCTAGGCTGTTTTCGTTATACCCTGCTCGTCTTTTTCATGTAAGTTTTGCCCTGTAGTTCCGACGTGTGAAAATCACGACTAAATAATTGGGTTAATCCAAGTGATTACATTTTTTCGGCAATTGTAAAGGATGGTTTTACGTTCGCACGAGCGGCACGACCTGTTTAGCTAGATTATGCGCTATTTAATAAAGTTTCATAGGAATAAAGCACTTGCAATAAAATAAGGGAGGTTGCTAAATCCCGCACAATATTTTACTCAATCCTATACTTTTTACACTTATTCCGAATATATCCTCAATCCTACACTTTTTACACTTATTCCGAATATATCGTCATTTTTTATGGGTCATGTTAAATATCGTCGACACATTACTAATTATCGTCGACACATTAACATGAAATACCATTTTGCCCCCAGCAATCCTCTATATCTACAACTTCAATTTCGGACTTAAAAACGATATCGGGTTTTTACGAAATTCAAAAACTCGGTTTTCTTTGAAAATACAAAAATCGGTTTTCCTAGAAAATACAAAATCCACGTTTTGAAGAACGGTTTTCAACGATGAGCGACAATGACGAGGTTAGTTTACGATTTTAATTTGTTTGAAATTTACGATTTTAATTTGTTTGAAATTTAGGATTTGTAATATTGTAGAACGGATTAGCGTAGATTCCCGAAGCCGGTTTGAAAAAAAAAAAAAAAAAAAAAAAAAAGGGCGGACGAAGAACAATCACGTCTGGAGTGGGTATGGGACGAAGGGATTTTTCGTCCAGGGTGGGTATGGGACGAAAATCCCTTTCGTCTGGGCTGGTTGTGGGACGAACACGGGCTTCGTCTGGGGCGGTTGTGGGACGAACCGGATCTACGTCTGGGGCAGGTTGTGGACAAAAAATATTTTCGTCCCAGACCTATTCTGGACGTAAATCATGTATGTCCCATGTTTTTTTTTTTTAAAGTAACCGTAACCGTAACCGTAACCGTAACCCTAACCCTAACCGTAACCCTAACCCCTAAACCGTAATCATGAACGTAATTATCAAACCGTGTGCAGGTTTATGACGATGGAGACGGTGTTGACTACTCTAGTCATTTTACCACCGATAGACTTTTTCGTTCGAGTGGAGAAGGGTTTAGTTGGGCATTTGAGTTAGCACTTAGTCTCGGGTTTGGAATAAAAAGAGCGAGCAACAAAAAAGTTGGTCGTCACACGAGTTTGAGGCAGGATTATTTTGTTTGTCGGATGGGTGGACGACCTCCCTTAAATAATGATGCTGATACTTTGAGAAGGAGTAACACGGGTAGCTCGTGGTGCAATTGCAAATTCAGAATGAAAGCTGTTGAAATAGTAGAAGGTACTTGGAGGATTGTCATGCTTTTCGGGTTTCATAATCACGGGTTAGGGACGTATAGTGATGGCGATAGATATCACGCACGGTTTGATGAAGATGAGTTGGCTTTCATCGATGCCCAAGTTAGAGCTCACGTTACACCGGCGATTATTAGTGCGGGTTTGCATCAGAGAAATCCTGGGAAGGCTAGACCTAATCGGCGACAAATCTACAATCGTTCTCAGAAAGTAAGGGCCGAGGAAAGAGATGGGAGAAACCCGGCACAACAGATGTTGGCACTCGCGGTTCAGCATAAGTATGTGCATTTTTGGGTTACCGATCCGGAGGAGGACGAGCTTACCCACGTGTTCATGGCTCATCCAGAATCAGTTAAGATGTTTCGATCGTACTATTATGTTGCGTTGATCGATTCCACCTACAAGACAAACTTGTACGGTCTTCCGCTTATTGAGATGGTGGGTGTTACACCGGTTGGGAAGAGCTTTGTGATCGCTTATGCGATTGTTACTCATGAGTCCGAGGCGGGGTATGTTTGGGTTTTAGAGCGATTGAAGTCCCTTCTCAACGACGACGTTCAACCTAATGTAATTGTCACAGATTTCGAACGGGGTTTGTTGAATGCGATTCCGACTGTTTTTCCTGATTCGGATCACTTGTTATGTCTCTGGCATATATATTCGAACGTGGAGACCAAAGCACTCAATATCACGGGGAAGGACACTTGGGCTAAGTATATAACCAGCAATTTGTTTAAGGCGGTTGTTGAGGCGGAGACCCGAGATTTGTTCGATGTGCGTGGAGCGAGTTTGTTAGGCAATTTGCGGGTGTGGCGGCTTATGTTGAGGATCAGTGGATCCCGCACGTGGAAAAATGGGCCAAGTACAGAACGAACAAGATTACTCATTTCGGTAACACTACTACTTCTCGTGTTGAGTCGGCTCATGCAAATCTGAAGAAGTGGCTGAATAGCGCGAAACTGGCTATTGATAGCATTTGGATACGTTTCCATTCCTTGTTGGAAACGCAACATGTTGAGATCCGACACCGGTTGGAGTTATCTAGATCAGTACGACTAACGGGTCTTCATCGATTATTTTCCAGAATTTCTTGTAAAATATCGAAGGAAGCTATCATTGAATTGCGGGCAGAATTTGAAAGAGGCGCCAAGATGTCGGTAGAGGATTTATCGGCCAATTGCGGATGTGTGAAGTCTTCTGCACTGGGGTTGCTTTGTGCTTGTTCACTTCATCGCTTAGCTTATAATGGACATCGAGTGCCTCTTGATGTGTTACATGCATTTTGGAGGAAATTGGAGTACGATGGCTCTGAAGCGATGCCGACTTGTGACGATGCTCGAGTTGAGGAGTTGTTTGATGAAATTAGGAATGCAGACCCCACTATGAGATCTACCATGTTCGATGCCATATACTCTCAGTTGCATCCGGACGAGGAGGATGTACGCGAGCCTAAAGTGAACGAGAACCCGAGAGGACGTCCGAAAAAAGCAACTCGTAGGGAACCGTCCGCCGTTGAGCATGCACGGATTCGGGTCAGCCTTGGTAGAGGTAGAGGTAGGGGTAGAGGCAGATCTACTAAGCCCGATGGTTCGCAACGTAATGGTGCTGCATTCACTACACCCCCCCGTTCCACTCCGAAGGGAGACGGTACTCCGTCGACAGCCCCCCGTTCCACTCCGAAGGGAGTCGGTACTCCGTCATCGGGTTTCGGTACTCCATCATCTACCGCGACTACGAGTTCAGGGAGTTTCAGTGCATCACATTGTGCACCTTTAGAGGTGAATTACACCGTCGGTCAACCGAGGTACTTTCCTTATCTTGACTTTCTCCCTCCATGGTTTCCACAGTATCTAGAAGCGTGGTTTGATCCTACTCCAGATGGTCACTGTGGTTATCGAGTTATATCACATGCTTTACGGGGTGAGGGAGGTCATTTCACGATGGCTAGACGAGATCTGCTCCGAGAGATATGTAGTTCGGTCACGTACCGTGATGCTGTTTATGGACAGTGCCGATTTGAGTCCATAGATGTTGGTAGAGTTACATTTATGGATCAGGTATCGTGCGGGAGGGCTCATTGGATGGACACTTTCGATCTGTATGGATACGCTACGATGTACAACTGGGTGATATGCTGTATTTCTTCCGCGGACGATGTAGATGGGCGGCGACATTGGGGAGGTAGTTTCACTTTCATGCCTTTACGAGCCCATATCGGAGTGCGTGCCCCTTACGGTGTCTTATGGGTATTACATACGGGAAACCACTTTGTGAGGCTTCGGGTGCGTCCCTTGTCACCTATGCCACCGATAGCTCCTTGTTGGGAACACGATGGTAGCGTAGCTCATTACAGAGATAACTATCGACATCAACTGTCAATGTGGCGCAATTTCGAACCGCGTCGGTAGTTTTTGGTAGTGTACTTGATGTTTTATTTAGTGTAATTTATTCCGTATTATGTTTTATTCAGTGTAATTTATTCCGTATTATGTTTTATTTAGTGTAATTTATTCCGTATTATGTTTTATGTAGTGTAATTTATTCCGTATTATGTTTTATTTAGTGTAATTTATTCCGTATTATGTTTTATTTAGTGTTATTTATTCTGTATTATGTTTTATTTAGTGTAATTTATTTCGTTATAATTTGAAAATTTACCGTTTAAATTTAAAATTGTTACCGTTACAATTTTGAAATGTGACCGTTACAATTTGAAAATGTAACCGTTACAATTTGAAAATGTTACCGTTGCACAACGACTTCTTATAAATAGAGGTTATTATGTTCAGTTTAGAAACAACAACAACCCTTATTCACTCCAAAAATTCAAAACTATTATTATGGCTCTCACAAACATTCAAAAAAACAAATTTTATCAGCTGAGGATCGATCTTATAACAGATCAGTTCCCAGTTTTAGTTTCTCGCCTTGAACTAGTCATTCCAAGCGACACTGTATGGGATCTAGTAGAACATCGTCCAATTGACAACCTTTTTGGCATCCTACACGGACACCCCCACCGCAGTCCGGTTGTTGCCGACGATGATGTTACTGATGAAGTTGTAACTCAGAAGATGCACGAGTTTCGTAAGTTAAGGAACGACTTCCTTGTCTATATCGAGCGTATACTGAACTTGATAGACTACGCAACGTTATCGGATTTATGTGCCGGTAGAGT
Organism: Silene conica; assembly: GCA_029255685.2. Taxonomy (NCBI): domain Eukaryota; kingdom Viridiplantae; phylum Streptophyta; class Magnoliopsida; order Caryophyllales; family Caryophyllaceae; genus Silene; species Silene conica. Next base: position 44,736,350 of record CM055318.2, on the reverse strand, counting down.
CTTCAACCTAGGTAATGTTCGTCTGCGCGTTATAATGTTGTATGATCAATACGTTGCTAGCCAACCTGAAGTAATTGAAGCTGGAGATTACGAGGGAGATCTGGCTTCTTCATCTTCATCATCCGAAGATAATTAAGATCTGTAACCTTATGTTTTATGTCGTTTAATTTAATTCGTATTATGTTTTATGTTTTATGTTGTTTAGTTTATTTCGTACTACGTTTTATGTTTTATGTAGTTTAATTTATTTCGTACTATTTAAAAAAAATGTATTCGTCTTTCTTATGTTTTATATGCACTACGGGCTACTAACAAATTACTATAAAAAAAGAAACAACGAGTTACTAAATAATTTATAAAATCCGAACATAGGAAAATTCGCAACAAATAAAATAAAATTCATAAACACGCGAAAAATCTACGATCCGTCATCATCACTATCTGAACTAGTGTAGACAGCATCATATCTCTGCTGAATGCGATCACTCACAGTTTGCCGGGGGCCTTTGTTCTTCTCAATGCGGCTCCTAGTAGTGTCTAGCAGTGGTTTGACGGACTCCACAATTTTAAGGAAGTAGGCCAACTTCTCCTTGTCATCCGTTATCTTCTCCGAATCGACCAGCTGAACCGCCAAAGCCTGTGCACTCTGCAATTTCACAAATTACAGTCAGAATATGTAAACAAAATAAAGAATAAAATAAAATATTTATACAATTTTTACCTCAAGAGTGAAAGGGGCATCGTCACGTGGACCGGGAGCCATGCTGTTGTAAGAATCAATGATGAACGGGTGAGAAGCGAGCTCATACCATCCCATATAATCTTTAGCCACCTCGCCAAAATAAGTAACGGGTGTCGACTTACGGGCAAGCTGAATAACGTGATCGTCCCAACAATCCCATAAACCTTCGCCCACGCCCCCTACCCTAACATCGTACTCTCGTCCCGATGTAGGCCGGTATGCATCCAATGGCATAATAGGGTTGGGTACAACTTGCACATACCCAAACTGCCGTAAACACCGATCGGGCAGGTACATCTCAGCTATGTCTATGAACTGAATGCAACCAGAGTACAAAGTAGGAGGATGAACCACATCCTGACGCAGCCCAAACGGCTCCAACCTAACTGAAGCATGGTTAAGACCATCCAAAATCCTACGATACTCAATCAACCTCTCTGCAGTCTGGGGGAAAGAACCAAGATGTCTCCAGCAACATGCCCGACACTGGGTAGCCTGAATGTCCAATGGTGGATCTGGCACAAACATAGGGAAGTACTCATAGATCCAAGACTGTAACAGAGTCATGCAACCACCAATAGTCTTCACACCAGCCCGTGAAGCTATACCCAACTCACTACAACGAAAATTGAATCGGGCGACAAATATTGGCGACGGAAATCCGTCGCAAAACACCTAATGGCGACGGACAACAGTCGCCAAAATTTTGTCGCTGACTTTTGTCGCCAAAAAAATTCGGGCGACTGAAATCCGTCGCCAAATTTGGCGACAGCAGGGGTAGTCGCCATATATGCAAATTGGCGACAGAAACGAGGCAGTCACCAATTTGGCGACAGACTGTCCGTCGCCAAAGCTGGCTTTTCCGTCGCCAATGCCCCTGACTTTCCAGGGGCTTTGGTTTTTGGTGCTCTGTTTTGGCGACTGAAATCAGTCGCCATTACATCATTTCAGTCGCCAAAATTCCTGGGCATTTTTCATGAAAATCATTTTTTTCTGCCAAATCCAATACGAAATAATTTCAGTACACCTGCAGACATAAAGTAACCAGCAATTGGTGACGAACACCTTTTGAAACAACAACCAAATCTCCTTTTATAGAAAAAGAGAACCGTTATCAAATTACAAGAACACGTTAACTAAACTAATAAATCTCCACGTTCGACAATTTTTCCTAAGTTACTAAACTAATTAACTGCTTGAAATCCCATGCTAGCTCCACTACCGTCGCCTCCCTTTCCTCTTGGATCATTAGGATCTTCATTAAATGGTTGTGAACCGGGGTTGCAAGAGTAGAAATACGTCTCCATGGCCTTAAGACGTTCTCTCATCAACCGCATTTCCTCATCTCTTTCCGCTCTTTCTCGGTCAAGTTCTGATTGCAATTTACTTACAAGAGACGGCTCGTAGGTTTGGCGCGGCTCATATGAGGACCTTCTAGCCGGTTCCTTGTAAAACACCCCATGAGCTTGTCCGGCCCCATATACCATACCCTTCTTGTAACCATCCACCAATTTGAACCAAATTTCGTTATCATCCCGCTCAGGGTGGGCCTCTTTCTCTGCCTCATATGCCTCCTATAACATTAAGAAAATTATTATTAGTTAAGCAAAAACAATCATTGTCTAAGTTAACAAAAAAAACATCATTAGTTGAGAGAAACTATCTTACATATAACTCTTTGTCCTTAGCCTTAATCCAGATTCTTCTCTGCGTCTTTTCGTTGACCTTGGAATGCGTGTCAAGGAAAAGTTCGGGCATCGTCATCATCGGCTTCTTGCCGCCGTCTTTGTTGCCGCCGTCGTCGTTGTTGCTGCTATCCTTCTTCTTCTTCCCTCCCTAAATAGGGAAAATTGTTAATATAAGAAGTATAGTATATTCATTCAAAAAAGAGGTATTCATTCAAGACTTACACTAAAAATACGCGTCAAAAATGATCGTGATCCCCCGTGATGGGTAGGCTCGACCTCCGCATCTTTCTTCCCTCTTCTCTTGTTGATCTTCTTTTGAGCGGACACGGCTTGGAACTCGGGAGTCTCGCGTTGCTTTAGGAGATCTTGATATTTCTCACCTACAATTAAAAAGTATGTTAGTAGTATTAAGATATTTTCATTAATTCTTGTATTTACAAGTGACAAAATTATATATTACATGTACCTTTTAGATGCTCCGGTTCCTTCTTTCTTTTAACAATCTTGTAGATATAGTCTCTATATCTTGCTTTACCAACTTCATGGTACCTATCAAGGACGGATTGTTCATGTTCAGGAGCCCAATAGAAAGATTGCTACACAAAAGAAAAAAACATTAAATGTAATTAGTAGTTAGCTTAATGAGTTAAAAAAACAACTATATTTAATGCAATTACCCGATACGCATTGAACCAAGCTTCTTTTTGAGCCTTGCTAGCTTTCCCCCAAGAAGTAGGCACAGGTCCTAACAAGTTCTCCTTTGTGCTAGCAACGACCCCTCGACGAGGAGTCTGATGTCTAAACCTGTAACAGAAATTGTTAATTATAACAAATCATTTTATTACTTTAAAAATTGAATAATACACATTTAATAAACTAACTAACTCTTACCATAGTCCCGCCGGATCAAGTATAATCCGGTTATCCTGGGTGTACTGGAACTGTATACCATCGTCCGAGTCCTCATCCACTTGAGGCTCGATCTGTACCTCTTCTTCTACTGGTTCCTCTTCTTCTTGCACGGATGAAATATTAGCGCGATTACTGCCACCGCCTCGCACTCTACCTCGACCTCCTGCCATCTACAATCACATAAATGAAAATATTAGTAGGTGAAGAAAAAACATAAAATAAACCTAACAAGCATGAATTTAAATTGTACAACTATTATATACCAAATTAATCATCATCCTCATCCTCTTCTAGATCTTCATCATCATTATCACCAACATCCTCATCCTCATCCTCATCCTCATCCTCATTGTCATCATCATCACCAACATCGTCATCATCATGCACTCTCACTACTTCTTCAACTTCCTCCCATCCTTCTTCCAACTCAATATTAATAGTCTCATTATCCTCCTCCTCTTCCAACTCATCATCATCTTCATCTTCATTATCGTGAATGATTTCGTCTGTTGGAGACAAAATTGTCCCATTTGCTACTATTTCTTCTTGAAAAAAGGAGGTATCAATTTGTGATCATGCCTTTGTCTTAATGACTGCCCACCATGCCTTACTATTTCTATCATTTGTCGTGCTTGGATAGGAAGCGAAATACACTTGTTGAGCCTGATGTGCAAGTATAAATGGATCATACTTAGGGTATGTTCGGGTACGATTCACTTCTACAAGCTTGTAACATTCATGTGTTCTCATTCCAGCCGGGGAATTATCCTTCCACTCAATCTTGAATAAGGTAGTCTTGTAAGCTCGATCACGACCATTGTAAGACATCTCAAAAATGTCCTCTATAATACCATAATATTCGTGGTCATCAACGGAAGAAATAGTAACACCATAATTGCATCTAGCCTTACCCTTACCATGGTCGAATGTGTGGAAATTAAATCCATTAACTGAATATCGGTTCCGCGTCTTAACCAAGCGTGAAGGACCGAAGGCTAAACTCCTTATCAAATCATCTTGGATATTGAACTCAAGCACATGGTTCAGAAACCATTTTGGGAATTTGTCTTCATGTTTATCCCAAACATCATCCCTACTTACATTAGGATGTTCCTTAATGAAATCATCCACAAACTTCGTTTCATATGGCTCTAAGATCTCGCTATTTGATAGAACGTATAAGTGAGCACGATTGTATTCCTTGTCATCCAAATATCTCGTTCCACCTTTAGAGGAACAACCTTCACCATCTTGAGTTTGAAAAAACTCGGGTATACTTGTATCAACTTCATCTGCTTCATCAAGATTCAAGTTTTTTGCTTTGGTTTCTATATGATTTTCAAAGTAGAGAGAACAAAAATTTGCAATCTCTTCCGTTAAATAGGCATTGCATATAGAACCTTCAACCTTTGCTTTGTTTCCAATCTTTTTCTTCAAATGATTAAGAAACCTATATATAATTCATTACGTTGTTGTTAATTAAAGTTTGTAATATATTAGTTAATCTAAAATTTCAAAAATATGTAATACTCTTAGTATTACCTTTCAAATGGATACATCCATCTATATTGAACGGGTCCTCCAACTTTGGCTTCGTAGGGCAAATGGACCGGTAGATGCTCCATTGAGTTGAAAAATGAAGGGGGAAAGATCATCTCAAGCTTACATAATATTAGTGGTATTTGATCTTCGAGACGAATCATGTCATCAACACATATTGAGGACGAACATAAATCTCTAAAAAATTGACTAATCTCAACAATTGCATTCCATACCGTGGTTGGGAGGAGATGTTTCAAAGCAACGGGTAATAGTCACTCCATGAATACATGACAATCATGACTTTTCATGCCTTGTAACCTGATCCTCTTAAGATCAACACATCGACGAAAATCTGAAGCATATCCATCGGGGAATTTCAGATTTCGTAACCACTCACATAATACCTTCCTTTGTGGTTTGTCAAGAGTGTAAATGGCTTTTGGCTTAGACCCATCATTGCGAATATGTAATTTGGGACGATCACAAAACAACTTCAAGTCTTTTTTTGATCCAATAGTGTCACATGTTTCGCCTTCGACATCCATGATCATGTCAATTAATTGCTCAAAAAAATTCTTTTCTATATGCATCACATCCAAGTTGTGTCTGATTAACATTGTTTTCCAATATGGAAGGTCCCAAAATATGCTTCTTTTAAACCAACCATTTTTCTTCTTTTTGAGTTCTTTAAACTCTTCTTCAGTACCATCAATAGAAGATGGGAAATCACATATCAACTCCCATACCTCATCACCCGGAAGATGATCCGGGGCATCATCAAGTACCTCTTTCCCTTTTTTGAAAGCTTTCTTGTTTCTCCTAAGAGAATGATTTAGTGGTAAAAAGCATCTATGACAATCAAACCAACTAATTTTCTTGGAATTCGGAAGCCAAAAAGCTTTACTTTCACCCATGCAACGAGGACATGCTTTTTGTCCCGCAGTAGCCCAGCCAGATAGCATACCATATGCGGGAAAATCGTTTGTTGTCCATAAAAGTGAAGCTCTTAGTTGAAAATTCTGCTTTCTGAAAACATCATATGTTTCCACCCCAACTTCCCACAATTGTCTCAATTCTTCCACTAATGGTTGTAAATAAACATTCAAATGTCCTTTCGGATTTTTAGGACCGGGAATAATGAGAGACAAGAAAATGAATTCTCTTTTCATACATAATCAAGGCGGTAAGTTGTATGGTGTGACCATTACGGGCCAACAAGAGTAATTCTTACCAAATTGGGTAAAAGGACTAAATCCATCCGTACACAAGCCAAGTCGCACATTCCGGGGTTCCTCGGCAAATTCAGGATAGATTTGATCAAATCGTTTCCATTCTTCCCCGTCACTTGGATGACACATCTTCCAAGGAGTACGTGGATTTTCTTTGTGCCATGTCATTTGTTCGGCAAGTTTTTTGGTAGAATAAATTCTTTGAAGCCTAGGGGAAAGAGGAAGGTAAATTAATTGGTTTTCTGCTATTGGTTTCTTACACTTTTGACCCCTATTACCACTCTTGTTGCCTTTTTTCGTTTTGAAAACAACATCTCCATCGCTTGTCTGAAATCTATCCCTTCCACATTTTCTGCACTTGTCAAGTAACGCATCATCTTTCCAAAACAACATACATCCTTCTGGACAAGCATCGATCTTTTGATGTGGTAACTGAAGACCTTTAACTATTTTTTTGGTGTTGTAGAAACTTCGAGTCATGACGTTATCTTCGGGGATAGCATCCTCAAGGAAAGAAGCAATACCATCAACGGCAGGAAATGGCATATTATACTCACACTTCAAGGTTACTATCCTAGAGGCGGCTTGTAATAATGACATTCTGCTCCCTTCGTATAAAGGTTGTTCCGCAGCTTTTAACATGTCAAAAAAAGCCTTTGCTTGGGGATTTGGAGGTTGCTCTTCATTCAAGGCTACACGGTCATCGTCATTATTGGCTACATTAAACTCCAAGGCATCAACAACCATATCTCTATATGGGTTTTCGTCAACATGTTCGATGTGAGGTTGTTCGTGAATTGGGGAATAGGCTTCTCCATGAGAAATCCAATTATAATAATTTGGACGAAACCCATTTGTATAGAGATGTTCTTGTACCTCAATGACATATAGGTATTTCATATTTCGACATTTGCTACAAGGACACCTAAGTTTATTTTCTAACGAGTCATATTCCTCTTGTTGCTTAGCAAACTCAATAAACTCGGCAACACCCTCTATAAACCTAGCATTAGAAGGTCTCTTCTTAATATCTAATAACCCTCCATCATACATCCATGAACGTTCCAATCTCTTCATTTTAATCTAAACAAAAAAACCCAAAAAACAATTTTCAACACTAAAATTACATATATCTAAATTAAAATTACACTCACTTAATTGAAAAACAACCTCAATCACATAATAATAACAATTTATTAACAACAAGTTCCAATTATACAATTAACCACAAACTTATAAGCTAATTTAAGACGGTCTTAATAAGCTAGTATAATCTAACTAACATCCTAATAAGCTATTAAACATCCTAATCGACTACTTTAATCTAATTAACCAACATCAATAAGGCTAACAACATCGTCTTATACAAACTTCTTATAAACCCTAACCCACAATTATCTTATTAATATGCTAATTGGCTTCTAATACCTAATTAATCACAACCTAATAAGCTAAGACGGTCTTAATAACCTACTACAATCACTAAATGCACAAAATAAACCAACAATCAATCAAAAAATTGAAATTGAAATTGAACTAAAAGAGAGTATACAAACCTTAAATGGGTTGAATGAAGGTAAGAACAAGTATGGTGGTGGTGGTGGTGGCCGGAATCCGGTGACAGTGGCGTTGAGGGTGGCCGGAACACGTAGGGTAGGGTGGTGGTGGTGGTGGTTTTCGCCGTTTGTGTGTTTGAGTGTTTGTGTGTTGTGTGTTTGCGAATAATGAAAGGGGAACGAATTGCTGCTGTTTGTATACGGTAATTTGGCGACGGACTCACCAAATTGGCGACTGAAAGTTTCTGTCGCCAAATTTGGCGACTACTTTTCTGTCGCCAAATTCACCATTCAGTCGCCCGATTGTGTCGGTGGTTGGAAGTTTGGGGAAAGGGTTCTGTCGCCAAATTGGCGACTGATTTCCGTCGCCCGAATTTTTGTCCTGTCGCCAAATTGGCGACTGCCCTATGCGGTCGCCAAAAAATGTCGCCCGATCAAGTTTTTCTTGTAGTGACTGCCGGTACATAAAGGCTAGCGTACCGACACCCCAAGCAAATTCAGCAACCGAACTAGGATCATGCAATAAGGGTAACAGCTGGGGACGTAACCTATCGCCTGATTTGTCGACGAAAAGTGTCAACCCCAAAACCACAGTGAAGAACCCCTGAGCGGCAACAAAGTCACAACTCCTCCTCACCATCTCCAAAGTCGAGTTCACCAACAGACCCCCACTCTTGTAAATAGGGACCCTCTTATTAGGATTCAAGGGCTCCCTAAGGCCTTCCACTGTCCTCGAAAAAAAGCCACAAGCATGCATAATAGGATCCGCCACCGTCCCATCATCATTATTAACCCGACAACTTCGACCATCTACCCGAACACCTAAGATGTGCGCAACATCATGAAGGAGTATGCTGATCTACCCAAAAGGCACGTGGAAGCTGTTGGTGTCAGGTTGCCACCTCTCAACGAAAGCAGAAATAAGCGGCATGTTAAAATGCTCGGTCATGGAACCTACAAAGTGAGCAAGACCACTCTCGTCATACATAGACTGAACGGCCGGAGATAGTCGCCAGTTACTCAACACCTTCGCCTTACCAAATCGGTGGTAACCCGTCAACACTGGTTGACCTACATCGTTAGGCGTCGTCCATAACTGGTTGGCGATGTGACCCCCAAAGCTCGGAATTATCCTTAGCGGACCAACAGTTGGGCCTCCAGGAACAAGACCGGTAACCACCCAAGAATTATCCTTAGCGGACCTCTTCTTCTTCGGAGGCGTTACACTGCTAGGACCCTCCTCACCCGCAAAACACCCGTCACCCTGTCTACGGGGAGCCCTCCTCACCCGCTCCTCAGCCCCAACCCTCTCCTCAGCCCGGTCCTCAACCCGCTCCTCAGAACCATGAGCTACCGACTCGTCGGCGAAAATCTCAGCAACAACAGCTAAATCCTCCGGCTCAAACCGTAACTGTTTGCCAACCCGTGCTGATGCTGTCACCTTTCGACCTCTCACATTTCTGGCATTTCCTCCTCCGGCCATCTATTCACAAAATAATTAAACATTTTAGAATAAAAATTATTCGTTATTACGTTAACAAAGCAAGACGGAACTAATAAAATTATTTTAAAAAAATAATAACCGGGTAAGTAATTTTAAAAAATAAAGAAAATTTTTAAAAAAAATATTACGAAATCCTAAACCCTAATTTAAAAAAAAAAAAACAGACGAAGATCGTCCCCCTCCCACACCCCCCACGGACGAAAATCGTCCCCGTCCCAAACCCACCCTAGACGAAGTCTGCCTTCGTCCCAAAACCTAATTTTTAAAAAAAAAAACCAGACGAAGATCGTCCCCGTCCCACACCCCCCACGGACGAAAATCGTCCCCGTCCCAAACCCACCCTAGACGAACTCTGCCTTCGTCCCAAACCCGGCACAGACGAAATTTTTTGTCGTCCATCCCCGACCCCAGACGGCTATGTTCTTCGTCCCAAGCTTTTTTTTTTTTCGAGCTACATCAAACCAATAATTCGACAAAAAACTAAGGCATATCCAACAATCAAACTACAATTCAATCCTAATTCCGTATAAAACTAAGACATCTATCCTAATTCCGTTTCTAATCTATCAAATTAACAAGAAAATAACATATAAACAAAACTACGAAGTAAAGAATACATACCGTGTTCAAGTTTCGAAATTGAGACAGAAAAATTGTTGTTGAAAAAATACGGTTTTTGAATTTGAATTTGAGTTTTGTTAGATGAAGAATGAAATTTGAGTTAGTTTTATTTGAATATAAAGGAAAAAGGAAAGGGGATGGGAGGGGTAGTTTAGGTAGTTCATTAATTTGTGTCGACGATAATTAGTAATGTGTCGACGACGTATAGTAGGTTGGTTTTTTATCCCTACCAAAAAAAAAACCAGAGAGAGAAACAAGAGAAATCAAAATTCCCAAAAATCAATTCTCTTCTCCGGAATGATGATGAAATATTGGATAGTGGAAGTTAAAAGATTTGGTTAGAAATTTCTAGTCCCCAGTAGGTGTAGTAGTATCAAGTCATTGGACAGAGAAAAAGTTCTCTCTAAAACGTAGAGAGGGAAGCCATAAAGTTCCATTTTGCAATCACAAAAACTACTATGAGACAATTGCACAAATGAATAGTTGAATACAATGCAACGAGTCTCTTTTACTCGTTTTATGCAATGGATATCCATCTTTTACTACTATATTTCAATAGCTATTTATTTGTCCAATAAGTGCATTTATTACTAACAAACAGTCTCTTATTTTTCCCATGAAATTATTTTTCTCATGCATTACTACTTTCGCATATAATTGCTTGCTTATTTCCCGTGCATCTAATTTCCGCTACTTCCATTTGGCCTCATGCATGCAACAATCTTGTGTTGTTTTTTTCTTCATTGATGTCCGAAAAATCTTGTTGCAACTTATTATGGAGAGTGATATCATTCCAATCACTATGATGGTAGACAATGAATCATTTGTAGTAGTTGTTTTTTATGTAAACTATGAAAATGTTTCCAATCCTAATGGTGGTATAGATATGGGAGAGCATCTACTATACGAGAATGACTACAATACTGACGTTTAACAAAGTCTTATGTTTGTCTACAAGTATTGACCATTTGTATATTAATAGAGACCACTGTATAAACGTTGGTGACCACGTAATTTGTTATACGTTTAACTGTAAGTGTTGAGTTCACCGTTATCTAAAAGTGTCTTAACCATATATGTCAAGTTGCGATTTCAAATGTTAACTTTTGCTTGATCATAACCAACTCATTTGTTAGTTTAACAAGTTTTTTTTGAGAAAAATATGTGATTAAGAATATCATATCCCGATGTTGAAAATATGTGTTTAAGAATAACGTCATAATCAAATTTAAATAGAGACCATAGAATCAATTATGCAATTAATCTTTGTTAGTTTTGTCATAACTATCACTTTAGATTCAAGAATGTCATAATTTTCCTGATATATGCTGAGACCGTTGTCCATTTTTGTAAACTTTGTTAATTTTTCATATTAATGAGGTCCATTTCTTATGTGAGAATGAGAGATGTTATAAACTCTGGTGACCATTTATAGTTACAGATGACCGTGATATAATTACTTGTGACCATGTTATATTATTATGAACTGTCTGATGAACTATACTTGTTCAGAAGTGTCTGGTTATTTGTTTTGGTAATCATATTGTAGTTACAGATGACCATGTTATAATTACTGGTGACCATGTTATATTATTATGAACTGTCCGACGAACTGTCCATATTATAAACTCTGGTGACCATGTTGATGTAGTTACAGATGACCATGTTATGGTTGTTGGTGACCATGTTTTATTATTATGAACTGTCTGATGAACTATACTTGTTAAAAAGTGTCTGGTTATTTGTTTTGGTGATCATGTTGTAGTTACAGATGACCATGTTATAATTATCGGTGACCCTGTTATATTATTATGAATTGTTTGATGAACTGTCCATTTTATACTCTTGTGACCATGTTTTAGTTACAGATGATCACATTATAGTTATTGGTCACCATGTTTTATTATTACGAACTATCTGATGAACTATACTTCTATCGAAGTGTATGGTTATTTGTTTTGGTGACCATGTTGTAGTTACAGATGACCATGTTATATTTACTGGTGACCGTGTTATATTATTATGAATTGTCTGTTGAACTGAGCATTTTTTGTGTGTGGATTTTTCAGGTGGAGATTTATTTCAATTCATTCTTTGGTCGGGGAGACGAGTTTTAAATGGGAGACATAATATTCAATGTACGAATCTCATTCCAATGCTATAAGTTTGAAATTAGGTTGGGGACTCGTTGCAGAAAAAGCCCAAAGCTCCCACACACGTGCTTGATCTGGTGAGGTGTATAACAAAATGTAGAAGCCAAAGGAAAAAAAGGGCAAATTTCTAAAAGCACATAAAGGACGAAAGTGATAGAAATTAGTCATACTAACTTAACCAAATTATTAGTCTTACTAATAATATACGTATAAAATTAACTCATTAATTTACTAGATCTTATGCATGCAATAAAACTTGCGGAATAAAACGAAAAGGGTCCTTACATTCGGTCCGAGTATGCAAAGGACGATCTTCCACGGAGCAACCAACGTAGATTGTCTCCTTCAAATTGCACCCAAGACTTACCCTTAACAAACCGAGATGGACACGGACTAGGTGTGCAAAACGGTTTTACCTTAAAACCGTAAACTAATATCTTTTATTATTAGTCTACAAAATACTACAACTATTGTAGTATAAATATTATGTGAATAATATTTTAAGAGGTTTTGTATTTCTTACACTAGAAACGGCTTAGCATTAGGCTTAGATATATGAAGAGTGATCAAGTCACATATATAGAGGGTGGGATGGTTGGGTTGCCGTGTAAGAGGGACATGTGGAAGGGTTAAAACCCTTTTTATCTTACCCATAATGTTAAGTGTTAGGTCATATCAACAGTTAACATAATCATGATAATTATAAGATAAAATTATCATATAATATTACCTTATAATGGCCATTTACACGGCTAATATTGTAACATTTTACAAATGTAATTTGTACAATATGTAACAAACCATGTGACATAATTCAATTGTATTAATTTAAAATATATTTATCACATAAATAATATTTCTAAATTAATTAAATCATATTTAACAAATTATTTTAGTAATTCGTAATTACCGTCCCAATATATGGTTATTATAATAATCGTCAATACGATGTACAACGTTTGTTATAACTATGAACCATTCATATTCTAGTTTCGATATTTCAAAAATATCGATTAATATTTGACAATCGACACCTTTCAATTTCAAATATAAATCTTACATTAAGATCCAACCTCTGATTTCTCGATATTCGATTTTAAGGAATTTGATCAATTCATATCGTATATAATTAATCAATGTATACGTTAAGGGGATTATCCTATAGGTGTGATCTAAAGGGATCAACTGACCACCACCGTCATACGACAGTAATGTCAAACTCTAGTCAGCCAATCATTACCGATTAATGTTGGTCAGTTGACTATATATAATATCGGATCATCCCTTGCATATTCTTATCATAAGATTTTGACAATGATTATTATCATTTACGTGATCGCACTATTGTTGAGGACACATTTCCCAACAATCTCCCACTTGTCCTCGACAAGTGTGCTCACCGATTCACTTGTCCTATTACATCATCTCGCACTCAATGCAAGGTGTCTTCCAGGTCGTACTTGATGCCCGTCGTTGAGGGTACCAAAGATAAATTTATATTCCTAACTTAAACAATTAGATAGTGAAAGTCAGGGTCGAACCACAAGGAGGTGGGGAATGTTTATTGTCTTAATGTTAATGTTTAAAGGTAACAAGTTTTGGGGGTTTGATTGGTTGATGCTATATCTAAGGCAAAGATAAAAATAAAACAAGAATTAAAAGATGAGAATAAAATATAAATAAAGGGGATGCTAGGATGTTTGGGTAATAATTAGCTAAGGTAAAATAAATCCTAAGGTCAACATGTATTGCAGTCGCGTAAGGGGATGTAACATATCTTTTTAGGTCTATGCTACCTAATAGCTCCTTTCGGCCTATGCTATTAGTTCCTAGGTCTCACAATTATTGGGTGTCAACAATAAGGGTGATTCCTAAATTCCAGGTCACATACCTTTCAGCCTTGAGTAACCTATCCGTCTTAAGGTGTAAACCAATGCCCTTCCCGTATCTTTCAATCTTGGGTAGGTCATTACTAACATCCTACAAGTCTCCTTATGGTCTCATTGCAGGATATTATAATTTATAAGAAAAGACGAAATAAGAAAACAGACGCGAGTGGTCGACCGACCGGCTACTCCAGTCGGCCGACCACGGCCTCGGTCGACCGACCGACTATTTCAGTCGGCCGACCGTGGTCCTGCTACAGGTCGGATTTTCGGATTTTTATCTACCTATGCATATTATCCCCTACATCCTAACATATGAAAATTAGCTACTCATAACTGTTAAGGCGAATATAAAATTGGGAGTAAACATGGAAAACATAGTAAATAATCTAAACATGCACGATTCAAATAAAGCTCGGGATTCTAACTTAACAATTGTAATAAAAGCAATAAGAACAATAATAAAGCAAGATTAAGAGAGCAATTACCACAATTTGGAATTAGGGCAGAAAGAAACTAACTTTATTGATGAATGCTTGAGAACTATTGAAGGATTATAATTGAACTAAAAACTAAATAGAATTCTCTAAATAAGACTTGATTATCATTCTATGATAGAAAACTAGATTAAGAACTTTTCTCCTAAAAGATTTTATAGACCAAAGATCTAAAAATCCCAGATGCCAAACCCTAATCACAAGATTGGCTTATATAGGGTAAAAACTAAGAGTTTCCTTAAAATTCTAATTCTACTTTATTTCCGAAAACGAATCGTACGGGCCTCGTTCTGGTCGGCCGACCCGTATAACTGGTCGGTCGACCACTTCTTGCTGGGCTTCTCTTATTTCCGTCTCTTTCGCGAAAATTGGACTTTATGAAAATCGGGCCTGGTCGGCCGACCCGTTTAGCTGGTCGGTCGACCGCTTCTTCTGGGAAGTCTTCGGATTTCTTCTTGTTTTGACCTTTGGTACTTGATTTTCGACTCCAGTTGACTTTCCATTTATTCTTTAATTAAGCAAAAGACTTGAGGATACGAGTTTGGTGCTAAATTGCTTCTTTTCCGCGTAAATCTGCAAAAGTGCATAAAAATACGAAAGTACACAATTTGTGGGAAATAAAGGCTAAAACATAGTAAATGAGCGACCAAATACGTGTAAAAATAGATGTAAAACATCATAAAATAGACACGTATCAAATTCCCCAAACCAAACCCTTGCTTGCCCTCAAGCAAGAAATAGACTCGATCTTAACTAATGGAACGATTTCAATCTCAGAGCGAAATTTACATGTAAGCCTGAACCAATACCAAGTACAAAATGAGAAAGTATTCAAATCATGCAAACGAGTTATAGGGTTGTCAAACTTGAAAACATAAAGACTATAGAGACTTATACCATGGACTCTCGCGGTACGCTCGAGACACTCATGAAGCAAAGGGTGAGTATATGTAAAAGATAGAAAGAAGTAATTTTGTAGAGACACTCACCTAACTGCGACCCATGAAAAACATGCCTGCAATCTAACATGAACAAGAATTCTACAACCTTGTATAACAATCTCATTAAATGACCCAGATACATGCAAATGAGGTAATGAAAGATGTGTGAGGTAAAAGGTAAAAAGTGGTTAAGATGTTTTTGGATATGTGGGGTTAGTAACCAAGCTAGTAAAACCGATTCCCAACAACATACTTCACGACTTTTTGGTATTAAGAAAGTGCTCTTTCTTGTGGCACAACTCTCACATTATATAAGAAAGGACTCCCAAATATTTTTGAATGAAGCACGGGAGTGATAACATATAAAAGAAAGGAATTTCCGGAACGAAATTTTGAATCTGATTCTTCCAAGTGGTCGGCCGACCCATTAAAGTGGTCGGTCGACTGGCTCTGTACGTTTTTGACTTTTTTTCGTTTTTCTTTTATTTCTTTCTTTCTTTGAATGAATTTTTTTTTCTGTTCTTTTTTTTTTTCTTTTCTTGCTTTCTTTCTTTCTTTTCTCTTTTTGCTCATAATAGCACGCAAACCAAGATGCCTCAAAAAATAATCCAATGACTACAAATACTAGCTTGGAAGGGTAGGCTAAGTATGGGATGTAGTTTTGGGGGAATAAAAAGGCAATTTAGCTATGTGAAGCTTATGGGTAAATGTGAGAAAAGGGAATCCCAAATGCACGTATCAAGACTCACAAAACGAGAAAGTAAAACAAGTATATAGCAATTCAAGTTCATGTTTATGCATATTGATGTAACATGTTCCAAGGGGAGTACTACTCACATCCTAGACAACTGGTTTAAGAATGAAACCAGGAAAAAGGCTCTAAAACTTAGAATGTATAAGTAGGTCGCCAAGGTATAAGTCAAGTCTCAAGATATGCAAGTTGACAAAAACTCGTAGAAATGCAAAAAACTCTCATACTAAAACAAGTTGACAAGGCAAGGTAAAGGCATAAACATGTAAGATAGCTAAATCATCCTTGAAATACTTTCGTTCCGACTTGACCTATATGCTAAAATAAACGTGCATTTTTTGGAATTTTTTAAATTTTTTAATTTTTTTTGGATTTTTGTATATATAAGGAAAATAAAGAAGAGAACGATGCAAGACAGAAATGCATTAAACGTGTGACAAAATGCAATGCATGTAACATGAAACCATTCCCCAAACCAACCCGCACAATGTCCCCATTGTGCATTAGCCTAAGTAAAGGTTTCAGAAAATTAAAAGACAAATGTAAGTAAAATAAAATAAAGGAAAAACTGGAAAGAACTCACTGGGGTAAAAGATGTATGAGAAAAACCTCCCCAAACCAGCGTAAGCTGGGAGGTTTTTGGTGGCCAGCAGTGTCACTTAAGTACCCAAGACGGTTGCATGATTCCCGAGGAAAAGAAACGAAAGACTGCGACGGACAGTCGGTCGACCGACCGGTGTTTCTGGTCGATCGACCTCCTATGAACAGTGGAAAAATCCGCGATACAGCGCGTCTGGTCGACCGACTGATGTTTCTGGTCGGTCGACCAGCTGAGTCCTGGAGGTCTTTGCTTTTTTTTTCTCGGAAATCCTGAAAAAGCAAGAAAATATGCGCGCCCAACAATGCGCGAGATGCCCGGAACGATTCTAAAAGTCTTAACTACTAGCAATCAAACTAAAAAGTTTCACACAACATAAAATAAATTGTCTTAAAACTGCAACTTAAAAACAACTATCCGCTGAAGATGCGGAGGATATCCGACCACGGCTTCTGACGGCACGCCGTAGTCTCCACTGTTTTTGCTTCAGTAGCAAAACACATCTTCTTTCCTCCGTCGCAAAGCATGTGCGACGGTCTCTCTTCTTGAGCCTGCCTCCTCTTCTTTTTTTCTTCTCGATCCACGGCGTCTGGATCCTCATCTTCTCCATAGCTTAGGCATCCCATTCCTCCTCTCTGGATGATGACTTCCTTCTCCTTGGGTTTCCCAAAACCAGTTCCTGCAATAGTCACGATAGAAGTGTCCTCCCTATTGCTCCCAATCTGGGGCGGAGGTGTAAAAACAGATACAGGAACAGGTAATAGAGGTGGAGAAGTAGTGATGACCTTGTACTTCTTCTCAGAAGTTATAGCATTACATGTAATGGGGGTCATAGCATCCTTCTTCCTATAGGATAGGCCATAGATAATAGAATGTTTGCCTACTTTGAAGGTTAGAGTTCCAGAGCCTACATCTATAATGGCACCTGCAGTGTGAAGAAAGGGTCTTCCTAGAATGATGGGTATATGGGCATCCTCTGGGATGTCCAAAACAACAAAGTCTACTGGGAAGAAAAACCTGTCAATACGCACAGGGATGTTTTCTAACACCCCTATAGGTTCCATAGATGTGCGATCAGCCATCTGGACTGTCATACTGGTCACCGCAAATTCGGTCATTCCTAGTTTTAAGGCAACGCTTAGGGGCATGACACTTATACTAGCACCTAGGTCGCATAAAGCCTTTTTAACTGGGAAGGTTCCTATATTACAGGGGACAGAAAAACTTCCAGGGTCTTCTAATTTATGAGGGGCAATGACATGAGTTAAAAAGCTAGATGACTCTTCAGTGAGAGCCACCGACTCAACCTTTTCTAGAGACCTCTTTCTTGACAAAAGCTGTCTCATGAATTTAAGATAAGAAGGAACTTGTTGAACTAATTCTAAAAATGGAACTTGAACATTTAATGAACGAATTACATCTTTAAATTTGTCAAAAGATACCTGATCCTTCGAAGGCACGAGTCTCTCTGGAAAAGGAGCAGCTGAGGATTCCGTATTTGTAGCCCTTTTTAAAAACCTAGGGGTCTTATCACCCCTGAAAAGGAAATCCCTTAAGTTATTTGGCAGTTCTGGACGAAAGGGAACTTCGGGCTCTGCTTCTGTGGTCGGTCGACCAGTAACCTCGGTCGGTCGACCAGTCTCCTGTTCAGGCGAAATCTTTGGATTCTGCTCTGTGGTCGGTCGACCAGAATTTTCGGTCGGTCGACCGACTTTGCTGTTACTCGCTATTTTTTCTGTTTCAGCCCCCACTTTAGTACCACTCCGCAGGGTTACGACGTTTAGAGTCTCCTTCTTCTGGTCCGGTTTGGTCGGTAGTTGACCCGGAGCTC
Source organism: Silene conica (assembly GCA_029255685.2). NCBI lineage: Eukaryota > Viridiplantae > Streptophyta > Magnoliopsida > Caryophyllales > Caryophyllaceae > Silene > Silene conica. The sequence continues at coordinate 44,717,899 of CM055318.2, read as the reverse complement.
TAGTATCATTCTTGCTCGCGATCTGAGCAATCTGGGACTCCAACATCTTCATTCCTGCCTCTCTAGCCTGTGACTCCTTCTGAACCAACCCAATAAGATTTTGGATAAGAGCATCTGTGTTGGGTGGTGGATTGGAAGGTGGTTGAGGGTTGAAAGGTGGTCTTTGGAAATTCTGTTTATGTGGGGGTACATATGTGGAATTTTGCTGAGGTTGCATATGCTGTGGGTTTTGAACATTCTGGCTTGTCCACCTTAAGTTGGGATGGACATTGTTATTATTTGGATCATAGAAATTGTTCCCACGATAATGCTGAAAAGCGGCACATGTTTCATTAGATGAAGTACAGAATTTTGATACATGCCCTTCTCCACCGCACCTCTCACAAGCAAAGGGTCCGTCCTGAACGGCGTTCACCTGGTAAATTCCTCCCTTGCTTCCACTCCCTAGATCGAGCTTTCCTGCAGCCTCAAATTTTTCTAGCTTGGCCGTTAAGGCCTCAATTGCTGCCAGGTTGTACTCTGATTTTCTCTGATTTCCTCTGGAAGTACCATGCTCAGCGCGGTGCACAGCAACATCTTCTATTAACTTGAGACCTTTAGTCTCTCCTGAATTATCCTGGAATCTCCCATTAGCTGCAGCATCTAAGTAGGCCCTGTTGTCATCATACAGGCCATTGTAGAACTGGTTGCAAAGAAACCATTGTTCGAATCCGTGATGTGGTATGGATCGAACAAGTCTCTTGAACCTGTCCCACGCCTCGCTAAAATCTTCATTGGGCCCTTGCTTGAAATTAGTAATCTGCGCTCTTAAGGCATTAGTCTTTGATGCAGAATAGTATTTCCTGTAGAAAGCTAGGGCTAAGGTGTTCCAATCTGTAACTCCCGCAGCAGTGCGGTCAAGGTCTCTGTACCATTCTCTCGCAGAGTCCCTAAGGGAGAAGATAAACATGGTCTGTTTAATCTGATCCTGCGTCACTCCTTCTGGGGGTGCTATAGAGCATATGTAATCTGTGAAGATTTCAATATGCTTAGCTGCATCCTCATTGGCCGAGCCTCCGAATTGGTTTCTTTCAACCATAGTAATATAGGCAGGCTTGGCCTCGAATGGCTTCCCAGTACCTGCAGGTAAAGTGAACCCTTTGTATAGGTCCTTTGCCTGAGGCATAGAGTGACTGGCAATAGTAGCTTCTTCTGTCATGTTATCTTCTTCTTTAGGAAAAACTGGAAAGTGGGTAAAAGGTGGTGTTTTTGGTGAAAGTGGATTGATGGGTGAATTTGGTTGTGAAGGTGGTGTTTTTGGTGAAGACGGTGGTAACTCGAAAAGGTCTTCTTGAAATAAAGAGGATGGCGACCCTCCCTCTCGATTTGCTAGAAGTTGCTTTCTTCTTTCTCTAAGAGTCCTCTCAATTTCAAGGTCAAGTGGTAGGAGTTCTCCTTGAACTGACCTGCGCATAAGAGGAAACTACAAGAAAAAGGTGAGAAGGTTTAAGGAACAAAAAGTTCCTTAAACAAAGAGAAACAAAAACAAAAAACAATAAACACTGGCGTCACCTCCCCGGCAACGGCGCCAAAATTTGATGCCCGTCGTTGAGGGTACCAAAGATAAATTTATATTCCTAACTTAAACAATTAGATAGTGAAAGTCAGGGTCGAACCACAAGGAGGTGGGGAATGTTTATTGTCTTAATGTTAATGTTTAAAGGTAACAAGTTTTGGGGGTTTGATTGGTTGATGCTATATCTAAGGCAAAGATAAAAATAAAACAAGAATTAAAAGATGAGAATAAAATATAAATAAAGGGGATGCTAGGATGTTTGGGTAATAATTAGCTAAGGTAAAATAAATCCTAAGGTCAACATGTATTGCAGTCGCGTAAGGGGATGTAACATATCTTTTTAGGTCTATGCTACCTAATAGCTCCTTTCGGCCTATGCTATTAGTTCCTAGGTCTCACAATTATTGGGTGTCAACAATAAGGGTGATTCCTAAATTCCAGGTCACATACCTTTCAGCCTTGAGTAACCTATCCGTCTTAAGGTGTAAACCAATGCCCTTCCCGTATCTTTCAATCTTGGGTAGGTCATTACTAACATCCTACAAGTCTCCTTATGGTCTCATTGCAGGATATTATAATTTATAAGAAAAGACGAAATAAGAAAACAGACGCGAGTGGTCGACCGACCGGCTACTCCAGTCGGCCGACCACGGCCTCGGTCGACCGACCGACTATTTCAGTCGGCCGACCGTGGTCCTGCTACAGGTCGGATTTTCGGATTTTTATCTACCTATGCATATTATCCCCTACATCCTAACATATGAAAATTAGCTACTCATAACTGTTAAGGCGAATATAAAATTGGGAGTAAACATGGAAAACATAGTAAATAATCTAAACATGCACGATTCAAATAAAGCTTGGGATTCTAACTTAACAATTGTAATAAAAGCAATAAGAACAATAATAAAGCAAGATTAAGAGAGCATTTACCACAATTTGGAATTAGGGCAGAAAGAAACTAACTTTATTGATGAATGCTTGAGAACTATTGAAGGATTATAATTGAACTAAAAACTAAATAGAATTCTCTAAATAAGACTTGATTATCATTCTATGATAGAAAACTAGATTAAGAACTTTTCTCCTAAAAGATTTTATAGACCAAAGATCTAAAAATCCCAGATGCCAAACCCTAATCACAAGATTGGCTTATATAGGGTAAAAACTAAGAGTTTCCTTAAAATTCTAATTCTACTTTATTTCCGAAAACGAATCGTACGGGCCTCGTTCTGGTCGGCCGACCCGTATAACTGGTCGGTCGACCACTTCTTGCTGGGCTTCTCTTATTTCCGGCTCTTTCGCGAAAATTGGACTTTATGAAAATCGGGCCTGGTCGGCCGACCCGTTTAGCTGGTCGGTCGACCGCTTCTTCTGGGAAGTCTTCGGATTTCTTCTTGTTTTGACCTTTGGTACTTGATTTTCGACTCCAGTTGACTTTCCATTTATTCTTTAATTAAGCAAAAGACTTGAGGATACGAGTTTGGTGCTAAATTGCTTCTTTTCCGCGTAAATCTGCAAAAGTGCATAAAAATACGAAAGTACACAATTTGTGGGAAATAAAGGCTAAAACATAGTAAATGAGCGACCAAATACGTGTAAAAATAGATGTAAAACATCATAAAATAGACACGTATCAAATTCCCCAAACCAAACCCTTGCTTGCCCTCAAGCAAGAAATAGACTCGATCTTAACTAATGGAACGATTTCAATCTCAGAGCGAAATTTACATGTAAGCCTGAACCAATACCAAGTACAAAATGAGAAAGTATTCAAATCATGCAAACGAGTTATAGGGTTGTCAAACTTGAAAACATAAAGACTATAGAGACTTATACCATGGACTCTCGCGGTACGCTCGAGACACTCATGAAGCAAAGGGTGAGTATATGTAAAAGATAGAAAGAAGTAATTTTGTAGAGACACTCACCTAACTGCGACCCATGAAAAACATGCCTGCAATCTAACATGAACAAGAATTCTACAACCTTGTATAACAATCTCATTAAATGACCCAGATACATGCAAATGAGGTAATGAAAGATGTGTGAGGTAAAAGGTAAAAAGTGGTTAAGATGTTTTTGGATATGTGGGGTTAGTAACCAAGCTAGTAAAACCGATTCCCAACAACATACTTCACGACTTTTTGGTATTAAGAAAGTGCTCTTTCTTGTGGCACAACTCTCACATTATATAAGAAAGGACTCCCAAATATTTTTGAATGAAGCACGGGAGTGATAACATATAAAAGAAAGGAATTTCCGGAACGAAATTTTGAATCTGATTCTTCCAAGTGGTCGGCCGACCCATTAAAGTGGTCGGTCGACTGGCTCTGTACGTTTTTGACTTTTTTTCGTTTTTCTTTTATTTCTTTCTTTCTTTGAATGAATTTTTTTTTCTGTTCTTTTTTTTTTCTTTTCTTGCTTTCTTTCTTTCTTTTCTCTTTTTGCTCATAATAGCACGCAAACCAAGATGCCTCAAAAAATAATCCAATGACTACAAATACTAGCTTGGAAGGGTAGGCTAAGTATGGGATGTAGTTTTGGGGGAATAAAAAGGCAATTTAGCTATGTGAAGCTTATGGGTAAATGTGAGAAAAGGGAATCCCAAATGCACGTATCAAGACTCACAAAACGAGAAAGTAAAACAAGTATATAGCAATTCAAGTTCATGTTTATGCATATTGATGTAACATGTTCCAAGGGGAGTACTACTCACATCCTAGACAACTGGTTTAAGAATGAAACCAGGAAAAAGGCTCTAAAACTTAGAATGTATAAGTAGGTCGCCAAGGTATAAGTCAAGTCTCAAGATATGCAAGTTGACAAAAACTCGTAGAAATGCAAAAAACTCTCATACTAAAACAAGTTGACAAGGCAAGGTAAAGGCATAAACATGTAAGATAGCTAAATCATCCTTGAAATACTTTCGTTCCGACTTGACCTATATGCTAAAATAAACGTGCATTTTTTGGAATTTTTTAAATTTTTTAATTTTTTTTGGATTTTTGTATATATAAGGAAAATAAAGAAGAGAACGATGCAAGACAGAAATGCATTAAACGTGTGACAAAATGCAATGCATGTAACATGAAACCATTCCCCAAACCAACCCGCACAATGTCCCCATTGTGCATTAGCCTAAGTAAAGGTTTCAGAAAATTAAAAGACAAATGTAAGTAAAATAAAATAAAGGAAAAACTGGAAAGAACTCACTGGGGTAAAAGATGTATGAGAAAAACCTCCCCAAACCAGCGTAAGCTGGGAGGTTTTTGGTGGCCAGCAGTGTCACTTAAGTACCCAAGACGGTTGCATGATTCCCGAGGAAAAGAAACGAAAGACTGCGACGGACAGTCGGTCGACCGACCGGTGTTTCTGGTCGATCGACCTCCTATGAACAGTGGAAAAATCCGCGATACAGCGCGTCTGGTCGACCGACTGATGTTTCTGGTCGGTCGACCAGCTGAGTCCTGGAGGTCTTTGCTTTTTTTTTCTCGGAAATCCTGAAAAAGCAAGAAAATATGCGCGCCCAACAATGCGCGAGATGCCCGGAACGATTCTAAAAGTCTTAACTACTAGCAATCAAACTAAAAAGTTTCACACAACATAAAATAAATTGTCTTAAAACTGCAACTTAAAAACAACTATCCGCTGAAGATGCGGAGGATATCCGACCACGGCTTCTGACGGCACGCCGTAGTCTCCACTGTTTTTGCTTCAGTAGCAAAACACATCTTCTTTCCTCCGTCGCAAAGCATGTGCGACGGTCTCTCTTCTTGAGCCTGCCTCCTCTTCTTTTTTTCTTCTCGATCCACGGCGTCTGGATCCTCATCTTCTCCATAGCTTAGGCATCCCATTCCTCCTCTCTGGATGATGACTTCCTTCTCCTTGGGTTTCCCAAAACCAGTTCCTGCAATAGTCACGATAGAAGTGTCCTCCCTATTGCTCCCAATCTGGGGCGGAGGTGTAAAAACAGATACAGGAACAGGTAATAGAGGTGGAGAAGTAGTGATGACCTCGTACTTCTTCTCAGAAGTTATAGCATTACATGTAATGGGGGTCATAGCATCCTTCTTCCTATAGGATAGGCCATAGATAATAGAATGTTTGCCTACTTTGAAGGTTAGAGTTCCAGAGCCTACATCTATAATGGCACCTGCAGTGTGAAGAAAGGGTCTTCCTAGAATGATGGGTATATGGGCATCCTCTGGGATGTCCAAAACAACAAAGTCTACTGGGAAGAAAAACCTGTCAATACGCACAGGGATGTTTTCTAACACCCCTATAGGTTCCATAGATGTGCGATCAGCCATCTGGACTGTCATACTGGTCACCGCAAATTCGGTCATTCCTAGTTTTAAGGCAACGCTTAGGGGCATGACACTTATACTAGCACCTAGGTCGCATAAAGCCTTTTTAACTGGGAAGGTTCCTATATTACAGGGGACAGAAAAACTTCCAGGGTCTTCTAATTTATGAGGGGCAATGACATGAGTTAAAAAGCTAGATGACTCTTCAGTGAGAGCCACCGACTCAACCTTTTCTAGAGACCTCTTTCTTGACAAAAGCTGTCTCATGAATTTAAGATAAGAAGGAACTTGTTGAACTAATTCTAAAAATGGAACTTGAACATTTAATGAACGAATTACATCTTTAAATTTGTCAAAAGATACCTGATCCTTCGAAGGCACGAGTCTCTCTGGAAAAGGAGCAGCTGAGGATTCCGTATTTGTAGCCCTTTTTAAAAACCTAGGGGTCTTATCACCCCTGAAAAGGAAATCCCTTAAGTTATTTGGCAGTTCTGGACGAAAGGGAACTTCGGGCTCTGCTTCTGTGGTCGGTCGACCAGTAACCTCGGTCGGTCGACCAGTCTCCTGTTCAGGCGAAATCTTTGGATTCTGCTCTGTGGTCGGTCGACCAGAATTTTCGGTCGGTCGACCGACTTTGCTGTTACTCGCTATTTTTTCTGTTTCAGCCCCCACTTTAGTACCACTCCGCAGGGTTACGACGTTTAGAGTCTCCTTCTTCTGGTCCGGTTTGGTCGGTAGTTGACCCGGAGCTCTAGTATCATTCTTGCTCGCGATCTGAGCAATCTGGGACTCCAACATCTTCATTCCTGCCTCTCTAGCCTGTGACTCCTTCTGAACCAACCCAATAAGATTTTGGATAAGAGCATCTGTGTTGGGTGGTGGATTGGAAGGTGGTTGAGGGTTGAAAGGTGGTCTTTGGAAATTCTGTTTATGTGGGGGTACATATGTGGAATTTTGCTGAGGTTGCATATGCTGTGGGTTTTGAACATTCTGGCTTGTCCACCTTAAGTTGGGATGGACATTGTTATTATTTGGATCATAGAAATTGTTCCCACGATAATGCTGAAAAGCGGCACATGTTTCATTAGATGAAGTACAGAATTTTGATACATGCCCTTCTCCACCGCACCTCTCACAAGCAAAGGGTCCGTCCTGAACGGCGTTCACCTGGTAAATTCCTCCCTTGCTTCCACTCCCTAGATCGAGCTTTCCTGCAGCCTCAAATTTTTCTAGCTTGGCCGTTAAGGCCTCAATTGCTGCCAGGTTGTACTCTGATTTTCTCTGATTTCCTCTGGAAGTACCATGCTCAGCGCGGTGCACAGCAACATCTTCTATTAACTTGAGACCTTTAGTCTCTCCTGAATTATCCTGGAATCTCCCATTAGCTGCAGCATCTAAGTAGGCCCTGTTGTCATCATACAGGCCATTGTAGAACTGGTTGCAAAGAAACCATTGTTCGAATCCGTGATGTGGTATGGATCGAACAAGTCTCTTGAACCTGTCCCACGCCTCGCTAAAATCTTCATTGGGCCCTTGCTTGAAATTAGTAATCTGCGCTCTTAAGGCATTAGTCTTTGATGCAGAATAGTATTTCCTGTAGAAAGCTAGGGCTAAGGTGTTCCAATCTGTAACTCCCGCAGCAGTGCGGTCAAGGTCTCTGTACCATTCTCTCGCAGAGTCCCTAAGGGAGAAGATAAACATGGTCTGTTTAATCTGATCCTGCGTCACTCCTTCTGGGGGTGCTATAGAGCATATGTAATCTGTGAAGATTTCAATATGCTTAGCTGCATCCTCATTGGCCGAGCCTCCGAATTGGTTTCTTTCAACCATAGTAATATAGGCAGGCTTGGCCTCGAATGGCTTCCCAGTACCTGCAGGTAAAGTGAACCCTTTGTATAGGTCCTTTGCCTGAGGCATAGAGTGACTGGCAATAGTAGCTTCTTCTGTCATGTTATCTTCTTCTTTAGGAAAAACTGGAAAGTGGGTAAAAGGTGGTGTTTTTGGTGAAAGTGGATTGATGGGTGAATTTGGTTGTGAAGGTGGTGTTTTTGGTGAAGACGGTGGTAACTCGAAAAGGTCTTCTTGAAATAAAGAGGATGGCGACCCTCCCTCTCGATTTGCTAGAAGTTGCTTTCTTCTTTCTCTAAGAGTCCTCTCAATTTCAAGGTCAAGTGGTAGGAGTTCTCCTTGAACTGACCTGCGCATAAGAGGAAACTACAAGAAAAAGGTGAGAAGGTTTAAGGAACAAAAAGTTCCTTAAACAAAGAGAAACAAAAACAAAAAACAATAAACACTGGCGTCACCTCCCCGGCAACGGCGCCAAAATTTGATGCCCGTCGTTGAGGGTACCAAAGATAAATTTATATTCCTAACTTAAACAATTAGATAGTGAAAGTCAGGGTCGAACCACAAGGAGGTGGGGAATGTTTATTGTCTTAATGTTAATGTTTAAAGGTAACAAGTTTTGGGGGTTTGATTGGTTGATGCTATATCTAAGGCAAAGATAAAAATAAAACAAGAATTAAAAGATGAGAATAAAATATAAATAAAGGGGATGCTAGGATGTTTGGGTAATAATTAGCTAAGGTAAAATAAATCCTAAGGTCAACATGTATTGCAGTCGCGTAAGGGGATGTAACATATCTTTTTAGGTCTATGCTACCTAATAGCTCCTTTCGGCCTATGCTATTAGTTCCTAGGTCTCACAATTATTGGGTGTCAACAATAAGGGTGATTCCTAAATTCCAGGTCACATACCTTTCAGCCTTGAGTAACCTATCCGTCTTAAGGTGTAAACCAATGCCCTTCCCGTATCTTTCAATCTTGGGTAGGTCATTACTAACATCCTACAAGTCTCCTTATGGTCTCATTGCAGGATATTATAATTTATAAGAAAAGACGAAATAAGAAAACAGACGCGAGTGGTCGACCGACCGGCTACTCCAGTCGGCCGACCACGGCCTCGGTCGACCGACCGACTATTTCAGTCGGCCGACCGTGGTCCTGCTACAGGTCGGATTTTCGGATTTTTATCTACCTATGCATATTATCCCCTACATCCTAACATATGAAAATTAGCTACTCATAACTGTTAAGGCGAATATAAAATTGGGAGTAAACATGGAAAACATAGTAAATAATCTAAACATGCACGATTCAAATAAAGCTTGGGATTCTAACTTAACAATTGTAATAAAAGCAATAAGAACAATAATAAAGCAAGATTAAGAGAGCATTTACCACAATTTGGAATTAGGGCAGAAAGAAACTAACTTTATTGATGAATGCTTGAGAACTATTGAAGGATTATAATTGAACTAAAAACTAAATAGAATTCTCTAAATAAGACTTGATTATCATTCTATGATAGAAAACTAGATTAAGAACTTTTCTCCTAAAAGATTTTATAGACCAAAGATCTAAAAATCCCAGATGCCAAACCCTAATCACAAGATTGGCTTATATAGGGTAAAAACTAAGAGTTTCCTTAAAATTCTAATTCTACTTTATTTCCGAAAACGAATCGTACGGGCCTCGTTCTGGTCGGCCGACCCGTATAACTGGTCGGTCGACCACTTCTTGCTGGGCTTCTCTTATTTCCGGCTCTTTCGCGAAAATTGGACTTTATGAAAATCGGGCCTGGTCGGCCGACCCGTTTAGCTGGTCGGTCGACCGCTTCTTCTGGGAAGTCTTCGGATTTCTTCTTGTTTTGACCTTTGGTACTTGATTTTCGACTCCAGTTGACTTTCCATTTATTCTTTAATTAAGCAAAAGACTTGAGGATACGAGTTTGGTGCTAAATTGCTTCTTTTCCGCGTAAATCTGCAAAAGTGCATAAAAATACGAAAGTACACAATTTGTGGGAAATAAAGGCTAAAACATAGTAAATGAGCGACCAAATACGTGTAAAAATAGATGTAAAACATCATAAAATAGACACGTATCAAATTCCCCAAACCAAACCCTTGCTTGCCCTCAAGCAAGAAATAGACTCGATCTTAACTAATGGAACGATTTCAATCTCAGAGCGAAATTTACATGTAAGCCTGAACCAATACCAAGTACAAAATGAGAAAGTATTCAAATCATGCAAACGAGTTATAGGGTTGTCAAACTTGAAAACATAAAGACTATAGAGACTTATACCATGGACTCTCGCGGTACGCTCGAGACACTCATGAAGCAAAGGGTGAGTATATGTAAAAGATAGAAAGAAGTAATTTTGTAGAGACACTCACCTAACTGCGACCCATGAAAAACATGCCTGCAATCTAACATGAACAAGAATTCTACAACCTTGTATAACAATCTCATTAAATGACCCAGATACATGCAAATGAGGTAATGAAAGATGTGTGAGGTAAAAGGTAAAAAGTGGTTAAGATGTTTTTGGATATGTGGGGTTAGTAACCAAGCTAGTAAAACCGATTCCCAACAACATACTTCACGACTTTTTGGTATTAAGAAAGTGCTCTTTCTTGTGGCACAACTCTCACATTATATAAGAAAGGACTCCCAAATATTTTTGAATGAAGCACGGGAGTGATAACATATAAAAGAAAGGAATTTCCGGAACGAAATTTTGAATCTGATTCTTCCAAGTGGTCGGCCGACCCATTAAAGTGGTCGGTCGACTGGCTCTGTACGTTTTTGACTTTTTTTCGTTTTTCTTTTATTTCTTTCTTTCTTTGAATGAATTTTTTTTTCTGTTCTTTTTTTTTTCTTTTCTTGCTTTCTTTCTTTCTTTTCTCTTTTTGCTCATAATAGCACGCAAACCAAGATGCCTCAAAAAATAATCCAATGACTACAAATACTAGCTTGGAAGGGTAGGCTAAGTATGGGATGTAGTTTTGGGGGAATAAAAAGGCAATTTAGCTATGTGAAGCTTATGGGTAAATGTGAGAAAAGGGAATCCCAAATGCACGTATCAAGACTCACAAAACGAGAAAGTAAAACAAGTATATAGCAATTCAAGTTCATGTTTATGCATATTGATGTAACATGTTCCAAGGGGAGTACTACTCACATCCTAGACAACTGGTTTAAGAATGAAACCAGGAAAAAGGCTCTAAAACTTAGAATGTATAAGTAGGTCGCCAAGGTATAAGTCAAGTCTCAAGATATGCAAGTTGACAAAAACTCGTAGAAATGCAAAAAACTCTCATACTAAAACAAGTTGACAAGGCAAGGTAAAGGCATAAACATGTAAGATAGCTAAATCATCCTTGAAATACTTTCGTTCCGACTTGACCTATATGCTAAAATAAACGTGCATTTTTTGGAATTTTTTAAATTTTTTAATTTTTTTTGGATTTTTGTATATATAAGGAAAATAAAGAAGAGAACGATGCAAGACAGAAATGCATTAAACGTGTGACAAAATGCAATGCATGTAACATGAAACCATTCCCCAAACCAACCCGCACAATGTCCCCATTGTGCATTAGCCTAAGTAAAGGTTTCAGAAAATTAAAAGACAAATGTAAGTAAAATAAAATAAAGGAAAAACTGGAAAGAACTCACTGGGGTAAAAGATGTATGAGAAAAACCTCCCCAAACCAGCGTAAGCTGGGAGGTTTTTGGTGGCCAGCAGTGTCACTTAAGTACCCAAGACGGTTGCATGATTCCCGAGGAAAAGAAACGAAAGACTGCGACGGACAGTCGGTCGACCGACCGGTGTTTCTGGTCGATCGACCTCCTATGAACAGTGGAAAAATCCGCGATACAGCGCGTCTGGTCGACCGACTGATGTTTCTGGTCGGTCGACCAGCTGAGTCCTGGAGGTCTTTGCTTTTTTTTTCTCGGAAATCCTGAAAAAGCAAGAAAATATGCGCGCCCAACAATGCGCGAGATGCCCGGAACGATTCTAAAAGTCTTAACTACTAGCAATCAAACTAAAAAGTTTCACACAACATAAAATAAATTGTCTTAAAACTGCAACTTAAAAACAACTATCCGCTGAAGATGCGGAGGATATCCGACCACGGCTTCTGACGGCACGCCGTAGTCTCCACTGTTTTTGCTTCAGTAGCAAAACACATCTTCTTTCCTCCGTCGCAAAGCATGTGCGACGGTCTCTCTTCTTGAGCCTGCCTCCTCTTCTTTTTTTCTTCTCGATCCACGGCGTCTGGATCCTCATCTTCTCCATAGCTTAGGCATCCCATTCCTCCTCTCTGGATGATGACTTCCTTCTCCTTGGGTTTCCCAAAACCAGTTCCTGCAATAGTCACGATAGAAGTGTCCTCCCTATTGCTCCCAATCTGGGGCGGAGGTGTAAAAACAGATACAGGAACAGGTAATAGAGGTGGAGAAGTAGTGATGACCTCGTACTTCTTCTCAGAAGTTATAGCATTACATGTAATGGGGGTCATAGCATCCTTCTTCCTATAGGATAGGCCATAGATAATAGAATGTTTGCCTACTTTGAAGGTTAGAGTTCCAGAGCCTACATCTATAATGGCACCTGCAGTGTGAAGAAAGGGTCTTCCTAGAATGATGGGTATATGGGCATCCTCTGGGATGTCCAAAACAACAAAGTCTACTGGGAAGAAAAACCTGTCAATACGCACAGGGATGTTTTCTAACACCCCTATAGGTTCCATAGATGTGCGATCAGCCATCTGGACTGTCATACTGGTCACCGCAAATTCGGTCATTCCTAGTTTTAAGGCAACGCTTAGGGGCATGACACTTATACTAGCACCTAGGTCGCATAAAGCCTTTTTAACTGGGAAGGTTCCTATATTACAGGGGACAGAAAAACTTCCAGGGTCTTCTAATTTATGAGGGGCAATGACATGAGTTAAAAAGCTAGATGACTCTTCAGTGAGAGCCACCGACTCAACCTTTTCTAGAGACCTCTTTCTTGACAAAAGCTGTCTCATGAATTTAAGATAAGAAGGAACTTGTTGAACTAATTCTAAAAATGGAACTTGAACATTTAATGAACGAATTACATCTTTAAATTTGTCAAAAGATACCTGATCCTTCGAAGGCACGAGTCTCTCTGGAAAAGGAGCAGCTGAGGATTCCGTATTTGTAGCCCTTTTTAAAAACCTAGGGGTCTTATCACCCCTGAAAAGGAAATCCCTTAAGTTATTTGGCAGTTCTGGACGAAAGGGAACTTCGGGCTCTGCTTCTGTGGTCGGTCGACCAGTAACCTCGGTCGGTCGACCAGTCTCCTGTTCAGGCGAAATCTTTGGATTCTGCTCTGTGGTCGGTCGACCAGAATTTTCGGTCGGTCGACCGACTTTGCTGTTACTCGCTGTTTTTTCTGTTTCAGCCCCCACTTTAGTACCACTCCGCAGGGTTACGACGTTTAGAGTCTCCTTCTTCTGGTCCGGTTTGGTCGGTAGTTGACCCGGAGCTCTAGTATCATTCTTGCTCGCGATCTGAGCAATCTGGGACTCCAACATCTTCATTCCTGCCTCTCTAGCCTGTGACTCCTTCTGAACCAACCCAATAAGATTTTGGATAAGAGCATCTGTGTTGGGTGGTGGATTGGAAGGTGGTTGAGGGTTGAAAGGTGGTCTTTGGAAATTCTGTTTATGTGGGGGTACATATGTGGAATTTTGCTGAGGTTGCATATGCTGTGGGTTTTGAACATTCTGGCTTGTCCACCTTAAGTTGGGATGGACATTGTTATTATTTGGATCATAGAAATTGTTCCCACGATAATGCTGAAAAGCGGCACATGTTTCATTAGATGAAGTACAGAATTTTGATACATGCCCTTCTCCACCGCACCTCTCACAAGCAAAGGGTCCGTCCTGAACGGCGTTCACCTGGTAAATTCCTCCCTTGCTTCCACTCCCTAGATCGAGCTTTCCTGCAGCCTCAAATTTTTCTAGCTTGGCCGTTAAGGCCTCAATTGCTGCCAGGTTGTACTCTGATTTTCTCTGATTTCCTCTGGAAGTACCATGCTCAGCGCGGTGCACAGCAACATCTTCTATTAACTTGAGACCTTTAGTCTCTCCTGAATTATCCTGGAATCTCCCATTAGCTGCAGCATCTAAGTAGGCCCTGTTGTCATCATACAGGCCATTGTAGAACTGGTTGCAAAGAAACCATTGTTCGAATCCGTGATGTGGTATGGATCGAACAAGTCTCTTGAACCTGTCCCACGCCTCGCTAAAATCTTCATTGGGCCCTTGCTTGAAATTAGTAATCTGCGCTCTTAAGGCATTAGTCTTTGATGCAGAATAGTATTTCCTGTAGAAAGCTAGGGCTAAGGTGTTCCAATCTGTAACTCCCGCAGCAGTGCGGTCAAGGTCTCTGTACCATTCTCTCGCAGAGTCCCTAAGGGAGAAGATAAACATGGTCTGTTTAATCTGATCCTGCGTCACTCCTTCTGGGGGTGCTATAGAGCATATGTAATCTGTGAAGATTTCAATATGCTTAGCTGCATCCTCATTGGCCGAGCCTCCGAATTGGTTTCTTTCAACCATAGTAATATAGGCAGGCTTGGCCTCGAATGGCTTCCCAGTACCTGCAGGTAAAGTGAACCCTTTGTATAGGTCCTTTGCCTGAGGCATAGAGTGACTGGCAATAGTAGCTTCTTCTGTCATGTTATCTTCTTCTTTAGGAAAAACTGGAAAGTGGGTAAAAGGTGGTGTTTTTGGTGAAAGTGGATTGATGGGTGAATTTGGTTGTGAAGGTGGTGTTTTTGGTGAAGACGGTGGTAACTCGAAAAGGTCTTCTTGAAATAAAGAGGATGGCGACCCTCCCTCTCGATTTGCTAGAAGTTGCTTTCTTCTTTCTCTAAGAGTCCTCTCAATTTCAAGGTCAAGTGGTAGGAGTTCTCCTTGAACTGACCTGCGCATAAGAGGAAACTACAAGAAAAAGGTGAGAAGGTTTAAGGAACAAAAAGTTCCTTAAACAAAGAGAAACAAAAACAAAAAACAATAAACACTGGCGTCACCTCCCCGGCAACGGCGCCAAAATTTGATGCCCGTCGTTGAGGGTACCAAAGATAAATTTATATTCCTAACTTAAACAATTAGATAGTGAAAGTCAGGGTCGAACCACAAGGAGGTGGGGAATGTTTATTGTCTTAATGTTAATGTTTAAAGGTAACAAGTTTTGGGGGTTTGATTGGTTGATGCTATATCTAAGGCAAAGATAAAAATAAAACAAGAATTAAAAGATGAGAATAAAATATAAATAAAGGGGATGCTAGGATGTTTGGGTAATAATTAGCTAAGGTAAAATAAATCCTAAGGTCAACATGTATTGCAGTCGCGTAAGGGGATGTAACATATCTTTTTAGGTCTATGCTACCTAATAGCTCCTTTCGGCCTATGCTATTAGTTCCTAGGTCTCACAATTATTGGGTGTCAACAATAAGGGTGATTCCTAAATTCCAGGTCACATACCTTTCAGCCTTGAGTAACCTATCCGTCTTAAGGTGTAAACCAATGCCCTTCCCGTATCTTTCAATCTTGGGTAGGTCATTACTAACATCCTACAAGTCTCCTTATGGTCTCATTGCAGGATATTATAATTTATAAGAAAAGACGAAATAAGAAAACAGACGCGAGTTGTCGACCGACCGGCTACTCCAGTCGGCCGACCACGGCCTCGGTCGACCGACCGACTATTTCAGTCGGCCGACCGTGGTCCTGCTACAGGTCGGATTTTCGGATTTTTATCTACCTATGCATATTATCCCCTACATCCTAACATATGAAAATTAGCTACTCATAACTGTTAAGGCGAATATAAAATTGGGAGTAAACATGGAAAACATAGTAAATAATCTAAACATGCACGATTCAAATAAAGCTTGGGATTCTAACTTAACAATTGTAATAAAAGCAATAAGAACAATAATAAAGCAAGATTAAGAGAGCAATTACCACAATTTGGAATTAGGGCAGAAAGAAACTAACTTTATTGATGAATGCTTGAGAACTATTGAAGGATTATAATTGAACTAAAAACTAAATAGAATTCTCTAAATAAGACTTGATTATCATTCTATGATAGAAAACTAGATTAAGAACTTTTCTCCTAAAAGATTTTATAGACCAAAGATCTAAAAATCCCAGATGCCAAACCCTAATCACAAGATTGGCTTATATAGGGTAAAAACTAAGAGTTTCCTTAAAATTCTAATTCTACTTTATTTCCGAAAACGAATCGTACGGGCCTCGTTCTGGTCGGCCGACCCGTATAACTGGTCGGTCGACCACTTCTTGCTGGGCTTCTCTTATTTCCGGCTCTTTCGCGAAAATTGGACTTTATGAAAATCGGGCCTGGTCGGCCGACCCGTTTAGCTGGTCGGTCGACCGCTTCTTCTGGGAAGTCTTCGGATTTCTTCTTGTTTTGACCTTTGGTACTTGATTTTCGACTCCAGTTGACTTTCCATTTATTCTTTAATTAAGCAAAAGACTTGAGGATACGAGTTTGGTGCTAAATTGCTTCTTTTCCGCGTAAATCTGCAAAAGTGCATAAAAATACGAAAGTACACAATTTGTGGGAAATAAAGGCTAAAACATAGTAAATGAGCGACCAAATACGTGTAAAAATAGATGTAAAACATCATAAAATAGACACGTATCAGTACTTGCATTTGATCATATCTTGAGCGGTTTTCTCGATCTGGAGATTTAACTGCTTTGACCGGAATTATCTACCATAGATACCTTCCGAGCGTGGCCACGCATTTTCAGTTAAACTTCTCCTAGAGTGGCCCTGAGATTTAAGATAACCCTGACGAGGGACTGGACAATTCCTATCCTACTGTTCCCTTCGACTAACACAGTCCATCATGACCCAAAAGATGCCCATTTGACCCCCTTTAACGGATGATCGTAGAGCAAAAATCAAAGTCAATATGAAAACTGTGCCACCTTGGGCGAACAGTCTCTAGTCTAAGAATCGACTCATGTGAATAATATAGTAGCTCTCACCATGACCAGGCTAATTATAAAATTTCTAGAGCTCTATAAGCGGTCACTAATTGCCCGACAGAGTGTCTCAAGCAGTCTGCCTATGTGATCGACTAGTCATCCCATATGACTCTATGACATTTGAACTTGCCATCAATCGCCTCACACTCTAGTCGCTTCGAGACGTCACCTCATACAAGTGACTATGGGCTATACTAAGTTAATCCAGTTCACTTATGGGGTTCAAAATTGTATCTTACACCCCATTTGGATTTGACAAAGTATATAAAAATAGTGAGTTAATAATAACTCAAACGATAAGAGTGATCATTATGTGCGAACAGTCAATACGATATTACTGTTCCACATAAACAATCTTTGATGCTCATACATCAATTTGTATTAATGGTTTTCTATGTGAATACACTATTTATTCACATCTTTTAAACCTACAAATTTTGGTTTCCTTCTGACTCATATTTTCTCGAATAATATGACCTTATTCAAGTACATTTCTAGTCCTTATACTAGACCCGAGTCTCCTTACCTGAAGGAAGCTCCCACTGTTTTCTTAAAACTCGTGACATGTTGTTCTCACGAACACAGTCACGCTGTACTAGAATTCATATTGTAGTTTACCTAGATTCGATCCATTAGTTCTCCTCGAGAACTTTATATCGAAATATGGTTTTGTTTCAACATCTTGGCATGTTAATCAAGGTCATATGAATTAACACTTTCATATCTAGGATTATTTATTCATCGACATGGATAATTTATCCAACCTTGTAGATCAATAGGTGACGTTTCATTATCATATAATAAACTCACTTATGATTGTCCATCATCCTATGATGTTCTTAACGTTTATTCATCTAGAATTGAAAACCTCATATTCTTTACATTTGAAGAATCACCATTCTCTCTTAATGGTAGGTTCAATTTCTTAATAACTTTTCTCCCACTGAATTTCGTATCACTATCTTTATAGTTAAATAAGTCCCACTATCTTCATAGTGTTTAAGCAACTACTCAAACATCTTCTCAACTCATTATGAACATTTCATTTTCCGTCCTTATCTCCTTGGAAAGCATTAGGACATGATTTCTCCTCTATGGTCCTTTAGAACAAGAACTACTATTATCAAGAGAACGGGAGACGATTTCTCCTCTATTATCTTATAAAATCAGAAACATTAACATCACGGAAACAATTTCCTTCTGTTAATACACACGGTTCCCTTTGTCCTCTCTAGGAACTAATGACATAAGGAACATTTTCTTTTATGTCCTCGCGTAGTTTCTTCTGTGTCCTCTCGTAGTTTCTTCTATCCAATATCTTAGGGTTCTTCTTAAGGACTCCTTATAGGACTCTTCTCTAAGATCCTATACTTATCTCATTGGTTTGCGGGCGTAGAATTTCTCCCACTCTATCCTTTAAAATAACAGTTATTTTAAGAAGGATAACATTTTCGCCCGTTAACAATGTTTTGGACAAAAAATTATATGAGGAGTGAGACATTAGTACTCTCATTCATTTAAAGTGATCATCTTATAATGAACTAATGTTCTCATATTTGAGTTTGGAGTATTTCACGGGGTGTAATTCTCGTTTAAGTAAATCGAATTACTTTATTATGATCCTATCATGTCTAGCGTACGGTGAACTATTCAATGTACTTTATTACAATCTTAGAAGATCGTATCAACTCATGTTATGTATCACACAATGCATTTTAAAAACAACATATTGATTAAGAACAAAATAGATGACTTGGGTTGAAAACCAAGTCACCAATATTCAAATTACAACCATTGTTTGAAATAACCGAATTCTTGTCATACAAGAAATACAACGTTCTTAAAATTAAAATGCAAAATGAAAGAAGACATCAAAATGAAAAATTAGAGCTAAGCTCTTTATGTCTTCAATCTTCGGATGCTACCCTAGCCATCCATGGAAGGAACTTCAAGTTTCCTTCTCCTTCTCCTTGCCCTTATCTTTGGTAGGAGCCCCTTTAAAATAATTTATAAATGGGTAAGAATTAACAACTTGTATCAACATACAAAAGTTGACTAAATAACATGAATTAATCGAGAATTATTACCTACTGCAAGAACCCTTCCGGCTTTGAGGTTATTGAGATACTTTGGGCAATTCCGCTTCCAATGCCCCATCTTAGTGCAATAATGACACTTGTCTTCAACCTTTGTAGACGACGAAGAAGCACCTTTCGAAAAGGTCTTCTCCTTAGGAGATGTGGGCTTGAAGACTTTGACATTTTTATCCTTGTTAGCCTTCCGTTTAAACTTTCCCTTGCTCTTCTTCTCGATGTTGAACACATCCTTCGTGGAACTATCATTAAGTCCCATATCCCTTCCGCTTGGATGGGCATCTTATGCAATTCGTCTAAAGAGGTTTCTTGATTACGCATGTTAAAGTTCACCCGAAACTGAGCATACGTTTTCACTTTGTTTAGGGAGTGAAGAATTCTATCAATTATTAGAGAGTCGGGAACATACACCCCTTGTAGCTTCAAGGTTTCGGCTAGCTCAACCATTTTGAGCACATGAGGACTAATCCTTTGACCTTCCTTTAAGGTCAAATCAAAGAAGGCGGAGGCCGCCTCATATTGGATTACTCTAGGAGCTTGCGAAAACATGGTCGCAACTCTAGTATAAATCTCATTAGCCGTGACTAGCTTAATCATTCTCCTTTGGAGATCCGGCTCCATTGAGAATATAAGCACGTTCTTAAGAGCATGCGACTCTTTTATGTAGGTCTCATAGGCCTCACGAGTAGCCTCCGATGCACGACGGCGGGAGTGGGAGGAGCGGCGATGGTAAGGTAACGAGTCTTATCGTCAGCTTCCGCGGCCAAAACCAATTGGGCGTCCCAATCCTTAAAATTGGCGCCATGCTTCTCAAGCTTGCATCGATCCATGAAGGATTGAAGCCATGATACGTTTGTGAGAGGTGGAGCGTTATTTGCCATTGATGATTGATTGTTGAAAAATGAACTACAAATGAAAATAAAGGAATTAAGACACAATTATCGTTTATTTTAATTAAACTTGTAAATTTTAAACAAGTTAAACATCTACTTAATGATCTCTTACCCAATTAAGTAAATGATTTGGAGACCCAAATATATACTAACTTGGGCACGGTGTAGCCGATACATCCCTCATTAATATAATTCGGTGGATTAACCCTTTAATCGATTCTACTTTTAGAACTCCCGGTCGATAAAATCATATTAATTCTTATCTTAGCCCGAACTTATTACCGCTACGGTGGCTCGAATACCTTCGTCGAGGTAGCACCCCGGTGTAGCCGAGCCCACTCCTTTATGAAGAAAGTACTTCGTGGGTTCTTTACTTTTTGGTAAGGCTATGTCTCAATTTTTAAATAACGTAAGAGATATTGTCAATATATTATCTATCTCCTATAAGTGAACTAAGTCGGTGAATAATCGATAAATTAATTGACACGGTCGATAAAATCGATGAAAATGCATGATATTGTAATGACGATTTGGCTATGCATGCAAACATATAAAGCATAAATAAAGCATAAAAACTTAAAAGCATAAATAAATCATAGTATGGCCTTCCTAAAATAGAAAATTTAATATAAAATACAAATTCGAAAACCAACTCCTTGGTCCCTTGAACTTCACACGCGGCACGCATTCCAAGGCAAACTCCGTCTTGGTCGGAACTCCTTTCCGAAAGGCACCGTCTTCAAGGATCTCCGGAATTACAAATAATTAAAAATTTTCTATCTATTTTATACATTATAAAATAAAACAATAAAATAAAGTGATACGAGATCACATTAAATTACAACCGAATCGATAACCCCTTACATTACAGGAAATATCGATTAAAATCTAAGGCCATACTAAGCAAAATACATAATTCCAAATTACGTAAATTAAATTATGACATTTATAAATAATTAAATAAATATGCAATGCTTATGAAAATGCAAATCTTAAGCCAAATCGTCCTATTTAAACACAATTTAAATATCGTTATTCATAATAACACGGTTTTATAGAATAACGTGATTTTAACATTTTAAAATCACTAAACACTTTGTGAATCACTATTCACGTTTTAGTTAAGTATCTTAATACATTTTATGATTCAAAATTTAGTCTTACTCAAATTTCGAAAATAACTTAACTTATTAATTATAATATTGTTCGGGTTTTTAATCGAAAAGTAATATAAAAATCAATTGAGTCATAAAATATTTCGAAAATTCAAAATTCAAATTTTGAACATTCTGAAAACTTTCTTAAAATTTCAGATAAAATATCAATATTACCGAAATAAATTATTTATTTCGAAATAATACGTATAAACATGCAATTTTCGACGGAAATTCAAATTACCTCCAAAATAATCTAATAAATACCAATAAATTTTTTACATATTCCTAGACACTCAAAGTGACTGAAAAGTACAGAAAAATCAGGTAAAACACTGTAACACCCCAAGAGTATGAGAGAAAAAGTTGTCCCACATCAGTAGAATGTGAGGCTTGTGATCTTGTGCTTTTGGGCTTAAGTGAGGACAAATAATGGGCCCAAAAGTGTGCACCCATCTTATTGGGATTGTGTTACGACCGTGGTGGGTCGGGTTGTTACAAATGGTATCAGAGCGACCCTGCGACCGTGTGGTGAACCTGTGGTCGGGAGTACCCGGGTCACACACCTAGCGGGGGAGGATTCTGGCCCTGGTTGTGGTCAAGTTTGAGGCACAACGAGGACGTTGTGTTCTTTAAGTAGGGGAGTTTGTAACACCCCAAGAGTATGAGAGAAAAAGTTGTCCCACATCGGTAGAATGTGAGGCTTGTGATATGTTTATAATAACTTCCACCCACCACTTAGTAACAAGGCCTTGTGCTTTTGGGCTTAAGTGAGGACAAATAATGGGCCCAGAAGTGTGCACCCATCTTATTGGGTTTGTGTTACGACCGTGGTGGGTCGGGTTGTTACAACACTGTTCAAGGGCTGAAAATCATTTCATGACTCTTACAATTCTTTATTTTTAACTTTAACCTTTTAAAAAAAATTAAAAATAAAAATCCAGAAACTTTTGGCACCCAAGAAAAATATGATGATGAACATATCAAATATGACTAATATGGGTTAATTTTTCCGGCCATTTTAGCAACTTTTACTATTTTTAATAAATTATGCCATATATCACTCGATTCTAAAATTCGAAATAAAAGCTCAAAATTTACATGCATACTAGAAATAATATATATGTCACTGTATAAAATTTTCATGGCCGAATTCAAATCCAAACTATTTAAGTTGAATTTATGTCACTAATATCTCGATTTTTACCATAAAAATCAATATTCATGCAATATAAAAGAAAAATTTCTGGAAAATTTAGCATACAATTTAAATATTGCATGTGACATCTACAAAACATTTCGTAGCTAAATTCACAATCTAACTATATAAAACCATTTTTCACTCATTTTATGACAATTTAACATTTAAATTTCACAAACCATGCATAAAACTCGAATAATTTCGAAAATTATATATTCATAATATGTTAAATGCATGTGAGAACATATATAAAAATCTCGGCCAGAAAGTTTATTTTACTATTTTTCCCATAATAAAAACGATTTTAACCGATTATATAGCATAAATTAACAATTTAATGAAGGCGACTGCACGTTCTTCCTTCTAGGGCATCTTGCAGTGCTTCCATGGCTCGTTCTAGATCAACATCACCTAAATCTCACAATAACAACAATCATAACAGTCAAAAACAAGGATCCAAAGGTAGTAGTGGCAATGGGAACAAGCAGGGGCTAGGGGAAGAGGATGTTTTACGTACTAAATTTATGCATGAAGTGAATCCCATCCCGGGTCTGTCGTTTGAAGATGAGGAGAATCCAGAGGATAACTTTGAATTGGTTACTATGCGCAAGAAGAAAAGGAGCGTAGGCAGCGATGGTAGAACAAAAGAACCAGTTCCTGTTGAAGATTTAGAAGTGGAGGAGGAAACCCTATACCAGTTTATTGCAGAGGATACACAGGAGGAAATTGCGTATTGGAGTCATGCCATTTACTGTTTGTTCTAGGGGCTAATCCTCCCTGGGAAGTGCTCAATGGATACGTGCATAGGGTTTGGGGCAAGCATGGCATTGACAAGGTATCATTCTTACCCAATGGTATATTTATGGTCAGATTTAAAGAGATGCATGGTAAGGAAACAATCTTGAATGCAGGCTATCATATGTTTGATAACAAACCATTGATAGTAAAGGAATGGCAGGAGAATATTGACTTGTTGAAAGAGGATGTAAAAATTGTGCCAGCATGGGTTAGGTTTCATGGCCTCCCTTTGAAATTTTGGGGAAAGTGCATTCCTGTCATTGCTGGGATGGTAGGGAATTACATCAAATCTGATCAGGCAACAGAACACAAAACAAGACTTGGGTTTGCTAGGACAATGTTAGAATCAAAAGTAGGACAAAAATTCCCCTCTACTGTCAAGTTCAAGGATGAGCATGGTACGGTTAAAGCAGTTCAAGTTGAATATGAATGGAAGCCACTAATATGTGATGAATGCAAATGAATGGGGCATGAAGGCAAGACTTGTCGAAGGCAGGTCACTGCAAAACCAATGGGGGCACCTAAGAAGATGTGGAAACCTATCCCCCAAAGCAAACCAGCTCTGTCTGATAAGGAGTTTCCTGCACTGACCAACACCATACCCCCAAAGGCTGCACATGCTTCTACCTCAGGGCCTGCTTGCACTAAACCAGGAGGGGATATGGGGGATGTGGTTACTAGGATAGGACTTGAAGGAGAGCAGAGACAACATGAGGATGATGTGCAAGTACATGATACTGGTAACCCCTTAAATCCAGGTTATCATGAATAGTTTAGGCTTCTGGAATGTGAGAGGACTCAATAATGTAAATAAACAGTTGGTAGTTAAAAGTTTTATTCAAAATAATGATGCTTGCTTATTTGGCTTGCTAGAAACTAAAATAAATGGTACTAATGTGAGCAATATATCACAAAGAATGTTGGAGGGGTGGTGTGTTACCACTAATTGTCAGTTACATAAGGGAGGTAAGGTCTTGTTAATATGGAGACCTAGTGTTTTTGAGGTCACAGTTCTCCATTATGATCCACAGTTCATCCATGCCAAGATTGTTATCAAAGCCTCACAACAGAGCTTCCTCTTTACTGTTGTGTATGCTTTTAATGAAGGGGAGGAAAGGAAATCTTTATGGCAACATCTGAACTCAATTGCAGACTATTGTACTATCCCCTGGGCAGTTGCATGTGACTTTAACATTGTACTGTCACCAGATGAGAGGCTAGGATGCAGCACTAAACAAGCTGATATGGAAGATTTTATTGACTGTGTTCACCACTGTAATCTTAACGACATTCCAGCCACAGGTGCTTTCTTTACCTGGACCAACAAACAGGATGAACAACATAGAAAGTTCAGCAGACTTGACAGGTTCTTGGTTAATGATAGGTGGAGTCTCTCTTTCCCTGAGATGACTGCCCATTTCCATCCTGAAGGGTTACTGGACCATAACCCTTGCATTGTTAGAAATTTCAAGATGGATGGGAGGAAGAATACCAGTTTTAAGTACTACAATATGTGGAGTACTGCTGGGGATTTTAAGGCTAAAGTGAAGGGAGTATGGCAACAAAAAATTGCAGGAACATTGATGTTCTCTCTCATTAAAAGACTAAAAGCTCTCAAACCTGTCCTGAAGGGGCTTAATAAAGACTGTTATGCTGATGTTGAACTGACTGCTACTAGAAAGAGTATACAACTGACTGAGGTGCAGGAAAGAATCCAGGAAGATCCATCCAATGCTGATCTGATCCAGCAGGAGATGGCTCTCCTAAAAGAGGTGAAATTCTGGGCCCAGGCCAGAACTAGCTACTTACAACAAAAAGCAAAAGCAAATTGGATTCAAGATGGAGATAGTAATACTGCAATGTTTCACAATCTTCTCAAATCTAGATACCTAAGAAATAAAGTTATCCAGATTGAGGATAAATATGGCAAGACCTGCAAAGACATTGTAAGCATCCAGCAAGCCTTCCTTGGGTTCTATCAGGAACTTCTTGGGGACAGTAAGAGGACAAAACAAGTGAGGCTAGAGGTACTGCAAAAAGGAAATATATGCAATGCAGACCACCATCAGCTCCTAAATGCTGCTGTTACAAAGAAAGAGATCAAGGAAGTAGTATTTGCCATTCCCATTGATAAAGCCCCAGGTCCAGATGGCTACACCAGTGGTTTCTTCAGAGATTCGTGGGATATCATAGGAGAGGATATCTGCAAAGTAGTCATGGATTTCTTTCAGAGTGGGCAACTACTTACTCAGCTTAATGCCACAAACATTACCCTCATTCCAAAGTGTGACAGACCAACTTCAGTGAGCCACTTCAGACCCATAGCATGTTGTAATATGCTCTATAAGGTCATTTCAAAGTTGATGTGTAACAGGTTGGCATCAGTCCTCCCAGATATTGTTAGTGAGAATCAAGGAGCTTTTATTAAGGGGAGATCTATTATAGAAAATGTGCTCATATGTCAGGATATCATTCACCTATATGGAAGGAAATCAGACACCCCAAGATGTCTATTTAAAATAGACCTGCAAAAGGCCTATGACACAATTGAATGGGACTTTATTGAGCAACTTCTTCATGGGATGCAATTCCCACCACACTTTACTGGCCTAATCTTACAATGTGTTAGAACAACCTCATTTTCCTTATCTCTGAATGGCTCATGATTTGGTTACTTCCAGGGCAAAAGAGGATTGAGACAAGGGGACCCTATTTCCCCTCTTTTATTCACTTTATGCATGGACTACCTATCCAGACTCATCAAGTTTGCTACTGAAAAATGGCCGTTCCAATATCATCCTCTTTGCAAAAACCTGAAGCTCACACACTTAATGTTTGCAGATGACCTCCTAATGTTTTGCAAAGGCAAGCCTGCTTCTATATGGCTGCTAATGAGAGCATTCTCATCTTTTTCAAGTGCTTCAGGACTAAGAATGAATAACACCAAGTCTGAGATCTTTTTTAATGGCATTGATGAGGATACAAGGACTGATATCAAGAAGGTGACTTGGTTTAGAGAAGGATTATTCCCCTTTAAATACCTGGGGGTGCCTATCCAGCCAGGTAAATTATCCAAGAATGACTGCTCATCCTTAACTGAAAAACTTGTAGCAAGGATTAGAGGTATGTGGGCTAAGAAACTATCATATGCTGGCAGAATTACACTAATCAACTCAGTCCTAAATACATTACACAACTACTGGGCACAGATGTTCATTATTCCCAAAAGTGTAATCAAGAGAATAGAAGCAGTCTGCCGCAACTATAGCTAGGATGGATCCACAGAATACCACAGAGTACCCCTAGTTGCTTGGGAGAGGGTTACTCTGTCAAAGGAGCAAGGAGGGCTGGGCATTAAACATGCTGAATTGTGGAATATAGCCACTGTAGGTAAGTTGGTGGACTGGGTGTTTACTCATGCTGACAGACTTTGGATTAAATAGGTGAATGCTGTTTACCTCAGGGAACAAGCCTGGGCTGATTACATTCCTCCTGCTGATGCACCTTGGGTATGGAAGAGTATCTGCAAAACAAAAGAAAGAATAAAAGATGGGTATAATGGGGATAACTGGAACAACAGGCCACAGGGATATACCATAAAGAGTGGTTATGCCTGGTTGCAAGTCCCTCAACCAAAGAGAGACTGGACTCAGGTAGTTTGGAATAGCTGGAACATACCAAAGCATTCAATGATAACTTGGTTGAGAATGCAGGAGGGAATGAATGTCAAAGCTAAACTAGCTCTGATAGGATACAACTCTGATGACTTGTGCTTGCTCTGCCAGACTCAGACTGAAACCATTGATCATATTTTTTAAGATTGCCAATACTCCAGAAGGGTGATGCGACACTTGAGCACTTGTTTTAATGGAGGATCTCTTACAATGACCAGGATGATCAATGGAAACCGAAAATCCAGAGATTGGAAAATCAGATGTGCTATTTTCAATGCGTACCACTATCGCATCTGGTTGCAACGTAATAATGCTTGGATCAATGAACTCTTGATCAGACCTGAAATAATAGCAAAGAGGATTGAAGATGATATTAAACAAAGAGTGAGGCAGAAGAGGGGGAATGATAATGATCAGGGTGTTGATGAGTAATTTGTTTTTGGATAGCAGGTTCTTATATGTTTGTAAGGGGATTTGATCCCGGAACCTCTTGTACATTCTTTTGATATTCTTATGATATAATATATTCACATTTTACCAAAAAAAAAAAACAATTTAATTATAAGTTCGAACAATATTATTCCATAAATCATTCATAATGACTTAAAAAAATTTTAAGACCAGAAAGTATACATGCAATAATTATTTCGTGCATATCATATATGTACTAATTATTTACGTTTTTAATTTTAATCACATTGCTCGCAAAAATCGTAAAATCGAGTTGCATGCAAGCAACCAAATGTTCTGATACCACTTGATAGAAATTAGTCATACTAACTTAACCAAATTATTAGTCTTACTAATAATATACATATAAAATTAACTCATTAATTTACTAGATCTTATGCATGCAATAAAACTTGCGGAATAAAACGAAAAGGGTCCTACATTCGGTCCGAGTATGCAAAGGACGATCCTCCACGGAGCAACCAACGTAGATTGCCTCCTTCAAATTGCACCCAAGACTTACCCTTAACAAATCGAGATGGACACGGACTAGGTGTGCAAAACGGTTTTACCTTAAAACCGTAAACTAATATCTTTTATTATTAGTCTACAAAATACTACAACTATTGTAGTATAAATATTATGTGAGTAATATTTTAAGAGGTTTTGTATTTCTTACACTAGAAATGGCTTAGCATTAGGGTTAGATATATGAAGGGTGATCAAGTCACATATATAGAGGGTGGGATGGTTGGGTTGCCGTGTAAGAGGGACATGTGGAAGGGTTAGAACCATTTTTATCTTACCCATAATGTTAAGTGTTAGGTGATATCAACACTTAGACTTTGAGGTTTAATTCTGTGCATCCATGGCTAGGAATTCAACGTCAAAATCTCCTAAATTTAGCAATATAACAAGAAGGAGGGGTTCAAAATCATATGACAATGCAAAGGACAACAATACTGGTAACAAACAGCATCATCCTAACGAGGAAGAAGCCACCAAGCATGGCAGCATGCAGAGTATTGTAGGAGTTGCACCATTTGATCTTGATGATGATGCAGACTCGGAAGAGATGGACAGTGAGCCTGACAAGGAATCAGATCCACCCTTGACTGCAGAAGAGGGAGACTGGTTTAGGGTTCATGGGAAACGGATTGAGAAAATCCTCGATGATGAACCAGAAGAGTTACTTAAAATAGACACAGAGGATGTCAAAGAGGATCTTGAATATTGGAAAAGCGCAGTTTATGGCTACATCTTGGGTACAAACCCACCTTTTCCTGTCATTGAGGGGTTCTTGCGCAGAATATGGAAGAATCATACGATGGATAGCATCTCCTTCATGCCTAATGGAGTATTCTTGGTACGTTTTCAAACATTGGAGATGCAATCAAAAGTCTTGAATGCAGGGAACTATATGTTTGACAGTAAGCCTGTCATTATAAAACCCTGGAAGGAGGACGTTGACTTTGAGAAGGAGGATGTCAAGAGTGTTCCTGCCTGGGTCAGGTTACACAAATTACCTGTACAATACTGGGGAAACAGCCTTCCTAAACTTGCAGGGAGAGTAGGGCAATTTCTACAGAAGGACCAGGCTACAGAACTGAAAACCAGACTGGGTTATGCCAGAGTCCTTGTGGAATTAAAAGTGAACCAGAAATTCCCCAATTCTCTTAAATTCCAGGATGAAAAAGGAAATATTAGAGAAATTGATTTGGAATACGAGTGGAAACCAATTCTGTGTACGAATTGCAAAAATTTGGGGCGTGATCAAAAAACCTGTAGATACAAACCCACTGCTAAACCTATAGTTAAGCAGATCTGGAGGAAAGTGGATAAACCCACAATGCCACAAGAGAGAAATAATAATATGATCACTCCTAGGGTTATATGTCCCAGAACCAGCTTACCTGAACCAGAATATGTGCTTGAACAACTGAAGGATTTTCCAGCATTGCCATCCAGTCAGCCTACAGTCCAGGCTAAGGTGCATAGTACAGATCCTTCCGGAAGTACAGAGAAGCAGAAGGATACCAATTCAAACCAACCTGATCAATGAAATACGGATTTTGGAATGTAAGGGGTATGAACATGAGGAATAAACACCAGTTTGTTAATAGTTTTCTTTTACAGCAGAATTTTGATTTTTTTGCTTTACTTGAAACCAAAATAAAACCTAAGAATTAGACTAGAACCATGCAAGTCTTTAGTAGCTGGAGCATCACCACCAATACACATTGCCATCCAGGAGGACGAATCTGGATTCTGTGGAATCCCAGTAAGGTCTCTATTCAGGCTCTGGAGTATGATGCTCAGTATGTTCATCTGAGAGTGACTGTGCCTAGCAATACTGATATGTATGTCACTTTTGTTTATGCGTATAATGAAGATGCTGATAGGGAGTCCTTATGGCAAAACTTGAGTAGACTAGCCAGTAACATGAATGGCAAATGGTTCATTGGGGGAGATTTTAATTGTATCTTGACTGCCAATGAAAGAGTGGGAGGCAGATTTAATCAAACAGCTGCTGATAACTTCCTCAATTGTATTCATCACTGTGAAGTTATGGAATGTCCTACAAAGGGTGCTTACTACACTTGGAACAATAAACAATGTCCTGAGGATAGAATTTACAGTAGGCTAGATAGAAGTCTTGTTAATCAGGATTGGCTGAATGAGTATGATGATTATGTGGCTCATTACTTACCAGAAGGTGATTTTGATCACACACCCTGTGTGGTTCAATCTCAGCATCAAAATGTTCAAGTCAACAGGCCCTTCAAATATTATAACATGTGGAGTCAAGCTCCTAACTTTCATGCTCTCATAGATAATACTTGGGGAGTTGGGATCAGAGGCACAACTATGTATAAGGTTGTGACCTCTTTGAAAAAGCTGAAACCTGTCCTCAAACAGCTGAACCAGGAACAATATTCAGAGATTGAGAAAAGAACAGGAATAGCACAGACAAGAATGCTAGAGATCCAGAAAGAGTTAGGATGTAATCCTGCTAATGCATCTCTGGTTCAGGAAGAATGGGAGGTCAGACAACAGTACAGACAACTTTATGCAGCCCAGGTTGAATACCTTAGACAAAAAGCAAAGACTCAATGGGCCACTGAGGGGGATGATAATACCAAATACTTCCATGGGATGCTTAAGACAAGAAGAAGGAGGAATAATGTTATGCAGATAGAGGATGCTACAGGTCATCTAAAAGATTCTCCTCAGGATATCCAAGCCAGCTTTCTTGCCTTTTACCAGGAGTTGCTGGGGACTAATAAACCCACTGAGCCTGTGAACAGGAGAATAGTTAAATCAGGGCCAGTTTGTCAGGAGGAGCACATTCTCAAGTTGCTACAGCCAGTGACAATGGAGGAAATAAAAAATGTCATGTTCAGTATTCCTAATGACAAAGCCCCAGTTCCTGATGGCTACTCAAGTAAATTCTTCAAAGATAGTTGGGATATTGTGGGAACTGATATCTGCCAAGCCATACAAGATTTCTTTACTAATGGCCAGATGCTTAAACAATTGAACACAACACATATCACTCTTATTCCAAAGGTTGCCAATCCCACAAAAGTGACTCAGTTCAGGCCAATAGCCTGTTGCAATGTAGTTTACAAATGCATCTCTAAGTTGTTATGTGCCAGACTAGCCTCCATCCTCCCCCAATGTTGGAGATTGTGTCCTCCACATGTAGTGTGATAACGTCATTGCACATACCCTTGTACGGACAAGTGGGAGATTGTTGGGGCTGGTGTCCTTGACAATTAAGTACAATGACTTATTAAATCTCTTTAAGGATCACAAGGGCATACTTTTGTATTATTACCAGTTGATCCACGTTTATCAATAACGGTTGGCTTGCTAGATAAGTTTGACGTTATTGTCATACGGATGGCGGTGATCAACTGGTCCCTATACGTCACACCTATAGGACACGTTTGAGAGATGTGAAGGTATGAAAATACAGTCACATTTATGCCGGATATGACTAAACAGTTAGTCAGAGGTGTTGACTAATAAATTAGTCAATAAGATGTTGAGATTATTATTTAATACGGATTAAATAATTTTAGCTAATACGGATTACAAGATTAATTCGTAAATTAAATATAAACGGTTATATTTAATTAAATATAGTATTCGCGTATTAATATAAACAGTTATATTAATTTGGGTAATTATACAATATCGTATTTTGTCAGACCATTATTAATATATCGACTGTATTAATATCTGATAACATGTTACGATTTATAAATAAAACCCGCGAACAACTTAAAGCTAAACGGGTCGAATCACGCAAAGGTATAAGGTAAGAGTGGAAAAAGCCCACCCTTACCCAAGACCCATTCGGCCGACCTAAGTAATACAAAAGGAGAGTCTTTCTCCTTTTGTCACGGACTGGTAATTCATAATTCTCATAATTAGGGTTTTGAGAACATCTTTTTCCCAAAACTCAGATCTCACATCTAAAACCTCACAAAAGCTCTCCCCATATTGCAAGGCAATTGGAGAGTATTTTCTAGCACACGTGGCATCATCTCAATCAAGTCTTGGGTGCAAGTTATAGGAGGGAATTTACTTTAATTCCTGTTCTTAGGCCATAAGCACAAAGGACCAAAGGTTGAATTCTTTTTCTTATCCTTTTTAATCTTATGACTATAAACACAACTGTATTTTTCATTATAATCCTGCAAGTTTAGGGTGAATACATGCTATATTCCCCACAAGTGGTATCAGAGCCTTAGGCCATGAAAATTTTACTTTTGTGTTTTTCATAAGTTTTTTTTAAAGATTTTGAAAAATCTCGTTTCTGCCGCTGCGTCGGTCGGTCGACCAGTATTAGCGGTCGGTCGACCGCCCCTGTGTGAGTTTTCTGTTTTTTTTTAAAACAGTTTCCTTTATGAGTTTTCGATCTTGTTTTTCGATTCCTGTTTACATATTGTTAATTAATCGATATTCTTAACAATATGTGAACCCTTGTTGATGTTAATTTTGATTTACTTGTTTTAATCAAAGTTTAAAAGGTAAAAACTTGTTTTAATTTCAAAAAGTGCAGCGTTTTGCGTTTTCTGAAATTCGTTTTTACTACTTGTCGGTCGGTCGACCTAATTAATAGGTCGGTCGACCGATTTTACTGTTGCAGTTTTTTCCGTTTTTCGGCAGGAGGTCGGTCGACCACAAGTTTAGGTCGGTCGACCTCCCCCCTGTAACAGACTCGTTTTTTTTTTATTTTCGAAAATAACATGTTTTATTTTCACATGGCTTAAAATAATGTACTATATACGGAAATAGTGTATTATTTAGTGAAACGGTTCACCCTCGTTTGATACATATTGTTTTAAAACAGTTTAAAATAATGGATTATATGTTTGTTAAAATTGGTGATTAAAACGGTATAATCACTTAATTTTAATCTTAAAAGGTGGTTTGGTATAAATTTATTAATCATAATAACAGTATTATGTCATGTATAAATTGTTTTTAGTTGATGCATTTTATTTATCGTCTTGTGAATGCCTTGAATGCTTTCAATAACGTATTTAATTTTTGCAAACGGTTGTAACTTAGTGTGGCCTTAGAAGATTGTGTCACCGTAATGAAGGGACACGATCTTGCTTGTAATTTTGAGATCTTGAATCTCCGTTTTGGGTTTTTGCCATGTAATTACTTTTGTATTTAAATTAGAATGTATCTAGGACTACTTTTGTAATTTAAATTAGTAATTTTGTGAAGACCAAAGACAAGACGGAGGCCGGATGCTCACTCCCGCTGCAAGGACCAAGATGGAACATCAAGACAAGCTTCTAGGGTCCAACAGTTGATTCCAAGTTGTTTTATGTTTATTTTGGTAGGATAGGCCACTCTAGGACTTTTATTTACGTTTATTGCATTTACCTTTATGCTTTCTTCGATAATAGCTTGCATCATATTCCGCCTAAAAACCAAACCACCTATATCATGCCTGAAAACTGACTCATGTAGAGGTCTCGCGTTAGTTTTCTGTGACAATACAGATGTCACATGTCATTTAAAAGCCATCACTTTATTTAATTCATTCACGCAAATGCTAGTTTTTAGTTCACTTAAATATGGATAAATAAAAGTTGATGGGGTCTTCCTCGTATAACCAAAAATTGAGATTAGTCTTTATAAATCAGCCTCCCATGAATCCCTTCTTCGTCGGTAGGCATAATATGACCCCTTCTACGTCGGGTAAGTGGGAACAGATGATTTATTTTATCTCAACATCATGGTCACTCGATAATATTCCAGTGACTGAGATGGACTAATAGATAGATATACGGAAATCTATCGACCAAGAGTTCCAACGATTGGAATTAGCCAAACTGTGGGCTTATCAATATACGGAAATTGAGTCTTGGGATCGTTTATATAATTCTTGAGGGAGATCAATTATATAAATGCATGAGTCTACGAGTTTAAATTCAATTTAATATAGACTTAAATCACAACAATAAGTTGCTTATATGGTTTTGTTTTATCTTCTTTTCAGTGTAGAACACGTTCATTAAAACTGCTGTAAAACTAAAATGGCTGGTGAAGACCCAATGCCAAGTGCCAAGCTAGCACGTGAATCCTGGCTAAAAGCCTTCATGGACTCCATGAATCAGTCAACTAGACTGAGGAATGATGGGTCAAACTTCTCTGGCTGGGAGGCAGCACTACGGAATGCTGCCATTGCTGACGGAAAGCTCAAGTTCTTAACTGAGCCCATTCCGCCACACCCAGGAACTGGAGCTAGAGCCAACGAAATTCGCGCTCATAGCGATTTCGTTATGGAAGCGGGTGCGATAAAGAACGTACTCATCTATGCAATGGAATCCAATTTGCAAAGACGCTTCATAACCCATGGTGCAAACAAGATTTTCACCACGCTCACTAACGAATTCTCCAAGGCTCCGAGAATCGTTTCTTATGAGCATACCTGTCGCTTCTTTGAGGCGAAACTCTAGAAGGGCCAAGCTGTTAGCCCACATATTCTCAACATGATTGAGAATATCGAGAAACTGGAGTCCCTAAACTGCAAGATCAGTGAGAACATCATCGTTGATCGCATGCTTCATTCGCTTCATGATGGGTTCGCCCTCTTTAGGGCCAACTACTACATGAAGGACATGAAGAAGACTCCTCATGAGCTCCACTCCCTTCTCGTACAGACTGAGAAGGATCTAAAGTTGAGTGGGAGTCTGAAGCACGATGTTCTCATGATCTCCAGTAAGGGAAAAGGTAAAGGGAAGGCTAAAGCTCAGGGCGACCTAGCAGTAGGTAAACCCAGGTTCAAGAAACCAGGATTTGCTAAGAGTGGGCCAGGTGAGTCGAGTAACTCACAAGGCAAGACAAAGAGCAAGGATACAAGCATGGAATGTCACCATTGCCACAAGACTGGGCATTGGAGGCGCTCATGCCCCGTGTATCGCGAGGACATTAAGGCAGGCCGTGTTACTCCTGTTGGTATGTCTTCTTCTTCTTTTATTCACATGATTGAGATTAACCATGCAAGTTGCGGAACTTGGGTACTTGATACTGGTTGTGGTTCTCATCTATGTAATCATGTGCAGGGCCTCCGAAACCAAGAACCCCTAACCAAGGGTGAGGTGGACCTGCGTGTCGGGAATGGAGCACGTGTGGCTGCAGTCTCGAAGGGAACATACGTAATCCAGCTTCCAAGTGGATTCGAGTTATTTTTATATAACTGTTATTATGTTCCTAGTTTATCCAAAAACATTATTTCAGTTTCTGCACTTGACAAACTTGGTTTTTCATTTGTAATAGAGAATAATAGCTGTATTTTCTTCTTACACAATATGATTTATGGCAAGGCAGTTTCCATGAATGGAATTTATGTTTTATATCAAACTACCGAGACATTACATGTGAATAATAAAAGAATAAAGGTAGGTGACAAAGATCAAACTTACCTATGGCATTGTCGTATGGGACACATAAATGAGAAACGCGTTAAACAGCTCATACAGAATGGAGCTATTTCGCCCTTTGATTTCGAATCATATGGCACGTGTGAATCATGTCTCATCGGCAAAATAACTCGTATTTCCTTCAAAGGTGTTGGAATGCGCGCTGCCGACCTATTAGGACTCATACATACGGACGTATGTGGCCCTATGTCGATCAACGCACGAGATGGCTATAGGTATTTCATCACTTTCACGGATGATTTGAGTAGATATGGCTATGTCTACTTAATGAAGCACAAAAGTGAATCCTTTGACAAGTTCAAAGAATACCAGAA
Source organism: Silene conica (assembly GCA_029255685.2). Taxonomy (NCBI): domain Eukaryota; kingdom Viridiplantae; phylum Streptophyta; class Magnoliopsida; order Caryophyllales; family Caryophyllaceae; genus Silene; species Silene conica. Next base: position 44,682,568 of record CM055318.2, on the reverse strand, counting down.
TCGGGTACAGAACCAGCTGGGTAGAAAGATTAAAGCACTACGCTCGGATCGTGGTGGTGAGTATCTTTCACGCGATTTTGATCAACACCTTAAAGACTGTGGGATCGTGCTACAGTTGACTCCACCTGGAACACCACAATTAAATGGTGTGTCCGAACGGAGAAATCGAACTTTACTCGATATGGTTCGATCTATGATGAGTCACACCGTTGTGCCTGATTCATTGTGGGGATATGCTCTTTTGTCAGCCGCTCTAATACTTAACCGAAGTCCGTCTAAAGCTGTTGACAAGACTCCATTCGAGTTATGGAAGGGAACGGTCCCCAACTTGTCCTTTATTCGGGGTTGGGGCTGCGAGGCTTATGTCAAGTGGAGACACGAGGATAAGCTCGGCCCGCGATCGGTCAAGACATACTTTATAGGCTACCCAAAGGGAATGTTTGGTCATTACTTCTACTCGCCTACCGAACAACGTGTTTCTGTTGCGGCTAGTGCGACGTTCTTAGAGAAAGAATTTCTCGAGAACAAGTCGAGTAATAGAACCTTCGAGTTATCGGAGGTTCAAGAACCAACTATCGAGCAACCATTGGAGGAAACAGTTCCTTCACCCGAGGCTGCGGTAGATATCCCTGAGGAACCTAGGAGGTCGGGAAGAGTCTCTATTCCACCGGACAGATACATTGGTATGGTCGAGGAACACGATACAGATGACGTCTTACTCCTAGAGGGTAATGAACCCACAACCTATAAAGGTGCCATGACCAGTTCTGACTCAAAGCTATGGCTAGAAGCCATGCAATCCGAGATGGACTCCATGTATGAGAACAACGTGTGGGATCTTGTGGACCTACCTGCAAAGGTACGTCCCCTTCAATGCAAATGGCTTTACAAGATAAAGCATGCCGTGGAAGGACAACAAGATATCCACAAGGCTAGACTAGTTGCTAAAGGTTTCACTCAAGTGCCAGGCTTGCACTATGATGAGATCTTTGCACCCGTAGTCATGCTACGTTCCATTCGGATTATCTTAGCGATCGCCGCATTTCATGACTATGAAATATGGCAAATGGACGTTAAAACCGCCTTCTTAAACGGTTATTTGGAGGAAGAGTTGTACATGATACAACCCGAGGGTTTTATCGATCCAGCACATCCTAAGAAAGTTTGCAAGCTTAAGCGTTCCATCTATGGACTTAAGCAAGCATCGCGGAGTTGGAATCATCGCTTCGACCAAGTTATAAAAGAGAATGGGTTCATTCGATCAGTCGAGGAACCATGTCTCTATATCAAGTCGAGTGGGAGTAAGATTGTATTCCTAGTACTGTATGTCGATGACATACTCTTGATTGGGAATGACATACCTCTCTTATCTTCGGTTAAAGCATGGTTGAAAAACCATTTCCAGATGAAAGATCTGGGAGAGGCACAAAGAATTTTGGGCATCCGTATCTACAGGGATAGATCACGACGGATGTTGTCTCTCAGTCAGGAATCTTATATAGAGAAGATTCTGGAGGGATTCAGCATGACGAACTCCAAGAAGGGGTTCCTTCCTATGACTCTTGGGCTTCACTTGAGCAAGACTCAAGAAGCTAAGTCAGTGGAAGAGAAAGAGCGCATGAGTCGGATTCCTTATGCTTCGGCAATAGGATCGATCATGTATGCCATGATATGCACACGTCCTGACGTTGCATATGCATTGAGTATGACAAGTCGATTCCAAGCTCATCCAGGTGAACAACACTGGATGGCCGTGAAAAACATTCTTAAATACCTACGGAGGACTAAAGATTGGGGATTGACTTTTAGAGGCGACTCGACGCTCTGCGCCACGGGTTACGCAGATGCTAGCTTCCAAACGGATCGAGATGACTCGAAATCTCAGTCTGGATTCGTTTTTACTCTTAATGGCGCTGCTGTCAGCTGGAAAAGTTCTAAACAGAGTGTTACAGCAGATTCTACGACTGAGTCCGAGTACTATGCCGCCTCAGAAGCAGCTAAGGAAGCAATATGGATGCGTCAATTCTTACAAGGACTATCAGTAGTGCCTAGTTCGAATGACCCAATCACCGTATATTGTGACAATAGCGGTGCCATCTTCCAAGCTAAGGAGCATAAGTCTAGCAGCAAGGCTAGGCATGTACAACGGAAAGCTCATCTAATCAGAGATTACGTGGAGCAAAAGGAGATTTTTATTGAAAAGATCGCTACGGATGACAACATAGCCGATCCTCTCACAAAAGCATTACCACGTGATAAGCATGAAGGGCACATTCATTCCATGGGAATTGGATGTGTTCCTAAGTTGTAGTACTCTTTTATGAATTCATGTAATAATTCATTTTCTCGTGTACTCTATTCAACCTTATTGTTATGATATAAAATATTTTGTTTCTCATGTGGAATTGTACGCCAATTTTGAACACCACAAAGTGAATTGATTCACATTACATCGTTTTGGTCCTTGATTACCCACTTGAGCTGATAACTCATGTAATCATTTTGTGACGTTGGTTGATGGTGGGTTCAACGAGCCATAAGTCACGTGGATGACTGACCAATCACAAAGGCGAGTTATACGGATATCTCGTAGGACACCCCGTGACAACGTTATGGAGTCCTAAATGTTTTATAACATTGGGTGCCAGGTCGTGGATAGGACCTCCATAGTGTTCCTTAGAGTCGAGTCTTTTGACTTTCAACTGTTTCTTGAGATTAAGACAGATTTTGGGTAACTTTGGTTTCTTTCCCACGGTCACCGTAACAGGGGCCAAGAGGATTTTTTCTGGGTTATTTCATGCTGGGCGATATCGGCAGGATTCAAGTTGAGGGAAATATCCAAACCCTTATCAGGATTTTATCATTTCTCAGGGCCACTCGAGGAGTAGTAACTGAAATGCATGGCCATGCTCGAATACAGATTCGTTTTATCAGTTAAGTTACTCTCTAGTCGGGGAAACCACTCTTGATACAGATCGCTTGTGAGATACGACCTTTGCGAATGCGGATTTGCAAATTGTCTTACATTGAGTGGGAGAAATTTTAAAAGGATATGAGATTCGGTTATCGCACCTACACTTGTACGGACAAGTGGGAGTTTGTTGGAGATTGTGTCCTCCACATGTAGTGTGATAACGTCATTGCACATACCCTTGTACGGACAAGTGGGAGATTGTTGGGGCTGGTGTCCTTGACAATTAAGTACAATGACTTATTAAATCTCTTTAAGGATCACAAGGGCATACTTTTGTATTATTACCAGTTGATCCACGTTTATCAATAACGGTTGGCTTGCTAGATAAGTTTGACGTTATTGTCATACGGATGGCGGTGATCAACTGGTCCCTATACGTCACACCTATAGGACACGTTTGAGAGATGTGAAGGTATGAAAATACAGTCACATTTATGCCGGATATGACTAAACAGTTAGTCAGAGGTGTTGACTAATAAATTAGTCAATAAGATGTTGAGATTATTATTTAATACGGATTAAATAATTTTAGCTAATACGGATTACAAGATTAATTCGTAAATTAAATATAAACGGTTATATTTAATTAAATATAGTATTCGCGTATTAATATAAACAGTTATATTAATTTGGGTAATTATACAATATCGTATTTTGTCAGACCATTATTAATATATCAACTGTATTAATATCTGATAACATGTTACGATTTATAAATAAAACCCGCGAACAACTTAAAGCTAAACGGGTCGAATCACGCAAAGGTATAAGGTAAGAGTGGAAAAAGCCCACCCTTACCCAAGACCCATTCGGCCGACCTAAGTAATACAAAAGGAGAGTCTTTCTCCTTTTGTCACGGACTGGTAATTCATAATTCTCATAATTAGGGTTTTGAGAACATCTTTTTCCCAAAACTCAGATCTCACATCTAAAACCTCACAAAAGCTCTCCCCATATTGCAAGGCAATTGGAGAGTATTTTCTAGCACACGCGGCATCATCTCAATCAAGTCTTGGGTGCAAGTTATAGGAGGGAATTTACTTTAATTCCTGTTCTTAGGCCATAAGCACAAAGGACCAAAGGTTGAATTCTTTTTCTTATCCTTTTTAATCTTATGACTATAAACACAACTGTATTTTTCATTATAATCCTGCAAGTTTAGGGTGAATACATGCTATATTCCCCACACCCAACTCATATCTAATACTCAGGGTGGGTTCATCAAGGGAAGACACATTCAGGAAAATATCCTGATATGCCAAGATCTGGTAAAGCTATATAGCAGGAAGGCAGTTTCACCCAGATGCCTCTTTAAAATAGACCTTCAGAAGGCCTATGATTCAGTTGAATGGCCCTTCTTGTTCCAGATGATGAAGACTATGAAGTTCCCAGCTCATTTTATTCATATGATTAAGGAATGTGTCACTACACCTACATATACCTTAAACCTCAATGGTAACAGCTTTGGGTTCTTTAAAGGCAAAAGAGGATTAAGACAAGGGGATCCCTTATCCCCCCTCTTATTCACTCTCTGTATGGAGTATGTCTCAAGATTATTACAGTTTACTACATCAACAATGGACTTCAAATACCACCCCTTATGCAAAGCCATGAAATTGAATCACCTCATGTTCGCAGATGACCTCCTGTTATTTTCTAAAGGTGATATGCCCTCAATAATGACTCTGCTAAGAACCTTTGCCACTTTCTCAAAAGCCTCCGGGTTACAGATGAGTCATGGAAAATCTAATGTCTATTTCAATGGGGTACTCAATGAAGTGAAAGAAGATGTTATGCAGATCTCAGGATGTGTAGAGGGACAAATGCCCTTCAAATATCTAGGAGTACCTATCAAGCCTACCCATCTCTCTATGAAGGACTGTTAGCCTATCATTAACAAAGTGCTGGATAGAATAAGGGGCTTGGGAACAAAAAAATTGTCTTATGCTGGAAGACTGGTGTTAGTAAGGTCTGTACTCAAAACATTGCACTCATACTGGGCTACCATATTCATCATACCCACTGCAGTAATACTGAAAATAGAGGCACTCTGCAGGAATTATTTGTGGGATGGAGGGACTGAGTACCTGAGAACTCCACCTGTGGCTTGGAGTAAAATATGCACCAGTCACAGAGAAGGAGGTTTGGGGCTTAAGAATGAAACCTATTGGAATAAGGCTGCCATTGGGAAACTGGTATGGTGGATACATTGTCATCCTACCAAATTGTGGGTGCAATGGATCCAACATAATTATCTGAAAGGAGAGGACTGGCTAACCTACCAAGCAAATAAGGATGTTGGGTGGACATGGAAGAAAATATGCAATGTTAAAAATGCATTACAGAGTGCATATATTCAGAATGAATGGCAAAACATACCTGGTAAGCAATACAGTATGCAAAAGGGCTACCAGTGGCTTGTGACAGATCAACCAAAGGTGGAGTGGCATTCCTATCTTTGGAACAAATGGACAATTCCCAAACATGCCTTCATAAGTTGGCTTAACTATCATGGAGGGCTGGCAACAAGGAACAAATTGAAAACCTGGGGACTGATTCAAGAGGATGACTGCTGCATTTGTGGCCAGACATCTGAAACTGCTTACCATCTGTTCTTTCAATGTCACTATGCAATACAGGTTCTCAGGATCATATCTGACTGGACAGGGATCTCTATACCCCAAACAGATGTACTACAATGGAGGAAATCAAAAAGATTTACTAGACTCAAGGCAGGAGTAATGGACAGTATCTTGAATGCAACTGTCTATTCTATTTGGAGGCAACGCAACCTGAGCAGAATAGAAGGAGTGCTGGAAACACCTGTGAGGTGTGCACTGGCTATTAAACAAGAGATTAAGCACAGAATCAGAATCAAAATCATGGGCAGACTTTCTACTCGAGATGCTAGATGGATAGAATCCTTACATAGTAATTAAGTTCTTGTGTTTGTTTTTGTTTCGAGCTGATGGTAGCAGCAGCAATATGTAATGTATGAGACATTTATGTTGTGGATGGTTCTCTTATGATTCTAACACAATTTTTTTTACATTTTCCCAAAAAAAAAGATATCAACACTTAACATAATCATGATAATTATAAGATAAAATTATCATATAATATTACCTTACAATGCCCATTTACACGGCTAATATTGTAACATTTTACAAATGTAATTTGTACAATATGTAACATACCATGTGACATAATTCAATTGTATTAATTTAAAATATATTTATCACATAAATAATATTTCTAAATTAATTAAATCATATTTAACAAATTATTTTAGTAATTCGTAATTACCGTCCCAATATATGGTTATTATAATAATAGTCAATACGATGTACAACGTTTGTTATAACCATGAACCATTCATATTCTAGTTTCGATATTTCAAAAATATCGATTAATATTTGACAATCGACACCTTTCAATTTCAAATATAAATCTTACATTAAGATCCAACCTCTGATTTCTCAATATTCGATTTTAAGGAATTTGATCAATTCATATCGTATATATTAATCAATGTATACGTTAAGGGGATTATCCTATAGGTGTGACCTAAAGGGATCAACTGACCACCACCGTCATACGACAGTAATGTCAAACTCTAGTCAGCCAATCATTACCGATTAATGTTGGTCAGTTGACTATATATAATATCGGATCATCCGTTGCATATTCTTATCATAAGATTTTGACAATGATTATTATCATTGACGTGATCGCACTATTGTTGAGCACACATTTCCCAACAGAAAGTACAACATGAAGTGTTGTGGTACACTTTCATCCCTCGACTCTTATAATATGTTTTCTAAGTTAATTTAATCTCGTTTGTAATAGTTTATTAGCGTTTAAGTTTTTTTTTCGTTCCATGATATTGAGCTAGTGTTTGTAGTTCTTTTTTCCTTTCATGACATTGAATTAGTGTCCATTTGCGACCATTTTTATCATACAAAGTGACCACGTTTAAAGCATTTTTCGCATTTTTTGCCAAATTGGTTATTTCTGACCACTTTTAACACCGAGTGACCATTATACTATAATTTCTGACCACTTAAAGCATTTTGGACAAACTGCGCACTCTTTAATACAAAGTGACCATTATATTATGATATGTGACCACATAAAATATGTGCCACATATATTATAATATGTGACCATTATATTGATAATTAATGACTAGTTTATCAGCTTTCAAATTTGATTTGTTAACTTTTACAAAATCGTCATGATAAATAATACTTAATACAGAGTGACCATTTTACTGTTATTTGTGACCACTTCAATCATATAGAGTGACAATGTTTATATTTTTTACAACTAACATTAGTGATACTCCGTAATAAATTAAAGTATAGAGTGACCACTTTTATCATTCAGAGTCGTCATTTTAAAGCATTCTTGGCACTTTTGGCAAACTATTAATACAAATTCACCATTATATTTATATTTATGACAACTTTTATCATATTAAGGGTCTCTTTTTTCTGGTCGGGTTGTGTTGGAAGTTGTCCCGGTGTTCTTGAATTACTTTTGCTCGCAAGTTGAGCAAGTTGAGCAATCTGAGACTCCAACATCTTCATACCCGCTTCCCTAGCTTGGGATTCCTTCTGAACCATCCCCATAAGGTTTTGAATCATAGTTTCGGTACTTTGGGGTTAGTTTTGTGGTTGTTGTGGAACAAAGGGCTGTTTCTGGAATTGTTGTTTGTGAGGTAGGATGTAGTTTTGGTTTTGTTGTGGTGGGGGTTCTAGATTATGAACATTTTGGCTAGTCCATCTTAGGTGGGGATGGACATTGGTTGGATCGTAGAAATTGTTTTGGCGGTAGTGTTGGTGTTAGGTTTAATTATCTCATAAACTAAATATTTTTAGTCATACTAAACAAAATTTAATTAACATTTTAATTAACATATTTTAGATCTTATGCATGCTATAAGATTATGCGGAAATTAGAGGATATGAACCCTTACACACGGTCCAAACGAAATGCTAGGATGATCCTCCAAGTATTCAACTAGAACACCTCCTTAGTGATGCACCAAGACACCCTTTGATTGAAACCGAAACTTGAGTATGCTAGTACCAAAACCGGTTTTTCCTTAAACAAATTCCAATCTCTTAATTAGAATTAATATATACTAATATTATAACTTATTATTATTAGTATTTTTATTATTCTCACAATAATAATATTAGAGGATTTGATGTTAATATTTTTCTCACCCTTAGAAAAATTTTCAAGCATTAGAATGAATAATGTAAGCATGTCCAATAGTTAAGGGGGTAGGGTTTATGGGGATGGTGAGGCCGGCCATGGGAAGAGCAACAAGGGAACATGTTGCCTTACCCATGCATCTTAGGGTGGCTCTAGGTAGTGTTTCCAAGACACTTTAATGATTGTGTCTTGAGAACAATTAACACACACAAATCATCATGTGAGCATACCCCAAAACCGGTACCAACATACATAAAATGGACTTCATTTTATAAAATTGTCAATTGTAAAATTGTAGATTATGTGACATCTTATATGTCACAAGGTAATAAAATACAATTATCTTAATTTAAAACATATAAATATTTATCGTATAAATATTGTATATAATTAAATAAATCATATTTATCAATTGACAAGTAATTCATAATTACTAGTATAAAATGGTTATTAATGATAATCGTCAATACGATTTACAACCTTTGTATTAATACACAACCCGATTCATTCTAATTACGATATTGTAAAATATCGTTCATTGTTTAATAATTGACACGTTTCAATTTTTAAACATAAATCTTACAATAAGATTTAACCTCTGATTTCTCGGTATAGGAGTTTAAGGAATATGATCAAATCGTATCAATATACATTTGATCACATTATCAATTAAGGGAATTGTCCTATAGGTGTGACCTAAGGGGATCAACTGACCACCACCGTCATACGACAGTAATTTCAAACTCTAGCTAGCCAATCATTACCGATTAATGTTGGTCAGTTGACTAATATAATTCGTATCATCCCTTGCGCATTCTGGTCATGAGATTTAATTACGTGATCACACTATTGTTGAGGACACATTTCCCAACAATCTCCCACTTGTCCTCGACAAGTGTGCGTCACCAATTCTCTTGTCCTATTACAATCTCCCACTCAATGCAAGATGTCTCTCTGAGGTCGTACTTGCATTCGATCATATCATGAGTGGTTTCCTCGATCTGGAGAATAACTGTTTGACCGGAATTATCTACCATAGATACCTTCCGAGCGTGGCCACGCATTTCCAGTTAACTTCTCCTCGAGTGGCCTCGAGATTTGAACAACCCTGACATGGGGTGGACAATTTCTATCGCACTACTTCCTTCAACTAGTCACAGTCAGTCACAACCCAAAGCAATCTCATTTGACTCCAGTTACGAAAAGTCGTAGAGAATGGATCAAAGTTATGCCAAAACTGTACCATCTTGGGAGAGTAGTCTTTAGTCTAAGAATTGACTCATAAGAATGTTAGGTTTTTAGTTGCTCATAAACTAAATATGTAGTCATAATAATCTAAATACTTTAATTAACATTTTAATTAACTTATTTATGTGATCTTATGCATGCCTAAATAAGCGGAAATAAGAAGATTTCGACCCTTACATTCGGTCCAAATGCAAGCAAGGATGATCCTCCAATGTTCAACAAGAACACCTCCTTTGTGATGCACCAAGACAATCCCTTAATGAACCGAAACCTTGTAGTTGCTAGACTAGAAATCGGTTTCTCCTTAAATTATTCTAATCTCTCTAATTAGAATATAATTTTAATACTACAAATTAGTATATTTATATTATCTTATAATATTGATTTGAGGTTGTGAAATCTGTTCTTACTTAGTGAATTTTCGGCTAAAAAAAGAACTAAAATGAGTATGATATATCACATATATATTAAGCATGCTTTTACTTAAGATAATCAAATTAACTTAAGCATGCACATGGGGAAAGGGGAGCCGGCCTTAGGGAGCCTCAATGGGGAACATATTCTCTTCTCAAGGCATATAGGGTGGCTAAGTAGTGTGTGTTCTCTAGGCAACACATTAAACATAATGATTAAGGGTGTAGTTAACAATTAAAACACCTCACACCCACCTTCACCATAACCGGCCACTTAGTCCATAAAATGGATTTAATTTTACAATTTTGTCAATTGTATAATTTGTATAAAATGTGACATCTTATATTTCACAAGGCAATACAATATAATTATCTTATCTTAAAGCATATAAATATTTATCATATAAATATTATATTAAATAAATTATATTTATCAACTGACAAGTAATTCGAAATTACAATTGTAAAATGATTATTCATAATTATCGTCAATACGATTTACAACCTTTGTATTAATTATAACCCGACTCATTCTAATTACGATATTATAAAATATCGTTTAATGTTTAACAATTGACACGTTTCAATTTTAAACATAAATCTTATAATAAGATTTAACCTTTGATTTCTCGGTATACGAGTTTAAGGAATATGATCAAATCGTATCAATATACATTTGATCACTTTATCAATTAAGGGAATTGTCCTAAAGGTGTGACCTAAAGGGATCAACTGACCACCACCGTCATACGACAGTAATGTCAAACTCTAGCTAGCCAATCATTACCGATTAATGTTGGTCAGTTGACTAATATAAATCGTATCATCCCTTGCGTATTCTTCTCATGAGATTTAATTACGTGATCACACTATTGTTGAGGACACATTTCCCAACAATCTCCCACTTGTCCTCGACAAGTGCGCGTCACCAATTCTCTTGTCCTATTACACTCAATGCAAGATGTCTCTCTGAGGTCGTACTTGCATTTGATCATATCATGAGTGGTTTCCTCGATCTGGAGAATAACTGTTTGACCGGAATTATCTACCATAGATACCTTCCGAGCGTGGCCACGCATTTCCTTTGACTAGTCACAGTCAGTCACAGCCTGAAGCAATCCCATTTGACTCCAGTTACGAAAAGTCGTAGAGAATGGATCAAGGTTATGCCTAAACTGTACCATCTTGGGAGAGTAGTCTTTAGTCTAAGAATTGACTCACAAGAATACTATAGCAGCTCTTGCCACGACCCGGCTATAAAATTTCCAGAACTCTACAAGCGGTCACTATGCCCGACAGAGTGTCTCTTGCAGTCTGCCTATGTGATCGACTAGTCATCACATATGACTCTATGGAATTTGAACTTGCCATCAATCGCCTCACATTCTAGTCGCTTTGAGACGTCACCTCATGTAAGCGACTAGGGGCTATACTAAGTCAATCCAGTTCACTTATGGGGTTCAATATTGTCTCTTACAACCCATTTGGATTTTGACAAAGTATCTTTTATCTTGAGTTATTCATAACTCAAATGATATTGTCAGGCAAAAACAGTCAGTACTATTTCATTGCATTCGATGCACGATCATCTATTTGTATTAGTGTTTTGCATTCGATGCACAAATTTTTTGGTCTCCTTCCGACTCATATTCTCTCACATAATATGATCTTATTTGAGCACATATCTACAACCCATTCTAGATTTTGAGATTCCTTTCCTGAGGGAAGCTCGCACTGTTTTCTTATAACTCGTGACGTATAGATATACTAGAGGGATTAAAGAATCACTGGGAATTATCTAGTCACTTATGTGCTGAAATCTATATTGTAGTTATTAGTGATTTCATCACTCTTATAATTTTCAATCATCTTGGCAATATTTTATTAAGGTTATTCATGTCTAACCATTTTGATTTCCAATGGGCGACCTTTTATTAATATAATAAAACTTCCCGTAAAGCTCCATCATCATATGATATAAGGTATTTGATCATCTAGAATTTCAAACCTCTTATTCTTTACACCTTAAAGAATCACCCATCCTCTCTAAATGGTAGGCTTAATTCTTTTAATGAACATTGCTCCCACTAAAATCAATCACTACAAAAAAAACGCGGTGTTCTGACCGAAATACTGACGGATTATACAGTCCGTCAGTTGTCTCGGTGTACTGACAAATTTCTGACGGAATATCCGTCATTAATTTGTTTTGACGGATAAAACGTCACAAATTCGTTTAAATAGCTGACCGCGAAAACAAAATGGGAAGGCGCGAAATTTTGGTTGGATGTTCTGACGGATAGTGCGTCAGTAAATGTTAGTGACGGATTCCCCGTCAGGAAAGCTACTGACAAAAGGCTGACACATCTGAAAAAGTAGTACAAGTCTCTGACGGATTATCCGTCAGAAATGCCACGTTACCATTTAGTGACGCCTTATCCGTCAGGTTTTTTTTTTTTCGCTTTTCCTGTTTCCAACTACTCCTGCATTCAATACTTTTTCTTTTATTTACAAAAAATAAAAAGCGGTCCTGACGCCCTATCCGTCACAAATTCGGTTTTTGGTATTCCTGACGGCTTATCCGTCAGGATTGTTTTTAAAAAAAAGATACAGCAGCCTCTCACGCATTCACTTTCGTTCTTTTTTTTTTAACCCCAAAACCCTTCGACAACCACCAACCCTCCCAAAATCCGATTTCTACCCCCACCAATCCTACCACCGTGACAACCACCAACACCCTACTAACTCCATCTTGCTAATAGGTAATGTTTTTATGTTTTTTTCATTAATTTTACAGTTTTCTTTTCGATTTATTTCAATTCATAATTGATTTATTTGTACATTGTAGTGTGACAACCACCACCACCGTGACAACCTCCACCACCGTCACAACCCCGCGCCAACACTGCTTTGCAAAATTTATTAGGTAATTGTTTATGTTTATTACTTAATTATTTATTTAAGAATGTGTTAGTTTAGAAAGTAATTAGTGTAACTTATTTAGGTTAATAGATAATTAGTTAGAAATTTTGATTTAGGATAATGCCAATTAGATAGAAAAAGTGACCTAGGATAGTAGCCTGTTAGATAGAAAAATTGACTTAGGATAGTTGCTAATAATTTGTTGTTGTTAGTGTTGTTACTTCTTAATTGTTGTTGTTGGTGATAATTATTAGTTGTTAATTTTGAATTATTATTTGTTAATTGTTGTTGTTGATCAACGATAATTTTTAGTTGTTAATTGTAGATAATTGTTAATTGTTGTTAATTGTTAGTTATTGATAATTCTGAATTGTTAAATATTGACCTAGTACCCGTTCAAAAATTACTTATTAGGAGTAATTTTTGAATAGTCCCCATTTTGGGACTGTCTTTGTACGTTTCAAGTCATTTAGGTAGCAAACAGATACTTGTTATTTTTTTAATGAGGGTACAAATTCGGTGACGATTCCTTTAATATTCTCTGAATACATATATGGACTAATAATATAATCCATATTTTGTATTTGGAGAATAAAGGGGAATTGCTGCCGAATTTTTTCCCCATTAATAAATAACAAGTGCGTGTTTGCTAATGACTTGAAATGTACATTGATGGGTTTAGGTTGGAGTGATAAGGACCTAATTCAAAGACTATTTGATTTTTTGACAATAATTATATATTCATTGATGATATTGTTTTTTTGTGTATTATATGTGATAGTTAATTAATAATTGTCAATTGATTGATTATTTGAATGTAGATACATAATAAGATGAAAAGATTAGAACGACAGTGGATGTATGAAAGATTAGATGAGAAAAAGAAACCTAAGCTTGAATTTGCAAATGGGGTAAAAGAGTTTCTTGAATTCGCTGCACAAAGTAGTGTGTATAAGAATTTAGGTGAAATGAGGTGTCCCTGTAAGAAATGTAATAACAGAGCTTTTAAAAGGATTAAGGATGTTCAACTGCATCTTTGGTCGAATGGTTTTGCCCCATGTTATTATGTTTGGACGTATCATGGTGAGGAAATGCCAACCGGAGAAAGTAGCAGTAGTACTGTAGTTAGTGATAATCCTTATAGGGAGCTCGTGGAAAATGCATTACGTGATAATATTGAACAAATAATGGAGGATCGACTCAATCCTGATGACCTTAGTGATGAGGAAGTGCGTCATGAAACCCCAAATCCTCAAGTTTCTTCCTTCTATAAATTGTTAGAAAAAGCCGAACAACCAGTGTATGAGGGAAGCAAAATAAGTTTATTGCAAGCCGCTGCTAGGTTGATAGCACTCAAATGTGAGAACAACTTATCCCTTCGATGCACGAATGGGTTTATGTCGTTTGTTGGTGACATGATTCCAACAAAAAATGACATGTTACGCAATTTCAATGAGGTTAAGAGTGTTCTTAAGGGACTACAACTACCACATGAGAAAATCGATGCATGTCCTACTGGATGTATGCTTTTTTGGGAGGAAAATGTCAATCTCGAGCAATGTACAAAGTGTAATGCATTTCGGTACAAAGGTAACAATAATTCAAGTAATGGGAGGCGAATTCCGAATAACCCCTTAATTTATTTCCCGCTTGCACCAAGGTTACAACGATTATATGCAACCAAGAGCATAGCAGGTGAGATGAGTTGGCACCATAGAAATTCACGATTAAGAGAAAAAGGGACAATGGCACATCCAAGTGATGGAGAAGCGTGGAAACATTTTGATCGAGAGCATCTAGAATTTGCAAGTGAGCCTCGTAACGTTCGGTTGGGTTTGTGTACGGATGGATTTTCCCCACATGGCGGCCAATTTGGGAAAAAATATTCATGTTGGCCTGTGATTGTCACTCCGTATAATTTACCTCCCTGGTTATGCATGAAGAGACAATTTATGTTTCTATCATTGATCGTTCCAGGTCCTAAGAACCCCAAGACAAATCTAGATGTGTACCTTCAACCGTTGATCAAAGAGTTGAAAGAACTTTGGGAAACGGGTGTGCACACTTACGATGTTTATAAGAAACAAAATTTTCAACTGAAAGCTGCATTAATTTGGACTATCAATGATTTTCCGGCATATGGCATGCTTTCCGGTTGGTCCACGTCTGGATACCATGCTTGTCCTTATTGTCAAGACAAGGATCATAACTCCTTTTGGCTTAAACATAGCAAGAAAGTTAGTTGGTTCGATTGTCACCGTGTGTTTTTGAAACCTGATCATCCTTTTCGCAACAACTGCAAGCATTTTCTGAAGATTAGGAAAACTGAAGATCGCATTGCCGCATCGAGATTAACTGGTGAAGAAGTGTGGGATGCGGTAAAGGATATGCCAAGAATTGTTGATGCTTCTGATCAAGAATTGAAAAAATTAAAAGACAAGAATGAAGGATGGTGGAAACAAAGCATATTTTGGCAACTTCCTTATTGGAAAACTTTGTTGATTCGACACAACTTAGATGTTATGCACATTGAGAAAAACATTTTTGAACATCTTATCAGTACGGTGATGAATGAACCAAATAAAACTAAGTTCGGAGTTAATGGTAAAGCTGACTTTAAAGAGCATTGCTTTGTACGGCCCCCATCATCTAGGTTTGTTTTAAACGCCGCGGAGAAAAAAGCTGTATGTGAGTGGGTTGCCAAATTGAAATTCCCGGATGGTTATGCTTCGGATTTGAGTCGGTGTGTTGATCATAAAAGTATGGTGTTGCATTCCATGAAAAGTCATGATTGCCATGTCTTTATGCAACGGTTACTTCCTGTTGCCTTAAAACAGTTGCTCCCGACGGGTCCTTGGAATGCAATAACTGAGTTAAGTCAATTTTTTAGAGACTTGTGTACCTCTACGATTAAGGTTGATTCTATGGAACGTCTAGAATCAAACATTGCAGAGATAATATGCAAGTTAGAGAAGATATTTCCTCCGTCTTTCTTCAATTCCATGGAGCATCTACCTGTGCATTTGCCTTATGAGGCGAAGGTTGGAGGACCAGTTCAATATCGATGGATGTATCCATTTGAGAGATTTCTTAATCATATAAAAAAAAAGATTGGCAATAAAGCTCGGGTGGAGGGTTCCATATGCAACGCTTATTTATTAGAGGAAATTTCGAATTTTTGTTCGATGTATTTCGAAAATCACATTGATACAAAAGCGAAAGACTTAGACATTGGTGTGAATTTCGATGACCAGCTCACTTCAAAATTACCTGAGTTATTCAATGATGACATGGGAACTACAACCGGGAAATGTAAAGAGAGGTACTTGAACGAGAAAGAGTATGAAGACGCTCATTTTTATGTGCTAAGGAACTGTGGAAACTTTTTGGAGTCCTATGAAAAGTAAGTTAATCATTATTTTGTCACTTCTACATACATTATTTTAATAATTACATTAAGGTATAATTTTAGTTAATAGTTAATTATTATATATGTTTTACATATAGGGAGTTTGAGGAATATATCAAATTATCATTTCCTGATGTTACTTCTTCTGAAGATGTTTGGACGAAACATGAGAAACGTTTTCCGAAATGGTTACGAAATGAAGTAAGTAATACATTTTCTTTTAAAATAAGCAACCAATTTGAAAGAATCTATAATTAAACATCTTAATTAACATATATATTGTTTTATTGGTAGGCTAATAGATGGAAGGATCCTTTAGTATTAGGTCTATCATTAGGTCCTTGTACCATGGTGAAGACATGGAGACGATATTCTATCAACGGTTATAAATTTCGAGCTTTTAAGGAGGGAGTTGATGTTTCCAAAGCTACCATAAGCAATGGGGTTTGTGTGAATTCTACAGATGGGTTGGATTATTATGGAACTCTAAATGAAGTAGTTGAACTTGCCTATTATACCGAGCACAAGGTTTATAAAGTGATATTGTTTAAATGTGATTGGTTTGATAACTCCCCACAAGGACTTAGTATCCATAAGATATATGGACTTGTAGATGTGAATGAGAAAAGAAAACTCAAAGGACATAACCCATTTGTGGCAGCTTTTCAAGTCGATCAAGTTTCACTACAAGAATTACCCCAGATAGCGACTAAACCTGCCACCGCAATGGTAGTCGCTAATTAGCAACCGAAAAAAAAAAAGCGGGCGACCGCTGTCGGTCGCTAAAATTAGCGACCAAAACCATATCCCAATGTTATCCTAAAAAATCCGCGGGAATCCAAAAAGTACCATTGCGCCAGTTTAGCGACCGACAAAAAAAAACCGGGCGACCGCTGTCGGTCGCTAAATTTAGCGACCGAAATCGGTCGCTAAATTTAGCGACCGTAGTCGGTCGCTAATCCCCTGTATAGTTTCTCACATCTTCTTCCTCCCGTCATTCCTTCACTATCCTTTGCTTCTTTAAAAAAAAACGTAAACTCTCCTCACCCACTACCACCGTCGACTACCGGAACACCACCACCGCAACGCCACCGTACCGGACCACCCACTACCGCCGTTCATCTCCCTCATACTAGTTTTTCAGGTTTGAGTCGATTTAATAACTTTATTGAATCCCTTTATAGTATTATTGTAATTCACAAATGTTGTTAGTAATTAGCTTATTAGGATGCTTTTAGTTAGTAATTAGCTTATTAGGATGCTTTTAGGATGCTTTTAGTTAGTGAATTGAAAAAAAATTGGGTGTTATTGTGATTAGGGTTAGAAATTGGGGAAAATTGAATGATGATTTTAGTTAGTAATTAGATTATTAGGATGTTTTTAGGATGCTTTTAGTTAGTGAATTGAAAAAAAATTGGGTGTTATTGTGATTAGGGTTAGAAATTGGGAAAAATTGGATGATGATTTTAGTTACTAATTAGATTATTAGGATGTTTTTAGGATGTTTTTAGTTAGTGAATTGAAAAAAAATTGGGTGTTATTGTGATTAGGGTTAGAAATTGGGAAAACTTGGATGATGATTTTAGTTAGTAATTTGATTATTAAGATGTTTTTAGATTGTGAATTGAAAAAAAATTGGGTGTTATTGTGATTAGGGTTAGAAATTGGGGAAAATTGGATGATGAGTATAGTTAGTAATTAGATTTCTAGGATGATTTTGTGATGTTAATTATTATGTTTGTATGTTATTGTAAGTTATTGTGAATATTTTCCATGCAAGAATTGAATTACTATTGACCTAGTACCCGTTCATGAATTACTCGTTAGGAGAAATTCATGAATAGTCCCCATTTTGGGACTGTCTTTGTATATTTCAAGTCACTTAGGTAGTAAATACATACTTGTGAATTTATTAGTGGGGAAAGAGTTTGGTAACAATTTCTTTATGTTCTTCGAATACATATGTGAAATAAATACAAATTTATTTCACATTGTGTATTTGAAGAACTTAAGGGAATTGCTGCCAAATTTTTTTTCCCCACTAATAAATTCACAATTATGTATTTGCTAGTGACTTGAAATATACATTGATGGGTTTAGGTTGGAGTGATAAGGACCCAATTGAAATCTTTAAGTACATATATTGACTTGATTGAATTCTTAGCTTGAACTTATTATTTGTTGAATTCTTATTGAATTGAAATTATTGTTGTGTGTTTGGTTTAATTATTATATATTATCTAGATTAAAATGAAGAGATTTGAACGTAGCTGGATGTACGAAGAAAGAGTAGATAAGAAGAAACGTCCCAATGCTAGATTTGTAAAGGGAGTTCGTGGGTTTATTGAATTTGCTAGATGTTCAGAATCATATGATTTCGAACAACGCAAACTTAGGTGTCCTTGTACTAAATGTAAAAACTTAAAATATTTACCTGAGGTAGAAGTAGAAGAACATCTTATTACGAATGGGTTTTTTCCAAACTATTACAACTGGATATCACATGGGGAAAAATACTCTTCTGATCCCGAACACTCTTCTGAACCCGAGAACCCATATAGAGAAATGGTACTTGATGCCTTTGAGTCGAATGTTTTCACTAATCCCGATCGTGTACCTATAACCGAGGAAGAAGATCCAAACCCAAAAGCCAAAGCCTTTTTTGATATGCTAAGGGACTCCGAGAAAACTTTATATGAGGGGAGTAGAATGTCATTGTTGCAAGTTGCATCGAGGATAGTAACGTTAAAATGTGAGTTCAATATGCCGTTTAAAGCGGTTGACAGTATTGCTACTTTAATTGAAGATGTTATACCCGATAATAACATTATGACCCGTAATTTTTACAATACCAAAAAAGTGGTCAAAGGTCTTCAGCTTCCACATGAAAAGATTGACGCATGTCCTGGAGGATGTATGCTTTTTTGGAAAGATGATGCGTTGCTAACCAAATGTAAGAAATGTCAAAGTGATAGATATGAGACAAGTGAGGGAAATATTATCTTGAAGGGAAAAAAGGGTAAGAAGAGTGGAAAAACAAAGAAACCAATATCATTACACCCATTAATTTATCTTCCCCTAGCTCCAAGACTTCAAAGGTTATATGCCACGAAAAATATTGCCAACCAAATGAGATGGCACAAAGAAAACCCCCGTACACCAGGAAAGATGTGTCACCCGAGTGACGGAGAGGAGTGGAAGCGTTTTGATAGTTTGTATCCTGATTTTGCCGAGGAACCTCGCAATGTGAGACTTGGCTTGTGTACGGATGGGTTTGACCCTTTTGGTCAATTTGGTAGACCGTACTCGTGTTGGCCTGTAATGCTTACACCGTACAACTTACCTCCTTGGCTATGTTCCAAAAGACAATTTATTTTCCTCTCTCTACTTATTCCCGGTCCTCACAACCCAAAAAATAACTTGGATGTCTATTTACAACCGTTGGTGGAAGAACTGAAGTATCTATGGGAAGTCGGTATCGAAACATTTGATGTGTCCAAGAAGCAAAACTTCCAACTAAGAGCTTCATTGCTGTGGACTGTAAGTGATTTCCCTGCGTACGGTATGCTATCAGGCTGGGCAACAGCGGGGCGAATGGCATGCCCTTATTGCATGGATAGTAGCAAAGCATTTTACCTCCCTAATTCTAAAAAGATTAGTTGGTTTGATTGCCATAGATGCTTCTTACCGGATGGGCATGTCCATAGAAAGAACAAAAAAGCCTTCTTAAAAGGAAAGGAGGTGCTTGAGGATGCTCCGGATAGACTCCCAGGTGATGCAGTTTGGGAGGCTATACGTGAATTGCCATCTACCAACGATGGGACTGAAGAAGAATTTAGAGAGCTAAAAAAGAAAAAGAGTGGTTGGTTTAAAAGAAGTATTTTTTGGGACCTACCCTATTGGAAAACAAAGTTGATCAGACACAATTTGGATGTGATGCACATAGAGAAGAATTTCTTTGAGCTACTTATTCATACGATTATGGATGTTAAAGGAAAGACACGTGACAATATTGGCTCAAGAATAGAATTGAAAAAATTTTGTGATCGTCCTAAACTTCACATTCGTAGGGATGGATCAATGCCAAAAGCACCATTTACCCTTGACAAAGCTCAAAGAAAGGTATTGTGCGATTGGGTAAAAGACTTGAAGTTTCCCGATGGCTATGCCTCAGATTTCAGCCGTTGTGTTGATTTAAAAGAATTGAAGTTAAGAGGGTTGAAAAGTCATGACTGTCATGTTTTCATGGAGCGCTTGTTACCAGTGGCTTTCCTAACGTTAAAAGAGAGGATGTTTGGAGTAAACACGAGGAACAGTTTCCAGGTTGGTTTCGAAAGCATGTAGTTAAGCTAAATATCCAAGATGATGTGGTTAGATGCTTGGCTTTGGGTCCTTCTCGAAAGGTTGTCACGTGGAAGCATTATTTAGTTAATGGGTTTAAGTTTCACACATTCGACTACGGGAAAAGTAAGGCTAAATGCAACTATGGCGTTACTATTTCTTCTCTTGATGGCAACGACTATTATGGGATATTAGAGGATATCTTTGAGTTGTGCTATAATGGGCGTGAACGGGGTTACAAAGCTGTCTTATTCAAGATTCAATGGAGAGATAATTCTGTAGCTGGAACGAGAGTCCATGATCGCTACAAGCTTGTAGAAGTGAATCACACTCGAACCTATTCTAAATATGATCCATTTATACTTGCACAACAAGCTCAGCAAATTTATTATGCATCGTCACCTAGCACAAGTAAAGATAGACAACAAAAGAATTGGTGTGCGGTAATTAAAACAAAGGCGCGATCAGAAGTCGACACATCCTTTTTCCAAGAAGAAGTTGTATCAGAGTCCATTCTGTCTCCAGTAGATCAAGAAGTCATTTATGGAAATGAGATAGAATCGGGAGAGGAGCTAGAAGATGATGAAATGGAGGGGCAAGATCAGTTACAAGATAATAATGATGAAGAGTTAGAAGAGGAGGAAGAGGATGATGACGAGGAGGAGGAGGTAGAAGAAGAAGAGGATGACGATGATGATGATGATGATGAGTAAAAGTAGTATGAGGTTTTCATCCTATATATTTATTTAGGTCCTGTTTTTTACCAACATTATTTATTATGTTATATATATGTATGTTAACATTTTTCCTGCAATTATAGGTTCACATGGCTCGTGGAGGAGGCAGGCAACGGGGCGGTTTTAGTGGTAGTGGCGGGGACAGTAGCTCGGCCCGATCACAGGAGGAGGAGGAGGTCCGTGTGTCGACTGACAGTGAGGAGGAGGAGGAGGTCCGTGTACCCCGCCATACTGACGGCAGGATCATCCTTGATCCGACGGGTCTTTGGTAATTTTTTATTCACTAGTTGTTTATTTATTTATTAATTTTATTCAAACTAGTCTTATTAATTAACATTCATGTTTGGTTTCAGGTTTAAACATCAAACAACGGTTCGTGGCGTCACCAATAGCATTCAAGAGAACATGGTTCACGGCGTCACTTGTTGGACGAATGCTAGTGACGAGGACAAGGAGATGTGGTACAACGCCTTTCGGGTACGTATATAAGTCTTTACTTTAATTATTTATTTTTTATAAATTCATGGTTGATTTGTTTCTCTAATAACTCTTCTTTTTTTGGTAGCGTGTCTTCTATTGGCCAAGTGCGCTTGATCGACTGGCTTGGGATCGATTCAATGATGTTGGTCAAAGGAGGCTGAAGGACATTATGTATAAGGTGTCGAGGAGGAAGACTCCGCCAACGTTCATGAAAGGTATTAATTTATTAATAATCGTATTAAAATAAAAAGTTTAACATTTTTTTAATTTATAGTAATCGTTTCTATTTTATTGGATTGTAGGTCAGTCATATGAAGAATTCACTAAGTACAGAGAAAGTCCTGAGTTCAAGCAAAAGTCGGCGCGGAACAAGGCGAACAAGAGGGGTGGAAATGATCCCGAAGCGGAGGTTGGCGCTACTCATTATGGTGGGTCTCAGTCATTCCATGAACGCGTGACGATAACTGTAAGTATTTACTCTTGTGATTTAATTTATCACTTTTATCTTGAAGTATATATTTAGCTTTAAATTTTAATTAACTGACAAACACTTCATGAATTTATTATTTTTTTTATAGGCAAGGAAAAATAAGGGCCAGCTACAATCGGTTGTAGATCTCTTCCTTGAGACACATGCCAAAAAGGGAAGGAAAGGGTTCGTCTTCGTAAATGCTGGAGATCGCGAATTATATGTAAGTGTTATTGTATAAAGCATTTAAAAAATGATTTATAATCAATGATTTATTTATATGTAAGTGTTATTGTATATATTATTAATAATGTTTCATTTTTTTTGTAGGAAACATTTCTTAAACGAAAGAAGGCGAACCCTGACATCTCCGACAATCAGCTATGGTATGAATTGGTAGACGGTTTTCAAAAAGGAGGAGTCTATGGAGCCGGTTCAGCTAAAGAGCTCTTTTATGAACCGCCGGCAAGAAGAGGGTCCTCGTCCCAGCATCAACCCTATGTTCCTGGTTTGGTCAGTCACCTTCAGATGCAACTAGCTGAGAAGGATAGAAGGGACGCCGAACGAGATGAAGAGCTGAGGAGAATGAAAGAAGAGATGGAAAGGATGTCTTCCTACTTTGCTAATTGTAACAGCGGTTGGCGTCCACAGGATCGGGATCCAAGAGATCCCGATTATGGAGGTGGCAGTGGGGCGGGAGCATCTTTTCCAGTGTCGTAGTTTGTGACTCTTGTTTTTAGTGACTCTTATGTTAAGTGTTGGATAATTTTAAGTTTAGTGTTGGATAATTTTAAGTTTAGTGCTTGAATTTCGTACTTTGTAATCCAAATCACTTTTATTTATTTAAGCGATCAGATTTGGCATCAATTGGGTTGTGCGCTGCTCTTCTTTGGTTTGCTTGCAGGTTTTACAGTAGTAGCTACGGATTTGGCTAGGACAAAACCGAATTTTATGGGCAAATACATGTAAAATTAGCGACCGAACATGTAAAATTAGCGACCACTGTCGGTCGCTAAACCCCTGTAACTTTTTTTTCATTGGCGACCACTTAGCGACCGCTGTCAGTAGCTAAATTAGCGACTGAAATCGGTCGCCAATTTAGCGACTGAAAACGGTCGCTAAATTGGCGACTGAAATCGGTCGCTAATTTAGCTACCGCAGTCGGTCGCTAAATTAGCGACCGATTTCAGTCGCCCGCCTTTTTTTCACCGGTCGCTAAATTTGGCGACCAATATCGGTCGCTAAAAGCGACTACAGCCTGCGACTAAGGGCGTGCGACTGAAATTGGTCGCTAAAATTAGAAGGGCGACCGCTTGTGGTCGCTAATTTCAGTCGCAATCTGACGTATCTGTTGTAGTGTTTGTTATGCTAGCTATCCAACCACTAAGAAAGGTGATCAATGGTCTGCGGTTTTTAAAATCAAGGCACGATCACATGTTGATGCTCCTATTGACGAAATTGAATTCCAAGAAGATGTGGTTCTCAATGATCATTCAATTTCATCAATTTTGGTAGAAGAGACAGATACTGAAGATGAGTATCAAGTGGTTGCAGATGAAATAGGTGAAATAGGTGAAGATGAATATGACGGGAATGTCGCGGAAGAAGAGGATAGAGATTTAGTTCAAAACACCACAATTGAGATAAATGAGGAGGAAGAAGAAGAAGTTGGAATTCTATTTTCGGATGATGAAACTTTTTTAATTTCTAGTGATAGTGATAGTTAGGGGTGATAGGGAGTACTTGTAATTGTTTATTTATCTTTTGAGCATACATTTGTAAGACATGTTTTATTTATCCTTTGGTTATACATTCATAAGAAATGTATGAAAACTTTGTTTTATTTTTCATGGGTTAACATTTATTATTGCTAGTGTTTATTTGTATTGTTAGCTTTATTTGAAGCAGGTAAATGTCGAGATTTATACGAAAGATATTGGGGAGTGGATCAGGTAGGCGTTCTCAAAATGAGAACGAAGAAGTGGAGGAGAATGATGATGACCTTCATTTGACCGGTGACAGTGTGCCCCACCGAAATCCACCGATTATACTCACTTCTGATCCTTCGGTAGTTAACGGTTGTTGGTAAGTATTTTTTTTTATCCTCCATTAATGAAAAATATATCCTTCAAATTTATAATATTCATATTTATACATATGTGTTTGTTTTTAATCAGGTGGAATGACAAGATTGTAAAGAGATACGTGGTTGCCTCGTTCACTCAAAATCTTACCGATGAGTACTTCACCAACTGGACTGAAGCGAGTTATGCGCAACGAGAAAAGATGTGGATCTACTTTAAGGTAATGTAAAAATAAACAAGCCACATTAGTTTTTGAAATTAAACTAATATTTTCTATTTCTAATAACATTTTATTTTATGGCAGACTCATGTGAGGTCCATTGATTCTCGGTATGACCCTTATCCTGAGTGGAAGAGGAGGGTCACGAGATTGATTACTCACATGGTGAATGGTGTCAAATACGGAAAGAAGAAGTCGGATTGGGTGCCCGATAGTTGGAAGGAGAAGTTGGACGCAAGGTACGAGAACAATCCTGAATTTAAAAAAAAATCAGACATAAACAAGGCAAACAGAAGGTCTGGTGCTAAGGACGGGAAAGCGTTGGGCACCCACACTCTAGGCCGCAAGAGTTGCTCTGATATTTTCAAAGAAATGGCAAGTATTTCATAAATTTTTAAAATATTAAATTTGGTTAATTAATATTTTATTGTCGGATATCATTAACATATGAGTTTTCTTTGCTTTTTAAAGGGCGAGTCGGCTACACCGTACAAGGTGTTTGAGAAGACGAAGAAAAACAAGAAGGGGGAGTGGATTAACCCTAGAGCTGCTCGGACAGACGTAAGTATTTCTAATCGAGCAACTTATTGTATATTTTTCATATTAAAATGATAATTTTACAATATATTTTACTTATAAGTATATTTTTCAGACTGCTTACAATGAACT
Source organism: Silene conica (assembly GCA_029255685.2). NCBI lineage: Eukaryota > Viridiplantae > Streptophyta > Magnoliopsida > Caryophyllales > Caryophyllaceae > Silene > Silene conica. The sequence continues at coordinate 44,657,373 of CM055318.2, read as the reverse complement.
TTTGGCTCAACCAACGCCAACCGGAGAGCCTCGGGATGAGATTCAGACCTACCACGAAGCTGTTGGAGGGTTTGACAAAAAAGGAGGTTTTTTTGGGATCGGTCCATTGGGTGAAGAGGTATGGTATGAGAATCCTAGGGACAAAAGAGGAGATCGTCGATCTTGTTCTTATCGACCAAGCATGTTTAGTCAAATGCAAACTGAGAATCTGCGTCTCAAAGAAAAAATTGAAAGCACTGAAGCAACTCAAAAACAAATTCAAGAGGAAATGGCGGAAATGAAAAAAGCTTGGAGTGATATGCAGACTTTCTTTTCCACTCAGTCATGCTCAAGTATGCCAAATCATCACCGACGTGATGACTTCTCGGACGATCCTCATGGCTTTGGATGTAATAACATGTCAGTTGATCCTCCAACCACTTAGGATAGTTTAGTCAAATGCAAACTGAGATTATGACTTATTAACTTTAGAACGTATTTTATGTTAGTGTATGAATTTATGAAGACTATTTTATGTAATTCAATTTCTTACCCATGGTTTTTCTTTGTTGTTGGTTCCCGCTTAGCGGTCGACTTGGAAATATAAATCTCCGTTTGGCGGATGATGAATGTTTTGCAGGATTTGGTGATTTGGAGGTTGTAAATATGAACAATGCAATCGCATTGGGCTGGACAGCAAGCAGCTGTTTTCAGCCTATACTGCTTTAAATTCTGACGGATAATCCGTCAAAAAAAGTCAAAATTTGACCAAATTCCTGACGGATAATCCGTCACAAAAGTCAACAGTTGACCACATTTCCGACGGATTATCCGTCACAAATGAATAAAATTCCTGACGCATTATCCGTCACAAATGACCATTTCCTGACGCATTATCCGTCACAAATGAGAAATTACTGACGGATTATCCGTCACTAAAAGTCAACAAAAATTTGACCTGGAATTTTTTCTTCTACGGGTAGACCGTCAGAAGTCCGTCACAATCAGTTTTCTGACGGATAATTCGTCACAAACTTGATTTTCGTGACGAATATTCGGGACGGAAATTTCTGACGGATAATCCGTCAGAAACGCGAATTTCCTGACGGATTTCCCCTTTTCTGACGGATTTTTTCGGTCAGAACACCGCGTTTTTTTTGTAGTGAATATTACTCGATCTCTTAAATGAACTTTTCATTTCTCGCATGTAAATCTTTTATTTATATATTGAATCATTATCACCATCACTATCCCTATAGTGATCTATTTCCATTATTTCCATTATCACCATCACTATCTGTCCATTCAATCAATCATCACCCTCTTTTCATGTCTTCGTTTCCTTGAGACGAATATGACATGATTATTTCCTTATAACTACATTGAGAGAATTGAGATGATTTCTTCTCTTTTATCTTATAAATTTAGAAAAAATCATTTATTAAGGAACCGGTCTTTCCTCTCGTATAGATAGATGATTTCTCCTCTATTATCTTATAATCGTTAAAAAATCATTATCTCAAGGAGCCGATATTCCTTCAGAATTCATACGGGGTTTCCCACGGAAACAATGAACATAAGGAACTCTCTTCGAGTGTCCTTCCGTAGTTTCTTCAGTGTCCTCTCGTAGTTTCTTCATTCATTTAGGGCTCTTCTTAAGACTCCCATGTAGGAACCTTCTCTAAGATCTTTTATTTTTATCATTGGTTTGCGAGTGAAATATTTTCTCCCACTCTATCCTTCTAACAATAACCTTTATTCGTATAAGGATAGCTATTTCGATTAACCAATGCATATGAATGTTTGAAGTTTTATAGGTGTGATGAATACATTCTCATTTTCACTTAAAATGAAAATCTTATAATGAACTAATGTTGTCTCATTTTGATTGAAAGTATCTCATGGGGTGTAGTTCTCCGTTTTAATCAACACTTTGATTATATTAAATTGATCGTATCAAGGTATTGCGTGATAAAATCACCATTATTCATGTTTTAAACAAGGTATGCAATTTATTTGAGAAATCAAGACATTGATTAAGAACAAAAGTAGTGACTCGGGTTGAAAACCAAGTCACCAATATCCAAAATTACAACCATTGTTTTAGGATTTTAATCCTTGTCTTACAAGAAAATAAATTGTTCCATAAATAAAATGCAAAATATGAAAGAAGACGATATGAAAATTAGAGCCTAGCTCTTCAAGTCTTCGATCAATTGGATGCTACCGTAGCCATCCAAGTAAGGAACCTCATGCTTCCTTCTCCTTGCCCTTATCATTATTAGGGGGTGGCCCTTTAAAACAATTAAAAAGGGTAAATATCAACACATTTGTATCACTATACATAAGTTGATAAATGACATGAATTATAAACGAGAATTATTACCTACGGCGATTGCCTTCCCATTTTTGAGATCGCTTAAGTATTTGGGGCAATTACGCTTCCAATGACCGATCCTCGTGCAATAATGGCACTTGTCTTCGGATTTTGAAGACGAGGTGGAAGCGCCTTTCGAAAAGGTCTTTTCTTTGGTCGCTTTGGGCGTGAACGTTTTCTTGCCCTTGCCTTTAGAGGCATTTCTTTTGAAGCTTGTGTGGGGAATAAAACGCGTATTCACCCTAAATTTGCAGGATTATAATGAAATATGCAATTGTGAATATCGTCATAAGATTAAAAACATGAGAAAAGAAGTACAACCTTTAGTCCTCGCGCAAAAGGCCTAAGAACAGGAATTAATGCAAATTCCCTCCTATAACTTGCACCCAAGACTTAGTTTGAGACGTGGCTGCGTGTGCTAGAAATCCTCTCCAATTGCCTTGCAATATAGGGAGAGCCCTTGAGGTTTTAGATGTGAGATCTGAGGTTTTGGGAGAAGAATGCTCTCAAACCCTAATTTTACCCTGAGATAATTTAACAGTGCACCAAGAGTCACTGACATAAGGAGAAAAACTCTCCTTATGTAGTCTCTAGGTTTTGGCCGAATTCGAGATAGGGTAGGAGTGGGCTTTTCCACTCTTACCTTATTCTAATTCGTGATTCGACCCATTTAGCTTTAAGTTGTTCGCGGTATTTTAATTATAAATCGTAACATGTTATCAGATATTAATACAGTCGATATATTAATAATGGTCTGACAAAATACGATATTGTATAATTACCCAAATTAATATAACTGTTTATATTAATACGCGAATACAATATTTAATTAAATATAATCGTTTATATTTAATTTACGAATTAATCTTGTAATCCGTATTAGCTAAAATTATTTAATCCGTATTAAATAATAATCTCAACATCTTATTGACTAATTTAATAGTCAATACCTCTGACTAACTGTTTAGTCATATCCGGCAAAATGTGACTGTATTTTCATACCTTCACATCTCTCAAACGTGTCCTATAGGTGTGACGTATAGGGACCAGTTGACCACCGCCATCCGTATGACAATAACGTCAAACTTATCTAGCAAGCCAACCGTTATTGATAAACGTGGATCAACTGGTAATAATACAGAAGTATGCCCTTGTGATCCTTAAAGAGATTTAATAAGTCATTGTACTTAATTGTCAAGGACACCAGCCCCAACAATCTCCCACTTGTCCGTACAAGGGTATGTTCAATGACGTTATCACACTACATGTGGAGGACACAATCTCCAACAAACTCCCACTTGTCCGTACAAGTGTAGGTGCGATAACCGAATCTCATATCCTTTTAAAATTTCTCCCACTCAATGTAAGACAATTTGCAAATCCGCATTCGCAAAGGTCGTATCTCATAAGCGATCTGTATCAAGATTGGTTTCCCCGACTAGAGAGTAACTTAACTGATAAAACGAATCTGTATTCGAGCATGGCCATGCATTTCAGTTACTACTCCTCGAGTGGCCCTGAGAAATGATAAAATCCTGATAAGGGTTTGGATATTTCCCTCAACTCGAATCCTGCCGATATCGCCCAGCATGAAATAACCCAGAAAAAATCCTCTTGGCCCCTGTTACGGTGACCGTGGGAAAGAAACCAAAGTTACCCAAAATCTGTCTTAATCTCAAGAGACAGTTGAAGGTCAAAAGACTCGACTCTAAGGAACACTATGGAGGTCCTATCCACGACCAGGCACCCAATGTTATAAAACATTTAGGACTCCATAACGTTGTCACGGGGTGTCCTACGAGATATCCGTATAACTCGCCTTTGTGATTGGTCAGTCAGCCGCGTGACTTATGGCTCGTTGAACCCACCATCAACCAACGTCACAAAATGATTACCTGAGTTATCAGCTCAAGTGGGTAATCTAGGACCAAAATGATGTAATGTTAATCACTTCACTTTGTGGTGTTCAAAATTGGCGTACAATTCCACATGAAAAACAAAATATTTTATATCATAACAATAAGGTTGAATAGAGTACACGAGAAAATGAATTATTACATGAATTCATAAAAGAGTACTACAACTTAGGAACACATCTAATTCCCATGGAATGAATGTGCCCTTCATGCTTATCACGTGGTAATGCTTTAGTGAGAGGATCAGCTATGTTGTCATCCGTAGCGATCTTATCAATGAATATCTTCTTTTACGCGGACTCAGTCGTAGAATCTGCTGTAACATTCTGTTTAGAACTTTTCCAGCTGACAGCAGCGCCATTAAGAGTGAAAACGAATCCAGACTGAGATTTCGAGTCATCTCGATCCGTTTGGAAGCTAGCATCTGCGTAACCCGTGGCGCAGAGCGTCGAGTCGCCTCCGTATGTCAATCCCCAATCTTTAGTCCTCCGTAGGTACTTAAGAATGTTTTTCACGGCCATCCAGTGTTGTTCACCTGGATGAGCTTGGAATCGACTTGTCATACTTAATGCATATGCAACGTCAGGACGTGTGCATATCATGGCATACATGATCGATCCTATTGCCGAAGCATAAGGAATCCGACTCATGCGCTCTTTCTCTTCCAGTGTCTTAGCTTCTTGAGTCTTGCTCAAGTGAAGCCCAGGAGTCATAGGAAGGAACCCTTTCTTGGAGTTCGTCATACTGAATCTCTCTAGAATCTTATCTATATAAGGCTCCTGACTGAGAGACAACATCCGTCGTGATCTATCCCTGTAGATACGGATGCCCAAAATTCTTTGTGCCTCTCCCAGATCTTTCATCTGGAAATGGTTTTTCAACCATGCTTTAACCGAAGATAAGAGAGGTATGTCACTCCCAATCAAGAGTATGTCGTCGACATACAGTACTAGGAATACAATCTTGCTCCCACTCGACTTGATATAGAGACATGGTTCCTCGACTGATCGAATGAACCCATTCTCTTTTATCACTTGGTCGAAGCGATGATTCCAACTCCGCGATGCTTGCTTAAGTCCATAGATGGAACGCTTAAGCTTGCAAACTTTCTTAGGATGTGCTGGATCGATAAAACCCTCGGGTTGTACCATGTACAACTCTTCCTCCAAATAACCGTTTAAGAAGGCGGTTTTAACGTCCATTTGCCATATTTCATAGTCATGAAATGCGGCGATCGCTAAGATAATCCGAATGGAACGTAGCATGACTACGGGTGCAAAGATCTCATCGTAGTGCAAGCCTGGTACTTGGGTGAAACCTTTAGCAACTAGTCTAGCCTTATGGATATCTTGTTGTCCTTCCACGACATGCTTTATCTTGTAAAGCCATTTGCATTGAAGGGGACGTACCTTTGCAGGTAGGTCCACAAGATCCCACACGTTGTTCTCATACATGGAGTCCATCTCGGATTGCATGGCTTCTAGCCATAGCTTTGAGTCAGAACTGGTCATGGCACCTTTATAGGTTGTGGGTTCATTACCCTCTAGGAGTAAGACGTCATCTGTATCGTGTTCCTTGACCATACCAATGTACTCTGTCCGGTGGAATAGAGACTCTTCCTAACCTCCTAGGTTCCTCAGGGATATCTACCGCAGCCTCGGTTGAAGGTACTGTTTCCTCCAATGGTTGCTCGGTAGTTGGTTCTTGAACCTCCGATAACTCGAAGGTTCTATTACTCGACTTGTTCTCGAGAAATTCTTTCTCTAAGAACGTCGCACTAGCCGCAACAAAAACACGTTGTTCGGTAGGCGAGTAGAAGTAATGACCAAACGTTCCCTTTGGATATCCTATAAAGTATGTCTTGACCGATCGCGGGCCGAGCTTATCCTCGTGTCTCCACTTGACATAAGCCTCGCAGCCCCAAACCCGAATAAAGGACAAGTTAGGGACCGTTCCCTTCCATAATTCGTATGGAGTCTTGTCAACAGCTTTAGACGGACTTCGGTTAAGTATTAGAGCGGCTGACAAAAGAGCATAGCCCCATAATGAATCAGGCACAACGGTGTGACTCATCATGGATCGAACCATATCAAGTAAAGTTCGATTTCTCCGTTCGGACACACCATTTAATTGTGGTGTTCCAGGTGGAGTCAACTGTAGCACGATCCCACAGTCTTTAAGGTGTTGATCAAACTCGTGTGAAAGATACTCACCACCACGATCTGAACGTAGTGCTTTAATCTTTCTACCCAGCTGGTTCTGTACCCGATTCTGGTATTCTTTGAACTTGTCAAAGGATTCACTTTTATGTTTCATCAAGTAGACATAGCCATATCTACTCAAATCATCCGTGAAAGTGATGAAATACCTATAGCCTTCTCGTGCGTTGATCGACATAGGGCCACATACGTCCGTATGTATGAGTCCTAATAGGTCGGCAGCGCGCATTCCAACACCTTTGAAGGAAATACGAGTCATTTTGCCGATGAGACATGATTCACACGTGCCATATGATTCGAAATCAAAAGGCGATATAGCTCCATTCTGTATGAGCTGTTTTACGCGTTTCTCATTTATGTGTCCCATACGACAATGTCATAGGTAAGTTTGATCTTTGTCACCTACCTTTAATCTTTTATTATTCACATGTAATATCTCGGTAGTTTGATCTAAAACATAAATTCCATTCATGGAAACTGCCTTGCCATAAATCATATTGTGTAAGGAGAAAATACAGCTATTATTCTCTATTACAAATGAAAAGCCGAGTTTGTCAAGTGCAGAAACTGAAATAATGTTTTTGGATAAACTAGGAACATAATAACAGTTATATAAAAATAACTCGAATCCACTTGGAAGCTGGATTACGTATGTTCCCTTCGAGACTGCAGCCACACGTGCTCCATTCCCGACACGCAGGTCCACCTCACCCTTGATTAGGGTCTCACTGATCTTGCAGTTTAGGGTCTCCAGTTTCTCGATATTCTCAATCATGTTGAGAATATGTGGGCTAACAGCTTGGCCCTTCTGGAGTTTTGCCTCAAAGAAGCGATAGGTATGCTCATAAGAAACGATTCTCGGAGCCTTGGAGAATTCGTTAGTGAGCGTGGTGAAAATCTTGTTTGCACCATGGGTTATGAAGCGTCTTTGCAAATTGGATTCCATTGCATAGATGAGTACGTTCTTTATCGCACCCGCTTCCATGACGAAGTCGCTATGAGCGCGAACATCGTTGGCTCTAGCTCCAGTTCCTGGGTGTGCCGGAATTGGCTCAGTTAAATACTTAAGCTTTCCGTCAGCAATGGCAGCATTCCGTAGTGCTGCCTCCCAGTCGGAGAAGTTTGACCCATCATTCCTCAGTCTAGTTGACTTATTCATGGAGTCCATGAAGGCCTTTAGCCAGGATTCACGTGCTAGCTTGGCACTTGGCATTGGGTCTTCACCAGCCATTTTAGTTTTACAGCAGTTTTAATGAACGTGTTCTACACTGAAAGAAGATAAAACAAAACCATATAAGCAACTTATTGTTGTGATTTAAGTCTATATTAAAATGAATTTAAACTCGTAGACTCATGCATTTATATAATTGATCTCCCTCAAGAATTATATAAACGATCCCAAGACTCAATTTCCGTATATTGATAAGCCCACAGTTTGACTAATTCCAATCGTTGGAACTCTTGGTCGATAGATTTCCGTAAATCCTATCTATTAGTCCATCTCAGTCACTGGAATATTATCGAGTGACCATGATGTTGAGATAAAATAAATCATCTGTTCCCACTTACCCGACGTAGAAGGGGTCATATTATGCCTACCGACGAAGAAGGGATTCATGGGAGGCTGATTTATAAAGACTAATCTCAATTTTTGGTTATACGAGGAAGACCCCATCAACTCATATTTATCCATATTTAAGTGAACTAAAAACTAGCATTTGCGTGAATGAATTAAATAAAGTGATGGCTTTTAAATTGACATGTGACATCTGTATTGTCACAGAAAACTAACGCGTGACCTCTACATGAGTCAGTTTTCAGGCATGATATAGGTGGTTTGGTTTTTAGGCGGAATATGATGCAAGCTATTATCGATGAAAGCATAAAGATAAATGCAATAAACGTAAATAAAAGTCCTAGTGTGGCCTTGTGGGGAATAAAGCATGTATTCACCCTAAACTTGCAGGATTATAATGAAAAAAAAAAAAAAAACAGTTGTGTTTATAGTCATAAGATTAAAAAGGATAAGAAAAAGAATTCAACCTTTGGTCCTTTGTGCTTAAGGCCTAAGAACAGGAATTAAAGTAAATTCCCTCCTATAACTTGCACCCAAGACTTGATTGAGATGATGCCGCGTGTGCTAGAAATACCCTCCAATTGCCTTGCAATATGGGGAGAGCTTTTGTGAGGTTTTAGATGTGAGATCTGAGTTTTGGGAAAAAGATGTTCTCAAAACCCTAATTGTGAGAATTATGAATTACCAGTCCCTGACATAAGGAGAAAGACTCTCCTTATGTAGTAGTTGGTCGGCCGAATTGGGTAGGGTAAGAGTGGGCTTTGTCCACTCTTACCTTATTCCTTTGCGTGATTCGACCCGTTTTGCTAAATATTATTTGCGTGATTTAATTATAAATCGTAACATGTTATCAGATATTAATATAGTCGATATATTAATAACGGTCTGATAAAATACGATATTGTATAATTACCTAAATTAATATAACCGTTTATATTAATTCGCGAATACAATATTTAATTAAATATAACTGTTTATATTTAATTTACGAATTAATCATGTAATCCGTATTAGCTAAAATTATTTAATCCGTATTAAATAATAATCTCAACATCTTATTGACTAATTTATTAGTCAATACCTCTGACTAACTGTTTAGTCATATCCGGCATAAATGTGACTGTATTTTCATACCTTCACATCTCTCAAACGTGTCCTATAGGTGTGACGTATAGGGACCAGTTGATCACCGCCATCCGTATGACAATAACATCAAACTTATCTAGCAAGCCAACCGTTATTGATAAACGTGGATCAACTGGTAATAATACAGAAGTATGCCCTTGTGATCCTTAAAGAGATTTAATAAGTTATTGTACTTAATTGTCAAGGACACCAGCCCCAACAATCTCCCACTTGTCCGTACAAGGGTATGTGCAATGACGTTATCACACTACATGTGGAGGACACAATCTCCAACAAACTCCCACTTGTCCGTACAAGTGTAGGTGCGATAACCGAATCTCATATCCTTTTAAAATTTCTCCCACTCAATGTAAGACAATTTGCAAATCCGCATACGCAAAGGTCGTATCTCACAAGCGATCTGTATCAAGAGTGGTTTCCCCGACTAGAGAGTAACTTAACTGATAAAACGAATCTGTATTCGAGCATGGCCATGCATTTCAGTTACTACTCCTCGAGTGGCCCTGAGAAATGATAAAATCCTGATAAGGGTTTGGATATTTCCCTCAACTCGAATCCTGCCGATATCGCCCAGCATGAAATAACCCAGAAAAAATCCTCTTGGCCCCTGTTACGGTGACCGTGGGAAAGAAACCAAAGTTACCCAAAATCTGTCTTAATCTCAGGAAGCAGTTGAAAGTCAAAAGACTCGACTCTAAGGAACACTATGGAGGTCCTATCCACGACCTGGCACCCAATGTTATAAAACATTTAGGACTCCATAACGTTGTCACGGGGTGTCCTACGAGATATCCGTATAACTCGCCTTTGTGATTGGTCAGTCATCCACGTGACTTATGGCTCGTTGAACCCACCATCAACCAACGTCACAAAATGATTACCTGAGTTATCAGCTCAAGTGGGTAATCAAGGACCAAAACGATGTAATGTTAATCAGTTCACTTTGTGGTGTTCAAAATTGGCGTACAATTCCACATGAGAAACAAAACATTTTATATCATAACAATAAGGTTGAATAGAGTACACGAGAAAATGAATTATTACATGAATTCATAAAAGAGTACTACAACTTAGGAACACATCCAATTCCCATGGAATGAATGTGCCCTTCATGCTTATCACGTGGTAATGCTTTTGTGAGAGGATCAGCTATGTTGTCATCCGTAGCGATCTTTTCAATAAAAATCTCCTTTTGCTCCACGTAATCTCTGATTAGATGAGCTTTCCGTTGTACATGCCTAGCCTTGCTGCTAGACTTATGCTCCTTAGCTTGGAAGATGGCACCGCTATTGTCACAATAAACGGTGATTGGGTCATTCGAACTAGGCACTACTGATAGTCCTTGTAAGAATTGACGCATCCATATTGCTTCCTTAGCTGCTTCCGAGGCGGCATAGTACTCGGACTCAGTCGTAGAATCTGCTGTAACACTTTGTTTAGAACTTTTCCAGCTGACAGCAGCGCCATTAAGAGTAAAGACGTATCCAGACTGAGATTTCGAGTCATCTCGATCTGTTTGGAAGCTAGCATCTGCGTAACCCGTGGCGCAGAGCGTTGAGTCGCCTCCATAAGTCAATCCCCAATCTTTAGTCCTCCGTAGGTACTTAAGAATGTTTTTCACGGCCATCCAGTGTGGTTCACCTAGATGAGCTTGGAATCGACTTGTCATACTCAATGCATATGCAACGTCAGGACGTGTGCATATCATGGCATACATGATCGATCCTATTGCCGAAGCATAAGGAATCCGACTCATGCGCTCTTTCTCTTCCAATGACTTAGCTTCTTGAGTCTTGCTCAAGTGAAGCCCAGGAGTCATGGGAAGGAACCCCTTCTTGGAGTTCGTCATACTGAATCTCTCCAGAATCTTCTCTATATAAGACTCCTGACTGAGAGACAACATCCGTCGTGATCTATCCCTGTAGATACGGATGCCCAAAATTCTTTGTGCCTCTCCCAGATCTTTCATCTGGAAATGGTTTTTCAACCATGCTTTAACCGAAGATAAGAGAGGTATGTTATTCCCAATCAAGAGTATGTCGTCGACATACAGTACTAGGAATACAATCTTGCTCCCACTCGACTTGATATAGAGACATGGTTCCTCGACTGATCGAATGAACCCATTCTCTTTTATCACTTGGTCGAAGCGATGATTCCAACTCCGCGATGCTTGCTTAAGTCCATAGATGGAACGCTTAAGCTTGCAAACTTTCTTAGGATGTGCTGGATCGATAAAACCCTCAGGTTGTACCATGTACAACTCTTCCTCCAAATAACCGTTTAAGAAGGCGGTTTTAACGTCCATTTGCCATATTTCATAATCGTGAAATGCGGCGATCGCTAAGATAATCCGAATGGAACGTAGCATGACTACGGGTGCAAAGATCTCATCGTAGTGCAAGCCTGGCACTTGGGTGAAACCTTTAGCAACTAGTCTAGTCTTGTGGATATCTTGTTGTCCTTCCACGGCATGCTTTATCTTGTAAAGCCATTTGCATTGAAGGGGACGTACCTTTGCAGGTAAGTCCACAAGATCCCACACGTTGTTCTCATACATGGAGTCCATCTCGGATTGCATGGCTTCTAGCCATAGCTTTGAGTCAGAACTGGTCATGGCACCTTTATAGGTTGTGGGTTCATTACCCTCTAGGAGTAAGACGTCATCTGTATCGTGTTCCTCGACCATACCAATGTATCTGTCCGGAGGAATAGAGACTCTTCCCGACCTCCTAGGTTCCTCAGGGACATCTACCGCAGCCTCGGTTGAAGGTACTGTTTCCTCCAATGGTTGCTCGGTAGTTGGTTCTTGAACCTCCGATAACTCGAAGGTTCTATTACTCGACTTGTTCTCGAGAAATTCTTTCTCTAAGAACGTCGCACTAGCCGCAACAAAAACACGTTGTTCGGTAGGCGAGTAGAAGTAATGACCAAACGTTCCCTTTGGATAGCCTATAAAGTATGTCTTGACCGATCGCGGGCCGAGCTTATCCTCGTGTCTCCACTTGACATAAGCCTCGCAGCCCCAAACCCGAATAAAGGACAAGTTAGGGACCGTTCCCTTCCATAGCTCGAATGGAGTCTTGTCAACAGCTTTAGACGGACTTCGGTTAAGTATTAGAGCGGCTGACAAAAGAGCATAGCCCCATAATGAATCAGGCACAACGGTGTGACTCATCATGGATCGAACCATATCAAGTAAAGTTCGATTTCTCCGTTCGGACACACCATTTAATTGTGGTGTTCCAGGTGGAGTCAACTGTAGCACGATCCCACAGTCTTTTAGGTGTTGATCAAACTCGTGTGAAAGATACTCACCACCACGATCCGAACGTAGTGCTTTAATCTTTCTACCCAGTTGGTTCTGTACCCGATTCTGGTATTCTTTGAACTTGTCAAAGGATTCACTTTTATGTTTCATCAAGTAGACATAGCCATATCTACTCAAATCATCCGTGAAAGTGATGAAATACCTATAGCCTTCTCGTGCGTTGATCGACATAGGGCCACATACGTCTGTATGTATGAGTCCTAATAGGTCGGCAGCGCGCATTCCAACACCTTTGAATGAAATACGAGTCATTTTGCCGATGAGACATGATTCACACGTGCCATATGATTCGAAGTCAAAAGGCGATATAGCTCCATTCTGTATGAGCTGTTTTACGCGTTTCTCATTTATGTGTCCCATGCGACAATGCCATAGGTAAGTTTGATCTTTGTCACCTACCTTTATTCTTTTATTATTCACATGTAATATCTCGGTAGTTTGATCTAAAACATAAATTCCATTCATGGAAACTGCCTTGCCATAAATCATATTGTGTAAGGAGAAAATACAGCTATTATTCTCTATTACAAATGAAAAGCCGAGTTTGTCAAGTGCAGAAACTGAAATAATGTTTTTGGATAAACTAGGAACATAATAACAGTTATATAAAAATAACTCGAATCCACTTGGAAGCTGGATTACGTATGTTCCCTTCGAGACTGCAGCCACACGTGCTCCATTCCCGACACGCAGGTCCACCTCACCCTTGATTAGGGGTTCTTGGTTTCGGAGGCCCTGCACATGATTACATAGATGAGAACCACAACCAGTATCAAGTACCCAAGTTTCGCAACTTGCATGGTTAATCTCAATCATGTGAATAAAAGAAGAAGACATATCAACAGGAGTAACACGGCCTGCCTTTATGTCCTCGCGATACACGGGGCATGAGCGCCTCCAATGCCCAGTCTTGTGGCAATGGTGACATTCCATGCTTGTATCCTTTCTCTTTGTCTTGCCTTGTGAGTTACTCGACTCACCAGGCCCACTCTTAGCAAATCCTGGTTTCTTGAACCTGGGCTTACCTACTGCTAGGTCGCCCTGAGCTTTAGCCTTCCCTTTACCTTTTCCCTTACTGGAGATCATGAGAACATCCTGCTTTAGACTCCCACTCAACTTTAGATCCTTCTCAGTCTGTACGAGAAGGGAGTGGAGCTCATGAGGAGTCTTCTTCATGTCGTTCATGTAGTAGTTGGCCCTAAAGAGGGCGAACCCATCATGAAGCGAATGAAGCATGCGATCAACGATGATGTTCTCACTGATCTTGCAGTTTAGGGACTCCAGTTTCTCGATATTCTCAATCATGTTGAGAATATGTGGGCTAACAGCTTGGCCCTTCTGGAGTTTCGCCTCAAAGAAGCGACAGGTATGCTCATAAGAAACGATTCTCGGAGCCTTGGAGAATTCGTTAGTGAGCGTGGTGAAAATCTTGTTTGCACCATGGGTTATGAAGCGTCTTTGCAAATTGGATTCCATTGCATAGATGAGTACGTTCTTTATCGCACCCGCTTCCATAACGAAATCGCTATGAGCGCGAATTTCGTTGGCTCTAGCTCCAGATCCTGGGTGTGGCGGAATGGGCTCAGTTAAGAACTTGAGCTTTCCGTCAGCAATGGCAGCATTCCGTAGTGCTGCCTCCCAGTCAGAGAAGTTTGACCCATCATTCCTCAGTCTAGTAGACTGATTCATGGAGTCCATGAAGGCTTTTAGCCAGGATTCACGTGCTAGCTTGGCACTTGGCATTGGGTCTTCACCAGCCATTTTAGTTTTACAGCAGTTTTAATGAACGTGTTCTACACTGAAAAGAAGATAAAACAAAACCATATAAGCAACTTATTGTTGTGATTTAAGTCTATATTAATAAATTGAATTTAAACTCGTAGACTCATGCATTTATATAATTGATCTCCCTCAAGAATTATATAAACGATCCCAAGACTCAATTTCCGTATATTGATAAGCCCACAGTTTGGCTAATTCCAATCGTTGGAACTCTTGGTCGATAGATTTCCGTAAATCCTATCTATTAGTCCATCTCAGTCACTGGAATATTATCGAGTGACCATGATGTTGAGATAAAATAAATCATCTGTTCCCACTTACCCGACGTAGAAGGGGTCATATTATGCCTACCGACGAAGAAGGGATTCATGGGAGGCTGATTTATAAAGACTAGTCTCAATTTTTGGTTATACGAGGAAGACCCCATCAACTTTTATTTATTCATATTAAGTGAACTAATATCTAGCATATGCGTGAATGAATTAAATAAAGTGATGGCTTTTAAATGACATGTGACATCTGTATTGTCACAGAAAACTAACGCGAGACCTCTACATGAGTCAGTTTTCAGGCATGATATAGGTGGTTTGGTTTTTAGGCGGAATATGATGCAAGCTATTATCGAAGAAAGCATAAAGATAAATGCAATAAACGTAAATAAAAGTCCTAGTGTGGCCTATCCTACCAAAATAAACATAAAACAACTTGGAATCCACTGTTGGACCCTAGAAGCTTGTCTTGATGTTCCATCTTGGTCCTTGCAGCGGGAGTGAGCATCCGGTCTCCGTCTTGTCTTTGGTCTTCACAAAATTACTAATTTAAATTACAGAAGTAATCCTAGATACATTCTAATTTAAATACAAAAGTAATTACATGGCAAAACCCAAAACGGAGATTCAAGATCTCAAAATTACAAGCAAGATCGTGTCCCATCATTACGGTGACACAATCTTCTAAGGCCACACTAAGTTACAACCGGTTGCAAAAATTAAATACGTTATTGAAAGCATTCAAAGCATTCACAAGACGATAAATAAAATGCATCAACTAAATAAAATTTATACATGACATAATACTGTTATTATGATTAACAAATTTTACCAAACCACCTTTTAGGATTAAAATTATGTGATTATACCGTTTTAATCACCCAATTTTAATAAATTTATAATCCTATTATTTTAAACCGTTTTAAAATAATATGTATCAAACGAGGGTGAACCGTTTCACTAAATAATATACTATTTCCGTATATAGTATATTATTTTAAGCCATGTGAAAATAAAACATGTTATTTTCGAAAAATAAAAAAAAACGAGTCTGTTACAGGAAAACGGTCTACCGACCTAAAAAACAGGTCTACCGACCACCCGACGAAAAAAAAAAAATTTTTTTTTTTTTTTTTTTTTTTTTTTTTTTTTTTTTAACAGAATGGTCGACCGACCCGAAAAACAGGTCGACCGACCACCAAAACACGAAACCGATTTTCTAAAACGATTTCTCACAAAAGATTAACTGTCGAAACAGAAAACACGCAGGAGGCGGTCGACCGACCGCAACGGGGGGTCGATCGACCGACTTAGCGGCATAACACGATTTTTCAGATTTTAAAACTTATGAAAAACACAAAAGTAAAATTTTCATGGCCTAAGTCTCTGATACCACCTGTGGGGAATAAAGCATGTATTCACCCTAAACTTGCAGGATTATAATGAAAAAAAAAAAAAAAAACAGTTGTGTTTATAGTCATAAGATTAAAAAGGATAAGAAAAAGAATTCAACCTTTGGTCCTTTGTGCTTAAGGCCTAAGAACAGGAATTAAAGTAAATTCCCTCCTATAACTTGCACCCAAGACTTGATTGAGATGATGCCGCGTGTGCTAGAAATACCCTCCAATTGCCTTGCAATATGGGGAGAGCTTTTGTGAGGTTTTAGATGTGAGATCTGAGTTTTGGGAAAAAGATGTTCTCAAAACCCTAATTGTGAGAATTATGAATTACCAGTCCCTGACATAAGGAGAAAGACTCTCCTTATGTAGTAGTTGGTCGGCCGAATTGGGTAGGGTAAGAGTGGGCTTTGTCCACTCTTACCTTATTCCTTTGCGTGATTCGACCCGTTTTGCTAAATATTATTTGCGTGATTTAATTATAAATCGTAACATGTTATCAGATATTAATATAGTCGATATATTAATAACGGTCTGATAAAATACGATATTGTATAATTACCTAAATTAATATAACCGTTTATATTAATTCGCGAATACAATATTTAATTAAATATAACTGTTTATATTTAATTTACGAATTAATCATGTAATCCGTATTAGCTAAAATTATTTAATCCGTATTAAATAATAATCTCAACATCTTATTGACTAATTTATTAGTCAATACCTCTGACTAACTGTTTAGTCATATCCGGCATAAATGTGACTGTATTTTCATACCTTCACATCTCTCAAACGTGTCCTATAGGTGTGACGTATAGGGACCAGTTGATCACCGCCATCCGTATGACAATAACATCAAACTTATCTAGCAAGCCAACCGTTATTGATAAACGTGGATCAACTGGTAATAATACAGAAGTATGCCCTTGTGATCCTTAAAGAGATTTAATAAGTTATTGTACTTAATTGTCAAGGACACCAGCCCCAACAATCTCCCACTTGTCCGTACAAGGGTATGTGCAATGACGTTATCACACTACATGTGGAGGACACAATCTCCAACAGGCCTATCCTACCAAAATAAACATAAAACAACTTGGAATCCACTGTTGGACCCTAGAAGCTTGTCTTGATGTTCCATCTTGGTCCTTGCAGCGGGAGTGAGCATCCGGTCTCCGTCTTGTCTTTGGTCTTCACAAAATTACTAATTTAAATTACAAAAGTAATCCTAGATACATTCTAATTTAAATACAAAAGTAATTACATGGCAAAAACCCAAAACGGAGATTCAAGATCTCAAAATTACAAGCAAGACTGTGTTACGGTGACACAATCTTCTAAGGCCACACTAAGTTACAACCGTTTGCAAGAATTAAATACGTTATTGAAAGCATTCAAGGCATTCACAAGACGATAAATAAAATGCATCAACTAAATAAAATTTATACATGACATAATACTGTTATTATGATTAATAAATTTATACCAAACCACCTTTTAAGATTAAAATTATGTGACTATACCGCTTTAATCACCAATTTTAATAAACATATAATCCATTATTTTAAACTGTTTTAAAACAATATGTATCAAACGAGGGTGAACCGTTTCACTAAATAATATACTATTTCCGTATACAGTATATTATTTTAAGCCATGTGAAAATAAGAAACAAGTTATTTTCGAAAATAAACACCCCGAAACGAGAGCACTCGATCGAGTAACAGGGGCACTCGATCGAGTGTCAGTGTCACTCGATCGAGTGCAGCAGGGCTCGATCGAGTGGCTCGTAAAAACCGCAAATCGCTGTACTTTTAAATTAAAACGGGTTTATAACATGGATTTAAAACGTTTAAATCATAAATAAACAACAACAAAAGATCCACATATTGCTAAAAATATCGATTAATTAACAATATGCAAATTATAATCGAAAAACAAGATCGATTTCTCACAAAAATCACACGCACGGGCCTGGTACGAGGGCACTCGATCGAGTGCAACTGGTACTCGATCGAGTGCCCAAGCACAGTGTACGGTTTTCAAAATTTTTAAAACTTATGAAAGACACAATTGTAAAATTTTCATGGCCTAAGGCTCTGATACCACTTGTGGGGAATAAAACGCGTATTCACCCTAAATTTGCAGGATTATAATGAAATATGCAATTGTGAATATCGTCATAAGATTAAAAACATGAGAAAAGAAGTACAACCTTTAGTCCTCGCGCAAAAGGCCTAAGAACAGGAATTAATGCAAATTCCCTCCTATAACTTGGACCCAAGACTTAGTTTGAGACGTGGCCGCGTGTGCTAGAAATCCTCTCCAATTGCCTTGCAATATAGGGAGAGCCCTTGAGGTTTTAGATGTGAGATCTGAGGTTTTGGGAGAAGAATGCTCTCAAACCCTAATTTTACCCTGAGATAATTTAACAGTGCACCAAGAGTCACTGACATAAGGAGAAAAACTCTCCTTATGTAGTCTCTAGGTTTCGGCCGAATTGGAGATAGGGGAGGAGTGGGCTTTTCCACTCTTACCTTATTCTAATTCGTGATTCGACCCATTTAGCTTTAAGTTGTTCGCGGTATTTTAATTATAAATCGTAACATGTTATCAGATATTAATACAGTCGATATATTAATAATGGTCTGACAAAATACGATATTGTATAATTACCCAAATTAATATAACTGTTTATATTAATACGCGAATACAATATTTAATTAAATATAATCGTTTATATTTAATTTACGAATTAATCTTGTAATCCGTATTAGCTAAAATTATTTAATCCGTATTAAATAATAATCTCAACATCTTATTGACTAATTTAATAGTCAATACCTCTGACTAACTGTTTAGTCATATCCGGCAAAATGTGACTGTATTTTCATACCTTCACATCTCTCAAACGTGTCCTATAGGTGTGACGTATAGGGACCAGTTGACCACCGCCATCCGTATGACAATAACGTCAAACTTATCTAGCAAGCTAACCGTTATTGATAAACGTGGATCAACTGGTAATAATACAGAAGTATGCCCTTGTGATCCTTAAAGAGATTTAATAAGTCATTGTACTTAATTGTCAAGGACACCAGCCCCAACAGCTTGTCTTCCCTTTCTTATCGATGTTCAAAACATCCTTGCTGGAACTTTCATGAAGTCCCATGTCCCTCTCCGCTTGGACGAGCATCTTATGCAACTCATCCAACGTGGTCTCTTGATTTCGCATATTAAAATTCACCCGGAATTGAGCATACGATTTGACCTTATTGAGCGAGTGAAGAACTCGGTCAATTATGAGAGAGTCGGGAACATCAACGTCTTGCGCTTTTAGAGTCTCCGCGAGCTCAGCGAGTTTGAGCACATGAGGGCTTATCTTTTGCCCTTCCTTCAACGTAATGTCGAAGAAGGCGGAAGCCGCCTCATATTGGATCACCCTTGGAGTTTGCGAAAACATGGTCGCAAGCTTGGTGTATATCTCATACGATGTGGTCAACTTAATCATACTCCTTTGGAGATCCGGCTCCATGGAGAAGATGAGCACATTTTTAAGAGCGGAGGACTCTTTCATGTAGGCTTCATAGGCCTCACGAGTTCCGACCGCGGAACGAGCGGTTGGAGTGGGAGGAGCGGCTTCGGATAGGTAAGGACTCTTATCGTCACCTTGAGCGGCCAAGAGTAATTGCGCATCCCAATCTTTAAAATTGGAACCATGCTTATCGAGTTTGCAACGGTCCATAAAAGACCGAAGCCATGAAACGTTAGTGAGAGGTGGAGCGTTGGTTGCCATTGATGATGTTGCAAATAAAACTCCAATAAAATGAAGGAAATAAAACAACATCATTTTAAAAATTCATAATTTAAACTAAAAACTTAAACAAGTTAATTAGTTATTTACTTAATGATCTCTTACCCAATCAAGTAAACAATCCCGAGACCCAAACCCATACTAATCCGGGCACGGTGTAGCCGATTCAACCCGTATCGGTATAATTTGGTGGATTAACCCTTTAATCGGTTCTACCTTAGAACTCTCGGTCGACAATTTTCAAAAAAATCGTCTTTAGCCCGAACTTATTGCAACTACGGTTACGAATACTTTCGTTGAGATCAACCAAATTTCAAGGTGTAATCTTATTACCCCACTTACCCAACGTGACAATTTTAGTACCCCGGTGTAGCCGAGCCTACGTTCTTGTGAAGAAGGGATTCATGGGTCCGTACTTTTTGGTAAGGCTAAGTCTCAATATTTATATGTAAGAGATCTAGTCAAATTATTATCTATCTCCGTTTAAGTGAACTAAGTCGGTGAATTATCGATAAATAAATGACTAGGTCGACTAAATCGAAAAATGCATGAGGCGATATATGACGATTTGGCTATGCATGCAAACATATAAAAAGCAAAAATAAAAGCATAAAATAAACCCTAGTATGGCCTTTCCTAGAAAAGAAATAATAAAGGTACAAATTCGGAAACCAACTCCTTTGGTCCCTTGAACTTCACGCGGCACGCACTTCGAGGTAAACACCGTCTTGTCGGAACTCCTTTCCGAATGGCACCGTCTTCAAGGAACTCCGGATTTTACAAAATTACAACTTTTCTAGTCTACTTTATACATTATAAAATAGAAATAAATTACAATTGGGTGATACGAGATCACAAAATAACAACCCAATCGGTAACCCCTTACATTACGGGAAATACCGATTTAAAAACTAAGGCCATACTAAGTAAATTACATAATTCCCAAAATTACGTAAATAAAAATCATGACATTCATAATTAAAATATGCAATGCTTATGAATATCATGCAAATCCTAAGCCAAATCGTCCTATTTAAATAAATAGTTATCGTATACCTCGGATTATGGAATCGCGTGTTTTAACGTTTAACAACACTATGCATAATATGAATCGGTATTCATCCTTAAGTTAATCATCCCAACTCATATAGGTTTCAAAATTTAGTCTTACTCAAACTTTGAACATGACTTAACTGAACATATTTAATATTGTTCGGTATTACTCGGTTTTACGGGAAAAATAATATAAAAAACCCAAAAGAGTCATAAAAATTTCGAAAAATTCAAAATTCAAATTTTGAAAATTCCAGAATGTTCTTAAAATTTCAGAACATTAAAAATATTAGTATTTATACGGTTTTAACATTATTTCGAAAATAACACGTAAAACGAGCATTTTAAGTCGGAAAATTCGATAATTAACTCCATAAATGCAAATAAAATACTAATAATATTTTTACACTTTCCAAAACACCTTAAGAACATAAAATGGACAGAAAATTAAATTACACACTGCCCAAGAGCCGAAATTTTTAATTACATGACTCTTTTAATTCAATTTTAAATGCAACTTTTAACAAATTAAAATTAAATCAAATATGAAACTTTTGGCTCCCAAGAATAATTTCCTGATGAACATATCATATATGACTAATATGGGTTAAATTTTCCGGCCATTTTAACAACTGTTGCAAATTTTAACGATTTTCGTCATATATCGTACGATTTTAACCTTTAAAATTATTTCTCAAGCATAAAATAAGATAAAAATCTCGAAATTTTTATACATGCTGGAAATAATATATATGACATCGTGTTAAATTTTTATGGCCAAATTCCAACTTAAACTATTAAAGTCGAAATTATGTCACTAATTACCCGATTTTTTACATTAAAAATCTATAAAATTGCAATATTTGAGATAAATTTCTGGAAAATTCAACATATATTTTAAATATTGCATGTGACATACTCATAAATATTTATAGTCAAATTCATAATATAACTATTTTAACCCATTATTATTCATCTTATTGCATTTTAACCCTTAAAATTCATATCACACGTTTTATAAGTCCATAATTTACGAAAATTCATATTCACAACATAGGATATACATGTGATATCATACTGAAAAATCTCGGCCAGAAGCTTATTTTAACTATTTTTCCCAAAAATAAACATTGTTAACCATTAAAAATCAATAAAACCGAAAATAAAAATACCAAAGAACAATATATATGCAAAATATATTCCAAATATTCTAAAAACATTTTAGAAACAGTAGGTATTCATGCTAAATAATTTCGTGCATATCATATATTGAACGAAAAACCAATTTTATTTTGTTATCACTATAACTCCGTAAAAACGTAAACGGAAAGCATGCAAAAAACCTATTGCTCTGATACCAATTGTTAGGTTTTTAGTTGCTCATAAACTAATTATGTAGTCATAATAATCTAAATACTTTAATTAACATTTTAATTAACTTATTTATGTGATCTAATCCATGCCTAAATAAGCGGAAATAAGGAGATTTCGACCCTTACATTCGGTCCAAATGCAAGCAAGGATGATCCTCTAATGTTCAACAAGAACACCTCCTTTGTGATGCACCAAGACAATCCCTTAATGAACCGAAACCTTGTAGTTGCTAGACTAGAAATCGGTTTCTCCTTAAATTATTCTAATCTCTCTAATTAGAATATAATTTTAATACTACAAATTAGTAAATTTATATTATCTTATAATATTGATTTGAGGTTGTGAAATCTCTTCTTACTTAGTGAATTTTCGGCTAAAAAAAGAACTAGAATGAGTATGATATATCACATATATATTAAGCATGCTTTTACTTAAGATAATCAAATTAACTTAAGCATGCTCATGGGGAAAGGGGAGCCGGCCTTAGGGAGCCTCAATGGGGAACATATTCTCTTCTCAAGGCATATAGGGTGGCTAAGTAGTGTGTGTTCTCTAGGCAACACATTAAACATAATGATTAAGGGTGTAGTTAACAATTAAAACACCTCACACCTCACACCTCACACCCACCTTCACCATAACCGGCCACGTAGTCCATAAAATGGATTTAATTTTACAATTTTGTCAATTGTATAATTTGTATAAAATGTGACATCTTATATGTCACAAGGCAATACAATATAATTATCTTATCTTAAAACATATAAATATTTATCATATAAATATTATATTAAATAAATTATATTTATCAACTGACAAGTAATTCGAAATTACAATTGTAAAATGATTATTCATAATTATCGTCAATACGATTTACAACCTTTGTATTAATTATAACCCGACTCATTCTAATTACGATATTATAAAATATTGTTTAATGTTTAACAATTGACACGTTTCAATTTTAAACATAAATCTTATAATAAGATTTAACCTCTGATTTCTCGGTATACGAGTTTAAGGAATATGATCAAATCGGATCAATATACATTTGATCACTTTATCAATTAAGGGAATTGTCCTAAAGGTGTGACCTAAAGGGATCAACTGACCACCACGTCATACGACAGTAATGTCAAACTCTAGCTAGCCAATCATTACCGATTAATGTTGGTCAGTTGACTAATATAAATCGTATCATCCCTTGCGTATTCTTGTCATGAGATTTAATTACTTGATCACACTATTGTTGAGGACACATTTCCCAACAAAGAATACTATAGCAGTTCTCGCCACGACCCGGCTATTATAAAATTTCCAGAACTCTAAAAGCGGTCACTTTGCCCGACAGAGTGTCTCTTGCAGTCTGCCTATGTGATCGACTAGTCATCACATATGACTCTATGGCACTTGAACTCGCCATCAGTCGCCTCACATTCTAGTCGCTTTGAGATGTCACCTCATGTTAAGCGGCCAGGGGCTATACTAAGTCAATCCAATTCACTTTATGGGGTTCAATATTGTCTCTTACAACCCATTTGGATTTTGACAAAGTATCTTTCATTTTGAGTTAATTACAACTCAAATGACATTGTCATGCACAAACAGTCAATACTATTTCATTGCATTTGATGCACAATCATCAATTTGTATTAGTGTTTTACGAATAAACCTTTTATTCATGATTCTAAAACTTACAAATTTTGTTCTCCTTCCATCTCATATTATCTCACATAATATGAACTTATTTGAGCACATATCTAGAACTCATTCTAGATCTTGAGTTTCCTTTCTTGAGGGAAGCTCCCACTGTTATCTTATAACTCGTGACGTATGGATATAATAGAGGAATTAAGAATCACTCGAAATTACCTAGTCACTCATGTGCTGAAATCTATATTGTAGTTATAAATGATTTCATCACTCTTACTATTTTCAAACATCTTGGTTATTTCATCAAGGTTATTCATATCTAACCATTTTGATTTCTAATGGGCGACCTTTTATTATCAATATAATAAACCTTCCCATAAAGCTCCATCATCGTATGATATAAGGTAGTTTGTTCATCTAGAATTGAGAACCTCTTATTCTTTACACCTTGAAGAATCACCCATCCTCTCTAAATGGTAGGTTCAATTCTTTAATGAATATTGCTCCCACTAAAAACAATATCACTCGATTTCTTAAATGAACGTTTCATTTCTCGCATTTAATCTTTATTATCACTTGAATCATTATCACTATCACTATCCCTATAGTGATCTATTTTCATTCAATCAATCATCACTTCTTTCATGTCTTCGTTTCCTCGAGACGAATATGACATGATAATTCCCTTATGACTACATTGAGAGAATTGAGATGATTTCTTCTCTTTTATCTTATAAATTTAGAAAAATCATTTATTAAGGAACCGTTTTCCTTCCGATTTCATACGGGGTTTCTATTATTCTCTCTCTGAAACAATGAACATAAGGAACCTTTCCTCTTATGTCCTCCCGTAGTTTCTTCAGTGTCCTCTCGTAGTTTCTTTAATTTATTCATTTAGGGTTCTTCTTAAGACTCCCATGTAGGAATCTACTCTAAGATCCTGTATTTATATCATTGGTTTGCAAGCGAAATATTTTCTCCCACTCTATCCTTTTAACAATAACCTTTACTTGTATAAGGATAGCAATTTTCGATTTAACCAATGCATATGAATGTTTGAAGTTTTATAGGTGTGATGTATATATTCTCATTTTCACTTAAAATGATCATCGTATAATGAATTAATGATTTCTTAATTTGATTGAAAGTATCTCATGGGGTGTAGTTCTCCGTTTTAATCAACACTTTGATTATATTCTATTGATCGTATCAATGTGACTTATTTCGTGAAGAAATCACTATTATTCATGTTTTAACAAGGTATGCAATTTATTTTAGAAATCAAGAAATTGATTAAGAACAAAAGCAGTGACTCGGGTTGAAAACCAAGTCACTAATATCCAAAATTACAACCATTGTTTTAGGATTTGAATCCTTGTCTTACAAGAAAATAAATTGTTCTAATAAAATGCAAAATATGAAAGAAGACAATATGAAAAATAGAGCCTAGCTCTTCAAGTCTTCGATCAATTGGATGCTACCATAGCCATCCAAGTAAGGAACTTCATGCTTCCTTCTCCTTGCCCTTATCATTAGGAGGTGACCCTTTAAAACAATTAAAAAGGGTAAATATCAACAAATTTGTATCACTATACATAAGTTGATAAATGACATGAATTTAAACGAGAATTATTACCTACGGCGGTTGCCTTCCCATTTTTGAGATCGCTTAAGTATTTGGGGCAATTACAATTCCAATGCCCTATCCTTGTGCAATAATGGCACTTGTCTTCATATTTCGAAGATGAGGTGGAAGCGCCTTTCGGAAAGGTCTTTTCTTTGGTCGCTTTGGGCTTGAACATTTTCTTGCCCTTGCCCTTAGAGGCATTCCCTTTGAAGCTCGTTTTCCCTTTCTTCTCGATGTTTAAAACATCCTTAGTGGATCTTTCATGAAGTCCCATATCCCTTCCGGCTTGGACGAGCATCTTATGCAATTTATCCAATGTTGTCTCTTGATTTCGCATATTAAAATTCACCCGGAATTGAGCATACGTTTTCACCTTATTGAGCGAGTGAAGAACTCGGTCAATGATGAGAGAGTCGGGAACATCAACTCCTTGCACTTTTAAAGTCTCCGCGAGCTCAACTAGTTTGAGTACATGAGGGCTTATCTTTTGCCCCTCCTTCAAGCAAACGTCGAAGAAGGCGGAAGCCGCCTCATATTGTATCACCCTTGGAGTTTGCGAAAACATTGTCGCAAGCTTGGTGTATATCTCATATGATGTGGTTAACTTAATCATACTCCTTTGGAGATCCGGCTCCATGGAGAAGATGTAAAACCCCTCGCGAAAGCGGAAAAGAAAACATACAAAGTACCAAAAATGCAGCGGAATTAAAACTTTTTAACATAACTAAACATGCGAGGTGCTTTAACAAAACCGAAACATAAATAAGTATTAAGATATAAAACAAAAGCAGCCCGGGATAGCATATCCCTACAGGCACAAAATACAGAAACATAAGTCTAAGGTCTAGCTACACGATGTAGGTAAGTCATCGATGATAGGATCATCGCTCGCTAGCCTCAACGTAACCCCCTGCAAACAGCATCCAGTACCTACACACACACAACATGTGCGCCACAGTCAGTGGGGAGTGACTAGAGCTCTCATAGCCACCTAATGTCATACAACACCGAACACATATAAACACGTATAATACTCCAACATAAACAATCATGTGAAGCATATATTCCATCATCTCAAACTCCTATCATCATGCAAATACTATGCAAGGCTCTCAACCAACTTCGGAAACTATTTGGAAGGAGAGCCGGTTACCCGGCCGGGGGGTCTTTCAATCCAAACCATTTACGAAACTAATTAAAGAGTCATCCAATGCCTTGGATGAACAATACTAATAACAAAGTAATATACTCCTCCATATCAACATACATATCTGACATTGTACCAACTCTAGGCAAGCAGATATAAAACATCAAATATATAACACCGTACCCCTACTCAGGCAAGTATATACAAAACACACACGAACCACTCACGAAGGGGTTCGTCCACAGAACAATGAACCACCCACGAAGGGGTTCAACACAGAACAATGAACCACCCACGGAGGGGTTTAACACAGAACAATGAACCACCCACGGAGGGGTTCAACACGGAGAAAGAACCACCTACCAAGGGGTTCGCCAAACAAACAGAACCACCCAAGAAGGGTTCGACCACTAAGCTAGAACCAACCACTAAGTGTTTCACGCGGAACAAAACCACCCACGAAGAGGTTCGCACGAAGAAGACAGAACCACCCACGAAGAGGTTCAACACGAAGAAAGAACCACCCACGAAGGCGTTCAACAGAAAGGCAAAACCACCCACGAAGGGGTTCGTTGAACAAACACAATGAACCAACCACGAAGTGATTCCACAACCAAATCGATAAAGGAAGCTACTCACTAAACCACAATCAATTCTTTAAATACATTAAATCGACACTTAATTGACCCCGGGAACTAAGTTGAGGGAGAGCCGGTTTCCTTTTCGGTTGCCCGACCGGGGGGTCTCTATCCTCACTCCATTCCCGAACCCAATATGGTGCCGCCCGAACTTCGGAGACTCTAAACATACATACGAAGCATACGGAAAAAGAATCAATACAATCCGACTTGAAAATCAAAAGTTATGAAGCGAATACTACAATCAGGGGCTCTTAGCCGGTTGGCCACAGGCGGCCGGTCAACCGGCTGAGAGTCCTTACTCTCAAGCCGACAACAACAGAAACAACATAAGGGTCTCCCAGCCGGCCGGCCGGCTGCCGGTCCACCGGCTGGGGACTCTTCCTCCTTCTTCGCGAAAACAACACAAACGACACATAAAGGGCTCCCAGCCGGCCGCCCGGCTGCCGGTCCACCGGCTGGGGACTCTTTTCCCAATTTTCTCGCAAAGACTCACTTATCACAAGTGGGGCTCTGAGCCGGCTGGTCGGTCGTGATGGAAAACGAGATTCATACTTGTTTACCTAATAATGTAGTCTTACTAATTATTTTACATTTTTAATTAATGTCATATTAATTATACTCAAGATCTTATGCATGCAACAACATATGCGGAATAATAATGAAAAGGGCCTTACAAACGGTCCGAAATAGTGCTAGGACGATCCTCCACGGAGCAACCAAAATAGCTTGCCTCCTTTACGATGCACCCAAGACCTACCCTTAAACACCAAAGACCGAACTCGAGCTAGGAGACGGAATCGGTTATCTTAAAACCGTAAACTAATATTTATTTACTAGCTTACTAAAATATTATGTAAATAATATTTAGAGAGTTTTTATTTTCTTATGCTTAGAACATATATACATAGAGGATTTATGAGTCTTTTCTTACTCTAGAAAATGACTTAGGGGTATTCAATATAATGTGTACATCACATATATATTATGGTGGGTTTTGGTTTAGGCGTGTGAACCTTGTAAATCAAGGCCAATTTAGATGCCCTTTGTCTTTACATAAGGTTAGGGTTGCATGCCTACTATTAGGCATCTTACCTTTCTAATGATTGTGTCTTTGTCCATTAATTCAAACAAGTTAGTCTTTCTTACACAATCACACGCCATATTCAATTGTTGTAACACCCCCATTTATTTAAGAGCCTTTAGCAAGACATTCTCAAATAAATAGAGTTGTTACCATCTCAGAATGTCCGAGGTAGTGTATAACAAAGTAAAACAACCAAAGTACTTTATATAAAACTGATAAAATTTAAACTTTTGTTATTACAAATACTGCTCAGCGGAAAAGAAAATACAACTGATAACTCTCTAGATGTGATATAATTCTAAGTCATTCCAAAGTCTGCATCTCACATTCCTGCCCCAGCTCCTAGCTCATCTGTCGCTTTCCTGTAAAGTCTAGTCCCCATTCCGGAGCATCGTAGGTGCATACGAATACACTGTCAACCTCGCGGTTGAGTAGGATAACACAAAAAAATCAAATGCAACAAATAATAATGATATGCAAATGCAATGATATGCTCGAGCTCAATCTCAATCTCATTCTCAATCACAAATCTCAATCTCAAACCCGTAACACCCAGCCATACCGAACCTCCCGGCAGACTATAATCGGCCGTCGCCGAACACCAGCATAACAGCTGAGGTCACCAGGTCTAGTCCTGCAGAACTAGCCTGGGCCCAATAATATCTCATCATCTCAAATCCGTATCCAATGCACATGCCATGCTCGTGAATGCAACAATACTCTTAATCATTCATGCTATTAAATAATGCAATGCGCGTACCAATAATAATAAACAACACTCATTCCAACTAATACCATTCTCATATAAATCATGCTCAGCATCCATAACACACAATCCAACCTTCATTCATATCACATCATAGAGTATAGGGTCAGTGTATCCTACCTGGATAACAATATAGTCTAATAGCAAGCCAGCGAGTTAACAGAATAATGACACTTCAAAATCGTCACCTAACAATATAATATACACAATCACTAACCAACACAATTATGCCAACTAATTTAATATATTTAGTATTCACATTAATTATTTAACCCATATATTACGCATAACGAGACCGTATTAAACATGACTACTTCAATTAACTTAACAACTCGTCCTTATTACTTTTATAACTAACTTCAATTAAATAAACGAACATTGAAAATATAATCGACTATTGATAACCGTCACATTCTTGTATAAAATTTACTTAACAACTTATATACATAGAAATTATAAACAATATTTTCCAATAACAATAATTAACTAACCACATTATAATAACTATAACAATAATAACATTAATAATAATAATATAATACGTCGACAACGATAATAACAACAACGAATAATAATAATAATAATAATAATAATAATAATAATACGTAATTTATTTTCGCAGTACATTTTTTACTTAATGCAGTACTTTTTGTACATTATTTTCCATTTGCTACCCCTTGCTAAAAAATCTCTAAACCTAGTTTTCTCTAATATGAACGACACATCTTGTTAATTCGTTCAAATTTCTTCACTTTAGATGATAATTTTAATATACAACATGTATTTAAGTTGCTAATGGTAATCAAAATATTAAAGATACAATAATGATTTTCATGAGTTTCTGAGTACTTGTTCAGTTATTGGTTTATTTATGTTTGGAGTACGTTGTTCCGTATTTTAGAGTAGTGGTGGGTGAAGGTGTGGCCGTCGTCGATGACGTAAAAAGGGTTGCGTAAGTGCTGAGTAGTGCGCAAGTTTGACGGGTTCGGTTGACGGTCGTCGGTTACGTCGCACATAATTGTGAAAGGGAACTGGATGGTTCGCCGGAGGATGGGAGTGGTGAAGGGTGGCAGACAATGTTCACATAATTATTATTTAAATTTTATTTTTTTATAAACTTTCTAACATAATACATTGGTGGTGTTACTGGTATATGCTCAATGGCTGTGATAACGATGATTCTGGGTGGTGTGGTGCACGATGTCGATAGGACAAGATAAATGAAAGAGTAGATGATGAATTGAACAGGGGAAAAAATGAGAGGGGTATTATTGGAAATGTGTACTGTAATGAGTAAAAAATGTACTGCGAAAATCAACACCCTAATAATAATAATAATAATAATAATAATACATAGACAAACTCAACAACCACACTAACAACAATTATAAAAAAAAAAAAAAACCAGCCAATAGCAAACAATATACAACAACGATTAATAATAATAGTAACGACACCAGCAGCAACGAATGACAACGGCTCAGTTGCAGCGCTTTTCCCGACACCACCACCAACAGCCTGGTCCCCGATAACCGCCACCATTGAACCCAATCTCAACTACGTACTACCAACTACAACTTCCACCCCTTAGCCACCACCATAGGCCACCATAGCCACCACCACAACACGTCTAAACTGCCCACATACAAGCCCGTACTCTCTGTTTTCGCGCAGTCCGTCTCCCTCTCTTCTTACAAGTTTTTCTCTCACCACTGCGCCTCATACTACCTTTAGCCACCACCGTAGTCACCACTGACCCACGGTGGTTCCATGGGTGGTAAACGTGTGTCCTTGTTCCCCCATGAAACAACATAAAACTAACCCGAAGCTGCAACTGAACACGCACCAACAAACCCCTGAAATAAACGTGTTAAAACTCCCTGCAAAATCCGACTGCCACCACCAGTATGACTACCCCAACCACCACCTGCCACCACCTTCGACATATCTCACCTCCGAAGACTCCCGTGGTGGTAACCACCAGCCCTCGACACCAACACAACTCCCTCAAACAGTCGTGTAAACAAGCTAGTACCCACACATAACCCCTATTTCTGTTCATATTCACGACCCTTCCTGGTGGTGCTCCGGCCACCAGGCACCACCCTACAGCACCCTAGATAATCTACAGACACCCTACTCCGATTACCCCAACTACTAGTACCAAAACGAAACCATTACAACAACTCAAATTGCAATTAAAAAGAACAACGTGAAAGGTAAACATGTTATGGTCGACAAAAAGAACTTACTGTGATGGTCACGGTGGTTGACAAAGACGGCTGGTGGGTTGGGTTCCTCTACCTCTCGTTCTTCCTCTATCCCATGGTGGCAGCTAGGTGCATTAGGGTTTAAGAATTGTAACATGTATGGGACTATGGGAGGCTGATGTCGATGGTTTAGAAGGATAGGGTTAGGGTTGAGTTATATTTGGATATGTCGATATATGAGTAAGGGTTAGGGTGAACGTGTATAGACGGGTTTAGGGAAAACAAAAACAATAAGTTATATGTAGTTTAATATTAGTGTTACTAATTATATTAATTACAAAATATAAAATTATTAGTACGGTAATATTCCGGTCCATATAATATGAGTTATAGAAATATTAAAATACTAACAATTATATAAGAATATATAAAAATATAGGATTTAAATACCATTACGACTTAAATAAAAATAGAAGTTAAGTATGGACAAGAAATCAATATAAATTAGAAAATATATTTAATTATAGATATACTATTAAAATTAAATAAATACGAATGAAAATGTTATTTTATGAAATAATCAACAAATATAAAATGATTATGAAATACGAAATAATCGTAGAAATACGATTTATAAAATAATAATACGATTTATAAAATAATAATAGGTTACGTAAAATACTTTATAAACGTTCCGTTTGAAATACATGTATAAAACACGGTTTGACCACCGTTGACCGAGGCTTACATACGGGGTATTACAGTCTTCCCTCCTTAAAATGAACTTCGTCCCGAAGTTCGTCACCCCGTAACGATAACGAGACACTCAAAGCATGAAATAACACAAGTAGAACTTATACGAGCTCCTAAAAAAACAAAATTTTACATTCTATCCCCCTTAAAAAAAAAACTTTGTCCCCAAAGTTTAACATACAACAGGAATACATGACACTTAAAGAACCACAACATTGACCAAACCTTAACAAATTAATCAGGACAATCCTATTCTCAGTCACAAATCATGATATATCAACTAGCCAGATCGAAAATCATCAAGATTTTACCATCCTATCATCCTTAAGACATGGTTACGTCCCCGTAACCTCATTATAAAATTTCACATCCAAAGCTCAAGAAAATCACTCAAACAACAATCACAAATCATCCGGTAAGTTACTTATTCCATACTGGGAAACTAGCATCCGGCTTTTAAAGCAACCAAACATGTTTCTCAATTTCATGCTACGCAGTAAGACAAGTTAAGGTAACACTTATATACACTTGGAAATTTTAACGCAACTTAACACATTTACACCAAATGTAGACAATCCGCTAATTCATAGTTCATACTTGACAAATCAACACACTTCATGCTCATAAACATATTATAGAGGCAAAATCATGTTTATGCAGATAAAAGAAAATGACATTAGGCAAATTTATTAATGTAATTAAACACGGAGCAATGACATATTTACGAGATAGACACCAATCATAGACTAGCAAGACATCTTAGTATTTCTAGGTATATGTAAGTTAAAATTACTTGGGTACCTTTCTCATATACTCACACCACATCATTTATTATAAAACTAGTAATAAATATAACTTGCAAAATAAGAGGTTTATATCATGTGGAACAATTTCATATTCAGGCAAAAACTTCATCAACATGTAGCTACAACTTCTATCATGTTGCAAAACAATTACCATAATCATCAAACATCAGCTTTATCACGGATTAGCACTTGAAAACATTTTGAAACTTTCAAAACGATGAAGTTGTAATTGATGGCAATTTATAAACACGAATCAACTGACCATTTTACAAGTTACAAATCGAAAACAAGAACAGCATTCCCACAACGCACGTGTCAACCAAATTACTAATTCAATATATTGTGATCAGATTTAAACGTAACAATATGTAATTCACCTTGTGGCATAACAATAGTGTCGGTATAAAAGAACCTAACTTTATATAAAACTCACTAATAATAGTAAGGTTATTTTATTATATAACAAAGTTCATATCTATATCATATCCTACTGTTCATGCTACTAATGACATATTAGAATATTACATGGTTACATCATATAATTCATATTTGATTAAACTTTTATATTGAAAATTTACATAACGTACAATTTCAACAATCATAAAACACGTTGTAACTTCCAAAAATCATAATTAAATAACCACTTAGCTATTTTGCGAGCTATTATAGTTTTTAGAAAATATAAGGAATTAAATAATCACAGGAAAAGAATCAAATGCATATCTTAAGGGAATTATTTATAACAATTTTTTTTTTTACAACCCGGTTGGTCTGAACAGAAACCTTACAGCGATTAGACAAAAAAAAAAAAAAAAAAAATGGGCAACTTGCAAAAATTACTATTAAATAACGACTCGTTAAGATTTTACGTGGCTTATCACTTTGAAAACATGGATGCATATTATAAACAGTGCAGTTGGAATTATGCATAAATAATAAGTACGTTTTAAATGGTTTCTTTTGCAAAAACATGGGTCAAAACAGAACTGTGCAGTAACAATCTGACCACTGTCGACTAAAATATTTATTTCTTGCAAAATATAACTCATATACACATGAAACCAAAAGCATTGAGAAGCTAAATCAGAAGGTTATCACACATAAAATTTTTACATTCATATAGAAAACACATTATAAATGGCATTCCGTACAACAAGGTAACATTCTGAAAATTTATCAAAATTTTAGTTCCTTGAAAATTACTTCATATCATCTCATTTAAATACAATCATTCTTCTTCCAAAACATGTTGACATATCATTTGACGCATTGAAATCACATTACACGATATTAACATGTATTCATTATCTCAAACCGAAAATGCCATCTAGAAAATAGTAAAGATTGTGAAACCGAAAATAAAATCAACTAAATAACTCAATAATCATGTATGTATAGACAATGCATAAGTTTCTACCATCGTAACAATCACAACTTGTTTAAATACGAAAATATATCCTAGAAATCACTATGGTGCCACTTATTGAATACTAACCTTATAACTAAATTAAATGTATATAATTAGACGTAAAAGAAATTGGCATGAAATTTTCAACACCTAACTATATAACATTCATGGCTTAGGGCAACACATTCCGCATATCACTAGATATGGATTACTATAACATATAATCATGAGATCAACAGAATTACTCATCCATACAAGGAGTTAACATCAAACTCATATAATAACGATAATCATTTAATAATCAGATAATCGTATGAACATTTCAAAACACCAAAATCATATGATCATATTACTTTATCTGTGACTCAATAATTATAGATCCATACTCACATATGCATACTCATGTTCTCAATACTTGGAAATCATATATCTCAATCAACATCCATTATAAATCTCATGCTTCACAACAAAGATCACCAATCATATTCACATCATAACATACCTCATTCCTTTTCTGCGGCAATGTTAGTACAATATAAATATTGGGTCCTGTCCTTTATTCTATACTACCCACGCTCTACATCTCTCAAGGTAACCAGGTTAGACTGAAAGGGCCAGTGGCTTGGTTTGAGGGGGCCCCTAACTCATCCCAATCCTGGGGCTCCTAATAGTTAGTAGCCTGGGGTTCATTTTATTGACACTTCCTATTTTCATTATTTTTAATTTGGTTTAGGCCTGAGGATCGTTCGCTTTGATACCACTTTGTAACACCCCCATTTATTTAAGAGCTTTAAGCAAGACATTCTCAAATAAATAGAGTTGTTACCATCTCAGAATGTCCGAGGTAGTGTATAACAAAGTAAAGCAACCAAAGTACTTTATATAAAACTGATAAAATTTAAACTTTTGTTATTACAAATACTGCTCAGCGGAAAAGAAAATACAACTGATAACTCTCTAGATGTGATATAATTCTAAGTCGGTCCAAAGTCTGCATCTCACATTCCTGCCCCAGCTCCTAGCTCATCTGTCGCTTTCCTGTAAAGTCTAGTCCCCATTCCGGATCATCGTAGGTGCATACGAATACACTGTCAACCTCGCGGTTGAGTAGGATAACACAAAAAAATCAAATGCAACAAATAATGATATGCAAATGCAATGATATGCTCGAGCTCAATCTCAATCTCATTCTCAATCACAAATCTCAATCTCAAACCCGTAACACCCAGCCATACCGAACCTCCCGGCAGACTATAATCGGCCGTCGCCGAACACCAGCATAACAGCTGAGGTCACCAGGTCTAGTCCTGCAGAACTAGCCTGGGCCCAATAATATCTCATCATCTCAAATCCGTATCCAATGCACATGCCATGCTCGTGAATGCAACAATACTCTTAATCATTCATGCTATTAAATAATGCAATGCGCGTACCAATAATAATAAACAACACTCATTCCAACTAATACCATTCTCATATAAATCATGCTCAGCATCCATAACACACAATCCAACCTTCATTCATATCACATCATAGAGTATAGGGTCAGTGTATCCTACCTGGATAGCAATATAGTCCAATAGCAAGCCAGCGAGTTAACAGAATAACGACACTTCAAAATCGTCACCTAGCAATATAATATACACAATCACTAGCCAACACAATTATGCCAACTAATTTAATATATTTAGTATTCACATTAATTATTTAACCCATATATTACGCATAACGAGACCGTATTAAACATGACTACTTCAATTAACTTAACAACTCGTCCTTATTACTTTTATAACTAACTTCATTTAAATAAACGAACATTGAAAATATAATCGACTATTGATAACCGTCACATTCTTGTATAAAATTTACTTAACAACTTATATACATAGAAATTATAAACAATATTTTCCAATAACAATAATTAACTAACCACATTATAATAACTATAACAATAATAACATTAATAATAATAATATAATACGTCGACAACGATAATAACAACAACGAATAATAATAATAATAATAATAATAATAATAATAATAATAATAATAATAATACGTAGACAAACTCAACAACCACACTAACAACAATTATAAAAAAAAAAACTAGCCAATAGCAAACAATATACAACAACGATTAATAATAATAGTAACGACACCAGCAGCAACGAATGACAACGGCTCAGTTGCAGCGCTTTTCCCGACACCACCACCAACAGCCCGGTCCCCGATAACCGCCACCATTGAACCCAATCTCAACTACGTACTACCAACTACAACTTCCACCCCTTAGCCACCACCATAGGCCACCATAGCCACCACCACAACACGTCTAAACTGCCCACATACAAGCCCGTACTCTCTGTTTTCGCGCAGTCCGTCTCCCTCTCTTCTTACAAGTTTTTCTCTCACCACTGCGCCTCATACCACCTTTAGCCACCACCGTAGTCACCACTGACCCACGGTGGTTCCATGGGTGGTAAACGTTTGTCCTTGTTCCCCCGTGAAACAACATAAAACTAACCTGAAGCTGCAACTGAACACGCACCAACAAACCCCTGAAATAAACGTGTTAAAACTCCCTGCAAAACCCGACTGCCACCACCAGTATGACTACCCCAACCACCATCTGCCACCACCTTCGACATATCTCACCTCCGAAGACTCCCGTGGTCGTAACCACCAGCCCTCGACACCAACACAACTCCCTCAAACAGTCGTGTAAACAAGCTAGTACCCACACATAACCCCTATTTCTGTTCATATTCACGACCCTTCCTGGTGGTGCTCCGGCCACCAGGCACCACCCCACAACACCCTAGATAATCTACAGACACCCTACTCCGATTACCCCAACTACTAGTACCAAAACGAAACCATTACAACAACTCAAATTGCAATTAAAAAGAACAACGTGAAAGGTAAACATGTTATGGTCGACAAAAAGAACTTACTGCGATGGTCACGGTTGTTGACAAAGACGGCTGGTGGGTTGGGTTCCTCTACCTCTCGTTCTTCCTCTATCCCATGGTGGCAGCTAGGTGCATTAGGGTTTAAGAATTGTAACATGTATGGGACTATGGGAGGCTGATGTCGATGGTTTAGAAGGGTAGGGTTAGGGTTGAGTTATATTTGGATATGTCGATATATGGGTAAGGGTTAGGGTGAACGTGTATAGACGGGTTTAGGGAAAAAAAAAACAATAAGTTATATGTAGTTTAATATTAGTGTTACTAATTATATTAATTACAAAATATAAAATTATTAGTACGGTAATATTCCGGTCCATATAATATGAGTTATAGAAATATTAAAATACTAACAATTATATAAGAATATATAAAAATATAGGATTTAAATACCATTACGACTTAAATAAAAATAGAAGTTAAGTATGGACAAGAAATCAATATAAATTAGAAAATATATTTAATTATAGATATACTATTAAAATTAAATAAATACGAATGAAAATGTTATTTTATGAAATAATCAACAAATATAAAATGATTATGAAATACGAAATAATCGTAGAAATACGATTTATAAAATAATAATACGATTTATAAAATAATAATAGGTTACGTAAAATACTTTATAAACGTTCCGTTTGAAATACGTGTATAAAACACGGTTTGACCACCGTTGACCGAGGCTTACATACGGGGTATTACAATTGTAAAATGGACTTCCATTTTACAATTTGTAATTTGTACAATTGTGTAAAATGTGACATCTTATGTGACATAATTCAATTGTATTAATTTAAAATATATTTATCATATAAACAATATTTCTAAATTAATTAAATCATATTTAACAAATTATTTTAGTAATTCGTAATTACCGTCCCAACATATGGTTATCGTAATAATCGTCGATACGATATATTAACAACGTTTGTTATAACCATGAACCATTCATTATAATTTCGACATTTCTAAAATATCGATTAATATTTGATAATTGATACATTTCAATTTCAAATATAAATCTTACTTTAAGATTCAACCTCTGGTTTCTCAATATACGGTTTTAAGAATATCGATCAATTTGTATCCTATACAATTAATCAATATATTATTTAAGGGGTCTGTCCTATAGGTGTGACCTAAAGGGATCAACTGACCACCACCGTCATACGACAGTAATATCAAACTCTAGTCAGCCAATCATTACCGATTAATGTTGTTCAGTTGATTATATCAAATATCGGATCGTCCCTTGCATATTCTTTTCATAAGATTTATGACAATGATTTTTATCACTGTCGTGATCGCACTATTGTTGAGGACACATTTCCCAACAATCTCCCACTTGTCCTCGACAAGTGTGCGTCACCAATTCTCTTGTCCTATTACGTCATCTCCCACTCAATGCAAGGTGTCTTCCAGGTCGTACTTGCATTTGATCATATCTTGAGCGGTTTTTCTCGATCTGGAGATTTAACTGCTTTGACCGGAATTATCTACCATAGATAACTTCCAAGCGTGGCCACGCATTTCCAGTTAAACTTCTCCTCGAGTGGCCTTGAGATTTAAGACAACCCTGACAAGGGGTTGGACAATTCCTATCCTACTGTTCCCTTCGACTAACACAGTCCATCATGACCCAAAAGAAGCCCATTTGACCCCTTTTAACGGTTGATCGTAGAGCTAAAATTAAAGTCAATCTGAGGCTGCATCACCTTGGGCGAACAGTCTCAAGTCAAAGAATCGACTTATGTTAATAATATAGTAGCTCTCGCCACGACCAGGCTAATAAAATTTCCAGAACTCTATAAGTGGTCACTAAATGCCCGACAAAGTATTACACAGTCTGCCTATGTGATCGACTAGTCATCCCATATGACTCTATGACATTTGAACTTGCCATCAATCGCCTCACATTCTAGTCGCTTCGAGACGTCACCTCATACAAGCGACTATGGGCTATACTAAGTTAATCCAGTTCACTTTACGGGGTTCAAATTGTCTCTTACAACCCATTTGGATTTCACAAAGTATAAATTGTGAGTTAATATTAATAATAATAACTCAAACGATAAGAGTGATTGTTATGTGCGAACAAACAATACGATATTGTTGCTCCACATGAACAATCTTTGATGATCATACATCAATTTGTATTAATGGTTTGTTATGTGAATATACCCTATCTTCACATCTTTTAAACCTACAAATTTCGGTTTCCTTTTGATTCATATTATCTCGTATAATATGATCTTATTCAAGTACATTACAAGTCCTTTATACTCGACTCGAGTCTCCATACCTTAAGGAAACTCCCACTGTTTTCTTAAAACTCATGACATGTCATCCTTATGAACATAGTCATACTGTACTAGAATTCATATTGTAGTTTACCTAGATTCGATCTACTAGTTCTCCTCGAGAAAC
Source organism: Silene conica (assembly GCA_029255685.2). Lineage (NCBI taxonomy): Eukaryota > Viridiplantae > Streptophyta > Magnoliopsida > Caryophyllales > Caryophyllaceae > Silene > Silene conica. The sequence goes on along the minus strand of CM055318.2, from coordinate 44,617,640 downwards.
TTATATCGAAATACGGTTTTATTTCAACTTATGGCATTTTGATCAAGGTTATATGAATTTAACATTTTCATATCTCGGATTCAAATCCAAACCTCGTTAACTGATCGGTGACGTTTCATTATCATATAATAAACTCACTTATTCTCTAGAATTGGAAACCTTATATTCTTTAACCTTTAAAGAATCACCACTCTTTCTTAATGGCAGGTTCCGTTTCCTTAATAACTTTTCTCCCACTGAATTCCATATTACTATCTTATAGTTTAATAACTCCCACTATCTTCATAGTGATTAGGTAACATCTTCAAACATCTTCTCAACTCATAATGAACATTTCATTTTGATTTACTTCAAACATTTTCTCAACTCGCTATGAACATTTCATTTTTCATTTTCCTTCCCACGAGAACGGGAGATGATTTCTCCTCTATTATCTTTATAAAACATAAACATTAACATCATGGAAACGATTTCCTTCCGTTAATACTCGCGGTTCCATTTGTCCTCTCTGGGAACTAATGACAACATATGGAACATTTCCTTTTTGTGTCCTCGCGTAGTTTCTTCTGTGTCCTCTCGTAGTTTCTTCTATCCAATCTTTTAGAGTTCTTCTTAAGGACTCCTTATAGGACTCTTCTCTAAGATCCTATGTTTATTTCATTGGTTTGCGGGCGTATAATTTCTCCCACTCTATCCTTTAAAATAACCTTTATTTAAGAAGGATAGCATTTTCGCCCGTTAACAATGTATTGGATAAAGAATTATGTGAGTTGTGAGATATAAGAACTCTTATTCATTTAAGTGATCATCGTATAATGAATTAATGTTCTTATGTTTGAATTTGAAGTATTTCATGGGATGCAATTCTCGTTTTAAGTAAGTCATATTACTTTAATAATGATCCTATCATATTACTCATGTTATATTTCATATAAAAGCATTTTAAAACCAACATGTTTGATAAAGAACAAAAGGATGACTTGGGTTGAAAACCAAGTCACCACTATTACAACCATTGTTTCGACAAGATTCTTGTCGTACAAGAAATACAAAGTTCTTAAATTAAAATGCGAAATGAAAGAAGACATCAAAATGAAAAATAGAGCTATGCTCTTTATGTCTTCAATCTTCGATGCTACCATAGCCATCCATGGAAGGAACTTTAAGCGTCCTTCGCTTTCTCCTTGCCTTTGTCTTTGGTAGGATCCCCTTTAAAACAATTTATAAACGGGTAAGAATCAATAACTTGTATCACTATACAAAAATTGATTAAATAACATGAATTAGACGAGAATTAATACCTACTGCAAGAACCTTTCCGGCTTTGAGGTCATTGAGATACTTCGGGCAATTCCGCTTCCAATGCCTCATCCTAGTGCAATAATGGCACTTGTCATCAACCTTTGATGACGATGAAGAAGCACCTTTCGTAAAAGTCTTCTCTTTAGGAGATGCGGGTTTGAAGGCTTTGACATTTTTACCCTTGTTAGCCTTGCGCTTAAATTTCCCTTTGCTTTTCGTCTCGATATTTAGAACATCCTTCGTGGAACTCTTATTAAGTCCCATATCCCTCTCCGCTTGGACTAACATCTTATGTAACTCATCCAAGGAGGTTTCTTGATTGCGCATGTTATAATTTACCCGAAATTGAACATACGATTTCACTTTGTTGAGGGAGTGAAGGATTTTGTCAATAATAAGCGAGTCGGGAACATTCACCCCTTGCAACTTCAAGGTTTCGGCTAGCTCAACCATTTTGAGCACATGAGGACTAACCCTTTGACCTTCCTTTAAGGTCAAATCAAAGAATGCGGAGGCCGCCTCATATTGGATTACCCTAGGAGCTTGCGAAAACATGGTCGCAATCTTAGTGTAAATCTCATTAGCCGTGGCTAGCTTAATCATTCTTCTTTGGAGATCCGGCTCCATCGAAAATATAAGCACGTTCTATAAAGCATGTGACTCCTTCATGTAGGTCTCATAGGCCTCACGAGTCGCTTCCGATGAACGAGCACCGGGAGTGGGAGGAGCGGCAATGGTAAGATAACGAGTCTTATCGTCGGCTTCCGCGGCCAACACCAATTGGGCGTCCCAATCCTTAAAATTGGCGCCATGCTTCTCAAGCTTGCAACGATCTATAAAAGATCGAAACCATGAAACGTGATGTGGGAGTGGTGGAGCGTTATTTGCCATTGATGATTGAAAGTCGAAAAAGAACTACAATTAAATAAAGGAATTAAAACACAATTATCGTTTTAATAAATAAACTTGTTAATTTTAAACAAGTTAAGCATCTACTTAATGATCTCTTACCCAATTAAGTAAATGATCCCGAGACCCAAATACACACTAACTCGGGCACGGTTTAGCCGATACATCCCTCATTAATGTGACTCGGTAGATTAACCCCTTAATCGATTCTACTTTTAGAACTCTCGGTCGATAAAATTACACTAATTCTTATCTTAGCCCGAACTTATTACCACTACGGTGGCTCGAATACCTTCGTCGAGATCAACCAAATTTCGAGAATAAGTAATCATATTACCTCACTTCACCAACGTAATAAGTTTTGCACCCCGGTTTAGCCGAGCCTACTCCCTTATGAAGAAGATCCTTCGCGGGTTCTTTACTTTTTGGTAAGGCTGTCTCGATTTTTAAATAACGTAAGAGATCTTGTCAATTTATTATCTATCTTCTTTAAGTGAACTAAGTCGGTGAATTATCGATAAATTGATTGACACGGTCGATAAAATCGATGAAATGCATGAGTTTGAATGACGATTTGGCTATGCATGCAAACATGATAAGCATAAATAAAAGCATAAAACTTGAAAGAGCATAAATAAAACCCTAGTACGGCCTTTCCTAAAATAGAAAATAAAGTAAATTACAAATTCGGAAACCAACTCCTTTGGTCCCTTGAACTTCACACGTGGCACGCATCCCAAGGCAAACTCCGTCTTGGTCGGAACTCCTTTCCGAAATGGCACCGTCTTCAAAGATTTCCGGAATTACAAATAATTACAAATTTTCTATCTATTTTATACATTATGAAATAAAACAATAAAATAAAGTGATACGAGATCACATTAAATTACAACCGAATCGATAAACCCTTACATTACGGGAAATATCGATTAAAATCTAAGGCCATACTTAGTAAATTACATAATTCAAAATTACGTAAATAAATTATGACATTCATAAACAATAATTAAATATGCAATGCTTATGTAAAATGCAAAACCTAAGCCAAATCGTCCTATTTAAACACGTTTTAAATTTCGTTATTCGTAATAACACGGTTTTATGGAATAACGTGATTCAAACAATTTTAAAATCACTAATCACTCTATGAATCACTATTCATGATTTAGTTAAGTTTCCTAACACATTTTAGGATTCAAAATTTAGTCTTACTCAAATTTCGAAAATTAACTTAACTTATTTTAATATTGTTCGGTTTTAATCGGTTTTACGGAAAATAGCATTAAAATAATCAAACGAGTCATAAAAATTTCGAAAATTCAAAATTCAAAATTTTGACCATACTGAAAATTTTCTAAAATTTCAGATCCTTAAAAAATAAATATTTTCGAAATATACCCTTTTATTTCGTAAAAATAGCCGTGTACATGCATAATTAATCGAAAAATTCAAAACTACTTCAAAAATTATGAAATAAAATACCAATATAATTTTACATCTTCCTAGACACTCAAAGTATCTGAAAAATGCAAGAAAAATCAGATGCACACTGTTTAAGATCTGAAAAATGCAATATGATCTTCGTGCATATCCTATATGTACTAACCATTTTCGTTTTTAATTAAAATCGCATTTTCTCGCAAAAACGTAAAAATCGAGTTGCATGCAAGCAACCTAATGCTCTGATACCACTTGATGGAAAACGAGATTCATACTTGTTTACCTAATAATGTAGTCTTACTAATTATTTTACATTTTTAATTAATGTCATATTAATTATACTCAAGATCTTATGCATGCAACAACATATGCGGAATAATAATGAAAAGGGCCTTACAAACGGTCCGAAATAGTGCTAGGACGATCCTCCACGGAGCAACCAAAATAGCTTGCCTCCTTTACGATGCACCCAAGACCTACCCTTAAACACCAAAGACCGAACTCGAGCTAGGAGACGGAATCGGTTATCTTAAAACCGTAAACTAATATTTATTTACTAGCTTACTAAAATATTATGTAAATAATATTTAGAGAGTTTTTATTTTCTTATGCTTAGAACATATATACATAGAGGATTTATGAGTCTTTTCTTACTCTAGAAAATGACTTAGGGGTATTCAATATAATGTGTACATCACATATATATTATGGTGGGTTTTGGTTTAGGCGTGTGAACCTTGTAAATCAAGGCCAATTTAGATGCCCTTTGTCTTTACATAAGGTTAGGGTTGCATGCCTACTATTAGGCATCTTACCTTTCTAATGATTGTGTCTTTGTCCATTAATTCAAACAAGTTAGTCTTTCTTACACAATCACACGCCATATTCAATTGTAAAATGGACTTCCATTTTACAATTTGTAATTTGTACAATTGTGTAATATGTGACATCTTATGTGACATAATTCAATTGTATTAATTTAAAATATATTTATCATATAAACAATATTTCTAAATTAATTAAATCATATTTAACAAATTATTTTAGTAATTCGTAATTACCGTCCCAACATATGGTTATCGTAATAATCGTCGATACGATATATTAACAACGTTTGTTATAACCATGAACCATTCATTATAATTTCGACATTTCTAAAATATCGATTAATATTTGATAATTGATACATTTCAATTTCAAATATAAATCTTACTTTAAGATTCAACCTCTGGTTTCTCAATATACGGTTTTAAGAATATCGATCAACCTGTATCCTATACAAGTAATCAATATATTATTTAAGGGGTCTGTCCTATAGGTGTGACCTAAAGGGATCAACTGACCACCACCGTCATACGACAGTAATGTCAAACTCTAGTCAGCCAATCATTACCGATTAATGTTGGTCAGTTGACTATATTAAATATCGGATCGTCCCTTGTATATTCTTTTCATAAGATTTATGACAATGATTTTTATCACTGTCGTGATCGCACTATTGTTGAGGACACATTTCCCAACAGGCCGCCGGTCGGTCGACCGGCTCAGAGTCCCTGAACCACGAAATCGCATAAATCGACAATTGAAATCATTCCCAATCCTTTACCAATTCTTCCTATACATGTTTCTAAGCTATAATTCGACAATCCCAGCATGTTTACCACATCAAATAAACATAAGAACATGTATAAAAACAATCATCTAGTGGCTCAACAAAAACATCCCAAGTTTAACCGGTCTTAACATGTATACACCTTACTCGACTTCCTCATCAAATTCATCATTAAAACTTCATGAAAATCAGTTTATAAAACATTATAAGAACATTAAAGAACCTAACAACTATACTAACTTCATCAAAACACATTAAAATCACATATAGTGCTTATTTAGACAAAAGGCCGAGTTTCTCATTATCGTCACCTTTACTCCGCGAATGCACCGGTTCACTCTTCAAGGATCACAATCTCTTCCTCCGGGTTGTTACTAGCTCCACCTAAAAGCACAAAAACACGGATTAAAGGGGTAATTTCGTGATTAGGGCAAAACAGTCTCGAAATGAAGTTTCACGAAATTGAAAATGAAAGTGATGGAAAGATCATAAATCTCGCGAGGATTCCGAATATGTAACTTTTACCTCGATACGAGTTCGGGAAGGCCTTGAGATGATGATTCTAAGCTTGAAAAAGAGGTGAAGATGGTGTTTGGTGTTTCACTGTGAAAAGAAATAAGGTTGGAGGAGTTTTGTCGATGGAAGCTTTCTTTTAAGGGTTTAAGTTGTCCTTTGAAAGCTTGAGACGGGTTTACTTTATTCAAGTGAACCGGAAATGTGAGACGGGTTGATGTTGAATAAACAAGGCAGCTTAAGATTAAATGATTTTTAAGGCGATCTTAACGGAAATCTTAAAAATATAAATTACGATTATTATTAAAATATTATTAAATTCCGTAAATTACTTTATTTAAATAAAATATCCTTTTACGAAAATACGGGATGTTACAGAAGATAAGCACATTCTTAAGAGCGGAGGACTCTTTCATGTAGGCTTCATAAGCCTCACGAGTTTGGACCGCGGAACGAGCGGTCGGAGCGGGAGGAGCGGCTTTGGATAGGTAACGAGTCTTATTGTCACCTTGAGCGGCCAAAAGTAATTGCGCATCCCAATCCTTAAAATTGGAACCATGCTTATCGAGTTTGCAACGATCCATAAAGGATCGAAGCCATGAAACGTTAATGAGAGGTGGAGCGTTGGTTGCCATTGATGATGTTGAAAATTAAACTACAATAAAAATGAATGAATTAAAACAACGTCATTTTTAAAACTCGTAAATAATTTTAAACAAGTTTAGTTTATTTACTTAATGATCTCTTACCAATTAAGTAAACAATCCCGAGACCCAAACCCATACTAATCCGGGCACGGTATAGTCGATTCAACCCGTATTGGGATAATTTGGCGGATTAACCTTTTAATCGGTTTTACCTTAGAACTCCCGGTCGACAATTTTCTAAAAATCGTCTTTAGCCCGAACTTATTGCAACTACGGTTACGAATACTTTCGTTGAGATCGACCAAATTTCAAGGTGTAATCTTATTACCCCACTTACCCAACGTGACAATTTTAGCACCCCGGTTTAGCCGAGCCTACATTCTTGTGAGGAAGGGATTCATGGGTCCATACTTTTTTGGTAAGGCTAAGTCTCAATATTTATATGTAAGAGATCTAGTCAAATTTTATTATCTATCTCCGTTTAAGTGAACTAAGTCGGTGAATTATCGATAAAATTATTGACTAGGTCGATTAAATCGAAAGAGATGCATGATATGATATATGACGATTTGGCTATGCATGCAAACATATATAAAGCAAATAAAAGCAAAAAAAATAATAAACCCTAGTATGGCCTTTCCTAGAAAAGAAATAATAAAAGTACAAATTCGGAAACCAACTACTTTGGTCCCTTGAACTTCACGAGGCTCGCTTCCCAAGGTAAACACCGTCTTGGTCGGAACTCCTTTCCGAATGGCACCGTCTTCAAGGATTTCCGGAATTTACAAAAATTACAACTTTTCTAGTCTACTTTATACATTATAAAATAGAAAACAATAAATAAAGTGATACGAGATCACATTAATTACATCCGAATCGGTAACCCCTTATATTACAGGAAATACCGATTTAAAACTAAGGCCATACTAAGTAAACACAAATTCTCATTTGTGACGGCGATATCCGTCACAAGCTTGTGACGGATATCATTTCCTCTCACAAAATACCCATTTTTTCTCTCTCTCTAACACTATTCTTGTGGTCCATTTTCTCCACTAACTCATTTTGTATCCATTTTATCTCACAAAATATCCGTCACAAATGGTGAATCGTCACAAGCAAGACTTACTACTAAGTAAATTACATAATCCAAAGTTACGTAAATAAAATCATGACATTCATAATTAAAATATGCAATGCTTATGAATATATGAACTATCATGCAAACCCTAAGCCAAAACGTCCTATTTAAATATCAATTATATAAATAGTTATCGTATACCTCGGTTTTATGGAATTGTGTGTTTTAACGTTTAACAACACTATGCATAATGTGAATCGGAATTCACTCTTAAGTTAATCATCCCAACTCTTTTAGGTTTCAAAATTTAGTCTTACTCAACCTTTGAACATGACTTAACTTATTATAATAATATTGTTCGGTATTACGGGAAAAATAATATAAAAATCAAAAAGAGTCATAAAAATTTCAAAAATTTCAAAATTCAAATTTTGAAAAATCTAGAATGACCTTAAAATTTCAGAGCTTTAAAATATTAGTATTTATCCGGTTTAACATATATTTCGAAAATAAGACGTAAAACGAGCATTACAAGTCGGAAAATTAAATAATTAGTTCCATAAATGCAAATAAAATACAAATAATAATTTTACACTTTCCAAAAACTTTAAGAACATGAAATGGACAGAAAAATAAATTGCACACTGCCCAATTAGCCGAAATTTTAATAAATATGACTCTTATTATTCAATTTTAAATGCAACTTTTTAACAAATTAAAATTAAATATAACAGAAACTTTTGGCTCCCAAGATAATTATGGTGATGAACATATCATATATGACTAATACGGGTTAAATTTTCCGGCCATTTTAACAACTATTGCTAATTTTAACGATTTTCGTCATATATCGTACAATTTTAACCTTTAAAATTATTTCTCAAGCATAGAGTTAAATAAAAATTTTGAAATTTTTAAAAATTCTGGAAATAATATATATGACATCGTGTTAAAATTTTATGGCCAAATTCCAAATTAAACTATTAAAGTCGAAATAATGTCACTAATTACCCGATTTTTACATTAAAAATCAATAATGAAGCAATATATGAGATAAATTTCTGGAAAGTTTAGCATACATTTTAAATATTTCATGTGACATACTCATAAATTTTTATAGTCAAATTCCAAATATAACTATACAAACCCATTTGTTATTCATCTTATTGCATTTTAACATTTAAAATACATATCCCATGTATTATAAGTCCATAATTTACGAAAATTCATATTCATAACATAGGATATACATGTGAAAACATACTGAAAAATCTCGGCCAAAAGATGATTTTAACTATTTTTCCCAAAATAAACAATTTTTAACCATTAAAAATCAATAAAACCAAAAAATAAAATACCAATGAACAATATATATGCAAAATATATTCCAAATATCCTAAAAACATTTTAGAATCAGTATGTATTCATGCATAAATTATTTCGGCCATATCATATACTAAACGAAATATCAATTTTTATTTTGTTATCCTAATAACTCCGTAAAAAATAAAACGGAAAGCTTGCAAACAACCTAGTTGCTCTGATACCAATTGTTAGGTTTAATTATCTCATAAACTAAATATTTTAGTCATACTAAACAAAATTTAATTAACATTTTAATTAACATATTTTAGATCTTATGCATGCTATAAGATTATGCGGAAATTAGAGGATATGAACCCTTACACACGGTCCAAACGAAATGCTAGGATGATCCTCCAAGTATTCAACTAGAACACCTCCTTAGTGATCCACCAAGACACCCTTTGATTGAAACCGAAACTTGAGTATGCTAGTACCAAAACCGGTTTTTCCTTAAACAAATTCCAATCTCTTAATTAGAATTAATATATACTAATATTATAACTTATTATTATTAGTATTTTTATTATTCTCACAATAATAATATTAGAGGATTTGATGTTAATATTTTTCTCACCCTTAGAAAAATTTTCAAGCATTAGAATGAATAATGTAAGCATGTCCAATATTTAAGCGGGTAGGGTTTATGGGGATAGTGAGGTCGGCCATGGGAAGAGCAACAAGGGAACATGTTGCCTTACCCATGCATCTTAGGGTGGCTCTAGGTAGTGTTTCCAAGACACTTTAATGATTGTGTCTTGAGAACAATTAACACACACAAATCATCATGTGAGCATACCCCAAAACCGGTACCAACATACATAAAATGGACTTCATTTTATAAAATTGTCAATTGTAAAATTGTACATTATGTGACATCTTATATGTCACAAGGTAATAAAATACAATTATCTTAATTTAAAACATATAAATATTTATCGTATAAATATTGTATATAATTAAATAAATCATATTTATCAATTGACAAGTAATTCATAATTACTAGTATAAAATGGTTATTAATGATAATCGTCAATACGATTTACAACCTTTGTATTAATACACAACCCGATTCATTCTAATTACGATATTGTAAAATATCGTTCATTGTTTAATAATTGACACGTTTCAATTTTTAAACATAAATCTTACAATAAGATTTAACCTCTGATTTCTCGGTATACGAGTTTAAGGAATATGATCAAATCGTATCAATATACATTTGATCACTTTATCAATTAAGGGAATTGTCCTATAGGTGTGACCTAAAGGGATCAACTGACCACCACCGTCATACGACAGTAATGTCAAACTCTAGCTAGTCAATCATTACCGATTAATGTTGGTCAGTTGACTAATATAATTCGTATCATCCCTTGCGCATTCTCGTCATGAGATTTAATTACGTGATCGCACTATTGTTGAGGACACATTTCCCAACAGTTGGAATGTCGCGCAAGTTTTGTTTGGTGTTGTACAAAACTGGGAGACATGTTGATGTGTATTTGGGGTGATAATCAAATAAGACGATCAACGAAAATACGTATGTTGCAGCGGAAATAAATAACTTGTGAAATATCACGAATTAGGGTGAATAAAGAACGAAAAATAACAAATAAAGATGAACAATGAACAAATGGTGAACGAATGACGATGACGTGGCTGGTGACGTGGACGGTGGTCGCCGGTGGTGATGTTCTTGATGGTGATAATCGTTGATGACGTAGTGATGCACAACAACCAATACTTGAAAGATTTTTGAAACGATGTAATGAATGAATTATGTATTTCGATGGATAGGATAATTGATTAAGCTCACACAGATACTCTCTCAAATATTTTGAAGCTCACACAGATACTTCGGGTTAAAGCTCACACAGATAATTTTGGTTTGTAAGTAAAACTTAACAATAACTTTTTTATTTTGATAATTGAATGTCTCAAAATAATAACCTAGGACGCCTATTTATAGTAAGGACATCCGTACAATCTGACTTAAAATAGGAAACAATTAAGAAACCCACACGCCTCAATCTACACGTCCAAACCGTGTGACCTTACTTATCTAGGGTTTTCTAAATCTATCTTAATGGATTTAAATAATCCTTATTTAAAACTAAAAGATAAAATAATAAAGAAAAAGATTAAGTTGTAACAAACTCCTAACAACTTAATAAATAATTCTAACAAACTTGTAACTAACTTTGTAACTACCTTGTAACAACCCTACCAACTTGTTGTAACGAACTAATAACAAAATTAATTAAAATAAGATAATAAAAATACTAACCCTAGACGACCTAGGGATCCGTGCCCCTCGTCGCACGCCTCTCCTTCACGTTTTCCAAGAATCAATTCCTTCCCAAGCAATTCTAAGAACGTAAGTTGACCCTATTTTGTAGCTTTGTTCTTTTAATATGTTTTGCCAAGCCAACTTAAAAATACGTATTGAACCCAACTCGAACATTTTGTGATCAAGATTAGGTCTAGGACGTAATTCTTTTCTCGAGACCCATGCTCCCGCATCATACTCTCTTTGTTTTTGAGTATTTGATCTCAAATTAAAATCGAGTAATCCGCTCTTCGTCTTTGCCAAGCCCGCTTGTGACCTCACTAGTCCTTGACCATCCAAGCATATGGTCCCAACCTTCCCGTGATTACCATGCCCAACCACACTCACGTCCTTAGGACCTCCGTGAGCTTCAGACTCAACCAACCTCACGCCTTTTCCTCTTGACAACGACTCCTCTTTGCTTGACAACCCCTCACACCCACCATGACCTCCGTGGATCTCAACCAAACCCGCGGACCTCTTATCCTCTCGTGGCACAAGTCCTAATTCCCTTGTAACCGTCACGCAACCACCATGACTCTCTTGACTACCGTGGTCCTTCTCCAACCCCTCGTCCTCTCTACTAACCCCTTCGTCCTTCCCCAAGGTTATAAAGAAGCTTTCCATCTTGGACTTAGAAAGTTTAGGCTTGTCTATGGACAATGGTTTTAGATGGTAGGTGATGCCACCTGGATCAAAATTACATCCTACAAGTTGAACCACCATTGTAATAACTGGAGTAGGTAATCCCACAGTTTCCTGTATAGTAGCGATTTTTTTACGACTTTTATGATCTTCAATCCAACTCGGTTTACGCTTCTTTCTTTGCTACGTTCTGCCTAGGTTTTCCTTTCCAATCCATCCTTCTTTCACGAGTATATTATGAATATAATAAGTTATTTGTGATATAGCAACTTTACCTTTCATCACCATAGGACTAGAGCTTAATAATGGGTTAGAACCTCTACCCTGTACTTCTTTACCTTGCACAACCCTATTATGATCACAACAGGTTGTTTTGCACATAGTTTCTTTATCTTGTAAGATCAAAGAATTTGTATTCCATACTTGACTAGGATTATTACCATCACTATTAGCAATAGCTAACGAATCAGGCGCGTTGATATGACGGTCTCTACCCACTATATTAGTCATGGATTCCTTGTTTAATATAAGTAAAGAATCATATTTAGTTTGAGTATTACCGTCCCCATGGTTGTCACCCTTGTTATTCCGAACTTCACGACTGTCCACGTCTCGGACTACAATCATAGATGTTGGTTCTCCGTTTGTGATAGCCTCCTCTACCTCCTTACCGTCTATTAAAACCTCCTCTATGTCTCGTTTAGGTTCTACCTTCTTCTTTGGAATCCATGGTTGAAGATGAAAGAGTCGTCCTTCCTTGTGCACACTATAAACATTAGATCTCCCATTGTGTTTAACCTTCCGATCAAACTGCCATGGTCTTGCCAATAGAATATGACTTGCACTCATTGGAACAACATCACACCATACTTCGTCTTCATAAGGTCCAATCTTGAATGGGACCAAGACTTGTTTTTCGACGTTGATTCCTTCTTCCCCATCGAGCCAATAAATTTTGTAGGGCCGTTTTGTATCGACCTTTGGCAATTGTAGCTTCTCAACTGCCTCCGCGGACATCAGGTTAGTACAAGAACCGCTATCAATAATTAACGTACACAACTTTTTATTCACCTTACATCTTGTGCGAAATATTTTTTCTCTTTGGTCGACGGTCTCCTCCATAGCTTCTATATGTAGATTTCTAAGCACCATTGGGACAAACTTTCCCAAAAATAGGTATAATAAAAATTAGACCAAGAGCCGAAGCTCTGATACCAATTTGATGCGTATTTGGGGTGATAATCAAATAAGACAATCAACAAAAATACGTATGTTGCAGCGGAAATAAATAACTTGTGAAATATCACGAATTAGGGTGAATAAAGAACGAAAAATAACAAATAAAGATCAACAATGAACAAATGGTGAACGAATGACGATGACGTGGCTGGTGACGTGGACGGTGGTCACGGCTGGTCACGGTGGTCGTCGGTGGTGATGTTCTTGATGGTGATGATCGTTGATGATGTAGTGATGCACCACAACCAATACTTGAAATATTTGTGAAACGATGTAATGAATGAATTATGTATTTCGATGGATAGGATAATTGATTAAGCTCACACAGATACTCTCTTAAATATTTTAAAGCTCACACAGATACTTCGGGTTAAAGCTCACACAGATAATTTAGGTTTGTAAGTAAAACTTAACAATAACTATTTTAATTTGATAATTGAATGTCTCAAAATAATAACCTAGGATGCCTATTTATAGTAAGGACATCCGTACAATCTGACTTAAAATAGGAAACAACTAAGAAACCCACACGCCTCAATCTACACGTCCAAACCGTGTGACCTTACTTATCTAGGGTTTTCTAAATCTATCTTAATGGATTTAAATAATCATTATTTAAAACTAAAAGATAAAATAATAAAGAAAAAGATTAAGTTGTAACAAACTCCTAACAACTTAATAACTAATTCTAACAAACTTGTAACTAACTTTGTAACTACCTTGTAACAACCCTAACAACTTGTTGTAACGAACTAATAACAAAATAAATTAAAATAAGATAATAAAAATACTAACCCTAGACGACCTAGGGATCCTAGCCCCCCGTCGCACACCTCTCCTTCACGTTTTCCAAGAATCAATTCCTTCACAAGCAATTCTAAGAACGTAAGTTGACCCTATTTTGTAGCTTTGTTCTTTTAATATGTTTTGCCAAGCCAACTTAAAAATACGTATTGAACCTAACTCGAACATTTTGTGATCAAGATTAGGTCTAGGACGTAATTCTTTTCTCGAGACCCATGCTCCCGCATCATACTCTCTTTGTTTTTGAGTATTTGACCTCAAATTAAAATCGAGTAATCCGCTCTTCGTCTTTGCCAAACCCGCTTGTGACCTCACTAGTCCTTGACCATCCAAGCATATGGTCCCAACCTTCCCGTGATTACCATGCCCAACCACACGCACGTCCTTAGGACCTCCGTGAGCTTCAGACTCAACCAACCTCACGCCTTTTCCTCTTGACAACGACTCCTCTTTGCTTGACAACCCCTCACACCCACCATGACCTCCGTGGATCTCAACCAAACCCGCGGACCTCTTATCCTCTCGTGGCACAAGTCCTAATTCCCTTGTAACCGTCACGCAACCACCATGACTCTCTTGACTACCGTGGTCCTTCTCCAACCCCTCGTCCTTTCTACTAACCCCTTCGTCCTTCCCCAAGGTTATAAAGAAGCTTTCCATCTTGGACTTAGAAAGTTTAGGCTTGTCTATGGACAATGGTTTTAGATGGTAGGTGATGCCACCTGGATCAAAATTACATCCTACAAGTTGAACCACCATTGTAATAACTGGAGTAGGTAATCCCACAGTTTCCTGTATAGTAACGATTTTTTTACGACTTTTATGATCTTCAATCCAACTCGGTTTACGCTTCTTTCTTTGCTCCGTTCTGCCTAGGTTTTCCTTTCTAATCCATCCTCCTTTCACGAGTATATTATGAATAGAATAAGTTATTTGTGATATAGCAACTTTACCTTTCATCACCATAGAACTAGAGCTTAATAATGGGTTAGAACCTCTACCCTGTACTTCTTTACCTTGCACAACCCTATTATGATCACAACAGGTTGTTTTGGACATAGTTTCTTTATCTTGTAAGATCAAAGAATTTGTATTCCATACTTGACTAGAATTATTACCATCACTATTAGCAATAGCTAACGAATCAGGCGCGTTGATATGACGGTCTCTACCCACTATATTAGTCATGGATTCCTTGTTTAATATAAGTAAAGAATCATATTTAGTTTGAGTATTACCGTCCCCATGGTTGTCACCCTTGTTTATCCGAACTTCACGACTGTCCACGTCTCGGACTACAATCATAGATGTTGGTTCTCCGTTTGTGATAGCCTCCTTTACCTCCTTACCGTCTATTAAAACCTCCTCTATGTCTCGTTTAGGTTCTACCTTCTTCTTTGGAATCCATGGTTGAAGATGAAAGAGTCGTCCTTCCTTGGGCACACTATAAACATTAGATCTCCCATTGTGTTTAACCTTCCGATCAAACTGCCATGGTCTTGCCAATAGAATATGACTTGCACTCATTGGAACAACATCACACCATACTTCGTCTTCATAAGGTCCAATCTTGAATGGGACCAAGACTTGTTTTTCGACGTTGATTCCTTCTTCCCCATCGAGCCAATAAATTTTGTAGGGCCGTTTTGTATCGACCTTTGGCAATTGTAGCTTCTCAACTGCCTCCGCGGACATCAGGTTAGTACAAGAACCGCTATCAATAATTAACGTACACAACTTTTTATTCACCTTACATCTTGTGCGAAATATTTTTTCTCTTTGGTCGACGGTCTCCTCCATAGCTTCTATATGTAGATTTCTAAACACCATTGGGACAAACTTTCCCAAAAATAGGTATAATAAAAATTAGACCAAGAGCCGAAGCTCTGATACCAATTTGATGCGTATTTGGGGTGATAATCAAATAAGACAATCAACAAAAATACGTATGTTGCAGCGGAAATAAATAACTTGTGAAATATCACGAATTAGGGTGAATAAAGAACGAAAAATAACAAATAAAGATCAACAATGAACAAATGGTGAACGAATGACGATGACGTGGCTGGTGACGTGGACGGTGGTCACGGCTGGTCACGGTGGTCGTCGGTGGTGATGTTCTAGATGGTGATGATCGTTGATGACGTAGTGATGCACCACAACCAATACTTGAAATATTTGTGAAACGATGTAATGAATGAATTATGTATTTCGATGGATAGGATAATTGATTAAGCTCACACAGATACTCTCTCAAATATTTTAAAGCTCACACAGATACTTCGGGTTAAAGCTCACACAGATAATTTAGGTTTGTAAGTAAAACTTAACAATAACTTTTTTAATTTGATAATTGAATGTCTCAAAATAATAACCTAGGATGCCTATTTATAGTAAGGACATCAGTACAATCTGACTTAAAATAGGAAACAACTAAGAAACCCACACGCCTCAATCTACACGTCCAAACCGTGTGACCTTACTTATCTAGGGTTTTCTAAATCTATCTTAATGGATTTAAATAATCATTATTTAAAACTAAAAGATAAAATAATAAAGAAAAAGATTAAGTTGTAACAAACTCCTAACAACTTAATAACTAATTCTAACAAACTTGTAACTAACTTTGTAACTACCTTGTAACAACCCTAACAACTTGTTGTAACGAACTAATAACAAAATAAATTAAAATAAGATAATAAAAATACTAAACCTAGACGACCTAGGGATCCGTGCCCCTCGTCGCACGCCTCTCCTTCACGTTTTCCAAGAATCAATTCCTTCACAAGCAATTCTAAGAACGTAAGTTGACCCTATTTTGTAGCTTTGTTCTTTTAATATGTTTTGCCAAGCCAACTTAAAAATACGTATTGAACCCAACTCGAACATTTTGTGATCAAGATTAGGTCTAGGACGTATTCTTTTCTCGAGACCCATGCTCCCGCATCATACTCTCTATGTTTTTGAGAATTTGACCTCAAATTAAAATCGAGTAATCCGCTCTTCGTCTTTGCCAAGCCCGCGTGTGACCTCACTAGTCCACGACCATCCATGTATACGGTCCCAACCTTCCCGTGATTACCATGCCCAACCACACTCACGTCCCTAGGACCTCCGTGAGCTTCGGACTCAACCAACCTCACGCCTTTTCCTCTTGACAACGACTCGTCTTTGCTTGGCAACCCCTCACACCCACCATGACCTCCGTGGATCTCAACCAAACCCGCGGACCTCTTATCCTCTCGTGGCACAAGTCCTAATTCCCTTGTAACCGTCACGCAACCACCATGACTCTCTTGACTACCGTGGTCCTTCTCCAACCCCTCGTCCTTTCTACTAACCCCTTCGTCCTTCCCCAAGGTTATAAAGAAGCTTTCCATCTTGGACTTAGAAAGTTTAGGCTTGTCTATGGACAATGGTTTTAGATGGTAGGTGATGCCACCTGGATCAAAATTACATCCTACAAGTTGAACCACCATTGTAATAACTGGAGTAGGTAATCCCACAGTTTCCTGTATAGTAACGATTTTTTTACGACTTTTATGATCTTCAATCCAACTCAGTTTACGCTTCTTTCTTTGCTCCGTTCTGCCTAGGTTTTCCTTTCTAATCCATCCTCCTTTCACGAGTATATTATGAATAGAATAAGTTATTTGTGATATAGCAACTTTACCTTTCATCACCATAGAACTAGAGCTTAATAATGGGTTAGAACCTCTACCCTGTACTTCTTTACCTTGCACAACCCTATTATGATCACAACAGGTTGTTTTGGACATAGTTTCTTTATCTTGTAAGATCAAAGAATTTGTATTCCATACTTGACTAGAATTATTACCATCACTATTAGCAATAGCTAACGAATCAGGCGCGTTGATATGACGGTCTCTACCCACTATATTAGTCATGGATTCCTTGTTTAATATAAGTAAAGAATCATATTTAGTTTGAGTATTACCGTCCCCATGGTTGTCACCCTTGTTTATCCGAACTTCACGACTGTCCACGTCTCGGACTACAATCATAGATGTTGGTTCTCCGTTTGTGATAGCCTCCTTTACCTCCTTACCGTCTATTAAAACCTCCTCTATGTCTCGTTTAGGTTCTACCTTCTTCTTTGGAATCCATGGTTGAAGATGAAAGAGTCGTCCTTCCTTGGGCACACTATAAACATTAGATCTCCCATTGTGTTTAACCTTCCGATCAAACTGCCATGGTCTTGCCAATAGAATATGACTTGCACTCATTGGAACAACATCACACCATACTTCGTCTTCATAAGGTCCAATCTTGAATGGGACCAAGACTTGTTTTTCGACGTTGATTCCTTCTTCCCCATCGAGCCAATAAATTTTGTAGGGCCGTTTTGTATCGACCTTTGGCAATTGTAGCTTCTCAACTGCCTCCGCGGACATCAGGTTAGTACAAGAACCGCTATCAATAATTAACGTACACAACTTTTTATTCACCTTACATCTTGTGCGAAATATTTTTTCTCTTTGGTCGACGGTCTCCTCCATAGCTTCTATATGTAGATTTCTAAGCACCATTGGGACAAACTTTCCCAAAAATAGGTATAATAAAAATTAGACCAAGAGCCGAAGCTCTGATACCAATTTGATGCGTATTTGGGGTGATAATCAAATAAGACAATCAACAAAAATACGTATGTTGCAGCGGAAATAAATAACTTGTGAAATATCACGAATTAGGGTGAATAAAGAACGAAAAATAACAAATAAAGATCAACAATGAACAAATGGTGAACGAATGACGATGACGTGGCTGGTGACGTGGACGGTGGTCACGGCTGGTCACGGTGGTCGTCGGTGGTGATGTTCTAGATGGTGATGATCGTTGATGACGTAGTGATGCACCACAACCAATACTTGAAATATTTGTGAAACGATGTAATGAATGAATTATGTATTTCGATGGATAGGATAATTGATTAAGCTCACACAGATACTCTCTCAAATATTTTAAAGCTCACACAGATACTTCGGGTTAAAGCTCACACAGATAATTTAGGTTTGTAAGTAAAACTTAACAATAACTTTTTTAATTTGATAATTGAATGTCTCAAAATAATAACCTAGGATGCCTATTTATAGTAAGGACATCAGTACAATCTGACTTAAAATAGGAAACAACTAAGAAACCCACACGCCTCAATCTACACGTCCAAACCGTGTGACCTTACTTATCTAGGGTTTTCTAAATCTATCTTAATGGATTTAAATAATCATTATTTAAAACTAAAAGATAAAATAATAAAGAAAAAGATTAAGTTGTAACAAACTCCTAACAACTTAATAACTAATTCTAACAAACTTGTAACTAACTTTGTAACTACCTTGTAACAACCCTAACAACTTGTTGTAACGAACTAATAACAAAATAAATTAAAATAAGATAATAAAAATACTAAACCTAGACGACCTAGGGATCCGTGCCCCTCGTCGCACGCCTCTCCTTCACGTTTTCCAAGAATCAATTCCTTCACAAGCAATTCTAAGAACGTAAGTTGACCCTATTTTGTAGCTTTGTTCTTTTAATATGTTTTGCCAAGCCAACTTAAAAATACGTATTGAACCCAACTCGAACATTTTGTGATCAAGATTAGGTCTAGGACGTATTCTTTTCTCGAGACCCATGCTCCCGCATCATACTCTCTATGTTTTTTAGAATTTGACCTCAAATTAAAATCGAGTAATCCGCTCTTCGTCTTTGCCAAGCCCGCGTGTGACCTCACTAGTCCACGACCATCCATGTATACGGTCCCAACCTTCCCGTGATTACCATGCCCAACCACACTCACGTCCCTAGGACCTCCGTGAGCTTCGGACTCAACCAACCTCACGCCTTTTCCTCTTGACAACGACTCGTCTTTGCTTGGCAACCCCTCACACCCACCATGACCTCCGTGGATCTCAACCAAACCCGCGGACCTCTTATCCTCTCGTGGCACAAGTCCTAATTCCCTTGTAACCGTCACACAACCACCCTGACTCTCTTGACTACCGTGGTCCTTCTCCAACCCCTCGTCCTCTCTACTACCCCCTTCGTCCTTCCCCAAGGTTATAAAGAAGCTTTCCATCTTGGACTTAGAAAGTTTAGGCTTGTCTATGGACAATGGTTTTAGATGGTAGGTGATGCCACCTGGATCAAAATTACATCCTACAAGTTGAACCACCATTGTAATAACTGGACTCGGTAATCCCACAGTTTCTTGTATAGTAGCGATTTTTTTACGACTTTTATGATCTTTAATCCAACTCGGTTTACTCTTCTTTCTTTGCTCCGTTCTGCCTAGGTTTTCCTTTCCAATCCATCCTCCTTTCACGAATATATTATGAATAGAATAAGTTATTTGTGGTATAGCAACTTTACATTTCATCACCATAGGACTAGAGCTTAATGATGGGTTAGAACCTCTACCCTGTACTTCCTTACCTTGCACAACCCTATTATGATCACAACAGGTTGTTTTAGACATAGTTGCTTCATCTTGTAAGATCAAAGAATTTGTATTCCATACTTGACAAGAATTATTACCATCACTCTTAGCAATAGCTAACGAATCAGGCGCGTTGATATGACGGTCTCTACCCACTATATTAGTCATGGATTCCTTGATTAATATAGGTAAAGAATCATATTTAGTTTGACTATTACCGTCCCTATGGTTGTCACCCTTGTTTATCCGAACTTCACGACTGTCCACATCTCGGACTACAATCATAGATGTTGGTTCTCCGTTTGTGATAGCCTCCTCTACCTCCTTACCGTCTATTAAAACCTCTTCTATGTCTCGTTTAGGTTCTACCTTCTTCTTTGGAATCCATGGTTGAAGATGAAAGAGTCGTCCTTCCTTGGGCACATTATAAACATTAGATCTCCCATTATGTTTAACCTTCCGATCAAACTGCCATGTTCTTCCCAATAGAATATGACTTGCACTCATTGGAACAACATCACACCATACTTCGTCTTCATAAGGTCCAATCTTGAATGGGACCAAGACTTGTTTTTCAACATTGATTCCTTCTTCCCCATCGAGCCAATAAAGTTTGTAGGGCCGTTTTGTATCGACCTTTGGCAATTGTAGCTTCTCAACTGCCTCCGCGGACATCAGGTTAGTACAAGAACCGCTATCAATAATTAATGTACACAACTTTTTATGCACCTTACATCTTGTGCGAATGAAATATTTTTTCTCTTTGGTCGACGGTCTCCTCCATAGCTTCTATATGTAGATTTCTAAGCACCATTGTGATAAACTTTCCCAAGAATAGGTATAATAAAAATTAGACCAAGAGCCGAAGCTCTGATACCAATTTGATGCGTATTTGGGGTGATAATCAAATAAGACGATCAACGAGAATACGTATGTTGCAGCGGAAATAAATAACTTGTGAAATATCACGAATTAGGGTGAATAAAGAACGAAAATAACAAATAAAGATGAACAATGAACAAATGGTGAACGAATGATGATGACGTGGCTGGTGACGTGGACGGTGGCCACGGCTGGTCACGATGGTCATCGGTGGTGATGTTCTTGATGGTGATGATCCTTGATGACGTAGTGATGCACAGAAACCAATACTTGAAATATTTGTGAAACGATGTAATGAATGAATTATGTATTTCGATGGATAGGATAATTGATTAAGCTCAGACAGATACTCTCTCAATTATTTTGAAGCTCACACAGATACTTCGGGTTAAAGCTCACACAGATGCTTTAGGTTTGTAAGTAAAACATAACAATAACTTTTTTAATTTGATAATTGAATGTCTCAAAATAATAACCTAGGATGCCTATTTATAGTAAGGACATCCGTACAATCTGACTTAAAATAGGAAACAACTAAGAAACCCACACGCCTCAATCTACACGTCCAAACCGTGTGACCTTACTTATCTAGGGTTTTCTAAATCTATCTTAATGGATTTAAATAATCCTTATTTAAAACTAAAAGATAAAATAATAAAGAAAAATATTAAGTTGTAACAAACTCCTAACAACTTAATAAATAATTCTAACAAACTTGTAACTAACTTTGTAACTACCTTGTAACAAACCTAACAATTTGTTGTAACGAACTAATAACAAAATTAAATAAAATAATATAATAAAAATACTAACCCTAGACGATCTAGGTATACGTGCCCTTCGTTGCACGCCTCTCCTTCACGTTTTCCAAGAATCAATTCCTTCCCAAGCAATTTTAAGAACGTAAGTTGACCCTATTTTGTAGCTTTGTTCTTTTAATATGTTTTGCCAAGCCAACTTGAAAATACGTATTGAACCCAACTCGATCATTTTGTGATCAAGATTAGGTCTAGGACGTAATTCTTTTCTCGAGACCCATGCTGCCGCATCACATGTCCTTCACCTCCACACCTTTCACATGTGAAAAGTTCCATCAGAAACCGCATTCACTTGATACATTCCCCATTTTCCTCCTCCACCAAGCTCTTACTTGTCAAAACGGGTCACAAGGGCCTCTATTGCAGCTACAGACGGTTCGGTTTTTCTTTGATTACCACGGGAAATCATGTGCTCAGCTCGATGAACTGCAATATCCTCAATGATTTTGAGACCCTTGGTCTCCCCACTGTTCTCTTGGAACCTCCCATTGGCCGCAGCATCCAAATAGGCTCGGTTGTCATCATACAACCCGTTGTAGAACTGATTGCATACAACCATTGTTCAAATCCATGATGGGGTATGGATCGAACAAGTCTTTTGAAGCGCGTCCACGCCTCACTAAAATCTTCAGATGGGCCTTGTTTGAAACTGGCGATCTGAGTCCTCAGAGCGTTGGTTTTTGACGCGGAATAGTATTTCCGGTAGAAAGCCAAGGCTAATGTATTCCAATCTGTAACTCCCGCAGCAGTGCGGTCTAAATCCCGATACCATTCCCGTGCTGAATCACGGAGGGAGAAGATGAACATAGTTTCCTTGATCTGATCTTGGGTCACACCATCTGGAGGAGCGATAGAGCAGATATAATCGGTGAAGATCTCCATGTGCTTCGTCGCATCCTCGTTGGCTGCACCCCCAAATTGGTTTCTTTCAAACATGGTGATGTAAGAAGGTTTAGCCTCAAATGGTTTTCCCGTACCCG
This sequence comes from Silene conica, assembly GCA_029255685.2. NCBI lineage: Eukaryota > Viridiplantae > Streptophyta > Magnoliopsida > Caryophyllales > Caryophyllaceae > Silene > Silene conica. The sequence goes on along the minus strand of CM055318.2, from coordinate 44,594,614 downwards.
CAGGTAAAGTGAACCCTTTGTAAAGGTCCTTCACTTGGGGCATAGAAGTACTAACAATGCTTGCTTCTTCCGCCATGTTTTCGTCGGGTTTTGGTGGTTCGGTGTTTGTGAAGGTGATGGGTGTTGGTGGTTGATTAGGAGTAGGTGGTTGGTTATCAAATATATCCTCTTGGAACAAAGAAGACGGTGAACCTCCTTCTTTATCTTGCTGAAACAATCTCTTCTTTGTCCTGAGAGTCTTCTCAAGCTCAAGGTCAAGGGGAGGTAATCTCCTTGAACTGACCTGCGCATAAGATGAAAACTACAAGAGAAAGTGAGAACGGTTTAAGGAACAAACTTCCTTAAACACAAAATAAGACAAAAAACGGAAAAACAACTAACACTAGCGCTACCTCCCCGACAACGATGCCAAAATTTGATACCCGTCGTTGAGGGCGTCAAAGATAAAATTTATAATGCTAAACTTAAACTATAGATAGAGTAAGTCAGGGTCGAACCACAAGGAGGATTGGGAGCGTTAGTCGTTCTAGGTTTATGTCTTAAGGTAACAAATGGGGGTTTGATGATTGATGTTTGGTTTGTCACTAAGTCTAGAAAATTAAAATAAGAACAAGACTAAAAATAAGATGTGAATAAACTATAATAAAAGAGGTGTTAGGATTATTGGGTCATTATAGCTACGATGGCAGACGGTCTAGGTCAACATGCATTACAGTCGTGTAAGGGGTATAACAAATCATTTCGGTCTATGTTATCTAATAACTCCTTTCGGCCTTATGCTATTAGTTCCTAGGTCTCACAGATACTGGGTTTCAACAATATAGGTGATTCCTAATGTCTAGGTCACATACCCTTCGGCCTTAGTAACCTAGCTGTCTTAAAACCTTAACTAATGCCCTTCCCTTTTCTTTCGATCCCCGGGTTGGTCATTATTAAGCATCCTACAAGTCTCCCTTCGGTCTCATTGTAAGATATTGCAATTAACGAACAAAAACAAGTCTGATCATACACGAAGTCGGTCGACCGACCAGCTATTCCGGTCATAGTAACAGTAAAAACAACAACTTTAACAAGAATAGCAATAGGGATGATGATTAAAACAGAAATAACGCGATTAACTAACAATTAAGTTTAGGGATTCTAACTATCCGTTCTAATCCTAATGAGAACTGTAAATAAAATGAATAGAAACGAGAATTACCGTAGACAATGAGGATTGAGAAATGAAATATGATAATTTTATTGAATCCTTGCATGAAACAATGTGGGGAATAATCATGTATTCACCCTTAAAATTACAGGATTATAACGAAAATTACATATGTGAATAATTGTCATAAGATGAAAAACATGAATAAGAGAGTACAACCTTAGGTCTTTTGCGCGAATGGCCTAAGAACAGGAATTAAAGGAAATTCCCTCCTATAACTTGCACCCAAGACCCGTTGGAGATGATGCCGCGTGTGCTGGAAAAAGCTCTCCAATTGCCTTGCAATATGGGGAGAGTTATTGTGAGTTTTAAGATGTGAGATCTAGGTTTTGGGAAAAGACAATTCGCAAAACCCTAATTTCTCTGAGATTATGATTATCAGTAATCAGTAGAAGAGTCCCCTGTCCCTCTCCTTTTGTATTACTCGGCCGAATTAGGGTTAGGGTGAGAGTGGGTTTTTCACTCTTACCTTATTCTAATACGTGATTCGACCCTAATTGCTAAAATATAATCCGCGGGTTTTAATTATAAATCGTATACATGTTATCAGATATTAAGGCAGTCGATACATTAATAATGGTCTGATAAAAATACGATATTGTATAATTAGGTCAATTAATATAACTGTTTATATTAATACACGAATTCAATATTTAATTAAATATAACCGTTTATATTTAATTTACGAATTAATCATGTAATCCCTATTAGCTAAAATTATTTAATCCGTATTAAATAATAATCTCAACATCTCATTGACTAATTTAATATTCAATACCTCTGACTAAATGTTTAGTCGTATCCGGCATAAATGTGACTGTATTTTCATACCTTCACATCTCTCAAACATGTCCTATAGGTGTGGCGTATAGGGACCAGTTGATCACCGCCATCTGTATGACAATAACGTCAAACTTATCTAGCAAGCCAACCGTTATTGATAAACATGGATCAACTGATAATAATACTGAAGTATGCCCTTGTGATCCTTTAAGAGATTTAATAAGTCATTGTACTAACTGTCAAGGACACCAGCCCCAACAATCTCCCACTGTCCGTACAAGGGTATGTGCAATGACGTTATCACACTACATGTGGAGGACACGAGCTGCAACAAACTCCCACTTGTCCGTACAAGTGTAGGTGCGATAACCGATTCTCATATCCTTCTAAAATTTCTCCCACTCAATGTAAAACAATTTGCAAATCTGTATTCGCAAAGGTCGTATTTTACAATCGATCTGTATCAAGAGTGGTTTCCCCGACTAGAGAGTAACTTAACTGATAAAACGAATCTGTATTCGAGCATGGCCATGCATTTCAGTTACTACTCCTCGAGTGGCCCTGAGAAATGATAAAATCCTGATAAGGGTTTGGATATTTCCCTCAACTCGAATCCTGCAGATGTAAGCGCATTATGAAATAACCCAGAAAAAATCCTCTTGGTTCCTGTTACGGAAGACCGTGGGAAAGAAATCAAAGTTACCCAAAATCTGCCTTAATCTCAAGACACAGTTGAAAGTCAAAAGACTCGACTCTAAGGAACACTATGGAGGTCTTATCCACGACCTGGCACCCAATGTTATAAAACATTTAGGACTCCATAACGTTGTCACGGGGTGTCCTACGAGATATCCGTATCACTCGCCTTTGTGATTGGTCAATCAACTGTTTGACTTATGGCTCGTTGAACCCACCATCAACCAACGTCACAAAATGATTACCTGAGTTATCAGCTCAAGTGGGTAATCAAGGACTAAAAACGATGTAATGTTAATCAGTTCACTTTGTGGTGTTCAAAATTGGCGTAGAATTCCACATGAAAAACAAAACATATAAATATCATAATGATGAGGTTGTAATAGAGTACACAAGAAAATGAATTATAAAATGAATTCATAAAAGAGTAATACAACTCAGGAACACGTTTAATTCCCATGGAATTAGCGTGCCCTTCATGCATATCACGTCGTAATGCTTTCATGAGAGGATCAACTATGTTGTCATCCGTAGCGATCTTATCAATGAATATCTTCTTTTGCTCCACGTAATCTCTGATTAGATGAGCTTTCCGTTGTACATGTCTAGCTTTGTTGTTAGACTTATGCTCCTTAGCTTGGAAGATGACACCTTTATTGTCACAATAAACGGTGATCGGGTCATTCGAACTAGGCACAACTGATAGTCCTTGTAAGAATTGACGCATCCATATTGCTTCCTTAGCTGCTTCCGAAGCGGCATAGTACTCGGACTCAGTTGTAGAATCTGCTGTAACACTTTGTTTAGAACTTTTCCAGCTGACAGCAGCGCCATTAAGAGTAAAAACGAATCCAGACTAAGATTTCGAGTCGTCTTGATCCGTTTGGAAGCTAGCATCTGCGTAACTAGTGGCGCAGAGCGTCGAGTCGCCTCCATAAGTCAATCCCCAATCTTTAGTCCTCCGTAGATACTTAAGAATGTTTTTCACGGCCATCCAGTGTTGTTCACCTGGATGTGCTTGGAATCGACTCGTCATACTCAATGCATATGCAACGTCTGGACGTGTGGATATCATGGCATACATGATCGATCCTATAGCCGAAGCGTAAGGAATCCAACTCATGTGCTCTTTCTCTTCCAATGTCTTAGCTTCTTGAGACTTGCTCAAGTGAAGCCCAGTAGCCATAGGAAGGAACCCTTTCTTGGAGTTCGTCATGCTGAATCTCTCTAGAACCTTATCTATATAAGACTCCTGACTGAGAGACAACATCCGTCGTGATCTATCCCTGTAGATACGGATGCCCAAAATTCTTTGTGCCTCTCCCAGATCTTTCATCTGGAAATGGTTTTTCAACCATGCTTTAACCGAAGATAGGAGAGGTATGTCATTCCCAATCAAGAGTATGTCATCGACATACAGTACTAGGAATACAATCTTGCTCCCACTCGACTTGATATAGAGACATGGTTCCTCGACTGATCGAATGAAACCATTCTCCTTTATCACTTGATCGAAGCGATGATTCCAACTCCGTGATGTTTGCTTAAATCCATAAATGGAACGCTTAAGCTTGAAAACCTTCTTAGGATGTTCAGGATCAATAAAACCCTCGGGTTGTACCATGTTCAACTCTTCCTCCAAATAATCGTTTAAGAAGGCGGTTTTAACGTCCATCTGCCAGATTTCATAGTCATGAAATGCGGCAATCGCTAAGATATTCCGAATGGAATGTAGCATAACTACGGGTGCAAAGATTTCATCGTAGTGCAAGCCTGGCACTTGGGTGAAACCTTTAGCAACTAGTCGTGCCTTGTGAATATCTTGTTGTCCTTCCACGGCATGCTTTATCTTGTAAAGCCATTTGCATTGAAGTGGGCATACCTTTGCAGGTAGGTCCACAAGATCCCACACGTTGTTCTCATACATGGAGTCCATCTCGAATTGCATGGCTTTTAGCCATAGCTTTGAGTCGGAACTAGTCAGGGCACCTTTATAGGTTGTGGGTTCATTACCCTCTAGGAGTAAGATGTCATCTATGTCATGTTCCTCGACCATACTAATGTATCTGTCCGGAGGAATAGAGACTCTTCCCGGCCTCCTAGGTTCCTCGGGAATATCTACCGCAAGCAAGGTTGAAGGAACTGCTTCCTCCAATGGTTGCTTGGTAGTTGGTTCTTGAATCTCCGATAGATCGAAGGTTCTATTACTCGACTTGTTCTCGAGAAATTCTTTCTCTAAGAACGTCGCACTAGCCGCAACAAAAACACGTTATTCGGTTGGCGAGTAGAAGTAATGACCAAAAGTTCCTTTAGGATAGCCTATAAAGTATGTCTTGACCGGTCGCGGGCCGAGCTTGTCCTCGTGTCTCCACTTGACATAAGCATCGCAGCCCCAAACCCGAATAAAGGACAAGTTAGGGACCGTTCCCTTCCATAACTCGTATGGAGTCTTGTTAATAGCTTTAGACGGACTTCAGTTAAGTATTAGAGCGGCTGACAAAAGAGCATAGCCCCACAATGAATCAGGCACGACGGTGTGACTCATCATGGATCGAACCATATCAAGTAGCGTTCGATTTCTCCGTTCGGACACACCATTTAATTGTGGTGTTCCAGGTGGAGTCAACTGTAGTACGATGCCACAGTCTTTAAGGTGTTAATCAAACTCATAAGAAAGATACTCGCCACCACGATCAGATCGTAGTGCTTTTATCTTTCTACCGAGTTGGTTCTGTACCTGATTCTGGTATTCTTTGAACTTGTCAAAGGATTCACTTTTATGTTTCATTAAGTAGACATAGCCATATCTACTCAAATCATCCGTGAAAGTGATGAAATACCTATAGCCTTCTCGTGCATTGATCGACATAGGGCCACATACATCCGTATGTATGAGTCCTAATAGGTCGGCAGCGCGCATTCCAAAGCCTTTGAAGGAAATACGAGTCATCTTACCGATGAGACATGATTCACACGTGCCATTTGATTCGAAATCAAAGGCCGAGATAGCTCCATTTTGTATGAGCTGTTTTACGCGTTTCTCATTTATATGTCCCATACGGCAGTCCCATAGGTAAGTTTGATCTTTGTCACCAACCTTTAACTTCTTGTTATTCATGTGAAATATTTCGGTGGTTTGATCTAAAACATAAATTCCATTCATGGAAACTGTCTTGCCGTAAATCATATTGTGTAATGAGAAAATACAGCTATTGTTCTCTATTACAAATGAAAAACCAAGTTTCTCAAGTGCAGAAACAGAAATAATGTTTTTGGATAAACTAGGAACATAATAACAGTTATACAATGATAACTCGAATCCACTTGGAAGCTGGATCACGTATGTTCCCCTCGAGACTGCAGCAACTCGTGCTCCATTCCCGACACGCATGTCAACCTCACCCTTTATGAGGAGCTTGAGGTTTCGGAGGCCCTGCACATGATTACACAGATGAGAACCACAACCAATATCTAGTACCCAAGTCTTGTGAATAAAAGAAGAAGAAGACATACCAACAGGAGTAACACGGCCTGCTTTAATGTCCTCACGATACACGGGGCACGTGCGCATCCAATGCCCAGTCTTGTGGCAATGGTGGCATTCCATGCTTGTATCCTTGCTCTTTGTCTTACCCGGTGAGTTGCTCGACTCATCGAGCCCACTCTTAGCAAATCCCGACTTCTTGAACTTAGGCTTACCTACCGCTAGGTCGCCTTGAGCTTTTGCTTTCCCTTTACCTTTGCCTTTACTGGAGATCATGAGAACATCCTGCTTCACGCTCCCACTTAATTTCAGATCCTTCTCGGTCTGTACGAGAAGGGAGTGGAGCTCATGAGGAGCCTTCTTCATGTCGTTCATGTAATAGTTGGCCCTAAAGAGGGTGAACCCATCATAAAGTGAATGAAGCATTCGATCAACGATTATGTTCTCATTGATCTTGCAGTTTAGGGCCTCCAGTTTCTCAATATTCTCATTCATGTTGAGAATATGTGGGCTAACAGCTTGGCCCTTCTGGAGTATCGCTTCAAAGAAGCGACAGGTATGCTCATATGAAACGATTCTCGGAGCTTTCGAGAATTCGTTAGTGAGCGTGGTGAAAATCTTGTTTGCACCATGGGAAATGAAGCGTCTTTGCAAATTGGATTCCATTGCATAGATAAGTACGTTCTTTATCGTACCCGCTTCCATGACGAAGTCGCTATGAACGTGAACTCTTTTAGCTCTAGCTCCAGTTCCTGGGTGTGCCGGAATAGGCTCAGTCAAGTACTTGAGCTTTCCGTCAGCAATGGCAGCATTCCGTAATGCTGCCTCCCAGTCAGAGAAGTTTGACCCATCATTCCTCAGTCTAGTAGACTGATTCATGGAGTCCATGAAGGCTTTAAGCCAGGATTCTCGTGCTAGCTTGGCACTTGGCATTGGGTCTTCACCAGCCATTTGTTATTTAGCAGTTTAAATGTGATCGTGTTCTACACTGAAAAGAAGATGAAACAAAACGATATAAGCAACTCGTTGTGATTTAAGTCTATTTTAAATTGAATTTAAACTCGTAGACTCATGCATTTATATAATTGATATCCCTCAAGAATTATATAAACGATCTCAAGACTCAATTTCCGTAAATTGATAAGCCAACTGTTTGGCTAGTTCTACCGTTAGAACTCCTGGTCGATAGATTTCCGTAAATCTCATCTTTTAGTCCATCATAGTCGCTAGATAGTATCTAGTGACCACAAAGTTGAGATAAAATAAATCATCTGTTCCCACTTACCCGACGTAGAAGGGGTCATATTATGCCTACCGACGAAGAAGGGATTTATGGGAGTCTGATTTATAAAGACTTTTCTCAATTTTTGGTTATACGAGGAAGACCCCATCAACTTGTATATATTCATTTTAAGTGAACTAAAATCTAGCATAGTCGTGAATGAATGAAATTAAGTGATGGCTTAACATGTGACAAGAGACATCTGTATGTCAAAGAAAACTAACGCGTAACCTCTACATGAGTCAGTTTTCAGGCATGTTATAGGTGGTATGGTTTTAGGCGGAATATGATGCAAGCTATTATCGATGAAAGCATAAAAGAAAGCAATAAACGTAAATAAAAGTCCTAGTGTGGCCTATCCTACCAAAATAAACATTAAAACAACTTGGAATCCACCGTTGGACCCGAGAAGCTTGTCTTGATGTTCCATCTTGGTCTTTGCAGCGGGAGTGAGCATCCGGTCTCCGTCTATGATCTTCACAAAATTACTAGTTTAAATTACAAATACAAGCCTATTTACATTCTAATTTAAATACAAAAGTAATTACAAGGGAAAAAGCAAAACGGAGATGCGAGATCTCAAAATTACAACCAAGACTGTGTTACATCATTACGGAGACACAATCTACTAAGGCCACACTAAGTTACAACCGTTTGCAAAAATTAAATACGTTATTAAAAGCATTTAATAGCATTCACAAGACGATAAATAAAATGCATCAACTAAAACAAATTCATACTCGACATAATACCGTTATTATGTTTAATAAATTTTACCAAACCACCTTACGAGATTAAAATTATGTGATTATACCGTTTTAGTCACATAAATTTTAATAAACTTATAATCCATTATTTTAAACTGTCTTAAAATAATATGTATCTTACGAGTGTGAACCGTTTCACAAAAGTCAATATACTATTTCCGTATATAGTATATTACCATGGGCCAAGAAAAATAAAATAAAAATTTATTTTCGAAAAATTTGCCAAAACAGGGTTTACTCGATCGAGTCACTAGAGTACTCGATCGAGTAACCTTGACAGACAAAGCGTTCGATCGAGTAAAACAAGTGCTCGATCGAATCCCAAAATTTTTTCAGAAAACCAAATTTTCAGAAAAAGAAAAATACCCTGAAAACTGCTCGATCGAGATAAAACATGATCGATCGAGGAACAGTGTCACTCGATCGAGTACTCCAAGTCTCGATCGAGTGACGGGTCATCGAGGCAGACTACGAACGAGTAGTAATTCGCTCGTTCGTAGAATCCAAAGTGCTCGATCGATTCAAAAAGTGCTCGATCGAGTGACGAGCTGTTTTAAAAACTTCTCGATCGAGCCAAAAAGTGCTCGATCGAGTGACGGGTAGCAGAAGAATGCTATGAACGAGTAGAAATACGCTCGTTTGCGGAATCCTTCATACGCTGCTATGTTTAAAACAAAAAATGCATTTATTCTTGATTTGATACTTGTACATCAACAATAAACACCAACAACGAATTTATATATTGCTAAGAATATCGATTAATCAACAATATAAAAATCTATAAGAGAGTACAACCTTACGTCCTTTGCGCGAATGGCCTAAGAACAGGAATTAAAGGAAATTCCCTCCTATAACTTGCACCCAAGACCCGTTCGAGATGATGCCGCGTGTGCTAGAAAAAGCTCTCCAATTGCCTTGCAATATGGGGAGAGTTATTGTGAGTTTTAAGATGTGAGATCTAGGTTTTGGGAAAAAACAGTTCGCAAAACCCTAATTTCTCTGAGATTAGATTATCAGTAATCAGTAGAAAAGTCCCATGTCCCTCTCCTTTTGTATTACTCGGCCGAATTAGGGTTAGGGTGAGAGTGGGTTTTCCACTCTTACCTTATTCTAATACGTGATTCGACCCTAATTGCTAAAATATAATCCGCGGGTTTTAATTATAAATCGTATACATGTTATCAGATATTAATGCAGTCGATACATTAATAATGGTCTGATAAAAATACGATATTGTATAATTAGGTCAATTAATATAACTGTTTATATTAATACACGAATTCAATATTTAATTAAATATAAGCGTTTATATTTAATTTACGAATTAATCATGTAATCCGTATTAGCTAAAATTATTTAAACCCGCGCCTTGTTCGACCGACTGGTGGTGCTGGTCGGTCGACCAGTTATCGGGCCCGTCCATATTTCTGACTTTGTAAATAAACTTCTGAACTTGGGTCATCAGGTATGTTGGTCGACCGACCAGTGGGCTCGGTCGGTTGACCGAGGCACCTGATGTGTTAGCTTCGAAATCTTCAGAAATCAGTCTTTCGGTCTTTCAAACGCGCCTCGGATTTTGTTCCTTCTTCACTTCTTTGTTCCTTTAGCTATGCAAAATTCTCGAGGGTAAACTTGCTCGAAATCGTCTTATTTCCGCATAAATCTGCAAAATAGCATAAAGATACGAAAGTAGACGAAATAGGGAAATAACAACCAAAAACTCGTAATTGAGCTCTGAAACGCGTGTAAAAATAGATGTAAAACATCATGAAATAGACACGCATCAGTAGTATTGGCAGGAATTTCTGGACAGTCAGAAATCAGAACGTGATCTACTTCAAGTTGTTCGACAAATATCAGCAACTTTTGGGATAATCTTTTGTAATTGGTTCCATCAAGTTGTTCGAGTTTTGAGAGATCATGAAGGGTTTTTTAGGTTGTGAAATCCATTTTTAGAGTGAAAGGAAAATGCAGTAACAGATTAAGCTTCTAAATTGTTGGAAATAAGTTACTGCAAAGGGCAAAATAAAAGAACGAAAACAGTTTAAATAAACTTCATTGTGTCACGGTATGATGACCGCTGCCTTAGAAGCTTAATCGCCCTCGACACGGTGCTATCAACAGAGAACGGCGCTCCCCAAGGTATACACAGCTCTCATCCAAATTGCACGCAAAAGGAAGAGTAGGACTCGAAAGTAATGCTCAGATTTTCTTAAGGAACAAAGGAGAGAAAGAGAGGATTTGATAAGAATGAATTTAGTGATTTTGAAAATGAAATTCTTCTTATCTATAGTCAGAAATCGAAATCAGAAACAATGAACGAATTAAAGGCGTTGCAACTTTCAAATAGTCTCTGGCATAAAACGAGAGAAGAACAGTGTGAAAACAAAGTTGCATATTTCCCGCCGCGCCGGACGGCAGCGGTGCGCACGTGGGACGAGTACACACTATCCTCAATATAGACAAGTACTTAGTTGAGAAGTGTTAAGTATATAAACACAACCAAAGTTCCTTAGTTTTCAAATGTGGGGCAAAGCCAAAAATATTTTCTTATTCTTTCAGTGTGGGACAAAACTTTCTTATTCTTTCAATGTGGGACAAACATTCTAGCATTTTCAACAACGCGCACCACCCTCACCACGCACCATTCGTTCCTCACCACCGTCCCGACTCCATCATTCACTAGGCTCCTATTCAGGGCCAGCCCAAGGGGCGAACAACCCGTGCGGTGGAACAGGGCCCCCAATTTCTAGGGGCCCAATATTCGCGCAACTGCATTCTTACATATTTAGTATTTTGCGTTATATAGCACAAGTAAGCTTGCATCTCAGTTGGTAAGCAATCCGTCCTTCAACCTTGGACATCACGTGTTCGATTCACAATGGCCGTATTTTTGATATTTTATAAATCTAGATAAAAAGGCCTTTATCAAGGGTTGAACCCCGTTCTACATTAGAACTAAAGCCACAATGGCACCGAGACACCTATGATAAGTTGATGACTAATAATGCAAATTTATTTATTTAAATAACTTTTTTCTTTTGTACAGTTCGAAAAACATATTGGCATCTTTTCCAAAATAAAATAAAATTCAAGTACTAATTTTAAAAATTAATTTATTATTTCATAGAAAAATAGAGTATATACTACTAATAAGGGCCTTTTTATAAATATCGCACAGGGCCCCGAAAACGTCGGAGACGGCCCTGCTCCTATTGCGCCTTATGTCAATCATAAAACCAAATTTCTATTTTTAACAAACAAAAAACCTTGATAAACTGAATAAAACCAAACAAATTATATTCATTATTGAGAAATAGGTAAATTATACCTTTAATTGAAGGATTATGATCTATTATGGAAGTCTCTGAAACAACTAGATTCAACAATTAAACTTTTAAACCAAAGCTAATCGTCTTTAAGCAATTAGATTCTGTTTGAGAAACTTTTTTTTATTGAGTTTTGATATAAAGGTATTATTCGGAATATTAATGAAAAAAAATGTATCCGAAAGAATAAAGTTCGTAGGTTAGAGAGTAATTCCGTTATTAAATTGCATGACCTAATTACATATGAATTACTTGAAATTTTTTTAAAAAGTTAGGGCCTTATTTTACAATTTTGCCCAGGGACTTCAAATATTTGGGACCGACCGATTAGGATGAAACGTATCCGTGTATAGGAAAGGAGGAAACGTATGGGGAAGACAAAATGGAATTTTCCAAAAGTGCCTTGAAATTTTCGAAAACTACCAATTATTGTACACAACTTCCAATTGCAACCGTTATTCCTCTAATCCACCTAACATATTCAATTTGTAAAATGGGTTAAAAGGACCCGTTTTAGAATATCCATATATGAGACGGTTGTACAAGATAATTACTGTTTTGCAATTACTCGAAGAAGACTATTGAAGTAATTACATCTACATGTGAAAGGGTGAATTCAGTTGTTAGAGTTTATCAATGTCGGCCATCAGCTGTTGTAGATTGCTTAGTCTTTGATTGCAGAGTAAACTTGATGTGGTCATGTAATAAAGGATGATGAATGTATTATTATTATTATTATTATTATTATTATTATTATTATTATGATATATGCACCACTTGGAATCTTGTATCATAACAATATTTGATTGCATAAATTATAACAAATGGATGCTTCTGACGACTATGTATTTTTGTTCATTTTGATTACTTCTTTGTTGATTAATTTAGCTAGTAGTACCGTCAGAAGTCACCGTGATGCAGGCAAGTTAGCGGCATCGTGCCAACAACGACGACGCTACATAAACTCTGGCTTTTTCATTAAGACTATTTCATCATTGCAATTTGCATATATAGCAGCTACCATTGTTTATATATCACCATCCCAATTTCAATCAAAACCAAACTACATTTGTATCATTACTTAACACCCTTACTTGTTTTAATCTACAAAAATTAATATTTGATGGCGGAAGCTATTATTTTACCCGTCGCAAATTCCATCCTCAAAACAATTGCTTCTTTCACAGCAGCTGACGTTGTGATGGAAAATGTTGTTGAACAAAGCCAAGCTTTAAACTCTGTTAAGGAAGATCTCAAGGCCATTGCTATAGACCTTAACAGCACTACCTCTGTACTTGAAGATGCTGACGCTAAGCAATACAACAATGCAGCCGTCAAGGTTTGGCTACGCGATCTCAACAGTATTCTTTTTGATATTGATGATTTGTTGGATGAAGCAGCCACTGATAGTATGCAAATGAGTACTCTCAACCAGGACCACACCGTCCCTCGGCTTAGGTACTCTCTTTCCATAAAACCCTTTATTTCTCGCTTTCACAAAATAAAAGACCTCCGTCTACAGCTTGAGCGCATTGTATTTAAGAAAAATGAATTTGGTCTAACTGATAGTCCAGTTGAAGCTCCTAGTGTTAAAAGAGATATTTCTGATGAGTCTGGCTTTGTGAATGCTGCAGTAAACATTGTCGGAAGAGATGAGGCTAAAGCCGATATTATAAATAGAATATCGGGTCTAGGTAACGAGTGTAACCTCTCTGTGCTCCCAATCCTCGGAATGGGAGGAATAGGGAAAACTGCACTTGCTAAATTAGTATACTCCGATATTGATGAATTCGATATCAAATTATGGGTATGTGTCTCTGATAAGTTTGACATCCAAAAAATATTACAAGACATACTAAAAGCTGTTACTTACAAAGATACATCAAACTACAGTTTAGGAGAGTTGGTGGAAAGTCTTGAATGCGAGTTGATTGACAAAAAGTTTTTACTAGTGTTGGATGATTTGTGGGAAGATGATGTTATTTTATGGAAGAGGTTGAAGGATATAATAGCTGGTGTTGGTGTAAAGGGTAGTGTCATTTTGATCACCACGAGAATAGAAAAGGTCGCTTCCATCACTCAAACTGTTGAACCCTATCATTTGGATAAGCTTTCAGATTCAGTTTGTTGGTATATATTCAGTCGTTTAGCCTTTGTGGATGGCGGCGAGGAGGAGGAAAGCTACCAAACACTTTGTGAGATTGGTCACTCTATAGTTGACAGGTGTTGTGGAATTCCTCTGGTTGTGCAGTGTTTGGGAAGTTTGTTACGGGGGGAGACAGATGAAGGAGAATGGATGCGAATTAAGAATATGGATACCTTGAACCTATTAGATAATGGACAATACAATACGGTCAAACAACTCTTAAAGCTCAGTTATGACAAACTCCCTTCTCATTTGAAATCGTGTTTCGCTCATCTATCATTGTATGCCAAGGACACTGTATATGTTAGTAATTGTAACCTTTATTATTGGAGTGCTCTAGGAGTACTGCAACTCCCTCATAAAATTAACTTTGAGCGCAATATCATCTACGAGTTGGTATCAAGATCTATGCTTCAAGATGTAGAATGGAATTTTAACAACACCCTTGTTACATTTAAGATGCATGATCTTTTGCATGATCTAGCAAGGGATGTACTCGGGGACGAGTTTGCTGTTGTAACTGCAAATAAGCTTAGTGTACCAGCTTCATCAAGGTATATATCTTGGGGATTGAGTTATTTGGCCGATAAGGATTTTCCTGAACAAATGAAAGCAAGAAAAGCTAGGGCATTCATTTTCTACTATCAAATGAGTTGCATAAGTAAATGTTTTTTAGAAGGCATTTTATCCAATATGCCTTGTCTCCGCATATTGGGTCTTGGGAGCGGCCAGTTCGAGGAGCTGCCAGCCTCAATTGGGAATTTGAAGCACTTGCGAGTTCTCAACCTGTCGAACAATTCCCTCATTAAATCACTCCCAGGCACAGTTTGTGAGTTATTGAATCTGGAATGTCTACTTCTTGACCGATGCCAACAACTAGAAGAACTACCGACAGAGATTTACAAGCTGATAAATTTGAGGTTTCTTACTCTGACTACTTGTCAGAGAAGCTTAGTTGGCACTAATTTTAATAGATTGCCTTCCTTACAACATCTGCAGTTCATTTTTTGTATGGGACTGGAATCCTTATGGGAAGATGACATCGTTGGAGGCTTAACTTCTCTTTGCAGCTTGAGTATCGTTAACTGCCCTAAGTTGACAAGGCTTCCAGATAGCATGAAACTAATTGTAGGCCTTGAGGACTTACGGTTATTCAATTGTGAAGAGTTGGATTTAGAAAGAGGAGAAGTTCTGAGTGGCCTTCTGAGCCTTGGAACATTTGCCGTTTTGGGGGTTCCGAGTCTATCGTACTTGCCAAATGATATGGGATCCGCCAGCAGCTCACTCAAATATATGTTGATACAAGACTGCCAAGGATTATGTGAACTCCCCAACTGGTTGCAGGCATGTGCCTCTCTTCAGGTTTTACGCATTGGCAAGTGTCCGCACATATCACCAAGATGTGCATCCCCTGCTGGAGAAGACTGGTCTCTAATTCAACATCTCCCTGAATTTTGGCTTGACGATTCTTGCCTAATTGCTTCAAAACAACAATAAACATGGCCGTCTAACTTCCTCTCCTTTCCTTTCTTCTTTGTAATTTGCATTGTGTTATATGACCTTACTAGTTACTACGCTAAGTTCCTACATTCTTAAAGTTCTTCTAAGTTGAACAGACTCTGGCAACTCTATCTTCTTACTTTATATACTGTACCTGGAATCTTATAAGTGTGTTTTCATTTTATGTTTGTATTGACGGTAAAGTAAAGAAAAACAGGCTAAGCAAGTTTTGTTTTTGCCAATGATCGATCTCGTGTTAAACTAGTCAGCGCTGAGGACCGGACACTAGAATACCAAGTGACATTATTGTAAACAGGACTTGGATATAATCGACTGTTTTTGTTGATCGGAGAGTAGAATACCAATTTTTTGGTCCAAAACAACACTAATTCTCATTAGAGAAACTATTCTGTTGAAACCTTGAAATAGTGTTATGTGACCATTTCAATGCTAAAATATAAGTATTTAAATTTGGAACACAATTAAATGGATAGTATATAATCCGTTTGAAACCTTGAGACGAAAATGAGTGTGTGAGGGAATAATGGAATATTATTAATTAGAAAAGTTGTGAAATGAGGAATTAGTGGAAAGCAGGTGTGAGGTAAGTGAGTAGAGGTTTCGAGTGAGGTGCTGAGTGGTGACGGCTGAGCATGGATCTAGGTCTGCTACTTGCTTGTGCTTCTTCATCAACTCAATTATTGGTCAACTTAGGTGTTGTTATAAAAGGGTAGAGACTAGATATACTCTCACCAAACTACTCTGTCTACTGCTACTATACTACCTACTACTACTACTACTACTACTACCTTGATCAGTTAATTCCAAGAAAATGGAAGGTAGTAAAGTAGCAGTTGTAATGGTACCCTTCTTAGAACAAAGCCACCTTAACAGCCTCCTTCAACTCTCCCACATTCTCGCTTCTTACAATATCCCTGTTCACTACGCCTCATCCTCCACTCTCATTCGCCAAGTTACCCACCGCTACTACCATACCCACAATCACTCCAACATCCATTTCCACGCCTTCGACCTCCCACCCGTCTCCCAACCCGATTTCAAACCCGACACCACAACCCTCTTCCCCACTCACCTCCTCCCTGTTTTTCAAGCCTCCGCCCATCTCCGCCTACCTGTTTCTCAGCTTCTGCACCAGCTCTCCCCCCAATACAACAGAATCATAGTTATACACGATTGTAATATGGCTTCTGTACTCCAAGATGTTAAGGCTATTGTCCCCAATGCCGAATCTTATTCCTTTTTCGGCATCTCTGCTTTCAGCTTGTTCTACATCTTCTGGAGTGGCATCGTCCACAAACCCTTTCAGTTAGATCAATCTGACATAGATCCCACCCGTATCCCTGCTGATGACACCTTTATTCCGCCTCAGGTCATGGACTTCGTTCTCCAACAGTTCTCCTTTCTGGGTTTGGAGACCGGTAGGCTGTATAACACATCAAGGGCGTTGGAAGGGAGATTTATGGAACTGTTGGAGAAATTAACAGGGAATTCTGGGATCAAGCACTTTGCAATTGGGCCTTTCAATCCGATTGATTTCAAGAGTAGCCAACCGGAAAAACAAAGGCATCAATGTCTAGAGTGGCTGGATAAACAGGAAGAAGACTGTGTTCTTTACATCTCTTTCGGATCCACGACGTCAGTGAGTGATGAGCAGAACGCTGAGTTGGCACAAGGGTTAGAAAGAAGCGGGGTAAAGTTCGTGTGGGTTATAAGAAAAGCGGATACAGCTGATATTTCGGCGGATGGTGGATTAAGAAAGGGGGGGTTACCAGAAGGGTGGGAAGACAGGATGAGAAACCAGGGAATGGTGATACGAGAATGGGCCCCACAGCTTGAGATACTAGGACATAGATCGATAGGAGGGTTTATGAGTCACTGTGGATGGAACTCGTGCATCGAGAGTATGAGCATGGGAGTCCCAATAGCGGCCTGGCCGATGCACTCTGAGCAGCCGAAGAATGCGTTTTTAGTATCGGAGGTGCTTAAAGTTGGTATAGTGGTCACGGATTTGGGAAGCCTTGGTGAATTGGTGATGTCAAGTACAATAGAGGATGTAATAACAAGAATGATGGCGTCCAAGGAAGGAGAGGAGTTGAGAAAGAGAGCTATAGAAATGGGTGAGATTGTTCGAGGTTCGGTTGCTAAAGGGGGTGCGTCTTCCCTGGAATTGGATTCTTTTGTTGCTCATATTACCAGATGATGTTTCTTTGCCATTTCCTAGTTTTACCTTGTTCAAATCTACCTTTACTGTTTAATTTGTGTAATAAATATTGGTCTTCTCAAAACAATTCATATTATAAATTACATCAGGATTCAGGCTACTTGTTTCTCCCCGGCGGATCCAAAGCCTTTGACTGTTGGTGAAACGGTCTTCAGGCAATTAGATGTCTCTTCATATAAGATTCTGAAGTCTAATTGAGACCTGGAATTAGTTACAATCATTTTTGTCTCTTAACAAAAAAATGTCCTACTCTACCAAACGGGATTTTGCATCTCAAGTGTTTGCAGGAGTTGGACATTACAAAATTCCCACAAATAACCATGAAATGTGCAGTATAGTTTCAAGAAGAGCAGTCTCTGATACCATATATCCTTCTGATTCAATCGACTGCTTCAATTACAAGGCCAGCTACCTGATTCAACTTGATATCCATCAGTTTAGTAGTTTATCTACCTGATTATCAATCTGATTTATTATGGTTTTCTAAGTAGTCTACCTACTTGCTTATTAATATCATATGAAATGCACTCAATAGCTACTTCATTTGTTTTGCAAAATTACTTTGCTTTAGGAAACCGTACATTAGAAGTACACAAATTCTCGTTCGCATCCGTCTTAAGCTTAAGACGCCTCAAATAATGACCAATTTTCATAGATAGGACAAACTCTTTGTTCCTCCCTAGAATTTTTATTTTTCTCTTATTAATAGAAACTAGTGTATCACCCGTGAAAATTCACGCGTTGTTCAATTTTAATTTTTTTACACCAAATCATCCATTACAGTCGTTAGAGAGACGAATAACTTATGTGGTATATATATGTAAATGTTTTAATAAAAATAAATCAAAAAATTTATATATAATTAAGATATATAAGAATAGTTTGACATTTAACGTTTAAAATGTACTTTTTCAAACGTCAAATATAATTAAAAACGGGGAATATACACGTAAAGTAGCTATTAACTGAAAGTTAATTAAAATATAAAAATTAAGTAATCTAATCACGGAATTCGTAAATATAACAATAATATTATAACCCGACTTTAATGAATTATTGAATATAATAAGTTAAATACAGGGTTAAAAAATTTTATTGTTTAACACTGTCATTGTAGTTAGAAAATTGAAGAAAAATGGTGAAAAATTCTTATGACCTGAAAATTAGTTAAGCTTTTTAAATTAAGTAATATAAACACGATATTCTTGAGCAAGATTAAGATATAAGGGATTGTGGAAGAAGATTGATTGTTGGCTGGTGAAATTCTCGAGCAACATTAAGAAACAAAAAGGATTGTGGGAGAAGATTGATTGGTTGATATGGAAGAAGATTAATTGGGTGATATGAAAGAAAATTGTTTGGGAAAATACGTAATTAGGCCCTGTTTTTTTCGGCTGGAACGAGCTGAATTGAATAAATTGGAGTAGAGCTTAATTGAACTAAATTGAGTGAAACTGAGGTGGAGTGAATTTAGTTGAATTAAAAGTTACTTTTGTGAAGAGATTAATTGAAAATAATTGATTGAACGTAAATAAAGCTTAACGGAATACAACCAACCAAAATTGAAAGGAGCTGAAATTAAGCCAGAAAGAACAGGGCCTTAGTGTAACTATTTTATCATATTTATTAGGATGTAATTAACGTGTTTTGTACTCATTAGGATGTAATTAATGTAATTACTAGTTTTAAACCCGTGCAAATTGCACGGGATTGTAGGTTTAAGTATTGTTATTTATGAATAATGATTAGTCATATTTCGATTTTCGATTTATAATATAATTTATATGACCGATATACTAAAAGGATTGCAATATTAACATACAGTTTATATTTAAAGTATATCAAAACGCAATCAATCTATATAACTTTGAAATATCATAACAGAATTACAATATACAATGATAAGTAGATGTTAATACAAAAATCTCAAAATTTTCTTCATTATATATGCATTTTTCATCGTCACAACTCACTCACAAATCAGAGTTGTCAACATGTCGAATTCTTTAAAGATGGTTTGAAAGCCGATAGTTTTAACTTACCTCATTCAAAATAATGAAATATGTTGGTCCTCCTCTAGGGATCAATATAGTTTTTTACCTTATTAGAGAAAAAAGATATGACTACCCCCACAGCCCGTCATTACTCGTGTTTTTGTGAATGTTAAGTATCTATTAGGATACTTTTCTCTTGCAATTTCAATATCCCATTTTTTTTATCGTGACATTTTTAATTTAATATTTGAAGCGTTTTTTTCAAATAATATTTATGTGAAGCTTTACGCATAAACTCTTGAATAGTTACTTTTTACCATAATTAAAATTTTCATCCATGAAATTTTATGTTAGAATTTTGTGGTATTTTAATGATATTGGTTTTATACAGATAAAATTATTATTCATAAATCATTATTTATTAATCTTTACGTACCGACCATCGTTATTTTTAATATTTACGTACAAATCATAAACGAAATCGTTTACGTACTGAACATAAACCAAGGCGGTTCTCGTTATTTAACTATTTCATCTTTGTTGTAGGTCTCGCTTTAATCGATTTACCAACAATCCATCGTTATTTTTTAATAGTTACATACAAATCATGTACATAACATAAACCTAATAAGCGGTTTTCGTTAATTAATTTTTTCATCATTGTTGTTGATGCACAGATTTGTTTTAAATTTTTCTTTATTAATAAAGATAAGATATGTGAATATATTGAATACATTTGACATAAAACGTTTGCTATCAAAAAATAAATTAAATTAGTGTTTTTAACTTTTAGTTTAACTGGTATGGTATTATGTATTTTGTCATGGTTTTTTTTCCATTGTCCAGTTTATTCTTATATATATATATATATATATATATATATATATATATATATATATATATATATATATATATATATATATATGACGATGACAATGGATGATTAGTCGAGTTTTCAAGATTTTATTTTCATGTTATGTTGAATTATTAAAATATAGAAGATATTATTTTTTAAAGAAATATTGTTATAAATTAGTACGATATATAAATATCAAATATTATGCATGACATATAGGACAATATATCTTCTTAAACAAAAATATTATGCATGACATTTGGACTGATATATTTGATTGAACATGAATATTTATGAGATAATCAGTTATTTATATACATTTTGTACATTTTTGTAACAATAATATTGTAAATTGTAAATTGTATCAGTTCATATATTTGATTGTAATTTTATTTTAATTGTTATTGTAATTTATTATTTATTGTTGCAAAATATTATTGTTGGAGTAAGTGTCCTCGACAATAATGTGATCACGTCAATAATGTAATTAATTGACAAATCTCTATAAAAGAATATTCATGGGATGATTCTTTATCATAAGTCAACTGGTCAACATTAATCGGTAATGATTGGCTTGCTAGAGTTTGACATTACTGTCGTAATGACGGTGGTAACCAGTTGATCCCTTTAGGTCACACCTTTAGGACAACTCTCTCAATAATAAATGAAATAACTGTATATGATACGAGTTAGATCATTTCTAGATTATGATTAATATATGGAGAAAATTTATAATAAGATTATAAATTGTATTAGTGAAAGAAATGTCATCACTATTATTTACATGTTTATGAAACATAAAGTTGTTTGAATGAATTAATTAAAACTACAATTGTTGTAGTAACTAAATACATTATAAGTAATTGATTGAATTACTTAGTAATTTACGATTAAAAGGTTAAATGTTAAACTCCAATTACGTAAATTAATATGCTCCTATGTAATGTTTCATACGAGTCCATTGCATGTAATGGACCGTGTGTTGTGACACACACAAATACAACATTACATAAAATGTGATGGGAACATTATAAGGACATATATTTAATGTGAAGACAAGCATGAGAGACATTGTGTAATATAGAGGAGCCATCTATTGGGCACTCTACCCATGGCTCTCGGCCGTTCCAAAGGAGAGAACAAAAGGAAGTTTTGTTCCCTCATTTTTGCCTAATTCATTCATTCTTACTTGTGTTTTAGGGTTTTTTTTTAGAGAGAACAAAATAGAAAAGAAAATAATTCCTTATTCTTCCAACCCTAAAACCGTGTATCTCCTTACACTATCTAGAGTTTTTGCATGTTGATTCTAGCACAATAACATACAAAACATTGAGTGTAGTGTATCTTGGTGTTCATCTTTTGGAGGTCATCTCTTTGAAGGTTCAAGGAGGATCATCCGTGTGATAAGCTCAAGAACAAGTGAAGAAGGTGACTTCACTTGTGCCCTATTTTAGCCGAAAAATAGCATTGTAAGGAAGCTTGTTCTTCCTCCTTAATCTTGTTTTATCTTTAGTTAAGCATGCATAATATCAACTAATTATAAGATAATATATATTAGTATGACTAAGTAGATCTATAAACCTAACAATTGGTATCAGAGCACATGTTGTTGCATGCTTAATCGGTTTTTAGTTTTTCCGAGTTTTTGAGACTTTAAACAAAACTAAATATTTAAAGACTCATATGTATATCACTCGAATTTTGGCATGTAAATTAAATCTGGTCCTAAAATGTTTTTAGGTTATATTGATAATTTATGAGATTTAAATATTGTTCATAATATAGATTTTAATCGTTTAATATGTATTTTTATGAGAAAAATCGAGTTAAATGGTTAAAATAGAAGGAAAACGTTTCTAGCCTTATAATTTTCACACGACCTCACATGCATATTTTACTTAATGTATGTAAAATTTGGTACAATATGATGTTGTATAGCATGTTTTACGATTTTATTAGTTAAAAGCGTATTAAGAGGTAATTTTGGCCATATATATATATGATATTTCGAGTTATTTTTCGAATTAAATGACCAAAATTTTTGACATTATAAATATTAATGTAATATTTCAGAATGTTTGTGAAAATAAAATCCAAGTTTCGAAATTTTAATAATTTATTTGGATTTATTTCGTAAATGTTATGCATTTTAAGGCATTATGAACAATATAAATATAAATATAATTAAAGGATTAATTATTATCAAAATTATTTATGACTAATTTTGAATCCTAAAATGTGTTAGGATAATATTTAGAACATAAGTTTGTTTATGTTTTAATTTATGCATTTTAAAAGAGTTAAAAAAACATGCTAAAATCTCATAAAACCGGGTTAATTTCGACATAATAAGTTATTAGGGCGATTTGGCATTAAAATGAACATATTCATAACATATATATTGCTGCGTTTTTCCTTATGAATGTCATTTTATATTGCATTATTTTGAATCGTGTAATTATTCTAGTATGGCCTTAGTTTTTTAAATCGGTATTTCCCGTAATGTAAGGGGTTACCGATTCGGTTGTAATTTTGTGATCTCGTATCACCCAATTGTAATTTATTTCTATTTTATAATGTATAAAGTAGACTAGAAAAGTTATAATTCTTGTATTTTCCGGAGGACCTTGAAGACGGTGCAATTTGGAAAGGAGTTCCAAACAAGACGGTGTTTGCCTCGATTTGCGTGCCTCGTCAAGATCAAGGGACCAAAGGAGTTGGTTTCCGAATTTGTACTTTTATTGTCTCTTTTCTAGAAAAGGTCATACTAGGAATTTATCGTTTGCTTTATTTTGTTTTCATATGTTGCATGCATAGCCAAATCGCCATTAACATGTCATGCATATCGAGTATCGAGTCTTCAACGTATCATTTTATTATCGATAATTCACCTAATTAGTTCACTTAAAAGGAGATAGATAATAATTGATAAGATCTCTTACGTATAAAATATTGAGACTTAGCCTTACCAAAGAGTATGGACCATGAATCCCTTCTTCACAAACATGTAGGCTCGGCTAAACCGGGGTACTAAAATTGTCACGTTGGGTAAGTGGGGGTAATAAAGATTACACCTTGAGATTTGGTCGATCTCAACGAAAGTATTCGTAACCGTAGTTGCAATAAGTTCGGGCTAAAGATAATTTTAAGAAAATTGTCGACCGGGAGTTCTAAGAGTATAACCGATTAAAGGGTTAATCCACCAAATTATACCTATACGGGTTGAATCGGCTACACCGTGCCCGCATTAGTATGGGTTTGGGTCTCGGAATAGTTTACTTAATTGTGTAAGAGATCGTTAAGTAAATTCTAAACTTGTTTAAAATGTTTAACAAGTATTCAAATGATGAACGTTAATTTTTCCCTTCGTTTTCCGTTTTTGTAGTTATTTAATCGCAATGGATTCATTCAACCCTATCACTATTGATTCTTGTCATAATGTTTTCGACGATGTATGCAACCAAAACAACATTGATACTACTAGAGAAGTTCATTTCGGAACGGGTCCGGATGGCAATATTAACTTCATTTCTTCTCTCCCACCTCCCAAAGGTCCATTTCTTGACACGGCTTATATAGATGAGCTAAATGAAGAATTGGACGCCTTATACTTGAAGGAAAGAGCTTATGATGAAGCTAGTGGGAGTTCTAGCAAGAAAAGTCTTGCAAAGATCAAGAAGAAGAAGATAAAGTTACAAAAGAGGCGATGCCACTATTGTAGTGTCATGGGCCATTGGAAAAGGAATTGCTCCAAGTACTTACGTCATATCCAAGAAGGTCTTGTGGTTCCGTTAGGTAATTCCAAATCCGAAATTTTTGTTATTGACATTAATTTTACATCCAACACAACTTGGGTATTGGATACCGGCTGTGGTTCTCACCTTTGTAATCGTTTGCAGGGTTTAAGAGAAGTGGAGAAGGTGGACAAGGGTGATATGGATCTCCGACTAGGAAATGGAGCTCGGGTAGCGGCCACTTCTAGAGGAACTTGCACTCTTGCCTTGACGAGTGGATACGAGCTAAAACTAAATAATTGTTATTTTGTACCGTCTCTTTCCAAAAAATTATTTATGTTGCAATGTTAGACATTGAGGGATATAATTTTTCCATTAAAAACAATTGTTGTGTAATTTCTAAGAATGACATGGTTGTTGGCCATGCTAATTCGATTAATGGAATCTATGTTTTGGAGACTTCCGACTTGTCTAAAAATGTCTATAACGTAAATAACAAAAAGATAAAAACAAGTGACCCAAATGAAAATGAATCATACATTTGGCATTGTCGACTTGGTCACATAAATGAGAATCGCATCAAAAGATTGGTAAAGACCAATATAATTAAACCATTCGAATATGAATCCTATGGTACATGCGAGGCTTGCCTTCTAGGAAATATGACTCATAATCCTTTTAGTGGTAAAGGGACACGAGCTAGTGAGTTGTTAGGACTCATACACACGGATGTATGTGGACCACTAACAATCACCGCTAGAGGCAATTATGACTATTTCATTACCTTCACCGATGATTTAAGTAGGTATGGGTATATCTACTTAATGAAGTATAAGAGTGAAGCTTTCAAGAAATTTAAAGAATTTCAAAATGAAGTAGAAAACCAACTCGACAGAAAGATTAAAACACTACGATCCGATCGTGGTGGTGAATATCTTAGCAATGAATTTGATTTACATCTAAAAGAATGTGGCATTGTGTCACAACTTTCACCTCCAGGAACACCACAGCTAAATGGTGTGGCTGAAAGGAGGAATCGAACCTTATTGGATATGGTCCGATCAATGATGAGCCAAATTGATTTACCTAATTCATTTTGGGGATTTGCGATCCTCACAGCCATCAAATCGTTGAACAATAGTCCAACGAAAGCGACCAATAAGACTCCATATGAGATGTGGAAATGAAAAGTTCCTAACTTATCCTATATGAAGATATGGGGATGCGATGCTTATGTCAAGGTTAAAACCAATGACAAACTCGCACCAAGATCCGAAAAATGCACCTTTGTTGGTTATCCAACCACCTCACGTGGCTACCACTTCTACAAACCTCATGAAAACAAAGTGTTTGTGTCTTCTGAGGCTGTCTTCTTAGAAAAGGAGTTTATTTCTAAGAGACAGAGTGGGAGAAATTTTGAACTTAATGAAGTTCGAGAAGTTCAAGAGCCACAAACTGAAGCTGAGACAGATGAAGATGTTCCTTCTTCGTCCACTTCGGTACCTATTCCACCCAGGAGGTCGAGTAGGGTCCCACATCAACCTGATATGTATGTTGGACTAATTGAGGAAGATGGTAGCCTAGACGTATTACTTTTGGAAAGTGATGAGCCTACCACTTATAAAGCTGCAATCTCTAGTCCCGACTCCGCCAAATGGCAAGAGGCCATGGCATCCGAGATGGATTCTATGCATCAAAACCATGTATGGGACTTGGTAGACTTGACTAAGGAGATGAGACCTCTCCAATGCAAGTGGATCTTCAAGGTGAAGAATGGCATAGAAGGACATGATGATGTCTATAGAGCTAGGCTAGTAGCTAAGGGATTTTCTCAAGTTCAAGGTCTTCATTATGATGAGACATTTGCTCCGGTAGCCATGCTAAGATCCATTAGGATAATGTTAGCGATTGCCGCATTTCATGACTATGAAGTGTGGCAAATGGATGTCAAAACCGCCTTCTTAAATGGGCATTTAAAGGAGGATGTGTATATGATACAACCCGAGGGTTTTGAGGATCCTAAGAATCCTAACAAGGTATGCAAACTTAAGAGATCCATCTATGGTCTTAAGCAAGCATCAAGGAGTTGGAATCATCGCTTCAATGAAGTCATAAAAGAAAATGGTTTCACTCGAAGTGTCGAGGAACCTTGTCTGTATATGAAATTCAGTGGGAGCAATGTTGTATTCCTAATCTTGTATGTGGATGACATACTACTCATTGGAAATGATGTTCCAATGCTTTCATCAGTGAAAGGATGGTTAGGTAACCATTTTCAGATGAAAGATCTAGGAAATGCACAATGCATATTAGGTATCCGGATCTATAGAGATAGATCCAAGAGGATATTGGCACTAAGTCAAGAACCTTATATCGATAAGATTCTTCGACGGTTCAACATGGGAAATTCCAAGAGAGGGTTTATCCCCATGGGAAGTGGAATTATATTGAACAAGTCTCAATCACCCACGGAGCCCAAGGATGTTGAACGCATAAAAATGATCCCTTATACTTCCGTCGTGGGATCTATCATGTACGCCTGATATGCACTCGTCCTGATGTCTCGTATGCCTTGAGCATGACTAGTAGATATCAAGCAAATCCAGGTGAAAGTCACTGGATTGCAGTCGAGAACGTCCTTAAGTACTTAAGAAGGACTAAGGATTCATACTTAGTATTTGGAGGGGAAGAAGATTTGTGTGTAAAGGGTTACACAGATGCAAGCTTCCAAACAGATAAAGACGATTTTAAATCCCAGGCCGGATTTGTCTTTATCTTGAATGGTGGTGCCATTATTTGGAAGAGCTTCAAAGAACCAGTAGTTGCGGATTCTACAACGGAAGCAGAGTACATTGCAGCATCAGAAGCTGCTAAGGAGGCAGTATGGATAAGGCAATTTATCGAGGGACTAAGGGTAGTTCCAAATGCTGAAGATCCTATCACCCTGTACTGTGATAACAGTGGTGCTGTCTTTCAGGCTAAGGAGTCGAAGTCTAGTAACAAGTCTAGACATGTACCAAGAAAATATCATGTAATTCGGGATTTCATTGATAGGAAGGAAATAACGATTTGTAAGGTTGGGACAGACGATAATGTGGCTGATCCCTTAACCAAACCCTTGTCGCAAGTTAAGCATGATTCTCATGCACGTTCTATGGGTCTTAAGAGTTTACCCAATGTGTAACCGATTATGAGATATGAAATGAAAAATGTTGTTTTTGCGTTCATATAAGATAATCTCGTTCATCATTTAAAGTTTTATACAACTTATCTTATTTAATATACTTTGTTAAATCCAAACAGGATTGTAAGACAATTGCTGAACCCTGTAGAAGTGAACTGGATTAACTTAGTACTGCCTCTAGTCATTTATATGAGGTGACGTCTCGAAGTGACTAGATTATGATGCGATTGATGGTGAGTTCTAACACCATAGAGTCGTGAGGGATGACTAGTCGATCATATAGACAAATTGTAAGGTACACTTGTGTCGGGCAGTGACCTTTTATAGAGTTCTTTAGAATTCAATAGAGCCTGGTCGTGGCAAGAGCTACTATATATATTCTTATGAGTCGATTCTTTGACTAGAGACTGGTTGCTCTAGAAGTGACATAATTCAGAGTGACTTTAATTTATGTTCTACGATCTTCCGTAAAAGGGGTCAAATGGACTTATTTTGGGTCACAATGGACGATGTTAGCCAAGGAGAACAGTCGGATATGAATTGTTCTGCCCCTTGTCAGGGTTATCTTAAATCTCAAGGCCACTCGAGGAGTAGTGAACTGGAAATGCGTGGCCACGCTCGGAGACTATCTATGGTAGATAATTCCATCAGTTACACTCCATATCGAGAAAAAACACTATTGATTTGATCACGTGCAAGTACGACTTGTAAGACACCTTGCATTGAGTGGGAGATGATGTAATAGAACAAGAGAATCGGTGATCCACACTTGTGAGGACAAGTGGGAGATTGTTGGAGTAAGTGTCCTCGACAATAATGTGATCACGTCAATAATGTAATTAATTGACAAATCTCTATAAAAGAATATTCATGGGATGATTCTTTATCATAAGTCAACTGGTCAGCATTAATCGGTAATGATTGGCTTGCTAGAGTTTGACATTACTGTCGTAATGACGGTGGTGACCAGTTGATCCCTTTAGGTCACACCTTTAGGACAACTCTCTCAATAATAAATGAAATAACTGTATATGATACGAGTTAGATCACTTCTAGATTATGATTAATATAAGGAGAAAATTTATAATAAGATTATAAATTGTATTAGTGAAAGAAATGTAATCACTATTATTTACATGTTTATGAAACATAAAGTTGTTTGAATGAATTAATTAAAACTACAATTGTTGGTGTAACTAAATACATTATAAGTAATTGATTGAATTACTTAGTAATTTACGATTAAAAGGTTAAATGTTAAACTCCAATTACGTAAATTAATATGCTCCTATGTAATGTTTCATACGAGTCCATTGCATGTAATGGACCGTGTGTTGTGACACACACAAATACAACATTACATAAAATGTGATGGGAACATTATAAGGACATATATTTAATGTGAAGACAAGCATGAGAGACATTGTGTAATATAGAGGAGTCATCCATTGGGCACTCTACCCATGGCTCTCGGCCGTCCCAAAGGAGAGAACAAAAGGAAGTTTTGTTCCCTCATTTTCGCCTAATTCATTCATTCTTACTTGTGTTTTAGGCTTTTGTTTAGAGAGAACAAAATAGAAAAGAAAATAATTCCTTATTCTTCCAACCCTAAAACCGTGTATCTCCTTACACTATCTAGAGTTTTTGCATGTTTATTCTAGCACAATAACATACAAAACATTGAGTGTAGTGTGTCTTGGTGTTCATCTTTTGGAGACCATCTCTTTGAAGGTTCAAGGAGGATCATCCGTGTGATAAGCTCAAGAACAAGTGAAGAAGGTGTCTTCACTTGTGCCCTATTTTAGCCGAAAATAGCATTGTAAGGAAGCTTGTTCTTCCTCCTTAATCTTGTTTTATCTTTAGTTAAGCATGCATAAGATCAACTAATTATAAGATAATATATATTAGTATGACTAAGTAGGTCTATAAACCTAACAATTATAACAAATTTAACATGATATTATAACAAAATGCACGGGTTACTTGTTAAAATTAACTAAAACAATCTAAATATAACCAAAAATGCACGGGTTACTTAAAAATATTGTTATTAGTTTAATTATAAGACAATTTAAATATTAACCCGTACAATTTTTAAATTGTCTTAATACATGTTATAATTATACCTGTTTTCATTTAAACTTGGTATTATAACAAATTTTTTGATAAAATTATCAATATAAATATTATACAAAGCGTCTTATTTTATTTATATACTTATGCAAAATATGTAGTGAATTTTTTTGTTGTAATTAATTCTATGTTCATTTAGAATCAATAATTTTTATGTCGAAAACGTAAACTTTTTACTTTTATATTGAAATTAAATCAATCTGTATTTTGGCGGGTCCCACGTTTTCTAAAAAAAAAGACAAAGCCTTGTTTAAGGTGAGTTTTTAATTTTTAATTTTTTTGGTTGAACATAATATTACGCATGACATTTGGAACGGTATATGTGATTGAACATAAATTAAAAATGAGATAATCATATACATTTTGTATTTTTTTGTAACAATGTTGTAAATTGTAAATTGTATCAGTTAATGTATTTCATTGTATTTTATTTTAGTTATTATATTAAAGTATTATATATTATATACTTTTGCAAAAAATTGTACTGAATTTTTTTTTGTAATTAATTCCGTATTCTTTTCTAATCAATAAATTTTTTTTGTCGAAAACGTAAACTTTTTACTTTTACATTGGAATTAAATCAATTTGTATTTTGGTGGGTCCCATGTTTTTGATTAAAAGAAAAAAAAAAGAAAAGAAAAGAAAATGGTATGTTTAAGGTGACGTGGGTGAAGGAAAATGCAAGAAATGATTCAACATTAATATAGGTAAGATTTTGTAATTAATGCATTTTTTTCTTATTTGCTTATTGGGTTGATTCTTATTGGTTGAGTTGCCAATAAGAAGCTCAAAGTGAATGAGAATGCTTCAAAATACAAATTCTGAAATATTGTTGCGCCACATCAGCATTTGTATATTCTTCTTTTTTATATATATAATGATGATTTGTGAGGGTGCTTCATCACTGGAGATCCTGGCTTGACCATAATATTGTTTTGTGTCATGTAATTATATGAATACCTATATAACTAATTTATCTTAGCTTACATTGAGTTATTTTAGTTTTGGTAGGGTATCTATAACACTCTAAATCCTGGTAAATTGTGTTAAAAAAAATTAATTGACTTTATACAGCAACCCTTTAAACACGAAAATCGTAAGTTGATTGATTGTAGTATGATATAGTATTAAATCACTAAAATATGACATTAGAAACAAAACATCCCGTGAAATTCACGGTCACAAAACTAGTTTACAATAACAAAGTTTTTAAAATAAACTCGTACATTTTTTTTTACACGAAATTAAAATTAGTCTATATACTCGCTCCTACCCAACTTAAATGTCTCATTGTCATCAAAGGACAAAATTTATGGTTTATTAGTTGTTTAATATTTTGGTTGAGTAGGAGTATGTATGTTAGGTTTAACAAGTTGCTCATAAACTAATTTAGTCATACTAACAAAACCCTTTAATTAACTTTTAATTAACATAATAATAAACTTGTTTATTAGATCTTATGCATGCTACTAAATGCGGAAATAAGGAGTAAACCGTGTTCTTACACTCGGTCCAAGTATTGCAAGGATGATCCTCCGAGTACCCAATATAGAATACCTCCTCCGGATGCACCAAGACAAGCCCCCAATGAACCGAAACTTTGTATGCTAGACTAGGAATCGGTTTTTTTCCTTAATTTATTTCCAATCTCTCTTATTAGAAATATATTTTGAATACTACTCTTAGTATAAATTTTATTATCTTATAATAACTATTAGAGGTTAAACAATCTCTTCTTACTTGTGTATATTTCGGCTAGGGTAAGAGAAGAGAGAGGAATGAATGATTATGATATATCCATATATATACAATGAGCATGCCTCTTAATTATCATATAAAATAACTTAAGCATGCTCACTTGGGAAGGGGGTAGCCGGCTATGGGAAGAGTAATCAAGGGAACAACTTCCCTTCTCAAGGCTCTTAGGGTGGCTCTAGGTGGGGGACTCAAGGATTATGTCTAACATAATCATTGTAGTGTGATAAATACACTAATCACCCACACAA
The DNA here is from genome assembly GCA_029255685.2 of Silene conica. NCBI lineage: Eukaryota > Viridiplantae > Streptophyta > Magnoliopsida > Caryophyllales > Caryophyllaceae > Silene > Silene conica. The sequence continues at coordinate 44,563,268 of CM055318.2, read as the reverse complement.
CCAACCCCACTTAACCGGCCATTTAATCCTCAAAAGGATTTCATTTTACAACTTTGTAAAATGTATAATTTATACAAAGTGTGACATCCTATATGTCATATAATATGTTTTAGTACATTTAAAACATATAAATATTTATCATATAAATATTATACATAAATAAATCATAGTTATTAATCAATAAGTAATTCGAAATTACAAATGTAAAATGATCATTTATCGTCAATACGATTTACAACCTTTGTATTAATTTTAACCCAATTCATTCTAATTACGATATAATAAAATATCGTTTAATGTTTAACAATTGACACGTTTCAATTTTAAACATAAATCTTACATTAAGATCCAACCTCTAATTTCTCGACATTCGAGTTTAAGGAATATGATCAAATCGTATCAATATACATTTGATCACTTTATCAATTAAGGGAATTGTCCTAAAGGTGTGACCTAAAGGGATCAACTGACCATCACCGTCATACGACAGTAATGTCAAACTCTAGCTAGCCAATCATTACCGATTAATGTTGGTCAGTTGACTAATAATTCGTATCATCCCTTGCGCATTCTCGTTATGAGATTTAATTACGTGATCGCACTATTGTTGAGGACACATTTCCCAACAATCTCCCACTTGTCCTCGACAAGTGTGCGTCACCAATTCTCTTGTCCTATTACAATCTCCCACTCAATGCAAGATGTCTCTCTCTGGTCGTTCTTGCATTTGATCATATCATGAATGGTTTCCTCGATCTGGAGAATAACTGTCTGACCGGAATTATCTACCATAGATACCTTCCGAGCGTGGCCACGCATTTCCAGTTAATTTCTCCTCGAGTGGCCCTGAGATTTGAACAACCCTGACAAGGGGTGGACAATTTCTATCGCACTACTTCCTTCAACTAGTCACAGTCAGTCACAACCCAAAACAATCCCATTTGACTCTAGTTACGAAAAGTCGTAGAGAATGGATCAAAGTTATGCCTAAACTGTACCATCTTGGGAGAGTAGTCCTTAGTCAAAGAATTGACTCACAAGAATACTATAGCAGCTCTCGCCACGACCCGGCTATAAAATTTCCAGAACTCTATAAGCGGTCACATTGCCCGACAGAGTGTCTCTTACAGTCTGCCTGTGTGATCGACTAGTCATCACATATGACTCTATGGCACTTGAACTTGCCATCAATCGCCTCACACTCTAGTCGCTTTGAGACGTCACCTCATATAAGCGGCTAGGGACCATACTAAGTCAATCCAGTTCACTTATGGGGTTCAATATTGTCTCATACAACCCATTCGGATTCTGACAAAGTATCTTTTATTTTGAGTTAATAATAACTCAAATGATGTTGTCATGCAACAATAGTCAACACTATTACATTGCATTTTGATCATCTATTTGTATTAGTGTTTTGCGAATAACCTTTATTCATGTTTGCAAAACTTACAAATCTTGGTATCCTTTATTCTCATATTATCCCGTATAATATGATTCTATTTGAGTACATTTCTAGAACTCTTTCTAGGTTATGAGTTTCCTTTCCTGAGGAAAGCTCCCACTGTTATCCTATAACTTGTGACGTATCGATATACTGGAGGGATTAAAAATCACTCTCTACAGTCACTTATGTACTGAAATCTATATTGTAGTTTATTTATGATTTCATCATTCTTTATAATTTTCACTCATCTTGGCTATTTGATAATGGTTTCATTCATCATTATGAACAATGTATTCAACCATTCTAACTTGTAGTGGGCGACCTTTTATTATCCATATAATAAACCTTCCCGTAAAGCTCCATCATCCTATGATATAATTATTTTATTCATCTGAATTGAGTACCTCTTATTCTTTACTCTTAAAGAATCACCCATTCTCTCTAAATGGTAGGTTTCAATTCCTTAATGAATTTTTCTCCCACTGAAAACAATATCTCTCGATATCATAAATGAACCTTTCATTTCTCGCATGTTAAACTATTACTCGAATCATTATTACTATCACTATCCCCATAGTGATCTATTTCCATTCAATCAGTCATCACTCTCTTATCATATCTTCGTTTCCTCGAGACGAATATGACATGATAATTTCTTTATAACTATATTAAGAGGATTGAGATGATTTCTTCTCTTTTATCTTATAAACTTAGAAATCATTTATTAAGGAACCGTTTTCCTACTGATTTCATACGGGGTTTCAAGTTTCCTCTCTATGAAACAATGAACACAAAGAACCTTTCTTCGAGTGTCCTCCCGTAGTTTCTTCAGTGTCCTCTCGTAGTTTCTTCAAATCATTTAGGGCTCTTCTTAAGATTCCCAAGTAAGAATCTTCTCTAAGATCCTTCCTGTATTTACATCATTGGTTTGTGAGCGAAATATTTTCTCCCACTCTATCCTTCTAACAAAAACCCTTACTTGTTTAAGGATAGCTATTTCGATTAACCAATGAATGTTTGAAGTTTGATAGGTGTGATGAATACATTCTCATTTTCACTTAAAATGAAAATCTTATAATGAACTGATATAGTCTCATTTTGATTGAATCTATCTCATGGGGTGTAGTTCTCCGTTTTAATCAACTCTTTGATTCTCTTATACTTGATCGTATCAATATTTATTGCGTGATTAAATCACTATCATTCATGTTTAAACAAGGCATGCAATTAATTTGAGAAATCAAAACATTGATTAAGAACAAAAGTAGTGACTTGGGTTGAAAACCAAGTCACTAATATCCAAAATTACAACCATTGTTTTAGGATTTTAATCCTTGTCTTACAAGAAAATTAAATTGTTCCTTAAATAAATGCAAAATATGAAAGAAGACGATATGAAAATTAGAGCCTAGCTCTTCAAGTCTTCGATCAATTGGATGCTACCTTAGCCATCCAAGTAAGGAACTTCAAGCTTCCTTCTCCTTGCCCTTATCATTATTCGGGGGTGGCCCTTTAAAACAATTAAAAAAGGGTAAATATCAACACATTTGTATCACTATACATAAGTTGATAAACGACATGAATTATACGCGAGAATTGTTACCTACAGCGGTTGCCTTCCCATTTTTGAGATCACTTAAGTACTTGGGGCAATTTCGCTTCCAATGACCGATCCTTGTGCAATAATGGCACTTGTCTTGCTCTTTAGAAGACGAGGTGGAAGCGTCTTTCGAAAAGGTCTTTTCTTTGGTCGCTTTGGGCTTGAACGTTTTCTTACCCTTGCCTTTAGAGGCATTCCTTTTGAAGCTCGTCTTCCCTTTCTTTTCGATGTTCAAAACATCTTTGGTGGAACTTTCATGAAGTCCCATGTCCCTTTCGGCTTGGACTAGCATCTTATGCAACTCGTCCAACGAGGTCTCTTGGTTTCGCATATTAAAATTCACCCGGAATTGAGCATACGCCTTAACCTTATTGAGCGAGTGAAGAACTCGGTCAATAATGAGAGAGTCGGGAACATCAACATCTTGAGCTTTTAGAGTCTCCGCGAGCTCAACGAGTTTGAGCAGATGAGGGCTTATCTTTTGCCCTTCTTTGAATGTAATGTCAAAGAAGGCGGAAGCCGCCTCATATTGAATCACCCTAGGAGTTTGCGAAAACATGGTCGCAAGCTTGGTGTATATCTCATATGATGTGGTCAACTTAATCATACTCCTTTTGGAGATCCGGCTCCATGGAGAAGATGAGCACATTTTTAAGAGCGGAGGACTCTTTCATGTAGGCTTCATAGGCCTCACGAGTTTGGACCGACGAACGAGCGGTCGGAGCGGGAGGAGCGGCTTCGGATAGGTAACGACTCTTATCGTCACCTTGAGCGGCCAAAAGCAATTGCGCATCCCAATCCTTAAAATTGGAACCATGCTTATCGAGTTTACAACGATCCATAAAGGATCGAAGCCATGATACGTTAGTGAGAGGTGGAGCGTTGGTTGCCATAGTCGATGTTGAAAATTAAACTACAATGATAAAAGGAAAAACAACATCATTTTAAATTCATAATTTTAAACTAGAAACTTTAAAAAGTTTAGTTATATATATTTACTTAATGATCTCTTACCCAATTAAGTAAACAATCCCGAGACCCAAACCCATACTAATCCGGGCACGGTGTAGCCGATTCAACCCGTATTGGTATAATTTGGTGGATTAACTCTTTAATCGGTTCTACTCTTAGAACTCTCGGTCGACAATTTTCTTAAAATTATCTTTAGCCCGAACTTATTGCAACTACGGTTACGAATACTTTCGTTGAGATCAACCAAATTTCAAGGTGTAATCTTATTACCCCACTTACCCAACGTGACAATGTTAGTACCCCGGTGTAGCCGAGCCTACGTTCTTGTGAAGAAGGGATTCATGGGTCCGTACTTTTTGGTAAGGCTAAGTCTCAATATTAATATGTAAGAGATCTAGTCAAATTATTATCTATCTCCGTTTAAGTGAACTAAGTCGGTGAATTATCGATAAAATAAAAGACTAGGTCGACTAGGTCGAAACATGCATGATACGATGTATGACGATTTGGCTATGCATGCAAACATATAAAAGCAAAATAAAAGCATAAAAAAACCCTAGTATGGCCTTCCCTAGAAAAGAAATAACAAAGTACAAATTCGGAAACCAACTCCTTTGGTCCCTTGAACTTCACGCGGCACGCACTTCGAGGTAGACACCGTCTTGTCGGAACTCCTTTCCGAATGGCACCGTCTTCAAGGAACTCCGGATTTTACAAATATTACAACTTTTCTAGTCTACTTTATACATTATAAAATAGAAATTAAATTACAATTGGGTGATACGAGATCACAAAATTACAACCGAATCGGTAACCCCTTACATTACGGGAAATACCGATTTAAAAACTAAGGCCATACTAAGTAAATTACATAATTCCCAAAATTACGTAAAAATAAATCATGACATTCATAATATAAAATATGCAATGCTTATATAAATATGAATTAACATGCAAATCCTAAGCCAAATCGTCCTATTTAAAATGCTTATTTAAATAGTTATTGTAAACCTCGGTTTTTATGGAATTGCGTGTTTTAACGTTTAACAACACTATGCATTAAATGAAACGGTTTTCATCCTTAAGTTAATCATCCTAACTCGCATAGGATTCAAAATTTAGTCTTACTCAAACTTTGAACATGAATTAACTTAATATATTATAATATTGATCGGTATTACTCGGTTTTTCGGGAAAAATAATATAAAATTCAAAAGAGACATTAAAATTTCGAAAATTCAAAATTCAAATTTTGAAAAATCCAGAATGTTCTTAAAATTTTCAGAAAGTTAAAATATTAGTATTTTATACGGTTTTATTATTATTTCGAAAATAACACGTAAAACGAGCAATTTAAGTCGGAAAATTCAATAATTAACTTCATAAATGCAAATTAAATACTAATAATAAATTTATACCTTCCAAAACATTTTAAGAACACAATATGGACAGAAAATTAAATGGCACATTGCCCCATAGCCGAAATTTTAAAGCATGCCTCCTTTTAATTTAATTTTAAATGCTACTTTTAACAAATCAAAATTAAATCAATACAAATCAAATCTGAAACTTTTGGCACCCAAGAATATTTTCATGATGAACATATCACATATGACTAATATGGGTTACATTTTCGGCCATTTTTAACAACATTTGCAAATTTTAACGATTTACGTCATATATCGTACGATTTTAACCTTTAAAATTATTTCTCAAGCATAAAATAAGATAAAATTCTCGAAAATTTTATACATGCTGGAAATAATATATATGACATCGTGTTAAATTTTTATGGCCAAATTCCAACTTAAACTATTAAAGTCGAAATTATGTCACTAATTACCCGATTTTTACATTAAAAATCTATAATATTGCAATATTTCGAGATAAATTTATGAAAATTCAACATAAATTTTAAATATTGCATGTGACATCCTCATAAATTTTTATAGTCAAATTCATAATATAACTATTTTAACCCATATTAATTCATCTTATTGCATTTTAACACTTAAAATTCATATCACACGATTTAAAGGTCCATAATTTACGAAAATTCATATTCATATTATAGAAAATACATGTGATATCATACTGAAAAATCTCGGCCAGAAGTTAATTTTAACTATTTTTCCCAAAATTAATCATTTTTTAACCATTAAAACGTATTAAAAACCGAAATTAAAATACCAATGATCAATATTCATGCAAAATATATTCCAAATCTTCTAAATCATATTAGAAAACAGTAGGTATCATGCCAAATTAATTTCGTGCATATCATATATCAAAACGAAAATTATCAAGTTTTATTTTGTTATCCTAATAACTCCGTAAAAACGAAACGGAAAGCATGCAAACAACCCTTTTGCTCTGATACCAATTGTTAGGTTTAACAAGTTGCTCATAAACTAATTTAATCATACTAACAAAACCCTTTAATTAACTTTTAATTAACATAATAATAAACTTGTTTATTAGATCTTATGCATGCTACTAAATGCGGAAATAAGGAGTAAACCGTGTTCTTACACTCGGTCCAAGTATTGCAAGGATGATCCTCCGAGTACCCAATATAGAATACCTCCTCCGGATGCACCAAGACAAGCCCCCAATGAACCGAAACTTTGTATGCTAGACTAGGAATCGGTTTTTTTCCTTAATTTATTTCCAATCTCTCTTATTAGAAATATATTTTGAATACTACTCTTAGTATAAATTTTATTATCTTATAATAACTATTAGAGGTTAAACAATCTCTTCTTACTTGTGTATATTTCGGCTAGGGTAAGAGAAGAGAGAGGAATGAATGATTATGATATATCCATATATATACAATGAGCATGCCTCTTAATTATCATATAAAATAACTTAAGCATGCTCACTTGGGAAGGGGGTAGCCGGCTATGGGAAGAGTAATCAAGGGAACAACTTCCCTTCTCAAGGCTCTTAGGGTGGCTCTAGGTGGGGGACTCAAGGATTATGTCTAACATAATCATTGTAGTGTGATAAATACACTAATCACCCACACAACCAACCCCACTTAACCGGCCATTTAATCCTCAAAAGGATTTCATTTTACAACTTTGTAAAATGTATAATTTATACAAAGTGTGACATCCTATATGTCATATAATATGTTTTAGTACATTTAAAACATATAAATATTTATCATATAAATATTATACATAAATAAATCATATTTATTAATCAATAAGTAATTCGAAATTACAAATGTAAAATGATCATTTATCGTCAATACGATTTACAACCTTTGTATTAATTTTAACCCAATTCAATCTAATTACGATATAATAAAATATCGTTTAATGTTTAACAATTGACACGTTTCAATTTTAAACATAAATCTTACATTAAGATCCAACCTCTAATTTCTCGACATTCGAGTTTAAGGAATATGATCAAATCGTATCAATATACATTTGATCACTTTATCAATTAAGGGAATTGTCCTAAAGGTGTGACCTAAAGGGATCAACTGACCATCACCGTCATACGACAGTAATGTCAAACTCTAGCTAGCCAATCATTACCGATTAATGTTGGTCAGTTGACTAATAATTCGTATCATCCCTTGCGCATTCTCGTTATGAGATTTAATTACGTGATCGCACTATTGTTGAGGACACATTTCCCAACAATCTCCCACTTGTCCTCGACAAGTGTGCGTCACCAATTCTCTTGTCCTATTACAATCTCCCACTCAATGCAAGATGTCTCTCTCTGGTCGTTCTTGCATTTGATCATATCATGAATGGTTTCCTCGATCTGGAGAATAACTGTCTGACCGGAATTATCTACCATAGATACCTTCCGAGCGTGGCCACGCATTTCCAGTTAATTTCTCCTCGAGTGGCCCTGAGATTTGAACAACCCTGACAAGGGGTGGACAATTTCTATCGCACTACTTCCTTCAACTAGTCACAGTCAGTCACAACCCAAAACAATCCCATTTGACTCTAGTTACGAAAAGTCGTAGAGAATGGATCAAAGTTATGCCTAAACTGTACCATCTTGGGAGAGTAGTCCTTAGTCAAAGAATTGACTCACAAGAATACTATAGCAGCTCTCGCCACGACCCGGCTATAAAATTTCCAGAACTCTATAAGCGGTCACATTGCCCGACAGAGTGTCTCTTACAGTCTGCCTGTGTGATCGACTAGTCATCACATATGACTCTATGGCACTTGAACTTGCCATCAATCGCCTCACACTCTAGTCGCTTTGAGACGTCACCTCATATAAGCGGCTAGGGACCATACTAAGTCAATCCAGTTCACTTATGGGGTTCAATATTGTCTCATACAACCCATTCGGATTCTGACAAAGTATCTTTTATTTTGAGTTAATAATAACTCAAATGATGTTGTCATGCAACAATAGTCAACACTATTACATTGCATTTTGATCATCTATTTGTATTAGTGTTTTGCGAATAACCTTTATTCATGTTTGCAAAACTTACAAATCTTGGTATCCTTTATTCTCATATTATCCCGTATAATATGATTCTATTTGAGTACATTTCTAGAACTCTTTCTAGGTTATGAGTTTCCTTTCCTGAGGAAAGCTCCCACTGTTATCCTATAACTTGTGACGTATCGATATACTGGAGGGATTAAAAATCACTCTCTACAGTCACTTATGTACTGAAATCTATATTGTAGTTTATTTATGATTTCATCATTCTTTATAATTTTCTGTACATATTTTGAGCTTTTTAATAGAAAATTCGAGCTTTATTAGAAAGAATATGAGCTATATGGAAAAATTTATGAACTCGTTGACAAAATATTGAGAATTGAAAATTATTATACAATTAAAACACAATACATATAAATTGAACTATATTTTAATTTTAATATAAAAAACTAAAATATAACTCAAAATAGTTTAAAACTCAACAAATATACACATAAACTCAATAAAATATACCATAGTTGTACGGTGCTATTATACATCTGGTTGTATAATCCTTTTTGTGATAAAGTACAAAGTAGATTATTACTCCGTACCAATTAAGCAGGGTTGAAAGTATAAAAAAAAAAAAAAAAGAGGAAACAGAAAGTGGAGAGCAACGTGGGGGCCAGTATAGGACGAAACAACCTTTTCCTCTACCAAAATGCGGCTCTCGAATAAATGCATACCCATTCGCATTTCTTCCCTCCATTACCCAAACGTCAAACACCTAAACGTCGTGGGCAGAGCATACAACTGAACGCCTCCCAGTTATATCCAAAAAAATAAAAATAATAAAAATTAAAAAGCATAGAATAGAATGGAGAAGAAATTGCTGAAAGACTTTGATGTGCCGGTGAAACATCCACCTTTGGAATCTCTTGAAAAGTGGCGCAACGCGGTGGGATCGATCATCCTTAATCGTCGTCGTCGTTTTCGTTATGGCGCCAACATTGAGTCTCGCTCTAAAGCTGCTAAAACTCGCCAGGTAACATAACTAGTTAACTACATATATACTCCCTCCTATTCCTAATAAATGTCACATTTGCCATTTTCGTCTATTCACCTAATTGTCACATATTCCATTCTGGGACATATTTTTGACCATAAAAGGACAACCTTACCCTTAGTACTTTACTTATTTTACACTAAAACCACCCCTAACCCAACCCCTAATTGTCACATATTCCATTTTGGGACATATTTTTGACCATAAAAGGACAACCTTACCCTTAGTCCTTAAATCTTGTGCCCTCCCTCAAATGTGACAATTATTGAGAATAGGAGGGAGTACATAATTACATTCTCCCCTTGCCTTCTTTTTCCATACCATTTTGTTTTGTGTCACATATAATTATACAAATATACAATATACAATGTCGTCATTCATTTTAACTCAAACTTGTAATCCGGTTAGTCTCTCTCAAATGAAAGCGTTATCAATCAAATCAATGAATCAATGAATCAATGAATATGTTATGACTTTGAATGGGTCAATTGTAGTAACGTCACTTGGGGAATCGATTATTCAAGATATTACTCCTTTTTCAACAATTACATCCTTCTTTTGAATCCATGAATAAATGTCCTAAAAAGTCAATATTTTGTTATTAATATTCTTTGTTAGCAAGTCGTAAAATGGATGGTGAATTCTGAATACTCCGTGATGTCCACATCGCTAGCACCAAAACGGACACGGCACATGATTACATGAAATTTAGGATACAAAACACGACATTTAAATATAATAAAATAAAATATACTCCCTCCAATTTCCTATATTCCCTTTCCTTTTTTACCCAAAAAATAAAAGAATCATTTTGGACCACACATTGCACATGACCCCACCCCAAATTGATTTTAAACCATACAAAGTTGTACACAAAAGGAAAGAGGGAACAATATTAATATTGATCAAAAAAGGAAAGGGGAATAATATAGAAAATTGGAGGGAGTATATTTTATGATTATAAATAATGTATAATTTTATTTTTATTATTATTTGAAGCTAAATCTAAATAATTGAAGATATAATTCGACCTTTACTATAACTAACTAGTTTTAATCCGTGCAAAATTGCACGGATTATAGGTATGAATTACAAAAATAAAATTTCACATAATTATACTTTTAAATATCAATAATATTCAACGTTCATAGCTTTATAAATTATCTAATATATAAAGTTATAAATATTGTTTTTTTTACTCTTGTAATTACGTTCCATATATATCTAATAAAGTTAGAGAGCGTATTAATTATCTATTAAAATTACATAATTTTGTTAAATATAATACACAGTAAAGTTAGAGAATCAATATACTCTCTCCTATTTAAGATAAACGTCTTGATTATTATTGTGGGTAAAAGTGATTAAAATAAGTAGTGTTGTGGGGGTAAGGTGAGTATTGTTGTGATTTAAAGTGATTAAAATAAGTATAAATTATCTAGTAAATTATAACTTTGATTTCCAACCTAAAATTAATGTAACATTTTTATTAAGCGTAAATATGAAAAGAAAAAATTGATATAAATTATTCATAAATTGTTATCTTCTATCTATAAAAGGAAGGTCTTTTCTAGGCTTGTGATTTGCTGGAATTTTTACTTTTTAATTTTTTTTTTTTACACATTAACCAACCCCACTCTCTCCACTTACTCTCTCTCCAATTAATTACCCTCTCTCCTCATTTCTTACTCCCTCCGTCCCGATCAATTGTTATCTATTGCTTTTGACACAAAGATTAAGAAAAGAAGTATAAATGAATCTGGACCACACAAATTATATGGCCCCACATGTAATCAAATGTCATCCACAAAAAGTTGCCAAAAATGGAAATAGATAACAATTCAATGATACACCCCAAAATGGAAATAGATAACAAATGACCGGGACGGAGGGAGTATTATTTTTCATATACATATTCATATGTTAAAAAGCTTATGATAAAAAAAATTAATCACATTCAACCTTAACATAAAAGAAAATTTTAAAAAAATCGGAAAACTATATAGGGGAAAACAAATTTTAATAAAAAAAAATTACAATTCCAGAAAATTAACCTCTTGGATACCTTGACAATTAAAATTAAATTAGAATTTTTGTATGAACGGTCTCATACTCTCATACCATAAGACGATCAACATATATAAAAAGAAAAATCGCTTTTTAGCACTGAAGGAACAACTTTTATATGAGACCGTATTACTCTATAATTTGTGACAATTAAAATGTATAAAAGCAAATTTATATACTATATAAACATAAACATTAAATTTAACACGAGGCCCAAATTTTAAGATTTTGATGAAAAATAAATCCTAAAAATATCTATATTTCCAAAAATATGAAAAAAAGGTCATTATTTAATTAAAAGTCGTCACTACGTATCAAAATGTGATCACTTTCCTACTGGTCGCATGTGCGACCGTCGTAAAGTAGAATTTTGCGAAATGGTAAATTAATGCTACATAAAATAATACGAGTAATAATTATTATTAGGTGATATTGTCGACTCATGCATCTATATCGATCCATGTTTTTATGGTTGTCTATTAGGCCAAAATATATATTTTTATAAGCTTAGAAATAGTTGGGGTCAACAAAAATATACAATGCCGTTTTATTATATACGATTTTAGATTAAATCCCTTATCAATAAAATAAACAACTTTTCCAGCTTTCTCATTGGTTGCTTAATTTTATGAAATTAAAAACCTTTTTTCTCGCCATGTCTCACCACTCACACAAGGAACTTTAATTTTTCTTCATTTTACTTTTCTCCATTTAACATTCTAAAGTTACAAATAATTTTATCTTCATAATAAAAAAAAACAACTTTACTCCAAATTTAAAAAAAATCACTAAAATTCTACCCAGAAACATAAAATTCAACAATATTAAAAAAAAGTTGGACAATTAGAAGTAATTAACAAATATTTAGAGGTATGAAAAACGAAAAAAAACGAAATAAATCATACAAAGGGTTAAAAATTAAAAAACATACGTATATCTAAAAAAATGAAAAAAATACACGAGGAGATAAAAATTAACAAAAAAACGTAAATTAAAAAAATGAAAGAAACGTAGATCAAAGATTTTTTAATAAGATCAAATAAACCCAACCCATAAAATTAAAAAAATGAAAAAAATACACGAGGAGATAAAAATTAACAAAAAAACGTAGATTAAAAAATGAAAGAAACGCAGATCAATTTTTTTTGAGTAAGATCAAATAAACTCAACCCATTAAATTAACAAAAAAAAAAATTTACGATTTTTAAGAAAATATACCAACTTTCGAGAATTAGTCAATTAAAACTACGTTAACATCGAGTAAAAAGATGGTCTTAATAACAATACATTATTATTTTCTTTATAAAATCATCCACAAATTTTAAGAGCCTGCTATTAAAAATATTTCTATCATTTTACTTTCATTTAGAGAGTAAGTTATTTAAATGGTAAGATATAGAAATACAATACAATTTCTTTATCTATTTTATATGGTTCAAATTTATTTCATAATGTCATAATTATTTATTTCAATTTATATAATCATTAAATTTTTTTTAATTATATCAGTAAATCAATTATTTGGAGTCAAAATCATCCCCGAATTTATAATTTATATATTTCTCATTTAAGTTCATATTAAATTATATTTGTACTACTTTTTTAATATATTTACGAAATTTTTAGAAATAGACCCGTACATTTTTTGTACGGGCATAAAACTAGTTTAATGATAAAGCATTGACGTTTTTTTTAATAATTAATTGAATTTTCTTAGCCATGGGTCCCCCCTTTATTGTTTTAAAAAAAATTAAAAAAACTTATTTGATGATATGGCTTAACAAAATTGCTTAAAATGTTATTGTAATTATATAGATATGATTTTCATCTTTCCACACAAACTCATTTTTTAATCGATCTTTTTTGTAATTTTATTTTTCATCCAAATTATAATATGTTTAGTTAAATGTCTGATGAGTGTCGAATACGACATGAAACACGGGTATAACTCGAGCCATCCCTCAGAAAGTAGAATATGTGAATTCCTAATACGGAGGGATGGTGGGAGGGAGTACTACTACTGCTTTACTGCCACGGCTCCTTCACTATTTACGTCCTAATAAATTGAGACAACCAAACGGTTACATAATTTATTCCACTCACAATTACCTTCACTTTTCTCTATCATCCCAAATAATCTTATAATTATATAATTATATTTAACTTAATATTAAATTAAATGGTTTCTTGTAAAAAATAGTTTTGAAGTGATATAATAAAATAAATTAAGTATTATAGGTTTTGAGTTCATTTATTAAAATACTTAATTGAAGAAATGATAATAAAATTGAAAATATTACAAGAATTTATAAGTCTTAGTAAGATCAACAAATATATCTATATACTCAAAAATATGTAAAGAGTTAATACATTGGATATAAGTTTATTTTTCTCTAAAAGATGTTTTTGGCTTTGTGAATAATTGAATTGTAATGCATATGCATATGGTGTCATTCTTGTTTATGCTATTTTTTTGATACTACTGTATAGTATATATTAGGAATTATTAAAATTGGGATGTATTTGAAGCATTGACTATAGCATGTCGCATTTGTAGAGCCATTACAGCTATATAACGTGGATTTTGATGAATGAATATGTATATATAAAGTAGTACATTATTACTCCCTACCAATTAATGTTGTTGCATGCAATTATTCTTCTGAATTGTGACAAGAGAATTTTTCTGAACGAGTTGCGTCACCTTCAGCTTCACCTTCATGCCTTCTCTTTTTCAATTTTCACCGTTAAAAGCTCTTCTAGCTTTTGTGTAATTGAGAAAGTAGTGGGAATTATAAGGCCAATTGGAAAACAACACGTGTAGGACTCTACGAGTGAGTGAGTGAGTGAGTGAGTGAGTGAGTGAGTGAGTGAGATTATAAATTTAGTGTATGTTTATTTTGTGTATTTTCAAAGAAAGGAGTTGAATGTTTCTTAAATGGATACGATTATACCATATATAGGATAGGAGTAGTTTACTATAAGGTACATGGGACTATCAAGTACAGTATCAACTATGGGAGTCTGGTTGTCAGATTAATCACCTATGAATCAAATATACAATTTAAATCTATACAATTTTGTTTTGCAAATTCTGCCATCACTGCTTTACCATTTCGGTTTCATTGTCTTGCTGCTTCTCAGGCTTATTATAAACTAAGTTCAAGCTTTAAAGTCGACCTAATTAATTATTAGAAGAGTAATACTATACTATGTTAGTAGTCGGGAATATATTCTAGGTTTTTCCCTAAATTCCTGCAAGCTATATTTGTTACTAAGGAATCGGACACATACAAGTGTGTACCCAAGTGTCGGACTCACCTATTTTATGAAAAATTACTAATGTCCAAGTGTCAAGTAGACCCTGATATGCGAGCTCATATCATATCAAGTGTCACACTAATATAGCCTGCAAGATAGCTCTTACAAATTTTTCTAGTTGATTCTCTTTATTTATGCTAGCTTGTTGATAATGTGATTACACTAGTTAGCATAATAGCATGCATGATGCAGTCATGCAACTATAGTGAGGAGTCATTATTGATCCAATCAAGACCATGTGCAGTAGATGCCTTCAACATCCTATTACTCTTGGACACTGGTAATGTCCTATATCTAGTTCTCGAGCTTGACTGTACGCGCCTACAGACCGCATGGTTGTAAACTGTTAGATTGGTGATTGTGCCCTGCAGTGGTCCTTTTTAGTTTTTACCATTCACTAAGTCTCCCGTCGCCCATGTCACAATCTAACAACGAGTCAAATATTAACCAAATTGTTAAATAAGTCAAAATAAAATGCTATTTCCAATGCACTTAGCTTTTGTCTTATCTACTTATATGAGAATTTGTGTTTACTATTAGGAATAGAAAAATGTTATTCCCTCCTATTCAGCCTATTGTTCCCTTTCTTTTTACACCAAAATTAAGAAAATGAATTTTGGACCATACAAATCACCCTACCCCACATGAAATTGAATTTGTACCACAAGAAAACTTACCAAAAAAGAAAAGAGGGAAAAAAAGGCGATTATCCTTAATAAGGAAAGAGGTAAGACTAGGGTGAATAGGAAAGACTATATATTTATGCATGCAGTGCATCTTGCCCTTTAAATGTCAATTAAAATTGGCCTCTGGTATAGAGTTGTAAGTATGGCCTGAGTATATTTATGCAACCTGTTTGCAAAACTGAATTAGACGTTTTTGCTAGATATATCACAAGAAATTTCCTTGAAGTTTCGTGGGTATTCAAGACAATAGCATACTCAGTATTAGCATGCATGGACATCCATCTGGTCCTGTAATCTATCAATAACTATCATGACATATTGACATGTGAGAAGTCGGTAATTTCTAGGTTTGATGGAACTCATGTGACTCTTCTTGTCTCACTCACTCACACTATTTGTTTTTTATTTTTGTCCTCTTTCTGTTTTTGCCTCCTCGGACCATTTTTTTTACCTACCGTTTAGGTATTACTGGCATAAAGAATTTCTCAGAATCTTATATGTATAAGGTATGGTATGGTCGCATAAAAGATAGAATTAATGTCCTGGTCAAGCAATCATCTGCATGACTTATTTATTGTATTAGTATTACAAAGATACTTATTTGTCATGGAGTAGCACTTGGATAAATTTAGGGGTCGTTTGATTGCAGGTAGGAATTCGTATTGTCTAGGAAATCGTAAAATACATGATTTTAAAATTCACGTGAATTAGAAAACGTTGTTTGGTTGCTACGTAGGAAATGCAATTCATGTAGGCATTCCCACTTACCTAGGGGCCTAGGTAAGCCACTTCCTCCAAGAATTGCAAATTCATAGGAAGTACAAATTCACGTGAATTGGGGCAACCAAACAAGAAGTCAATTAGCAATTCACGTGAATTTAAATTCCTACGTTTTTTAGTGGGTAACCAAACGACCCCTTATAGTGTTACTTGAGGAACTACAATAAGACGCCACTTCTATTGAAAGTTCTAAGTTGAAAAATCCTAACCGAGTCCTTGTATCCTCGATTAGACTTGTCAAACAGGTCAGGTGGGTCGGGTCAGATATGGGTAGGGTCATATGGGTCATGGGTCGTGTTATGGACAAAACACAGGCCAAAAATAATTTATAACAATTTTTTTAATTAAAAATATAATTTTTAGAAGTGTAATATAAATAATTTTTAGTTGTCTTTGTAATTTTTAATAATAAAATGTTGAAGTATGAGAATTTTAGTGTCTTCTAGAAATTTCCGGAATGTTCTAGATTTATCCGGAATGTGCCGGAATAATGTAGAAACATCTAGAATGTTCTAGAACACTTGTGAACACACTAGAATAGTCTAGAATACTATAGAAGGATTAAGAATGTTCTAGGTTTTTGTAGAGAAGTCTAGAACCTTCTAGATATACCTTGTAAGTATAGAAGAAGGCTAGAAGTCTAGATCACTCTAAAATGCTCTATTCTAGAGAATTCTTGGAATGTAGGAGAAGGAGGGAGAGCCCTATAAATAGAGGACCTCCCCTCCCATTTTTATGCATCTGAACCTAAGTGCATCCAAGTGTATCAAACAAATTCACAAACAAATCAATAACAAACTAATTCCTCCAACTAAACTTTAACTAATCAACCTTTAACCAATCAAACAAACAAACAATTAATCTCCATTAACTTCTTCATACACTCCCCCATACACCAACAAGTGGTATTAGAGCCCT
This sequence comes from Silene conica, assembly GCA_029255685.2. Lineage (NCBI taxonomy): Eukaryota > Viridiplantae > Streptophyta > Magnoliopsida > Caryophyllales > Caryophyllaceae > Silene > Silene conica. Next base: position 44,545,989 of record CM055318.2, on the reverse strand, counting down.
AAGGATTTTAAGGGCTACTAAATAAAACAATGGCTTCCGCACCAAACATTCTATTGCCCGCTTCTCTAGATTTTCTAGATTTATTTGGAGGAGAAAAGTACGATCATTGGTGCATTGAAATGAAGCTCTTCTTAAGAGCAAACGCACTCTGGGAGATAGTGGAAAATGGTGCCGAAAAACAAAAAGAAGGTGTTCCAACTACCGAAGCAACCTTACAAAAAATAAAAGAGGATGAAAAAATTGACGCCAAAGCCCTCTGTTTCATCTTTGCTGTCGTTTCGGACACCATTTTTTCAAAAATAATGTGGGCATCTATCGCAAAAGAAGCATGGAATTCACTCCAAAATGAATTTTATGGTGGTGAAAGGATAAGGGCAATACGCCTCAATGCCTTAAGAAAAGATTTTGAAATTTGAAAATGGGGGAAAATGAAGACATAAAAACCTACACTTGGAGCGTAAAGCGTAATGGAGACCGGCTAACCAAATGAAAATATATGGTGAAGATGTTGTCGATAAGAGGATTGTGCAGAAAATTCTCGTAACTTCGACAAAAAAATTCGACATGAATGTCACTATTATTAAAGAATCAAGGGATCTATCGAAGCTCACTCTAACGGAGCTAATTGGATCCTTAGATCAAAAAATCAAGGCTCAAGAATCTTCTTTCCAGGATGCAAACGGGAGCGGGAATTGCGAAGAAACGAAGGCAGAAAGAAATGTGACACTAGATCATCACCAGCATCCACAAGGTGATGTTCCACAAGGGGATGTTGACAAAACCAACAACAATGATCCTCCTACACCTCCATCAACTCCTAATGCACATTCTCCATCAAATGACATTTTCGAAAATGTTACGAGAGAACGAGGTAAAAAAAGTCTCTCGGAAATGTGTGCAGAATGTCGTGTTATTTGCGTGGATGAAGAGGAATGTGAGAAATGCTCATCTGCTATCGAGAAGCTTAGAGACGATGGTGAGGCTTCCATACATAAAGAGTTTCAAGCTACCATGGAGGAGACGAAATTAAATATGATCAAGAACACTTGGGTGTTGGTTGACAAGCCAAGAAATCGGAAAGTAATTGGCGTAAAAGTCTATAAAAGCAAGTTAAAACCCGACGTTTATTTCAACAAATACAAAGGAAGATTGGCGGTCAAAGGACACTCCAAAGAAGCTAGAGATACATTTGCTCTAGTTGTTTGTCATGCTATCAACTCGCGGAGGAGATATACATCAAGCAACCATCGAGTTTGACGATACAAGAGAAAGAAGAAAAAGAAGTGGAATGTGCCAGTGCCTCTGATCCATGTCCGGAGTTACACCAAACGTCTCAAGGAGAAGTGTTGAAGTATGAGACTTTTAGTGTCTTGAAATTTCCGGAATGTTCTAGATTTATCCGGAATGTGCCGGAATAATGTAGAAACATCTAGAATGTTCTAGAACACTTGTGAACACACTAGTATAGTCTAGAATACTCTAGAAGGATCAAGAATGTTCTAGGTTTGTGTAGAGAAGTCTAGAACCTTCTAGATATACCTTGTAAGTATAGAAGAAGGCTAGAAGTCTAGATCACTCTAGAATGCTCTATTCTAGAGAATTCTTGGAATGTAGGAGAAGGAGGGAGAGCCCTATAAATAGAGGACCTCCCCTCCCATTTTGATGCATCCGAACCTAAGTGTATCCAGGTGTATCAAACAAATTCACAAACAAATCAATAACAAACTAATTCCTCTAACTAAACTTTAACTAATCAAGTAAATTAGATTTTACTCCCTTTTGAAATCATTTTTTTTAAAATTACTCCCTTTTGAAAAAAATTTCCTAAAATTACTCCCTTAATTTGCATTTTTTACTAAAATTGCTCCCAAACTCACTTTCAGTGACTTACTTTGTCTATTTTTTTTTAACATATTTCGTTTGTTACTTAGCCAATCTATACTTTGGAAGGTAGAAATATGTAGACAGGAGGTATAAATATGTAGACAAATGTAAGAGAGTTAAAAAAAAGGAAATAAATCAACTCAAATCGGTATTTTGAAGCAATTTTAGGAAAAAATGCAAATTAAGGGAGTAATTTTAGGAAAAAATTTCAAAAGGGAGTAATTTTAAAAATTTTGATTTCAAAAGGGAGTAATATCTAATTTACTCATCAAATAAACTAACTAATCTCCAACTCTATTTCAAACACCAACATAAAAAAAAATAATTTGATAGCTATCTTTTTCAAATATGATATCTAAATATTAATATTTTTATAAGAAAATTCATTTAAGTTTAACCCAACGGGTTGACGTGTTTGGGTCGGGTCTCAACCCTAAAATAACAGGTCATTTCAGGTTTGGGTCAGATGGGTCGCGGGTCGAAAATAACAGATTTGTAACCCTAAAAGTCAGGTCAGGTTGAATTTTGCCGGGTCTCAATTCCTCATGCTTACTTTACTGTCATAACTCATAACTCATAAGGGGATTCATATTAAATGAACTTAACTGATGAATAAGAGCTCCGTAGACAGAAAGGTATACACCAGACATAAGTGGTCTATTTTTGAGGGGGCCTATTGCAGGCATATTTGTTTGTATAGGATACTAGAATGCATAAACATGGAGTAGCGGATGTTCAACCAAATGGGCTTTTACCTTTGCACTTTGTGATTTTCTGAAATGCAATTATACTGCATGCATGCCTTATGGAAGTCTACAGTTGTCTGTTGGAGCGGGTTTACGCTTTTTACTTTGCTTACTCATTCTTTTTCTACGAGACTTGCAAATCAGAGCTTGACTATTGCTATTCCGGACCAACATGTTCGTTCAGTCATATTGTTAGTGTACTTTCCCCATTTCCTTTGAGCTTTCAAATTTAAGTTTATATTATGTTTGTGTTATGAAAACGAGATGAGAATAAGACATAACGGATTAACGGGTATCTTTTTTCTCCTCTGTGCTGATTGTGATGTCTGTTCATTAACTTGTCCATTGGAGGACACAAACTGGCCTTTTTAGGTGGATGTTGAGTAGCTCTTTTATAGTTTGATGGTGTTACTTATGCAATTAGACTGCTGAACTGTGGGGATTCATAGACATTCTCAGTTGTTCAAGTATGTTAATAATGGCAGAAAGGATTCCACCATAGCATGTCAACTGAAATGACTGAGTTTAGTAGCCAAATTTGTTCTCACATTCCAGAAACATAAAGTCGAACTTGTCTCACAGGATGACTAACAAGCTTTTCCACCAAGCAGTTTTTTTTTTACTTGAGGGGAATAAAGCATGTATTCGCCCTAAACTTGCAGGATTATAATGAAAATTACAGTTGAGATTATAGTCATAAGATAAATAAAACATGAAAAGAAGTCAACCTTTGGTCCTTTGTGCTTATGGCCTAAGAACAGGAATTAAAACAAATTCCCTCCTATAACTTGCACCCAAGACTTTGATTGAGACGATGCCGCGTGTGCTAGAAAATACTCTCCAATTGCCTTGCAATATGGGGAGAGCTTTTTGTGAGGTTTTAGATAGGGGTGAGCAAAATCGGATATCCGCTCCGTTTTGAAATTCGGATCGGATATCCAGTTTTAAAAATATGATTTTTTGCGATCCACATCCAAATCCGAATATTCGGATATCCAAAAATTCGGAATCCAAAAATCTGGATATCCAGATTTCGGAAACCGGATTAGATCCAGTTTTAAATGCATAGTAAAAAATTAACAAATGGTCCGGTGCAGAATGAAACATTCAAAGATTGTCACTAGAAGAAATTCATTCTTCGACTAATGAGTATATTTTATGCTTCAAAACCAAACAAGGAAAAAAAAAAACAATCTGTATAATGAATATGCACTTCTTTTGTCACACTTCTCGATTATGTTTATAACAATAACAATCAATATGTATCAAACAACTCAAAACATAATGGTAACATGTTTTGGTTTTTGGGTTTTTTCCTTTTTTAATTAATTTTTATGATTCGGATCGGATTCGGATATCCAATTTTTAGAAAATCACAATCCACATCCACTCCATATTATTCGGAAAAAACCGGATCGGATATCCAATTTGAATGATATCCATATATTCGGATTAATTTTTTCGGATTTCGGATCGGATTCGGAAAAGAATTCGTATCGGATTTTTTTTGCTCAGCCCTAGTTTTAGATGTGAGATCTGAGTTTTGGGAAAAGAATATTCTCAAAACCCTAATTCTTGAGATTGTAATTCTACCAGTAACTTACATAAGGAGAAGGACTCTCCTTATGTAGTATTTCGGTCGGCCGAATGGACTGGAGGTGAGGGTGGGCTTTTTCCACTCTTACCTTATTCCTTTGCGTGATTCGACCCGTTTTGCTAAATATTATTTGCGGGATTTAATTATAAATCGTAACATGTTATCAGATATTAATACAGTTGATATATTAATAATGGTCTGACAAAATACGATATTGTATAATTACCCAAATTAATATAACTGTTTATATTAATACGCGAATACTATATTTAATTAAATATAACCGTTTATATTTAATTTACGAATTAATCTTGTAATCCGTATTAGCTAAAATTATTTAATCCGTATTAAATAATAATCTCAACATCTTATTGACTAATTTATTAGTCAACACCTCTGACTAACTGTTTAGTCATATCCGGCATAAATGTGACTGTATTTTCATACCTTCACATCTCTCAAACGTGTCCTATAGGTGTGACGTATAGGGACCAGTTGATCACCGCCATCCGTATGACAATAACGTCAAACTTATCTAGCAAGCCAACCGTTATTGATAAACGTGGATCAACTGGTAATAATACAAAAGTATGCCCTTGTGATCCTTAAAGAGATTTAATAAGTCATTGTACTTAATTGTCAAGGACACCAGCCCCAACAATCTCCCACTTGTCCGTACAAGGGTATGTGCAATGACGTTATCACACTACATGTGGAGGACACAATCTCCAACAAACTCCCACTTGTCCGTACAAGTGTAGGTGCGATAACCGAATCTCATATCCTTTTAAAATTTCTCCCACTCAATGTAAGACAATTTGCAAATCCGTATTCGCAAAGGTCGTATCTCACAAGCGATCTGTATCAAGAGTGGTTTCCCCGACTAGAGAGTAACTTAACTGATAAAACGAATCTGTATTCGAGCATGGCCATGCATTTCAGTTACTACTCCTCGAGTGGCCCTGAGAAATGATAAAATCCTGATAAGGGTTTGGATATTTCCCTCAACTCGAATCCTGCCGATATCGCCCAGCATGAAATAACCCAGAAAAAATTCTCTTGGCCCCTGTTACGGTGACCGTGGGAAAGAAACCAAAGTTACCCAAAATCTGTCTTAATCTCAAGAAGCAGTTGAAAGTCAAAAGACTCGACTCTAAGGAACACTATGGAGGTCCTATCCACGACCTGGCACCCAATGTTATAAAACATTTAGGACTCCATAACGTTGTCACGGGGTGTCCTACGAGATATCCGTATAACTCGCCTTTGTGATTGGTCAGTCATCCACGTGACTTATGGCTCGTTGAACCCACCATCAACCAACGTCACAAAATGATTACCTGAGTTATCAGCTCAAGTGGGTAATCAAGGACTAAAATGATGTAATGTTAATCAGTTCACTTTGTGGTGTTCAAAATTGGCGTACAATTCCACATGAGAAACAAAACATTTTATATCATAACAATAAGGTTGAATAGAGTACACGAGAAAATGAATTATGACATGAATTCATAAAAGAGTACTACAACTTAGGAACACATCCAATTCCCATGGAATGAATGTGCCCTTCATGCTTATCACGTGGTAATGCTTTTGTGAGAGGATCGGCTATGTTGTCATCCGTAGCGATCTTTTCAATGAAAATCTCCTTTTGCTCCACGTAATCTCTGATTAGATGAGCTTTCCGTTGTACATGCCTAGCCTTGCTGCTAGACTTATGCTCCTTAGCTTGGAAGATGGCACCGCTATTGTCACAATAAACGGTGATTGGGTCATTCGAACTAGGCACTACTGATAGTCCTTGTAAGAATTGACGCATCCATATTGCTTCCTTAGCTGCTTCCGAGGCGGCATAGTACTCGGACTCAGTCGTAGAATCTGCTGTAACACTTTGTTTAGAACTTTTCCAGCTGACAGCAGCGCCATTAAGAGTAAAAACGAATCCAGACTGAGATTTCGAGTCATCTCGATCCGTTTGGAAGCTAGCATCTGCGTAACCTGTGGCGCAGAGCGTCGAGTCACCTCCAAAAGTCAATCCCCAATCTTTAGTCCTCCGTAGGTACTTAAGAATGTTTTTCACGGCCATCCAGTGTTGTTCACCTGGATGAGCTTGGAATCGACTGGTCATACTCAATGCATATGCAACGTCTGGACGTGTGCATATCATGGCATACATGATCGATCCTATTGCCGAAGCATAAGGAATCCGACTCATGCGCTCTTTCTCTTCCAATGACTTAGCTTCTTGAGTCTTGCTCAAGTGAAGCCCAGGAGTCATAGGAAGGAACCCCTTCTTGGAGTTCGTCATGCTGAATCTCTCCAGAATCTTCTCTATATAAGATTCCTGACTGAGAGACAACATCCGTCGTGATCTATCCCTGTAGATACGGATGCCCAAAATTCTTTGTGCCTCTCCCAGATCTTTCATCTGGAAATGGTTTTTCAGCCATGCTTTAACCGAAGATAAGAGAGGTATGTCATTCCCAATCAAGAGTATGTCGTCGACATACAGTACTAGGAATACAATTTTACTCCCACTCGACTTGATATAGAGACATGGTTCCTCGACTGATCGAATGAACCCATTCTCTTTTATCACTTGGTCGAAGCGATGATTCCAACTCCGCGATGCTTGCTTAAGTCCATAGATGGAACGCTTAAGCTTGCAAACTTTCTTAGGATGTGCTGGATCGATAAAACCCTCGGGTTGTACCATGTACAACTCTTCCTCCAAATAACCGTTTAAGAAGGCGGTTTTAACGTCCATTTGCCATATTTCATAATCGTGAAATGCGGCGATCGCTAAGATAATCCGAATGGAACGTAGCATGACTACGGGTGCAAATATTTCATCGTAGTGCAAGCCTGGCACTTGAGTGAAACCTTTAGCAACTAGTCTAGCCTTATGGATATCTTGTTGTCCTTCCACGGCATGCTTTATCTTGTAAAGCCATTTGCATTGAAGGGGACGTACCTTTGCAGGTAGGTCCACAAGATCCCACACGTTGTTCTCATACATGGAGTCCATCTCGGATTGCATGGCTTCTAGCCATAGCTTTGAGTCAGAACTGGTCATGGCACCTTTATAGGTTGTGGGTTCATTACCCTCTAGGAGTAAGACGTCATCTGTATCGTGTTCCTCGACCATACCAATGTATCTGTCCGGTGGAATAGAGACTCTTCCCGACCTCCTAGGTTCCTCAGGGATATCTACCGCAGCCTCGGTTGGAGGTACTGTTTCCTCCAATGGTTGCTCGGTAGTTGGTTCTTGAACCTCCGATAACTCGAAGGTTCTATTACTCGACTTGTTCTCGAGAAATTCTTTCTCTAAGAACGTCGCACTGGCCGCAACAAAAACACGTTGTTCGGTAGGCGAGTAGAAGTAATGACCAAAAGTTCCCTTTGGGTAGCCTATAAAGTATGTCTTGACCGATCGCGGGCCGAGCTTATCCTCGTGTCTCCACTTGACATAAGCCTCGCAGCCCCAAACCCGAATAAAGGACAAGTTAGGGACCGTTCCCTTCCATAACTCGAATGGAGTCTTGTCAACAGCTTTAGACGGACTTCGGTTAAGTATTAGAGCGGCTGACAAAAGAGCATAGCCCCACAATGAATCAGGCACAACGGTGTGACTCATCATGGATCGAACCATATCAAGTAAAGTTCGATTTCTCCGTTCGGACACACCATTTAATTGTGGTGTTCCAGGTGGAGTCAACTGTAGCACGATCCCACAGTCTTTTAGGTGTTGATCAAACTCGTGTGAAAGATACTCACCACCACGATCCGAACGCAGTGCTTTAATCTTTCTACCCAGCTGGTTCTGTACCCGATTCTGGTATTCTTTGAACTTGTCAAAGGATTCACTTTTATGTTTCATCAAGTAGACATAGCCATATCTACTCAAATCATCCGTGAAAGTGATGAAATACCTATAGCCTTCTCGTGCGTTGATCGACATAGGACCACATACGTCCGTATGTATGAGTCCTAATAGGTCGGCAGCGCGCATTCCAACACCTTTGAAGGAAATACGAGTCATTTTGCCGATGAGACATGATTCACACGTGCCATATGATTCGAAATCAAAGGGCGAAATAGCTCCATTCTGTATGAGCTGTTTAACGCGTTTCTCATTTATGTGTCCCATACGACAATGCCATAGGTAAGTTTGATCTTTGTCACCTACCTTTATTCTTTTATTATTCATATGTAATATCTCGGTAGTTTGATCTAAAACATAAATTCCATTCATGGAAACTGCCTTGCCATAAATCATATTGTGTAAGGAGAAAATACAGCTATTATTCTCTATTACAAATGAAAAACCAAGTTTGTCAAGTGCAGAAACTGAAATAATGTTTTTGGATAAACTAGGAACATAATAACAGTTATATAAAAATAACTCGAATCCACTTGGAAGCTGGATTACGTATGTTCCCTTCGAGACTGCAGCCACACGTGCTCCATTCCCGACACGCAGGTCCACCTCACCCTTGATTAGGGGTTCTTGGTTTCGGAGGCCCTGCACATGATTACATAGATGAGAACCACAACCAGTATCAAGTACCCAAGTTCCGCAACTTGCGTGGTTAATCTCAATCATGTGAATAAAAGAAGAAGAAGACATACCAACAGAAGTAACACGGCCTGCTTTTATGTCCTCGCGATACACGGGGCATGAGCGCCTCCAATGCCCAGTCTTGTGGCAATGGTGACATTCCATGCTAGTATCCTTGCTCTTTGTCTTGCCTTGTGAGTTGCTCGACTCACCTGGCCCACTCTTAGTAAATCCTGGTTTCTTGAACCTGGGCTTACCTACCGCTAGGTCGCCCTGAGCTTTAGCCTTCCCTTTACCTTTCCCCTTACTTGAGATCATGAGAACATCCTGCTTAAGACTCCCACTCAACTTAAGATCCTTCTCAGTCTGTACGAGAAGGGAGTGGAGCTCATGGGGAGTCTTCTTCATGTCGTTCATGTAGTAGTTGGCCCTGAAGAGGGCGAACCCATCATGAAGCGAATGAAGCATGCGATCAACGATGATGTTCTCACTGATCTTGCAGTTTAGGGACTCCAGTTTCTCGATATTCTCAATCATGTTGAGAATATGTGGGCTAACAGCTTGGCCCTTCTGGAGTTTCGCCTCAAAGAAGCGACAGGTATGCTCATAAGAAACGATTCTCGGAGCCTTGGAGAATTCGTTAGTGAGCGTGGTGAAAATCTTGTTTGCACCATGGGTTATGAAGCGTCTTTGCAAATTTGATTCCATTGCATAGATGAGTACGTTCTTTATCGCACCCGCTTCCATAACGAAATCGCTATGAGCGCGAATTTCGTTGGCTCTAGCTCCAGTTCCTGGGTGTGGCGGAATGGGCTCAGTTAAGAACTTGAGCTTTCCGTCAGCAATGGCAGCATTCCGTAGTGCTGCCTCCCAGTCAGAGAAGTTTGACCCATCATTCCTCAGTCTAGTAGACTGATTCATGGAGTCCATGAAGGCTTTTAGCCAGGATTCACGTGCTAGCTTGGCACTTGGCATTGGGTCTTCACCAGCCATTTTAGTTTTACAGCAGTTTTAATGAACGTGTTCTACACTGAAAAAGAAGATAAAACAAAACCATATAAGCAACTTATTGTTGTGATTTAAGTCTATATTAAATTGAATTTAAACTCGTAGACTTATGCATTTATATAATTGATCTCCCTCAAGAATTATACAAATGATCCCAAGACTCAATTTCCGTATATTGATAAGCCCACAGTTTGGCTAATTCCAATCGTTGGAACTCTTGGTCGATAGATTTCCGTAAATCCTATCTATTAGTCCATCTCAGTCACTGGAATATTATCGAGTGACCATGATGTTGAGATAAAATAAATCATCTGTTCCCACTTACCCGACGTAGAAGGGGTCATATTATGCCTACCGACGAAGAAGGGATTCATGGGAGGCTGATTTATAAAGACTAGTCTCAATTTTTGGTTATACGAGGAAGACCCCATCAACTTTTATTTATTCATATTAAGTGAACTAATATCTAGCATATGCGTGAATGAATTAAATAAAGTGATGGCTTTTAAATGACATGTGACATCTGTATTGTCACAGAAAACTAACGCGAGACCTCTACATGAGTCAGTTTTCAGGCAGGATATAGGTGGTTTGGTTTTTAGGCGGAATATGATGCAAGCTATTATCGAAGAAAGCATAAAGATAAATGCAATAAACGTAAATAAAAGTCCTAGTGTGGCCTATCCTACCAAAATAAACATAAAACAACTTGGAATCCACTGTTGGACCCTAGAAGCTTGTCTTGATGTTCCATCTTGGTCCTTGCAGCGGGAGTGAGCTTCCGGTCTCCGTCTTGTCTTTGGTCTTCACAAAATTACTAATTTAAATTACAAAAGTAATCCTAGATACATTCTAATTTAAATACAAAAGTAATTACATGGCAAAAACCCAAAACGGAGATTCAAGATCTCAAAATTACAAGCAAGATCGTGTCCCATCATTACGGTAACACAATCTTCTAAGGCCACACTAAGTTACAACCGTTTGCAAAAATTAAATACGTTATTGAAAGCATTCAAGGCATTCACAAGACGATAAATAAAATGCATCAACTAAAAACAATTTATACATGACATAATACTGTTATTATGATTAACAAATTTTACCAAACCACCTTTTAGGATTAAAATTATGTGATTATACCGTTTTAATCACCCAATTTTAATAAACATATAATCCATTATTTTAAACCGTTTTAAAACAATATGTATCAAGCGAGGGTGAACCGTTTCACTAAATAATACACTATTTCCGTATATAGTATATTATTTTAAGCCATGTGAAAATAAAAACATGATATTTTCGAAATAAAAAAAAAAACGAGTCTGTTACAGGGGGTGGTCGACCGACCGGTACTTGTGGTCGACCGACCACCAGCCGAAAAAGCGAAAAATTCTGTAACAGAAGAATCGGTCGACCGACATATTAATTAGGTCGACCGACCAACACGCAGTAAAAACGAATTTCAGAAAACGCAAAACGCTGCACTTTTGAAATTAAAACAAGTTTTTACCTTTTAAAATTTTGATTAAAACAAGTAAATCAAAATTGACATCAACAAGGGTTCACATATTGTCAAGAATATCGATTAATTAACAATATGTAAACATGATTCGAAAACCTAGATCGAAAAACTCACAAAAGGAAACTGTTTTCTTAAAAAAAAACAGAAAGAAAACAGGGGGTGGTCGACCGACCGAGACAGGAGGTCGATCGACCGACACCGCCAGAGAGTGGTCGACCGACCGTGACAGGAGGTCGGTCGACCGACACCGCGACAGAAAACGATTTTTCAGTTTTCAAACTTACGAAAATCACAAAAGTAAAATTTTCATGGCCTGGCTCTGATACCACTTGAGGGGAATAAAGCATGTATTCGCCCTAAACTTGCAGGATTATAATGAAAATTACAGTTGAGATTATAGTCATAAGATAAATAAAACATGAAAAGAAGTCAACCTTTGGTCCTTTGTGCTTATGGCCTAAGAACAGGAATTAAAACAAATTCCCTCCTATAACTTGCACCCAAGACTTTGATTGAGACGATGCCGCGTGTGCTAGAAAATACTCTCCAATTGCCTTGCAATATGGGGAGAGCTTTTTGTGAGGTTTTAGATGTGAGATCTGAGTTTTGGGAAAAGAATATTCTCAAAACCCTAATTCTTGAGATTGTAATTCTACCAGTAACTTACATAAGGAGAAGGACTCTCCTTATGTAGTATTTCGGTCGGCCGAATGGACTGGAGGTGAGGGTGGGCTTTTTCCACTCTTACCTTATTCCTTTGCGTGATTCGACCCGTTTTGCTAAATATTATTTGCGGGATTTAATTATAAATCGTAACATGTTATCAGATATTAATATAGTCGATATATTAATAACGGTCTGATAAAATACGATATTGTATAATTACCTAAATTAATATAACTGTTTATATTAATTCGCGAATACAATATTTAATTAAATATCACTGTTTATATTTAATTTACGAATTAATCATGTAATCCGTATTAGCTAAAATTATTTAATCCGTATTAAATAATAATCTCAACATCTTATTGACTAATTTATTAGTCAATACCTCTGACTAACTGTTTAGTCATATTCGGCATAAATGTGACTGTATTTTCATACCTTCACATCTCTCAAACGTGTCCTATAGGTGTGACGTATAGGGACCAGTTGATCACCGCCATCCGTATGACAATAACGTCAAACTTATCTAGCAAGCCAACCGTTATTGATAAACGTGGATCAACTGGTAATAATACAAAAGTATGCCCTTGTGATCCTTAAAGAGATTTAAATTCCTACGTTTTTTAGTGGGTAACCAAACGACCCCTTATAGTGTTACTTGAGGAACTACAATAAGACGCCACTTCTATTGAAAGTTCTAAGTTGAAAAATCCTAACCGAGTCCTTGTATCCTCGATTAGACTTGTCAAACAGGTCAGGTGGGTCGGGTCAGATATGGGTAGGGTCATATGGGTCATGGGTCGTGTTATGGACAAAACACAGGCCAAAAATAATTTATAACAATTTTTTTAATTAAAAATATAATTTTTAGAAGTGTAATATAAATAATTTTTAGTTGTCTTTGTAATTTTTAATAATAAAATGTTGAAGTATGAGAATTTTAGTGTCTTCTAGAAATTTCCGGAATGTTCTAGATTTATCCGGAATGTGCCGGAATAATGTAGAAACATCTAGAATGTTCTAGAACACTTGTGAACACACTAGAATAGTCTAGAATACTATAGAAGGATTAAGAATGTTCTAGGTTTTTGTAGAGAAGTCTAGAACCTTCTAGATATACCTTGTAAGTATAGAAGAAGGCTAGAAGTCTAGATCACTCTAAAATGCTCTATTCTAGAGAATTCTTGGAATGTAGGAGAAGGAGGGAGAGCCCTATAAATAGAGGACCTCCCCTCCCATTTTTATGCATCTGAACCTAAGTGCATCCAAGTGTATCAAACAAATTCACAAACAAATCAATAACAAACTAATTCCTCCAACTAAACTTTAACTAATCAACCTTTAACCAATCAAACAAACAAACAATTAATCTCCATTAACTTCTTCATACACTCCCCCATACACCAACAAGTGGTATTAGAGCCCTAAGGATTTTAAGGGCTACTAAATAAAACAATGGCTTCCGCACCAAACATTCTATTGCCCGCTTCTCTAGATTTTCTAGATTTATTTGGAGGAGAAAAGTACGATCATTGGTGCATTGAAATGAAGCTCTTCTTAAGAGCAAACGCACTCTGGGAGATAGTGGAAAATGGTGCCGAAAAACAAAAAGAAGGTGTTCCAACTACCGAAGCAACCTTACAAAAAATAAAAGAGGATGAAAAAATTGACGCCAAAGCCCTCTGTTTCATCTTTGCTGTCGTTTCGGACACCATTTTTTCAAAAATAATGTGGGCATCTATCGCAAAAGAAGCATGGAATTCACTCCAAAATGAATTTTATGGTGGTGAAAGGATAAGGGCAATACGCCTCAATGCCTTAAGAAAAGATTTTGAAATTTGAAAATGGGGGAAAATGAAGACATAAAAACCTACACTTGGAGCGTAAAGCGTAATGGAGACCGGCTAACCAAATGAAAATATATGGTGAAGATGTTGTCGATAAGAGGATTGTGCAGAAAATTCTCGTAACTTCGACAAAAAAATTCGACATGAATGTCACTATTATTAAAGAATCAAGGGATCTATCGAAGCTCACTCTAACGGAGCTAATTGGATCCTTAGATCAAAAAATCAAGGCTCAAGAATCTTCTTTCCAGGATGCAAACGGGAGCGGGAATTGCGAAGAAACGAAGGCAGAAAGAAATGTGACACTAGATCATCACCAGCATCCACAAGGTGATGTTCCACAAGGGGATGTTGACAAAACCAACAACAATGATCCTCCTACACCTCCATCAACTCCTAATGCACATTCTCCATCAAATGACATTTTCGAAAATGTTACGAGAGAACGAGGTAAAAAAAGTCTCTCGGAAATGTGTGCAGAATGTCGTGTTATTTGCGTGGATGAAGAGGAATGTGAGAAATGCTCATCTGCTATCGAGAAGCTTAGAGACGATGGTGAGGCTTCCATACATAAAGAGTTTCAAGCTACCATGGAGGAGACGAAATTAAATATGATCAAGAACACTTGGGTGTTGGTTGACAAGCCAAGAAATCGGAAAGTAATTGGCGTAAAAGTCTATAAAAGCAAGTTAAAACCCGACGTTTATTTCAACAAATACAAAGGAAGATTGGCGGTCAAAGGACACTCCAAAGAAGCTAGAGATACATTTGCTCTAGTTGTTTGTCATGCTATCAACTCGCGGAGGAGATATACATCAAGCAACCATCGAGTTTGACGATACAAGAGAAAGAAGAAAAAGAAGTGGAATGTGCCAGTGCCTCTGATCCATGTCCGGAGTTACACCAAACGTCTCAAGGAGAAGTGTTGAAGTATGAGACTTTTAGTGTCTTGAAATTTCCGGAATGTTCTAGATTTATCCGGAATGTGCCGGAATAATGTAGAAACATCTAGAATGTTCTAGAACACTTGTGAACACACTAGTATAGTCTAGAATACTCTAGAAGGATCAAGAATGTTCTAGGTTTGTGTAGAGAAGTCTAGAACCTTCTAGATATACCTTGTAAGTATAGAAGAAGGCTAGAAGTCTAGATCACTCTAGAATGCTCTATTCTAGAGAATTCTTGGAATGTAGGAGAAGGAGGGAGAGCCCTATAAATAGAGGACCTCCCCTCCCATTTTGATGCATCCGAACCTAAGTGTATCCAGGTGTATCAAACAAATTCACAAACAAATCAATAACAAACTAATTCCTCTAACTAAACTTTAACTAATCAAGTAAATTAGATTTTACTCCCTTTTGAAATCATTTTTTTTAAAATTACTCCCTTTTGAAAAAATTTTCCTAAAATTACTCCCTTAATTTGCATTTTTTACTAAAATTGCTCCCAAACTCACTTTCAGTGACTTACTTTGTCTATTTTTTTTTAACATATTTCGTTTGTTACTTAGCCAATCTATACTTTGGAAGGTAGAAATATGTAGACAGGAGGTATAAATATGTAGACAAATGTAAGAGAGTTAAAAAAAAGGAAATAAATCAACTCAAATCGGTATTTTGAAGCAATTTTAGGAAAAAATGCAAATTAAGGGAGTAATTTTAGGAAAAAATTTCAAAAGGGAGTAATTTTAAAAATTTTGATTTCAAAAGGGAGTAATATCTAATTTACTCATCAAATAAACTAACTAATCTCCAACTCTATTTCAAACACCAACATAAAAAAAAATAATTTGATAGCTATCTTTTTCAAATATGATATCTAAATATTAATATTTTTATAAGAAAATTCATTTAAGTTTAACCCAACGGGTTGACGTGTTTGGGTCGGGTCTCAACCCTAAAATAACAGGTCATTTCAGGTTTGGGTCAGATGGGTCGCGGGTCGAAAATAACAGATTTGTAACCCTAAAAGTCAGGTCAGGTTGAATTTTGCCGGGTCTCAATTCCTCATGCTTACTTTACTGTCATAACTCATAACTCATAAGGGGATTCATATTAAATGAACTTAACTGATGAATAAGAGCTCCGTAGACAGAAAGGTATACACCAGACATAAGTGGTCTATTTTTGAGGGGGCCTATTGCAGGCATATTTGTTTGTATAGGATACTAGAATGCATAAACATGGAGTAGCGGATGTTCAACCAAATGGGCTTTTACCTTTGCACTTTGTGATTTTCTGAAATGCAATTATACTGCATGCATGCCTTATGGAAGTCTACAGTTGTCTGTTGGAGCGGGTTTACGCTTTTTACTTTGCTTACTCATTCTTTTTCTACGAGACTTGCAAATCAGAGCTTGACTATTGCTATTCCGGACCAACATGTTCGTTCAGTCATATTGTTAGTGTACTTTCCCCATTTCCTTTGAGCTTTCAAATTTAAGTTTATATTATGTTTGTGTTATGAAAACGAGATGAGAATAAGACATAACGGATTAACGGGTATCTTTTTTCTCCTCTGTGCTGATTGTGATGTCTGTTCATTAACTTGTCCATTGGAGGACACAAACTGGCCTTTTTAGGTGGATGTTGAGTAGCTCTTTTATAGTTTGATGGTGTTACTTATGCAATTAGACTGCTGAACTGTGGGGATTCATAGACATTCTCAGTTGTTCAAGTATGTTAATAATGGCAGAAAGGATTCCACCATAGCATGTCAACTGAAATGACTGAGTTTAGTAGCCAAATTTGTTCTCACATTCCAGAAACATAAAGTCGAACTTGTCTCACAGGATGACTAACAAGCTTTTCCACCAAGCAGTTTTTTTTTTTAAAAAAAAACGTGTTATAATTGAGTAATCAGACTTGATAAGAAGTCATTGTAACTTCTTTACTACTTACAAGTCTGATATAAATATTATGAAGGCCCTGTCTTTTCTCTGGAACACGAGTATAATATGCATGTCCGAGATCCGAGGACAATGCTTTGTTTTCCTATTATGATTGTAACCATAAAACAGTGTTACATATTTGTTTTGAGTGACCTTGAGGGATTGCATCACTTTAAAATATAGGTTAAAAGCATTGGTTCCCATGGTAAAAAGCATATTCAACTGTAAATGTCAAGTATTGTTGTTGATTCAGATCATGTTAAAGAGTTATTTACCTAAGGAAACACTTGCAGATTTATTTTATTTGTTTAAATGATGTTTCACCAATTGGGATACTTGTGAGTAGCCGAATTGCTGAATTGCTGAATTTCTTGGTTGGCAGGAAATACGGGTAGCTCTCATGGTACATAAGGCGGCACTTCTTTTTCAAGATGGTATTGTTTTTTGTAAAATAAAATTATGGTTTCCATAATATGCCTTTTAATCCTCTAGATTTTCTAAGTGTACTTTGAATTTGGTTTACAGCTGCCAGACCTGAGTATAAGCTCTCTAAGGAAACACAAGACGCGGGCTTTGGAATTGAAGCTGATGACTTGGCTTCACTTGCTCGGCGTCATGATGTGAAGGGATTCAGAATTCATGGGGGTGTAGAAGGTATTACAAAGAAAGTATCTACCTCTCTTCAAGACGGAATTAGATCAAATGATACACCATGTAGACAAGAAATCTTTGGAGCCAATAGATTCACCGAGAAGTCTCCAAGAGGCTTTTGGACATTTGTGTGGGAAGCATTTCAGGACTTAACATTAATAATATTGATGGTTTGTGCTGTGGTTTCAATAGGCGTAGGTGTTGCTACAGAAGGGTTGCCTAAAGGCATGTATGATGGGTTGGGAATCCTACTTAGTATATTTCTGGTTGTTATGGTTACTGCTATTAGTGACTATAACCAATCATTGCAATTCAGAGATCTTGACAAGGAGAAGAAGAAGATATTTGTTCAGGTGACTAGAGATAGTCGTAGGCAGAAGGCTTCGATTTATGATTTAGTTGTTGGAGATATTGTGCACTTGGCTATTGGAGATATTGTTCCAGCTGATGGAATCTACACCTCAGGCTACAATTTATTAATTGATCAGTCAAGCTTATCGGGTGAAAGTGAGCCGGTTTATGTAACTCATGACAGGCCTTATCTTCTGTCAGGAACTAAAGTACAAGATGGATCAGCCACAATGTTAGTGACTGCTGTTGGTATGAAGACTGAATGGGGACATTTAATGGAGACTCTAAGCGAGGGCGGTGATGATGAGACGCCTTTGCAAGTGAAGCTAAACGGAGTTGCTACTATAATTGGAAAAATTGGATTAGTTTTTGCAGTTCTGACCTTTTTAGTCCTGTCTATTAGATTTGTAGTCGACAAAATGGTTAATCACGAGATTGCGCATTGGTCTTCAAGAGATGGAATTACGATTCTAAACTACTTTGCTACTGCAGTGACTATTATTGTTGTTGCAGTTCCTGAAGGACTTCCACTTGCAGTGACACTAAGCCTTGCCTTTGCCATGAAGAAACTGATGAGTGACAAGGCATTAGTCAGGCATCTTTCTGCTTGTGAGACAATGGGGTCTGCCACCACAATTTGCACGGATAAGACTGGAACACTTACTACAAACCGTATGATAGTCGATAAGGTTTGGTTATCTGGCAGAAACAAAGAGATAAGAGTAAATGATATGAAGTCAGAATCATCTGACAATGTATTGAGCATCCTTTCACAGGTGATTTTCTTAAACACGGGTGCCGAAGTGGTAAAGGATCAAGATGGAAATACTTCCATTTTAGGCCAGCCAACAGAAACAGCGTTGCTTGAACTTGGACTGTCTTTAGGAGGTGACTTTGGTAATTTCCGTAAGCAATACGTGATTAAAAATGTAGAGCCTTTCAGTTCTGTCAGAAAGAACATGTCTGTTCTAGTGGCTCTGCCCGAAGGTGGCTACAGAGCCTTTTGTAAGGGTGCATCAGAAATAGTGTTGGGCATGTGCAACCGAATAATTGATGAAAATGGACATTCAGCTGATCTGTCAAATGAGCAAGTGGACTTGATAACTGGGGTCATAAATGGTTTTGCCTCTGAAGCTTTGAGGACTCTTTGCTTGGCTTACAGAGACATGGATGATGGGTGGGATGAAAAAAGCATCCCCAAAGAAGGTTATACATTGATAGGTGTTGTCGGAATAAAGGACCCAGTTCGGCCTGGTGTCAAAGATGCTGTTCAGACATGTTTAGCTGCAGGAATTACTGTGCGTATGGTGACAGGTGACAATATTAACACAGCCATAGCCATTGCGAAAGAATGTGGTATACTAACAGATGGTATTGCCATAGAGGGGCCAGAGTTTCGTAATAAATCTTTAGAGGAAATGAAAGAGATCATCCCAAGAATCCAGGTATATGATATTCCGTTATGTAAAGAGGTTCTAATCGGTCTAAACTGAAGTAATTATGTTTCATTATTATGGATTTCGTGACTGGCAGGTAATGGCTCGATCTCTGCCATCAGACAAACACACATTGGTAAAGACTTTGAGAATGCTTGGGGAAGTGGTTGCTGTGACCGGTGATGGGACCAATGACGCGCCTGCGTTGCACGAGTCTGACATTGGGCTAGCTATGGGAATTGCAGGAACCGAGGTATGCCATTTAATCATCTCTCGAGTCTCAATGCGCACGTGTTCTTAAGTTGATTGATTTTTCAGCTTTCAACTATGCGACTGAAGTGTGCCTATGGAGGTTTTCTTTTCTGCCTTTTGATCCCAGTTGGTCATATTTATAGGTGGCAAAGGACAGTGCTGATGTCATTATTTTGGATGACAATTTCTCAACAATTGTGAATGTAGCCAAATGGGGAAGAGCTGTCTATGTAAACATTCAAAAGTTTGTGCAGTTCCAACTGACAGTTAATATTGTTGCTCTGTTACTCAACTTTGTTTCCGCTTGTGTCGCAGGTTGTTCAACAGTTCATTATAGTATTCATTAATTTGCGTTATCTGCTTCAAACTCCTGTGTGATATATTTAGGGTTTTTCAGGGTCTGCTCCGTTGACGGCCGTGCAGTTATTGTGGGTTAACATGATTATGGACACTCTTGGAGCCCTGGCCCTAGCGACTGAGCCACCAAATGATGGGCTCATGAACAGACCTTCTGTAGGACGAAATGCAAATTTCATTAGCAGAGCAATGTGGAGAAATATTATTGGTCAAAGTATATATCAGTTCACTATCCTTGCTATTCTGAACTTTGCTGGAAAACAGCTGCTTAATCTTAAGGGACCGGATTCTCTTATTGTTCTAAACACGTTCATCTTCAACACCTTTGTCTTCTGCCAGGTTTGCCTCTTCCTCTTCTCCTTTTTTCTTTTGCGTTCTTTGTTTCGTTTGTCCTGTCCTCTCTCCAAAAGTGGACAGACAATTTAGTTATTGACGTCGGCTCTACTTGTTGCTCGTTCGTTAATCTCACTCTTACTGTAATGTAGGCCTGTAGTATATCTAGTAACAATAAACATATGTGTCTCCTATAGTATTGTTTTATTATGTTTTTATAAGATAAAGGGGGCCTTTCAGGCCATACTCATCTCGAGCTAAACTAACTTAACAAGTATGGTCGGGTCCTTGAAAGTTGAAATTGAGATGGGTAAGGGGGATAAAACCTTCAAAATCTCGGCCCAAATGCTCTAGGTGTTACCGAAACAGCTTGATTGTAAGATAGTAAAAGTGTTTGGTTAGTTTAAATCTTTCAATCTAACTTATAATCACCTTTAATCGATATTGAATCAGGTGTTCAATGAAATCAACAGTCGTGAAATCGAGAAGATAAACATATTCCGTGGTCTATTCAGCAACTGGATATTCATAGGCATAATGGTTGCCACAGTCGCATTTCAAGTAACCATAGTAGAGTTTCTTGGTACATTTGCAAGCACAGTACCCTTAAGCTGGCAGCTCTGGTTGCTCAGCATTTTAATAGGAGCAACTAGCCTGCCATTGGCTGTCATTCTGAAGTGCATTCCTGTGAGGTTCTCTCCTTCTCGGCATCAGCGTGATGGCTATGTTGCTCTGCCTAATGGTCCAGAGCAGGTTTAGGTATGACAAACAGTGTGAAATTGCAGAGGCGGTAACTGATTGAAGAGGTAGCTTTTTTGGCTTGTGGGTTGATCCAGAAACATGAGACAAACAATTCAGATCGGAATTTGTTGCCTATGCATTTTGATTCAGCACAGCATTGAACTGATGAACTGAAATTTTCGTGTCAAAATTTTCCATGGGAAGCCAATAGCCATCACCTGAAATTTGGATGTAGCTCAAATTGTAGTGTGGAAGTACAGTACATGAGCTCTATCTCATCCTGCTAATGTGCAACACCTAAAGTTCCAAGTATTTTGGTTTAAATATTGTTGTAGCTAGTACTCCTAGTACATTACTACATTCCCTTGTCATCACTTATTTAGTAGACAGTGGGTTCATATTTGGTTATATATTACCCACACTCTAGAGTGAGTAGTTCACAAATGACCTGGGAACTCATCCCATTATTGAAACGCGGTACTTGTACCTCGGGCTTTGTATACTCTATTCCTTTAAGATTAGAAAAATGTCATCATTTTATAATAAAGGGTGACTATTTAATGTCATTAAAAAAATTAAAAGAGCAAAGTTGATCAAAATTTTAAGTAACGCCATAATGCCTTTTCATGAAAATATTTTTCTACACAAAAATAATGATATTACTGGTGGGTTGTCCGTGCATTGCACGGATTCTAAAATGATTGGCTATGTGTAAAATGTTTAAGAGCGTTTTGGTCTTTATTGTGTAAAAAGAATTGTAAAACAACTAGGTTGTAACCCGTGAAATTCACGGGTCTATTTTTTAAATTTTAGATGAATATAGTTAATAATATTGGAGATAAACAAATTAATTATTTACGGTGTCTGTTTTTAACTTTAGATGAATACTGTAATTAATAATATCAAAGAAAGCTGGTTAATTATATACGTATAAATAAATTTCGAATTATTTATGACACATGTCGGTATGACGGTATATATGAGCTATCATATAGTTGTTCATTAAGATGATCGAGACTTACAGTAGAATCAGTATACTTCTAATTACCCATTACAACATTTTTAAAATATGTAACCCATATATAATATAAAGTTGTATATTACATATCGTACCATAAAAACAAAACGTAAATAATTTGATGAGACGTGAGTAGTAAATGTATAGTTGGGTTTAAAAACGTATTTTTGATTATATTTAGTAAAGATGTTCATATAGTAAATAATAGTTATTGCGTGCGACGTCTTACACGAAGACGTTACAAATTTATTAAATGACCATTCATTTACTATATTAAATAAATATTCCGTAATTGTTAAAATGTTTCGCATTCACGTGAATAGTCGTCTTACATTAAATCGAAAATATAGTCTAATATATTACGACGCTCACATTAGTGTATATACCGAGGAAGAGTAATTATTCCGACCCGTGAACTTGCCTAATTTAAATCATTATATGGAATATGATATATGATTTTCTATCTATCTATTTCTAAAACAATACAGTATTCCATAATATTATGGAATGTTATTAAGGAATATTATGGAATATTGCAATCTTGACTATTAGTTGCATATACGTGTAGAATCGTGAAATTTTATATGGAATATGATATATGATTATGATAATGGGATGAGATGGGCCTGTTGACTTTAGTAATTAATAAATGGCTTTACTTAATTAGAATCTTTGATAATATTAACTATATTCATTTTTTTAAATTTGTTTGGAAATCTTCCAGTAGCTTTGAAATCGTGCCACGTCAGACGAAGATTGTTTTTAGTGATGCCATGTCAGCGGATTGACTTCTGCATTAGTAAAGTATATGATGATGGAATTAATTTGAGTCAAATTAAAATGGAATTTATGGCATGAAATCTTGTGATTCCATTTGATTTCATTTGCATCATAAAAAAACTAAAATATACCAAATCTTGAATTTATGGCCGTGAAATCTTGGAATTTATGGCGTATTCTAGAATATACCATATCTTGTATACCATATACCATATCTTGAATTTTATTGGACAATAACTCTAGGATGCTTTAAAACGTGACACGTAGGACATAACTTTTATCTTGTGATGCCACGTCAGCAGCTTGGCTTCTGCATTAGATAAATATATGATTATAAGGCTAACATAACTTGATTAACGGTCAATATTAACCCATCTTGTGATTTAATTCGCTACACTAATTGACACTTGAATGACATATTTTTTTCTTTACATAAAAGTTGTGAAAGGTTTTAATTCGTAAAACAAAACAAACATTGGGTATAGATAGGTTTGATACTCTATTTTCTAAAAAATGTTTAATTGTTAGTTTAAAATTTGAAACTTTATTTTATAATGAACTCTACTATCTAATATTATACCATATTTCCTTTTTTTTTTCCCTAACTTTTCATGTTTGATATAACTATTATCTAATATTATACTCCCTCCTATTCTGGATAACTGTTCCATTTTCCGTTTTCGTCTAGTCACGTAAATGTCCCATATTCCATTTTGGGACATTGTTTATACTTATTTTATTCACTTTAACCTACAATAATACCCCACCTTACTCCACAACACTACTTATTTTAATCACCTCTACCCACAATAATAATCAATAATACATTTTCTCTCTGCAATCTTCCCACCCCACACATTACTTTACATTAAACAAATGAATTCCTTAATACCCGTACCCAACCCGAAATGGGACAGTTATCGGGAATAGGAGGGAGTACCATATATGTACATACTACTTCTAATTTAAATAGGTGTACTGTTACGTCTTCCATTCAAATCCAACCTACACATATTCCATTTTAATTCATTCATATCCAAACTACCACTTTCCTATTAAAGCCAAGAAAATTACTAAATTATCTTTGTGAACACCAATTATTTACAGATATGTCATTAGATGATTCACCTTTAATCAAACATCACACATTAAAATTAATTAAAAAACATTTTACACACTTTCAATTGTCCTTTAAATAATTTTTTAACGTCTTTTTTAATATTTGTGCAAAAAGTATATATACACTTGGATTTGAACGGAGGAAGTATTACATACACATAAATTTAATAATCCACTTTAATGTCTAATATTATCTACTACTCTAAAAAATATTCATGTGAGATACGTTTACTACTCCAACCTTAATTAGGCGTACTCATGTAATATTATGGCTTTTCTTAATAGAAGTTATTTAAATAGGTAGTTTAAAAATGTTAGGAAGTTTATTTATAATCAACTTTATTGTTTAATAATATCAGTACCCTAAAAATTGTTTTATACCCCTTTTTTATTGAAATATTGTTAATCATAATTAAAATAATACGTACTCAAAAAAATATACTGTCTATTATTATCTATTACTCTAAAAAAAATACTTATGTGAGATACGTTTTGTAATACCCCGAACATTTAGATAACTTCGTTGCGCGATTATTTTGAGTATTGTTTTGATTCGTTACGTGATGGTATTTAAACGCTTTTACACTCAATAAATAAATTATTGTATGGTGTTGATATATGTCGACCATGGGATTTGATCACGGGACCTTAGGACCACTTGGGCCTCGTTTTGTGTGCCCGACACAAAACAGGCCATACTCGTCCAAACCCTAATCTACACTAACCCTAACACATACAAACCACTCTATGCCGTCATATGGAAGGGGAATTCTACCCTATTTCGAATTCACTTTGCACACACCCCGAGACCTAACCCTACTGCCGCCACTGCATAGAAGGAGAGAGAGTTTTCCGGCCAGTCAAGACAACCTAGGACCCGTCGTTTTGAACCAGAGTTCAGGTATGTATGTCGGTTGTTTTGTTTATGCGATGTAGCCATACATATTCATATTGATGTCGATGGGTGGTACGTCTCTAGTCTCCGGCATGGGTCGTGTTTTCTGTTCTGGTGGTCCGCGGGGTAGTCAGGTAGTGGTGTTCACGGTGGGTGTAGTCAGTGGTGGTAGTGTCGAAAGGGGGTTTCGTTTCCCCTGTTTGCATCTATACCAGGTGTACGTGTTCAAGGGGGGGGGGGGGGGGTGTTTATGAGTGGTACCACCGTTGACTCGGGGGAGGTCGACACGGTGGTACCACCGTCGGTTGTAGATCAGGTGTCAGGGAGGCTAAAGGTGGTGGTCTTGGTCTGTGTCAGTCGTAGCACTGTTGTCGACAGGAGTGTTCGTACATGTGGTTTGTGGCGGCTGGGTGAGGAACCGTGTCTGTTCAGAACCACGGTTCACCTCGCCGGCAGGAGTCGGCCGGTTTACCGGTGGTCGCAGGTGTAGTGGGTGGTTCTAGGAGCGGTGGTGGATGTTGGCTGGTGTCTGCGGTGGTGCGTACGGTGGCTGTAAAGGGGCGTTTAGGTCGTGTTATGTGTCGGTATAAGGGGTGTTGGTGTTTCGTTTTTGTGGTTTCCATAATAATGATATTATTATTATTAGTATTCCTTATTATTATTATTATTATTATTGTTATTATAAAAACTGGGCTTTTATTAAAAACGGGAAGAAAAATTACATGAGATTGGTGGGCACCCGTGAAACAAGCTGGGCGCCCACTCCCTTAGCAATAGCAAAACTAAGGCGAGTAAAAATAAAGGCCGCGGTCTTCGATCCAGCATCTAAGAACACAGAGAACTTCTGAATCCGCTTGAGTAAGGAAACAACATCTTCCCCCAATTCCCCCAAAGAAGAGAAAGAGAAAGGCAAGAAGCCATACCCATGCCCCGCGCACAAGTCCCGATACTTGGCGCACTTCCTCCGAGCAGCATCCAGCACGACCCCTCCTGGCACGAAATCAGCCATCCCCGATTGAGTCAAAGGGGAAGACCCAACCAAATCCACGCAAACATCACGACCCCGATCCCAGGAATAGAGTAGCACATCCGCAGGTCGCAAAGGCCCTCCCGCCCCATCGAGCAAACCAATATCGACCTCCCGACCAGCAGAGATCGCCGACCGGAAGCAGATATCCAGAAGAGTATCACGTACCAGGTTATGCCGATGTTTGACACCAACAGCACTAACACAGGATACAGCATGATCCCCGAAGATATCCCCATCAAAAACCCGGGCGCAAGCGGAGCAAGGCACGGATACCGCGAATAACGGAACACCCAACCGATAACTGAGCACGCACCGATAAGTCCTACTGTTCATAGTCTGCCCCAAACCGGAAATAGGGACCACACGAAGCCAATCCGACGAGTGACCGCCTAGCTGAGACTTCCAAAGCATAACCTGACGAGGAGTCAAGGAGAAAACTGATTCTGCCGAAGCAACAACCCTTGTGAAATAAACATCTGCCAATTTCTTCATAAGTTTGGTGGCAGCGATCTCAGAAGGATTGCGCAGAAAATCAGAACCCGTAACCTCAGCAAAAGCACCCAGAGCTGACTGAAATGAGGGTCCGGTGTCAAGGACACCAGAAACCCGAAGGAGCCGATCCTGCAGCTCCACAGACTGCAGCCTAGAAGCTAAGAAGGCATAGTGCAGGACGTCGGTGGCAGCGTACACACCAAGGCCCCCAAAGGAAAAAGGGAGGGTGGCAAGCCGCCATTGCCAGTCACCGAAACCCGGACCAGAAGCAGTGACGATACGTTCTAGATGAGAACGCAAAGCCGCGTCAAAAATAGGTGCAGCGATCCCGAAAGCATCAGGGGAACAAGTACGCAAAGCGAAATAAAGCTTCGAGATACCGGTACAGGCCCGGAGCAAAAGAAGCTCACACTGCGGATCATCAATCAAAGAGACGGAGTCCATAAGCCCAATAGTCCTAGTCACTCTCTCCATCACAACCTCACTACGAAAATCTGGGCACACACTCACCGGACCACCAAGGACTCTGACACCACGCAGAGGGCGTGCAATATCAGGGGGTAAAACGCCCAAATCCCGGCTCCGGGGGTCTTCAGAAGGCCAAAAAACCTCGGTCTTGCCAATATTAAGATGGAGACCCGATCGTGGCCCGTCCTCCAAAATCATCTCCAAAACCTTCCCCACAACCACGGTATCTCCGACAATAGTGCCATCATCCAAATACCAAGCCTGCAACCTCAAGTCGAAAGAGTCACGGATCTTACAAACTAAAGGATGCAAAACCAGCGAAAAGAGCAAAGGGCCCAAAGGATCACCCTGCTGAACACCCTGACAAGACCACAAGCTGTGCTCACCATAATACAAACGAGCGGGGCGGGAATAACAAAACTCCACTCAATAAGAAAGAGCAGGGAACTGACTACTCACCTCACGCAACATGACCTCCCTATCAACCATGTTAAAAGCGTTCTGGAAATCAACCAACAGCATAGAAAGACCCACCTCATCACCCCGGCTCTCAACCAACCGATTCAACGCATGCAGGATAGCCTCACCCCCACCAGAAACTCCAACCCCAAACTGAAGGCCATCAAAATAACCACTCAAAGATGGACCAATCAAAAAAGCACCAACCTTGGATACAAGGCGCCTCCAAATCGTACCCACGGCAATAGGGCGTATACCGCCACCCGGCTTGACAAGCGGGGTCAGCGGAGCACTCGCAATATACTCACCAAGAACCAGCTGACACCGCCCCTCAAGAAAGAGGTTAACAACCCCAATGATAGAAGTCATCAACTCATCGGAAACGGCGGCCGCAGCACCACTCAAACAATCCAGAAGATGCTGAGCACGGAAACCATCTCTCCCACAAGAAGTACCACGCGGAAACCCCCGAATCATACCTAGGACAGCAGAGACAGAGGCAACAAGAGGAGGATTACCTGCAGACCGGGAAGGTAAAACAGGCGAAGGGACGATGGGATGCTTATCTGCCAAAGCCGCAAGAGTAGCTGTATTGTAAGGAGCAACACCAGAAGATGATAGCACACGGACAGCGGCGGTGTAATGACCGTCACAAATCTTCCTCCGACACTGCTTAACATTAGCCTCACCCATATCAACCTCCTCGTCAAACCTAAAAGTAGGAGAAGACGCAGCTAAGGTATCCCGAAGTACCTGCAACATGCCACCAGGCACACCCCAGGAACAAATAGCACTAGAAATGCTCTCCTCCTGCCGCTGACGTCGGACAGCAGCACGACATTCACGACTACTCCGCGGAGAGAAAGTCTTGAGAATACAAAGGGGTAAAACAAGCAAGGCAACCCAAGATGAGAGATCGGAAGGAGAACGGATCACAGCATCAAGGGCCCCTTTAAGGACCCGCGAAAAACCAAGACGACACCGAGGGGGGATGGACTTCACAGTTCTCAAACCCTTAGATAACAAACGATCAAGAGAAGTAACAGTGAAACCACCCACAACCTCATGATCAACACCGTCAGGAAGCAAGGGCGATGCAGGCTCAGACGGTCTAGGGAAGTCGTAAAGAACGAAAGAGACAACCCCATCACCCGAATCTGGTGCCTCAACAGAAGACCCATCCCCATGTAGACAACGCTTACTATGTGCATGCGTTTTAAAACAAACCCCACATAACCAAATACCCATACGACGAAAGGTAATCTCAGCCTCGTCAAAAATAGACAAAGAAGTAAGAGATTGTCTAGTAATAACCTGAGCATCACCGGTACAGTGCCGATCACGCAAATGAGTGAGCAAGGATGCTTTTTTAAGACCATTTCCACGACCATCCTGGCACCCAGAGAGTCCCACAAAAGGACAATGATACCAAACGAGGTCGGTCATTATCCACACGCACCAAAAACTCACGCACCAAAAACCTAGTTCAACCAAACCAAGCCCTAGTTACACTCCCACGCAAAACCACGCCGTAAGAACAACCGAAACCCCGAAAACAGACCGGTGATCACTCCCCTGCAACAAACTGCGCCGACAGGCCTGCCGGAAACCGCAGACCCGACCAAAAGCAAACACCGCAGCCACCAGCGACAAAACCAAACAAAAACCCCACAGGAAACCCGCAACGCGAAACGGAAAAAGCCACACACACAGGAAAACCACCACTCACGGTGAAGCGCCGGAAACGTGAGGTTGCCGGCACGTGGACTTTGTTTACGCCGACAACGTGAGGTTGCCGTCGGTGAGGGTGGTTACAGGCGACAATTCCGAAGACGAAAAGAGAAAAACGCTGAAAAAAGAAGGAAACTAACCGGAAAACCACAGCAACCACGACGATAGCACACGTCGGCGATGATACGGACCACTGGTGACGTCTGGTTACCGCAAGGAGGCGAGTAAAACAGCCGGCAACCGGTTAAAACGCCTGGAAAACGAGAAAAGCAGCGAAAACGGAAACCAGCCTTAAACCAAACACCACCACTGCACACGACGGCGACAGACACCGGCGAATAACCCTCCGGTGACGACTGGGCACCGCTAGTAGGCTGGTGTTGGCAAAGGTGCGCGCAATTTCCCGCTGCTCCCTCCTTCACGCAATAACCGCTGCTCCCTCCTTCACGCAATAACCGGCAGCAACTCCGGCCCCTGGACCGACGACGACGACAGAGCACTGACAGAGGACGCCGGCAACCCTGAACCACTGGTGAGGGGTAGAAGATGACGGTAGGCGCTCACACTCACGAACCCTAAACCGCAACCCTAAACGCCCCAGAAAACAAAGGGATACCCATGCGATAGCTAAGCACAGATAAGAAAAACAAAGTTTACAAGAAATTAGTGGGCACCCGAGAAACAAGTTGGGCACCCACTCCCTTAGCAATAGCAAAGCTAAGTCTAGAAAAAATATAAGCGGCAGCACGAGCCCCGGCATCCTGAGATACAGAGAATTTCTGAATCCGCTTGAGCAAAGTAACGGCCCCCACATCTAGCTCTCCCAAAGACGAGAATGAGAAGGGGAGGAAACCGTAACCCGCCGCCATGCACAAATCCCGGTACTTGGCACACTTACGCTGAGCAGCATCTATAACAACCTGACCAGGCACAAAAGCAGACATCCCAGACTGAGTCAAGGGGGAAGAACCCGTCAAATCGATACACACGTCACGCCCCAAGTCCCAAGAATAAAGCAGTAAATCCGCCGGACGAAGAGACCTGCCATGCCCATCAATCAAACCAATATCAACCTCCCGGCCAATTGAAATCCCAGACCTAGAGCAGATATCCAACAGTGTGTCCCGAACAAGGTTGTGACGATGTTTGACACCCACAGTACCAGTACACGAAACAGCATGGTCACCAAAAACATCACCCTCAAAGACCCGGGAACAAGCAGAACAAGGCCTAGACACAGAAAACAAAGGGATACCCATGCGATAGCTAAGCACAGAACGATAAGTCCTTCCATTCATTGTCTGACCCAACCCAGAGATAGGAACAGCACGTAACCATTCCGAAGAGTGGGTTCCCTGCTGAGACTTCCATAAAACCATCTGACGAGAAGTCAAAGAAAATACAGACTCTGCTGAATCAGCCACTCGAGTGAAATATATATCTGCCAGTTTCTTCATGAGTTTTGGGGCAGTGATTTCACTTGAATCACGGAGAAAGTCAGAACCCGTGGTTTCCCGGAAAACACGCCGAGCAGCGTCGAAAGCGGGGCCAGGATCAACAATAGCAGAAGGGCGTAAGAGCTTAGCCTGAAACTCGGCAGACTGCAAGCGGGAAGCCACGAAAGCATAATGCAAGACATCCCCAGCAGCGTAGACACCTAATCCACCCAAATTAAAGGGGAAGGTAGCAAGCCGCCACTGCCAATCACCAAAGCCCGGCCCAGAGGCAGTAACAATACGCTCTAGGCTAGACCGAAGGGCAGCATCAAAGGACAACTGAGCCGACCCAAAGACACCTGGAGGACAAGTACGCAAAGCAAAAGAAAGTTTAGAAATACCCGTGCAAGCCCGAAGCAGGAACAACTCAGACTGTGGATCATCAATCCTCGCAACCAGATCCATAAGCGCTATGGTCTTAGATACTCTCTTCACCACGAGAGCACCACTGAAATCGGAGCACGTACTAACAGGGCCACCCAGAATCGTGACACCAAGCAGAGGGCGAGCAATAGAGGGGGGGAAAACCCCAGGAAGACGACTCCGAGGGTCCTCAATGGGCCAAAACACCTCAGTCTTATCGACGTTAAGATGGAGCCCAAAACGAGGACCATCCTCCATAATTAACGCCAAGACCTTCCCCACAACTAAAGTGTCCCCAACCACGGTGCCATCATCCAAGTACCAAGCCTGCAAAGCCAAATCAAAGGAATCCCGAATCTTGCACACTAAGTAGTAATAATAATAATAATAATAATAATAATAATAATAATAATAATAATAATAATAATAATAATAATAATAATAATAATAATAATAATAATAATAATAATTGTTTCGGTCGGTCGAATGGGTTAGGGTAAGAGTGGGCTTTATCCACTCTTACCTTATTCCCTTACGTGATTCGACCCGTTTTGCTAAATATTATTCGCGGGTATTAAATATAAATCGTATGCATGTTATCAGATATTAATGCATTTAATTACATTAATGGTCTGACAAAATACGATGTTGTATAATTGACCCAATTAATATAACTGTTTATATTAATACGCAAATTCAATATTTAATTAAATATAACCGTTTATATTTAATTTTACGAATTAATCATGTAATCCGTATTAGCTAAAATTATTTAATCCGTATTAAATAATAATCTCATCATCTCATTGACTAATTTAATAGTCAATACCTCTAACTAACTGTTTAGTCGTATCCGGCATAAATGTGACTGTATTTTCATACCTTCACATCTCTCAAACGTGTCCTATAGGTGTGACGTATAGGGACCAGTTGATCACCGCCATCCGTATGACAATAACGTCAAACTTATCTAGCAAGCCAACCGTTATTGATAAACGTGGATCAACTGATAATAATACTGAAGTATGCCCTTGTGATCCTTTAAGAGATTTAGTAAGTCATTGTACTAACTGTCAAGGACACCAGCCCCAACAATCTCCCACTTGTCCGTACAAGGGTATGTGCAATGACGTTATCACACTACATGTGGAGGACACAAGCTCCAACAAACTCCCACTTGTCCGTACAAGTGTAGGTGCGATAACCGATTCTCATATCCTTTTAAAATTTCTCCCACTCAATGTAAGACAATTTGCAAATCCGCATTCGCAAAGGTCGTATCTCACAAGCGATCTGCATCAAGAGTGGTTTCCCCGACTAGAGAGTAACTTAACTGATAAAACGAATCTGTATTCGAGCATGGCCATGCATTTCAGTTACTACTCCTCGAGTGGCCCTGAGAAATGATAAAATCCTGATAAGGGTTTGGATATTTCCCTCAACTCGAATCCTGCCGATGTAAGCGCAGCATGAAATAACCCAGAAAAAATCCTCTTGGCCCCTGTTACGGAAGACCGTGGGAAAGAAACCAAAGTTACCCAAAATCTGCCTTAATCTCAAGAGATAGTTGAAAGTCAAAAGACTCGACTCTAAGGAACACTATGGAGGTCCTATCCACGACCTGGCACCCAATGTTATAAAACATTTAGGACTCCATAACGTTGTCACGGGTGTCCTACGAGATATCCGTATAACTCGCCTTTGTGATTGGTCAGTCAACCGTTTGACTTATGGCTCGTTAAACCCACCATCAACCAACGTCACAAAATGATTACCTGAGTTATCAGCTCAAGTGGGTAATCAAGGACCAAAACGATGTAATGTTAATCAGTTCACTTTGTGGTGTTCAAAATTGGCGTACAATTCCAAACAAAACATTATTTATCATAACAATGAGGTTGCAAAAGAGTACACAAGAAAATGAATTATAACATGAATTTATAAGAGAGTACTACAACTTAGGAACACATCTTATTCCCATGGAATTAATGTGCCCTTCATGCTTATCACGTGGTAATGCTTTTGTGAGAGGATCAGCTATGTTGTCATCCGTAGCGATCTTATCAATGAATATCTCCTTTTACGTGGACTCAGTTGTAGAATTTGCTATAACACTTTGTTTAGAACTTTTCCAGCTGACAGCAGCGCCATTAAGAGTAAAAACGAATCCAGACTGTGATTTCGAGTCGTCTCGATCCGTTTGGAAGCTAGCATCTGCGTAACCCGTGGCGCAGAGCGTCCAGTCGCCTCCGTAAGTCAATCCCCAATCTTTAGTCCTCAGTAGGTACTTAAGAATGTTTTTCACTGCCATCCAGTGTTGTTCACCTAGATGAACTCATTCTCTTTTATCACTTGGTCGAAGCGACGATTCCAACTCCGTGATGCTTGCTTAAGTCCATAGATGGAACGCTTAAGCTTGCAGACCTTCTTAGGATGTTCTGGATCAATAAAACCCTCGGGTTGTATCATGTACAACTTTTCCTTGAAATAACCGTTTAAGAAGGCGGTTTTAACGTCCATTTGCCAGATTTCATAGTCATGAAATGCGGCGATCGCTAAGATAATCCGAATGGAACACATCATGACTACGGGTGCAAAGATCTCATCATAGTGCAAGCCTGGCACTTGGGTGAAACCTTTAGCAACTAGTCTTGCCTTGTGGATATCTTGTTGTCCTTCCACGGCATGCTTTATCTTGTAAAGCCATTTGCATTGAAGGGGACGTACCTTTGCAGGTAGGTCCACAAGATCCTACACGTTGTTCTCATACATGGAGTCCATCTCGAATTGCATGGCTTCTAGCCATAGCTTTGAGTCAGAACTAGTCATGGCACCTTTATAGGTTAAGGGTTTATTACCCTCTAGGAGTAAGACGTCATCTATGTCATGTTCCTCGACCATACCAATGTATCTGTTTGGAGGAATAGAGACTCTTCCCGACCTCCTAGGTTCCTCAGGAATATCTACCGCAACCTCGGTTGAGGGAACTGTTTCCTCCAATGGTTGCTCGGTAGTTGGTTCTTGAATCTCCGATAGATCGAAGGTTCTATTACTCGACTTGTTCTCGAGAAATTCTTTCTCTTAGAACGTCGCACTAACCGCAACAAAAACACGTTGTTCGGATGGCGAGTAGAAGTAATGACCAAACGTTCCTTTTGGATAGCCTATAAAGTATGTCTTGACCGATCGCGGGCCGAGCTTATCCTCGTGTCTCCACTTGACATAAGCGTCGCAGCCCCAAACCCGAATAAAGGACAAGTTAGGGAACGTTCCCTTCCATAATTCGTATGGAGTCTTGTCAACAGCTTTAGACGGACTTCGGTTAAGTATTAGAGCGGCCGACAAAAGAGCATAGCCCCATAATGAATCAGGCACAACGGTGTGACTCATCATGGATCGAACCATATCAAGTAGAGTTCGATTTCTCCGTTCGGACACACCATTTAATTGTGGTGTTCCAGGTGGAGTCAACTGTAGAACGATGTCACAGTCTTTAAGGTGTTGATCAAACTCGTGAGAAAGATATTCGCCACCACGATCAGACCGAAGTGCTTTAATCTTTCTGCCCAGTTGGTTCTGTACCCGATTCTGGTATTCTTTGAACTTGTCAAAGGATTCACTTTTATGTTTCATTAAGTAGACAGAGCCATATCTACTCAAATCATCCGTGAAAGTGATGAAATACCTATAGCCTTCTCGTGCGTTGATCGACATAGGGCCATATACATCCGTATGTATGAGTCCTAATAGGTCGGCAGCGCGCATTCCAACACCTTTGAAGGAAATACGAGTCATCTTTCCGATGAGACATGATTCACACGTGCCATATGATTCGAAATCAAAGGCCGAGATAGCTCCATTCTGTATGAGCTGTTTTACGCGCTTCTCATTTATATGTCCCATACGGCAATGCCATAGGTAAGTTTGATCTTTGTCACCAACCTTTAATCTCTTGTTATTCACATGTAATATTCCGGTGGTTTGATCTAAAACATAAATTCTATTCATGGAAACTGCCTTACCATAAATCATATTGTGTAACGAGAAAATACAGCTATTATTCTCTATTACAAATGAAAATCCGAGTTTGTCAAGTGCAGAAACTGAAATAATGTTTTTGGATAAACTAGGAACATAATAACAGTTATAGAAAGATAACTCGAATCCACTTGGAAGCTGGATCACGTATGTTCCCCTCGAGACTGCAGCAACACGTGCTCCATTCCCGACACGCAGGTCAACCTCACCCTTGATGAGGGGTTCTTGGTTTCGGAGGCCCTGCACATGATTACATAGATGAGAACCACAACCAGTATCTAGTACCCAAGTTCCGTAACTTGCATGGTTAATCTCAATCATGTGAATAAAAGAAGAAGAAGAAGACATACCAACAGGAATAACGCGACCTGCCTTAATGTCCTCACGATACATGGGGCATGTGCGCCTCCAATGCCCAGTCTTGTGGCAATGGTGGCATTCCATGCTTGTATCCTTACTCTTTGTCTTGCCCTGTGAGTTGCTCGACTCACCTGGCCCACTCTTAGTGAATCCTGACTTCTTGAACTTGGGCTTACCTACTGCTAGGTCGCCATGAGCTTTAGCCTTCCCCTTACCCTTACCTTACTGGAGATCATGAGAACATCCTGCTTCACGCTCCCACTTAATTTCAGATCCTTCTCGGTCTGTACGAGAAGGGAGTGGAGCTCATGAGGAGTCTTCTTCATGTCGTTCATGTAATAGTTGCCCCTGAAGAGGGCGAACCCATCATGAAGCGAATGAAGCATTCGATCAACGATTATGTTCTCACTGATCTTGCAGTTTACGGTCTCCAGTTTCTCGATATTCTCAATCATGTTGAGAATATGTGGGCTAACAGCTTGGCCCTTCTGGAGTTTCGCCTCAAAGAAGCGACATGTATGCTCATAAGAAACGATTCTCGGAGCTTTCGAGAATTCGTTAGTGAGCGTGGTGAAAATCTTGTTTGCATGACGAAGTCGCTATGAGCGCGAACTTCGTTAGCTCTAGCTCCAGTTCCTGGGTGTGCCGGAATAGGCTCAGTTAAGTACTTGAGCTTTCCATCAGCAATGACAGCATTCCGTAACGCTGCCTCCCAGTCAGAAAAGTTTGTCCCATCATTCCTCAGTCTAGTAGACTGATTCATGGAGTCCATGAAGGCTTTTAGTCAGGATTCACGTGCTAGCTTGACACTTGGCATTGGGTCTTCACCAGCCATTAGTTATACAGCAGTTTAAAATGATCGTGTTCTACACTGAAAAAAAGATAAAAACAAAACCATATAAGCAACTCATCGTTGTGATTTAAGTCTATTTTAAATTGTATTTAAACTCGTAGACTCATGCATTTATATAATTGATCTTCCTCAAGAATTATATAAACGATCCCAAGACTCAATTTCCGTATATTGATAAGCCTACTGCTTGGCTAATTCCACCGTTGGAACTCTTGGTCGATAGATTTCCGTAAATCCTATCTATTAGTCCATCACAGTCGCTAGATAGTATCGAGTGACCACGATGTTGAGATAAAATAAATCATCTGTTCCCACTTACCCGACGTAGAAGGGGTCATATTATGCCTACCGACGAAGAAGGGATTCATGAGAGTTTGATTTATAAAGACTAGTCTCAATTTTTGGTTATACGAGGAAGACCCCATCAACTTATATTTATCCATTTTAAGTGAACTAATATCTAGCATATACGTGAATGAATGAAATAAAGTGATGGCTTTGCATGTGACATATGACATCTGTATTGTCACAGAAAACTAACGCGTAACCTCTACATGAGTCAGTTTTCATGCATGTTATAGGTGGTTTGGTTTTAGGCGGAATATGATACAAGCTATTATCGATGAAAGCATAAAAATAAATGCAATAAACGTAAATAAAAGTCCTAGTGTGGCCTATCCTACCAAAATAAACATAAAAACAACTTTGGAATCCACCGTTGGACCCTAGAAGCTTGTCTTGATGTTCCATCTTGGTCTTTGCAGCGGGAGTGAGCATCCGGTCTCCGTCTTTGGTCTTCACAAAATTACTAATTTAAATTACAAATATAAACCTATTTACATTCTAATTTAAATACAAAAGTAATTACATGGCAAAAACCCAAAACGGAGATACAAGATCTCAAAATTACAAACTAGATTGTGTTCCATCATTACGGTAACACAATCTACTAAAGCCACACTAAGTTATAACCGTTTGCAAAAATTAAATACGTTATAGAAAGCATTCAAAAGCATTCAACAAGACGATAAATAAAATGCAACTAAAATTAAAATTCATTCATGACATAATACTGTTATTATGATTAACAAATTTTACCAAACCACCTTACGAGATTAAAATCATGTGATTATACCGTTTTAATCACTTCAATTTTAATAAATTTATAATCCATTATTTTAAACCGTTTTAAAATAATATGTATCATGCGAGAGTGAACCGTTTCACAAAAATAATATGCTATTTCCGTATATAGTATATTACTGAAGGCCAAGGGAAAATAAAACAAGTTATTTTCGGAAAAAAAGAACCCTGTTACAGAGACGTGGTCGACCGACCTCACCTCGGGGTCGACCGACCATCTGCCAGTCATAAAAACTTCCTGTAACAGCACCAAGGTCCACCGACCACCAAACTGGAGAAACGAGTTTCTGAAAACGCAAATCGCTGCACTTTAAAATCAAAACAAGTTTTTACCTTTTTATCTTTGATTTAAAACGTGTAAATCAAAATTAAACAACAACAAAAATTCACATATTGCTAAAAATATCGATTAATTAACAATATTTAAACAAGATCGATTACTCACAAAAGAAAACTGCCGAAACAGAAAACACACGCAGGAGGCGGTCGACCGACCGCAACAGGGGGTCGATCGACCGACTTCGCGACTGAACATGATTTTCAAAGTTTTTAAATAAAACCTTATGAAAAACACAAAAGTAAAATTTCGTGGCCTTGGCTCTGATACCACTTGTGGGGAATATAACATGTATTCGCCCTAAACATGAAGGATTATAACGAAATTTACAGTTGCGAATATAGTCATAAGATAATTAAAAACATGAAAAGGAATACAACCTTGGGTCCTTGCTTGAATAGGCCTAAGAACAGGAATTAAAGTAAATTCCCTCCTATAACTTGCACCCAAGACTTGATTGAGATGATGCCGCGTGTGCTAGAAATACTCTCCAATTGCCTTGCAATATGGGGAGAGCTTTTGTGAGTTTTGATGTGAGATCTGAGTTTTGGGAAAAGAATGTTCTCAAAACCCTAATTATGAGAATTATGATATAACAGTTACCTGACAAAAGGAGAAGGACTCTCCTTTTGTATTGTTTCGGTCGGTCGAATGGGTTAGGGTAAGAGTGGGCTTTATCCACTCTTACCTTATTCCCTTGCGTGATTCGACCCATTTTGCTAAATATTATTCGCGGGTATTAAATATAAATCGTATGCATGTTATCAGATATTAATGCATTTAATTACATTAATAATGGTCTGACAAAATACGATGTTGTATAATTGACCCAATTAATATAACTGTTTATATTAATACGCAAATTCAATATTTAATTAAATATAACCGTTTATCTTTAATTTTGCGAATTAATCATGTAATCCGTATTAGCTAAAATTATTTAATCCGTATTAAATAAAAATCTCATCATCTCATTGACTAATTTAATAGTCAATACCTCTGACTAACTGTTTAGTCGTATCGGCGTAAATGTGACTGTATTTTCATACCTTCACATCTCTCAAACGTGTCCTATAGGTGTGACGTATAGAGACCAGTTGATCACCGCCATCCGTATGACAATAACGTCAAACTTATCTAGCAAGCCAACCGTTATTGATAAACGTGGATCAACTGATAATAATACTGAAGTATGCCCTTGTGATCCTTTAAGAGATTTAGTAAGTCATTGTACTAACCGTCAAGGACACCAGCCCCAACAATCTCCCACTTGTCCGTACAAGGGTATGTGCAATGACGTTATCACACTACATGTGGAGGACACAAGCTCCAACATGACCGAGTTATATTGTACTAACATTCTTACAGGAGAAGAATGAGGTAGGTGATACGTAAAATTTTGGTTAAGTATGTTGTTGGAAGATTATGAGTGAATTGAAATTCCAAGAGGATGGATGTGTATTTATTGAGTCATAGTTAAGAGTGATGTGATCATATGATTTTGGTATTTTGAAATGTTCATACGATTATTTGGTATTTAAATGACTATCGTTATTACATGATTTTGATGTTTAACTCTTTGTAAGGACGAGTAATTCAGTTGATCTTATGATTATATGTTATAGTAATCCATGTCTAGTGATATGCGGAATGTGTTTTCCTAAACCATGAATGTATATAGTTATGTGTTGCATATATCATACTTAAGAATTTATGCCTATTATACGCATTTAAATTCGTTATGAAGTTAGTAATCAATAAGGGACCTCATAGTAGCTCCTACACTACAACAATTGATCACTTGCGCCACGTTTGAATCCGTGGCGCAAGTGTCAAATTCATGTGGCTAAATCTGTTTGCCACGGAACAACATTCGTGGCCCAAGTGGCCGTGGCTATCAAATAGCCACGGGAAAAATTAACATGTGGCTAATGTTTTTTTTTTGCCACGGATTTTAACGTGGCTAAATTTCGTGGCAAAATAATATTACCGTGGCTAACACGTTTTTAGCCACAGCATGTAAATTCGTGGCAATCAAATATTCCCGTGGCTAACACTTAGTAGCCAAAAAAACTGCTGTGGCTAAATGTTGTTAGGAGATTATTTTTTCCGTGGCAAAATATTTATTTCCGTGGCTAAATGTTGTTAAGAGATTAATTTTTCCGTGGCAGAATATTTATTTCCGTGGCTAAAATTTGTTAAACAAATGTAGCTTTTCCGTGGCAGAATATTGTATACGTGGCTAATTGTTGTTAATAGATTTAGCTTTTCCGTGGCTAAACAATTTTAAAATACAAATAATGGTGTGTCCGATAGATTATGAAACTCCTGACAAATAATTATGAGACAAATCTGTAAAAACAATACGTTTTTTTTTGGGTAAAATTAAGGATATAATATATCAAAAACAAAAGTACAAATTAAGACTACATCTAATACAAGGTATTCTATGTAGTCTACCATTCAACACGAACATTGAATGCATCAAAACTGCAAACTAACAATAGCCTATTGCAAAACTATTTGGCATATTCTGAATGCCTCGAACAATACAAAGATTCTGCACTGGAATCAGAAATCTACGCCACTCCCTGCAGCATCACTACCCCATTCCTGAAAGACCTGTAAAAGTGCCACCCATAGTCAGAAGACGCTGCAACACACCCATGATCAGCAGTCACTAGCCTATGTTCACGCTGCAACTCTACTCATTTCAGACCCTCACTGCTGCAGCAAATGCTAAGTTCAGACCCAGAATATGACTCCCCTGAACACTGGCCATCAATCCCAGATCAGAGCCCATGACCAGCATACAGGCACGGACATCAGACCTGCACCAGACCCTCAGACAACATTGAACTCTGCCCTCAAGTTCCCTAACACATTCAGCATCTACTGATCTACCTTACACCAGACCCAGAATTCCCAGTTGATCAGCAGCCCACAATCCTACTGCTCTACTGCACTTACAAGAGCACTTACAGCAGCCAAAAACGAGACCTCTTCTACCTGCATAAACAGACACCGAACAACAGCTCCGGATTGGACGCTTCTGCCCATATGTCTCTGCCAGACACAACTAAAAGCATTAAAAATGTTCTCAAGGCTGATTCTGCCCAAGAACATACCAACAGCTAATCCGCCCCCATTAAAAATACTGCACATACCGCCAGCAACCATCACGCTACCTGCAACTATAGAGCTGCCACTGAGTCAGTGTACCTGTCCTGCCAGCACCCCAGTTCCGCTTGTTGGAGGAAGTGTCCTCGACAATAGTGTGTTGACGAAATTAAAACTCATTTGAATGAGACACAACTGGGAGTGTTACTCTTTTAAAGTCGACTGATCAACATTTATCGATAATGATTGGCTGTCTAGAGTTTGACATTATCGTCATATGATGGTGGTGATCAGTTGATCCCTTAAGGTCATATCTTTAGGGAATTCCGTCTCAATGGAATAATTAATTAATATTGTATTGGATACAAATTAATTAATAACTGGAAATTTTGGAAATAATTTTATATGACAAATATTTTTATAATGGGATTATAATAATAATAAAAGTCAAAGTAATAAAATTGTTTTATTACTCGGTTTTATTTATTCGTTTAGGAAACGATTAAATTGAGAATGAACACGGTTGATCATAAAATTACAAAGAGTTGTAATTAAATTATGACATTACATTTTTGTACAATAATAATTTCGAAATTATTAGTGTAATTATATAAATGTAATAAATTTGTAAATTATGAATTTTAATAGTTAAAATTGCACAATTAACAAATTGGGTCATGTGTTATGGAACATATGTGACATGTTACAAATTAACACAATTGACAAAAATAAAATGGGTCCATTTTGAACCACATTTCAGCCGTGTAAGTGTAGTGTATGTGATAGTTGTGTGTGTAAGTGTATAAGATGGTTGAGTGTAGAATGCAAAAGTGATTTTGTAAGGAATCTTGCTAGCTTTTGTGTAAGAGCTAGAAGAGCATGCATTGGCCTTATAAGGCTCTTGTTGGCCGGCCAAATGCACTAAAATGAGAGCATGTATTGCTCTATATAAGACATACATACACACTTCACTAAATGGTTGGTTGTGAGTTTGATGCATGATCATTTCCACACAACACTACAACATCATTCTACCTATATTTCTAGTAAAAGAGTTTTCCTAAGAAAATATATTATTTCCATTACTAATAATATTAAGTGTAATATTATTAA
This sequence comes from Silene conica, assembly GCA_029255685.2. Lineage (NCBI taxonomy): Eukaryota > Viridiplantae > Streptophyta > Magnoliopsida > Caryophyllales > Caryophyllaceae > Silene > Silene conica. The sequence goes on along the minus strand of CM055318.2, from coordinate 44,504,326 downwards.
TATTTCTAGTATACTAATACTAATTTTCTAGTAACAAAATTAGTAATAGTTTGAGATCGGGTCCTTGATACGCACCTTTAGGAGACGATTTTTGTTAGATCGTTTAAGGGTATTTTCGGTGGCTTGAAGACTCAAGTAATAGGTGATTATTGAGTATAAACCTTCTAAAACCAATGTAAGGACTATCTCATCTTATGATATCATCTTGCATGCATAAGATCCATTTAAGTTTTATGACTAAACTTAAAGAAACAAAACTCACATTAGTTTTGAGTATAAAATATGGAACCTAGTTTCCAACAATTGGTATCAGAGCATTACGGTTGTTGCATGCATGATCGGATTCATGTTTTATGTTAAAATCGGTTTAACATACATTTCGAAAATTTCGAAATTATTGTGTTTATTATGATAAATCACAAAATAATTTTGCATGTTAAAGTTTCTGTTTCTAAAATGGTTTTAGGACATAAAAATAATTTTATGGATTTTTATTGTTCATTTTTATATTTATTTGTATATTTTGTAGTTTAAATCGGTTTTAAACAACAATTAATGGGAAAAATAGCTAAAAATAGTTTCTGGCCGAGATTTTTTGATATGTTCTCACATGCATATTTAATATATTGTATATGATTTTTCGTAAGAAATGGAGTTAATATGCATGGATTATGAATTTTATGAGATAAATAGTCATAATATGAGTAAAAATGGGTATATAAGGTTATATTTCGAATTTGACCTTAAAAATTTTATGAGAAGTCACATGCAATATATAAAGTTCCTGTATGAATTTTCGAAATTATTGGAATTATTTTGCATGATTAATGATTTTTATAGTAAAAATCGGATTAATAGTGACTTAAATTCGACTTTAATAGTTATAGTTGGAATTTTGCCATAAAAACTTTACACAATGTCACATGCAATATTTACATTATGTATGTAAGTTTTGGGAATTTATTCCCAAGTGATGCATGATTTATGATTTTAATGGTTAAAATCGGATAAATAGTGACTTATTGTGTTAAAAATAGTTAATCTTAATATTATGGCATGAAATTTTACCCATAGATGTCTTATGTGATAGGAACATCAGATCTAAAAGTTAGATATCAAAAAGTTTCTGTTTTTATGATTATTAATTTTTAATGAGTTAATTAGCTAATAATCGTAATTTATGAGTCGGAAAATAAAATTTCGAGTATGGTCTGTAATTTTTGGTCACTTTCAGATTCTAATATGTATTTTAGGATGACTAAAAATTTATGGCAATTTATTTCAAGTTTTTATGATTTAAATCGGATTTTTAACCATGAAAACGGCTTATTATACGATTTATTTATGAAATAAGCCATAAATAATTGCAAAAGATCATTTTAATAATTTCTGAAATTTTAGAAAATTTCCAGAAAGTTTAAAATTTTTGAATTTTAAATTTCGAATTTTATTGACTCATTTGGCCACATTTTGTTTATTTTTCCCGAAAATACAAGTAATTTATGAACAATAATGCAAAATCAAGTTAAATCATGATCAAATATTAGTAGAGACTAAACATTGATTCCTAAAGTAAGTTAGGATGATTAACTTGGACATAAATGAGATTTATGTAATTTTGGATGATTTTAATAGTTAAAATCGCGCATATCCGTAAAAACCGTAAACAAATATGAGATATTTGCTCCCATAAGGCGATTTGGCATTAAAAATTGAGCATGTGCATACATATTTTATTTATTGCAATTTATTTAATATGAATGTCATATTTTGAATGTTATTTATATAATTTGGAATTATGTAATTTTTCTTAGTATGGCCTTAGTTTTAATCAATATTACCCGTAATGAAAGGGAATATTGATTCGGTTGTAATTTATGTGATCTCTTATCACGGGTTTGTAATTTAATTTAAATTTTCAGTTTTACAATAGAATAGTTGTATTATTTTATTGTAATCCCGGAGATCCAAAAGACGGTGCCATACGAAAAGGAGTTCCGACAAGACGGTGTTTTCTTGGATGGCGTGCCAATGAAGTTCAAGGGACCAAGGAGTTGGTTTCCGAATTTGTAATAGTTAATTAGTTTTTACTATTACTAGCAAGGCCATACTAGGATTTTATTGCTTTATTGCTTTTACTTTTGCATTTTAATATGTTTGCATGCATAGCCAAATCGCCATAAACATGCATATTAGTTTAAATCGTTAAAAACGACCGTGTCAATTATAATTATCGAGTTCACCAATTTAATTCGCTTAAAGGAGATAGATAATAAATTGACAAGACCTCTATATTAAACAAAACAATTGAGAATTAGCCTTACCAAATAGTAGAACCCATGAGCTTCTATTTCGTGGGGTGGTGCTAGTCCAGTGGGCAGTACGAACCCCATTACGTAGGATAAGTGGGGCGATGGGGTGGATTCAGTCCAGTGGGCGGATCGCATCCCGATGCATTTGAAATTTGGTTTGTACTCAACGGAAGTGTAGAGGACCAGTGGTCAATGTGTTCCGGGCTAAGATGAATAAATAATGATTTGTCATCAACCAAGAGTTCTATGGTAGAACCGGTTTATTTTAACCCACCAAACCATATTGTTGGGTCGGAGTTCCAGTGGTTCACGATTTCGGTGGTATGGGTTTGGGTCTTGGAATCATCTATAAAATTGGATAGAGGTCATTTTATAGATGCTTTGACTTGTTAAAATATTTACAAGTTGAATCAAAATGATGAATGTTTGTTTTTTCCTAAATTTGTTGTTTTATAATTGTTCATTTTTACTCCTATATAATATCATTCGATTGTAACCAATATCTCCGCTAAACATCTTATACTATATCGACAAATAGAATCTCTTTCTCCTCACTTAAAACCGTGTCTTTGGTGATGAACAAAGTCCATAGGAATTACTCTATTCCATAGAATTTGATAGGAAGGTCCTATGCAAACATAAGATTAACATCTTAAAATTCCTATTAAACCATTATGATTTCTTATAAAGAAACTTAAATAGAAGTGATTTTAGTCAAAAAAGGTGTTGATTAAATCTTCTATTCATACATGGTTCTAAAGTCTTATTGCTCAATTTAATAACTTATCGTCTAAAACTTAAGGGTTAAGAACATGACGAAGTTAATATAAATTGGTAAATTGAATTGAGAAAATCATTATAACCAATATCACCTCACTTCATAGATATTAACTCCTATGAGGAATTAATTTGGAATTAATTGAAGAAAAGGTCTTCTTCAATAATAAATTCTTAAAGTGAGAGGGAGCTATGGGAAGACCAAATTTTCTTAAGTAGTTAAGAATAGAACGAGGTTGAGAGAAAATCGTGTAAGACACGAAGTTAGAAACTACTCCAAATTGTAAAGTCTAAGGATGTTGGAAGTATGACTCCAACATATTTCTTAGGTAATACTTATGACATTGAGTTTTCATTCAACATTATTTGTATATAAGTGCAAATTGGTGAATCATGTTGGTAATTCCATTTTCATGTGATTGAAGTAGGAATGACAAAACCCGCTAATCTAAATGGGAATTTAGAGGAGGATGTGTTAATAACACGATCCGAGGGTTCTTGTAAATCCTATCGTCCTAACGTGAAGAAAATCGCATGACAATTTGAATGATAAACGTAAATGGAACTAAAGTAGTTGCCACTTCATCTAATATGACATTTACATGTCATATTATGCTTAACCAAGTTTTGGATTTAGAGTAATACACAAATAATAGTTATTATGTACAATTATCTCTAAATATAATTTGAGTTTTGCATAAAAGGTAAAAGTTTTACCATTACGCAATTGAAACAAATGTTGTACTCAATGTTACCTTGAATTGGTTCATGGTTAAGCCATACGAATCAAGGTAATTATATTCCAAAACTAAGGTGGAAATGTCATATGTACCCTAAAACTCTAGTTGGTGCCCCAAAATTTTTCCATCATTACTCGATTGAAAGTCGCATTTGAGGTTAGGAATCTCATGGGTTATGCGAATCTTGCATTCAAAGCAAGTCATTCACCCTATAAACACTTTAAGGTGTGTAGGTGAGTGAAATTTCAAATCTTGAAAGATATTTTAATTCTTCGACTGAGGAAATTAATGCGCAAGAAATTCACGTTGAGAATGTTGTGCATTGGCTCAAGAAGATGTTCTTGGAATTAGATAATGATCTAATTAAGCCTAGTAATTTACACCAAATAGATTATGCTAAAGTATCACAAGTTTACTTTCGTAAGCACATTTATAAAATGCGCGGAAAAGTAATATTGAATCATATGAGATATGATTAAATCTTTACAATTGAGTGGGAGTTACTTTCTATTCCGATTTTGTCGAGCATTTATTTTTACGCTATGTCATAAAGCATGGGCATACAAGTCATATGAGATATGAATAGGCAAGGTGCCTAAGTTGTAGCCTATTTCGAATGACAATTTTTCCTATATGATCATGAGAACAAAAGGTTTGTGGCTCGTGATGCTGTCTATAAAGAAAGGAGGATTATTTCTTTTAGACAGAGTGGGAGAAATTATTATAGAGCCACAATTTCAGTATGATGCAATAGGAAAATGTTCTTCCTAGTTGAGATAAGTAGAAATTTCATTCGAAAATTAAGTTGACAAGTGTAATGTTGTCTTCTTAGTGCAACAAACTTGTAACTTGTATAAATGCTTTATTTAGTTTCGACTCTACCTGAATCCGAAATAGCTCAGTTGATTGGTGGAAAGGGTTTCGCACGCAACAACGGATCTATACTAAAATCGGATCAAATAATGTTGTTGGATTTTAAAATCATCTACGATGAGCTTTTGAAAATCACAACTATCCTAAGAAAGGATGACAAGAGTTAAAATTAGATAAATTGGTGGCAAAGAGTTTTCCACGCAATAACATGGCTTCGAGTTCAAATACTTGGACATGTTGGATTTTAAAAGTCATCGTGTATGAGCTTGGTAAAATCGCAACTATCCTAAAAGGGAAATGTCAAAAGGTTGAAATTCTTTATTTTGATCATGTGATAAGCATTTTCTTGAAAGTCAAGAAGTTATGTTTATACATGAAGTTTAGTGGGAGTAAAGTTATGTCTCTAGTCTTACATGAATGTGACATGTTGATCATTATAAATGATAAAGGTCATTATGAATGATAAAGACTTGTAAAAGGAATAAATACATCACTAGGATATCCTATTAATGGATATTAGCGTATAAGTACATATTCTTATGTCGATAAGAATAAGGGTAAGTTCAAATGTTTTGAACTATAGAAATTGAATCCACATGCTTCCATTGCAGGATCAATTCTTTACGCTAAGATGTATTACCATTATCAAACTTCGTATGCTTGGAGTATGACGAAATGTTACAAATCGAATTTGGAGAGAAATCTCTATGTGTAGCCATATAGTTCATCAAACACTACTGATTAAGTACTAAAAGGATGAAGCTAAATGTTTGGATATTTCATTGGTTTAAATGTGCAAAGAGTTGCACAATACCATGTTCAGAACACATATGGATGGTTAGAGAACCATTTTTGACTACAATCATAAAGGAAGAAATCTGTTAGAATTATTCTAAACAGTAGAACAATGAAGGTATTCAACAAATATGAATACACTTATATCTATGAGATATAATAGAGGGAAGAGTCTCTCAGATGAATTATTCTAGACAGTAGAACAATGAAGGTATTCAACAAATATGAGTACACTTATATCTATGAGATATAATAGAGAGAAGAGTCTCTCAGATACTGTGAAAACAGTGGGAGCTATTCTATTGTAAGAAAGCTTATGTCTAGATACGGATCAAGACACGTACTCGTAAGGTTAGCATAATGAGATTATGCATAACCAAGGGAAATTATAGTAAGGTTACGTGAAGCACAAAAGTTGTTAAGGCTTACTAACCAAAGGCCCTCTTATAGGCTTAACATGATAAATCATGTCATTTCAATTGAGTTGAGATGTAATACTATACAAGTATGAATTATAGATTATGTAGTAATTGATATGGCATCAATTTTACATATGTGATAATGCATTCATCATTTGAGTTATTTATAACTCACGAAAGGTCAAGTAAAATTCAAATGGGATGGTAAGACCATATTGAACCCCATTAAAGTGAATTGAATTATCATGACCTCGCCCCTAGTTGCTTAAGTGAGGTGACATCTCAATGCAACCGGATGTGTGATGCGATTGATGGCGAGTTCAATTGCCATAGAGTCATACGAGATGACTAATCGATCACCTAGGCATAGACATGTTAAGATACATTTGCCGGGCTAATGACCGCTGATAGAGCTCTGGCGTACTCTTATTGAAAGACTGCCTGGTCGTGGCGGGAGCATCTATCGTGTTTCACATGAGTCAGTTCTTGGACTAATGACTGTTCTCTGAGGTGGCATAGTTTTCAGATTAACTTTGATTTATGTCCTAACACCTTCGTAACTGGGGTTTATAAGGACATATTTTGGGTTATGATGGGCTGTGGCTAGCCGGAAGGAATAAGTCGATTAGGAATTGTCCACCCCTTGTCAGGGTTGAGAAATATCTCTAGGCCACTCGAGGAGAATAATAACTAGAAATGCGTGGCCACGCTCGGAAGGTATCTATGGTAGATAATTCCGGTCAGTAGTTATAACTCCAGATCGAGACAAACCACTCTAGATTTTAATCAATTGCCGGCACGACCTGAGAGGACGCCATGCATTGAGTGGGAGATAGTAATAGGGCAAGAGAATTGGTAACACACACTTGTCTCGGACAAGTGGGAGATTGTTGGAGGAAGTGTCCTCGACAATAGTGTGTTGACGAAATTAAAACTCATTTGAATGAGACACAACTGGGAGTGTTACTCTTTTAAAGTCGACTGATCAACATTTATCGATAATGATTGGCTGTCTAGAGTTTGACATTATCGTCATATGATGGTGGTGATCAGTTGATCCCTTAAGGTCATATCTTTAGGGAATTCCGTCTCAATGGAATAATTAATTAATATTGTATTGGATACAAATTAATTAATAACTGGAAATTTTGGAAATAATTTTATATGACGAATATTTTTATAATGGGATTATAATAATAATAAAAGTCAAAGTAATAAAATTGTTTTATTACTCGGTTTTATTTATTCGTTTAGGAAACGATTAAATTGAGAATGAACACGGTTGATCATAAAATTACAAAGAGTTGTAATTAAATTATGACATTACATTTTTGTACAATAATAATTTCGAAATTATTAGTGTAATTATATAAATGTAATAAATTTGTAAATTATGAATTTTAATAGTTAAAATTGCACAATTAACAAATTGGGTCATGTGTTATGGAACATATGTGACATGTTACAAATTAACACAATTGACAAAAATAAAATGGGTCCATTTTGAACCACATTTCAGCCGTGTAAGTGTAGTGTATGTGATAGTTGTGTGTGTAAGTGTATAAGATGGTTGAGTGTAGAATGCAAAAGTGATTTTGTAAGGAATCTTGCTAGCTTTTGTGTAAGAGCTAGAAGAGCATGCATTGGCCTTATAAGGCTCTTGTTGGCCGGCCAAATGCACTAAAATGAGAGCATGTATTGCTCTATATAAGACATACATACACACTTCACTAAATGGTTGGTTGTGAGTTTGATGCATGATCATTTCCACACAACACTACAACATCATTCTACCTATATTTCTAGTAAAAGAGTTTTCCTAAGAAAATATATTATTTCCATTACTAATAATATTAAGTGTAATATTATTAATATTTCTAGTATACTAATACTAATTTTCTAGTAACAAAATTAGTAATAGTTTGAGATCGGGTCCTTGATACGCACCTTTAGGAGACGATTTTTGTTAGATCGTTTAAGGGTATTTTCGGTGGCTTGAAGACTCAAGTAATAGGTGATTATTGAGTATAAACCTTCTAAAACCAATGTAAGGACTATCTCATCTTATGATATCATCTTGCATGCATAAGATCCATTTAAGTTTTATGACTAAACTTAAAGAAACAAAACTCACATTAGTTTTGAGTATAAAATATGGAACCTAGTTTCCAACACCGCTCTCACGAACAGCTACGTCCTAGCGATTCCAATACCCGCTTTGTTCTGGTTACTGCACATTCGTTCAGTCATAACAGGCCATGCGTAGTATTCCAAAGTGAATGAAGGTGATGTACCATTCAAAGGATTAGCTCCTGTACCCGTAGTATCAAAAACAATACGTTTGTATTGCAAAGTGTTTAATAAAACATTAGTCAAACCAGAAGTTTGACCTCAATCTATAATTAAAAAAAATATCATTTCTCGATATATAACTAAAGAATGTTCTTGAAATAATCTAATATAGGCGTCTGTTTCATCTGCATGCAACGCGTAACCCGAGTGAGAGTAAAATGTTAACCTGCAAAAAAACTCATAAATGTTAAAAAATTACAAATACGAATTTTTGCGTCGCTCTTTCGAGCCAGATTATCATATAAAGGTGAGTATATATATTTTTTAAGGTTTAACACGGGTCAAATATACTTATATCGACTAAATTAAACAAATGTAAATTTCATAAAAATAAATGTAAAATTTATCTTATAAAACCATATTGAAAAATATCTGACCTATTTTCGTTTTAGTATTAAGACGGAGATAACTACTCTTTCTATCCTTTCCACCTAATTATGATTTTATGAGATTACTTATTATATTTTCTAAAAAAATGTAAAGTTTCTACAAACCTTGACGAGACGATCCTATACCATGTAACTTCATCAACTGAGCAAACCTCTCCTCCCAAATTTTGTTATTAGCTGGAATTTTTTCATCAACTTCATTTCTTGCTGCTTCAGCTTCTTTTTTTGCTATTTCAGCATCTTTCCGAGCTTCTTCAACATTTTTATTAGCAACTTCTACCTCTTTTTTAGCTTCTTCCAAAGTATTTGTCGTGGCTCTCTTAACTAACATAACTTCATTAGCAAGATCCAACCGAGAAGGTTTTACTCCAAAATATTCTGTGATACTTTTACCACGTCCATAACAACGCAAATATCCATGACTGTCTTTTCCAAGGACTTCTGCGATAATTTCATCATCTGTCTTTTGATTAAGTCCTTCATCTCTGTCACTCTTTTGCTTTTTTACTTCATCCTACAATAATGAAAATGATTTAGATAGTGATTTATTTTCGTAAAAGTTGCAAATAAAGTGATATTATGTTTCCTTACTATTGCATGCATGTTACATGCTAAATTAGTAGAATCGACAGACTTCTCTGATGTCCTTTGACGAGTTTCCAGTAACATATCAACTCTTGAACATTTTCCTCCATTTTTCAGCTTCTACAATTACAACACGATAATATCAATAATTTTATCCCTTCATAGAAATCCCCAAAGGTATTGGAAGTTAAAAACCCAAAAACAATAAAAGAGTGAAAAAGCTGCTTCTTTGTTAGTATGCTTGGCCCCTGGATGAAAAATAGCCTCATAGACCAAAACTTTGGAGATAGACGCAAAGGCAAGATAACGGTTAAGCAGAAACAAGCTCGAGCTATTAGCCGCCCTGTCTCACTGGTATGTAGCATAATGCAAAAGTTAAGGGCGCCTTCTTGCCTTCCCTCTCGGGAGAGAAGATAAGGGTGAAGATCTAGTTCTACCTGAAGTGGGATGAAGACTGAGATTGCATAAGATAAGGGTGGGAACGGGAATTATGTCCGAAATGTGGGGGAATCATCAAAGAGGGTCTTCTCGTAGCATCTACACTGGGTATGGGATCAGATACATAAATGGCTACACTAATAAAAGCACAGGGCCCGTGCCATTGTTTAAGAAAGAGGGATCTGGACAGCAACATATTTTAACTACCAGCAGAAAAAACCAACTTAAACTACAAAAAACAGCAGCAAGATGATGTAAAACTGAAAAAAAAGCTGCTAATTGGGGTGTATCCTCGACAACAAACCATTTTGCAATACATAAAATGTAAAAATACTTACAATATCCTCTTTAACCCGTGCGTGACTTTTAGAGCCAGTATAATGAGGCATTTTCTGAAAAGACCTGCTTCGTTTAGCTTTTTCACTCTTTTCCTGTTTGCCAAAAACATTATAATCTTTAAGAAATGTGGAAAATAAGATAATTATCAAATTAAAAGCACCCAAATATGTTGAATTACCAGAAATTTAGGTGTGCGCCAAAGTTCAACCAAATATTTCCAATCCGCTTTAAGCATGTCTTTAGGCTTATTTTTCAGCTGATCTTCCTTTGTAGTGAAGTTTGGCTGAATAATATACTTACGCCTCAATTTATGCCTACTATCTCTAAATAAGTCTCTAGCATGTTTCATTATCCCTTCTTTTCTTAATTCTGGGTTGTCAAAATCATATTTCTCCTAAATGTACAAAAGCACACAATAAGAAAAACAATATATTAGATATATACAAATCATATTTCTAGTACATATATATATATATATATATATATATATTCAAATCATATTACCAGTATGCATCTCCACAAGTGATCCAGTGTCTCGGATGTGTAGTCTTCCCACTCAGAGACTTGTACGGGACAAACACTCTGATTCCTAACTTGGTCCCCGATAAAATAACTAAATGTTGTGCTATAGTCACCAATGAGAATACCATCTTCATTGAATTCTATAAAAATCTTTTCCCCGGGAGCTAATTAGGTAAGCTTTTTACAATATACAAGGCCTCTTGTTTTCTTCACCTTACCTAAATAACATGATTAATTTTCTTTAAAAGTTTTGTACGATATGATACAGAAATTATAGGTATCATATGATTTTAGTATTCAATATAGCATATCTTTTAATTTTTACAAAAAACTACTTCAAAATATGGAAAATACCTTGAGTAATTAACTCGTTATTAACAATAGTCATTTCTTTGTCTCCGTTTGCGTAATATTCAGATGCATTCCCAAAACCATCTTCCCCACTTGGCCCCTTTCTAGCAAGGTCTTGTAAAGCATTTTCAATCTCTGTAGAAATCATAGGATAAGATTTAGAAAAACAAAACTAAATCATTTGCGTAAAATTCAGATTCATTACCAAAACCATAATGCCCACTTGACCCTTTTCCAGCAAGAATGGTTACTTGCCAATGTATATGAGTGGTTTAGAGAGAAAACAACAATGGTTACTTGGCAAAAATTGGTTTGGAACAGGTGGACAATACCAAAACATAGCATTATTGCCTGGAAGCACCAACATCCAACTTTTAACACCAAAAGCAAACTCAGACCTCTAAATCTGATTGATGAAGACAGATGCATTATCTATGCAAATGCTACTGAGATAGTAATCTATCATATCTGTAGCAGCAAGGCATCTTATCATTATCAAATGGGGTGCCTCTCCTCTCCTTACAATTGAAATGGGGTGCCTCTCCTCTCCTTACAATTATCAAAAGCCTATTAATAGTCTGCAAATTATCGAACTAGTATCAATACAATAAGAAATAGGCATCTGCCTTAGTGCATTTGTCCTTAGTTTTAGCAAACTGGTTTACTCAACATACTGTAAATTGATGACTATAAAATTCAACTGTTTTGTGGAAAAAATTAGCCTTGTTTATGCCAGAAAGAGTGAAAGGACATTCTGTCAAGCTGGCCTGTATAGAAAGCTGTCTCCTAAAATGGATCTACATTCTGCTACTTCAAGATACAAGAAGAACAGAGAAATAAGTGAACCAATTCACTTATTCCAATGCCAAATAATAGTGTCTTTGGCCCGCTACTGACAAAGACACGAGTAGGCAGTTCAATGACAGTTCACTTCCATTCCATAGCTATCAATTGCAGTTCCAATCTAGATATACACATCCGTTTCTACTCATCATGCTAAGAAGCTTAAAAACTGAATAATGTCTATAAATATTCACCTTATCATATCTTATAATTTTTTCAAAAAAGTACTTCAAAATATGGAAAATACCTTGAATAATTAACTCGTTATTATCGATAGTCATTTCTTTGTCTCCATTTGCGTAACATTCAGATGCATTCCCAAAACCATCATCCCCACTTGGCCCCTTTCTAGCAAGGTCTTGTAAAGCATTTTCGATCTCTGTAGAAGTCATAGTAAAAGATTTAGAAAACAAAACTAAACCATTTGCGTAACATTCAGATTCACCAAAAGCATAACATTAATGCCTGGATGCACCAGCATCAGGCTTTTAATACCAAAAGCAAACTCAGACCTCTAAATATGATTGATGAAGACAGATGCAGTGACAGTGGTTAAGGAAGACAGATGCAGTATCTGTGAAAATGCTGCTGAGACAGTAATCTATCATATTTACAGCAGCAGGGAGCAGACCATTCTAAGACCTGAGTCTGTAATAGCTAACATTAAGAAAGAGTAGGGAAGTTTTTTAAGAGTCGTATCCAGCATACCATGAGTGATAGGGACAACACTTTTTGGTTAGAATTTTACCTTCCACCTGGACCAGTTCGTCATCACCATTGTAATTGTGCCCATTATTCTCTACAATTTAAATATATACTTGCATTAATACTAACAATTATTTGAAAAAGCTAAATTTAATGCTTGACATAGTCTATAATCATCATGATATTTGTAAATACCTCTTTCCATTGCCATAAAACGCTCAAATTCCTCATTGTTAATATCTATATTATGTAAAACAAAATATAAATAGATCAATAACAACAAATATATGTAGTATATAAAGAAGGCTGAAGTCATGAACATTGCTGTCTGTGTGTGAATTAGAGATTGAAACTGTCATGTGGAATGCCCTACAGTGTGTTCAGGTGATAAGAAGGTTAGAAAATTGGTATGATACTCATCCCCTGAACACACCTAACTACGGAATGGGTATGGATGTCAAGGGGCAGATTTATGCTGTCATCTCGAATGCTAGTCATTACTTCCTCTAGCAGCAAAGGAATAGGGCAAGAGTGGATTCTAAGTTACTATTATCTACGGTTCTGATCACAATAGGGGCATTCAGTAGCTTCGCAGATTAGATTAGGCTGTGACAGTGGTTGATATTTTTGGGTTTTATGTAGTACAAATGTTAAGCAGCTTTATGGTAATGCATTACATACCATCATCATTATCCATGCCTTCACTATCTTCACTAATACTAATTTGTTGCTGACTGCAAATGGCTGTATCAAACAAAATAGGGTCACTGAAATGAAGAATATATCAAAAGAAATGTTGACACATCAAACTTACCTTCTTTGACGACTTTCATAGCTGTGGAAACTGATCTTAGTTCATCATCAACAATTACTTCCCTTGGGTGTCTGTTGTTCATTTTTAAAAGGTTGGCAAGCAATTGTGGTTGAATGTAGATACCTTTCTTACTTCCATTCGTTTCAGCTTGCTTTTTCTACATTAGAAATAAATTTAACAAAAAAATTATCTTGTTCAACATAATCGAGGTTAACAGTAAACATTTTAGGTATTGATATGCCATATACTTAAGAATACACATTAAAGTACTCATACCTTTTTTGCAGCATCAAGCCTTGTGTTTTTTTTGGACAATTTTCCAAAATTTTCATCATTCTCATCATCTACTATTAATCTTTGTTTACCTTTCTTCTTTTTCTCCATTGTAGAATCAACTAAGCTTGATAATGAAGAGGCAATGTGTTTGACATTCAGTGATTCCAATTTTCTTTTGCTGGCTTGGATATTCAAGAGTCTTTGTTGCTCATACGTATTTGACACAACCGTAGGCATATCTGCTTGTGATCTTTTCCTAACCTGTGACATTTTCCCGCTTTCACAATACAAAAAAAGTTAGATAATAAAAAACGAAAAAAAAACAGGGAACCTAAAAGAAACAACTGTTAGGCATTAATGATTAGAAAAGCAAAGTAAAACAGAAGCAAAGATTACTTAAAATCCAATTAACATTAAAACACATCAACAGAGTTTCAAAAAACTTATAAAAAGGACAATTAAGCTATATCAGTATCTTCATCACTCTCTTCGTCACCACTAAAATCACTATAATCATCTTCGTCGTTAGAGTTATTATCGACGTCAAGATGTCCGGTTTCAGTGCCATGAGCCACTGTAGGTTGATTTTGATCATTTGAATCAACTATTATGTCTCCTATGTCATCTCTAAGATCTTATATATTATGGATACCACCCTTCCTTATTGAAGCTGAAAACTCATCGAGTGTAGATTCTGGATGACTTTGTTGCAATGCATCTCCATCATTATCAAGACATTCAGTCTCTAGAACATCGTAATGATGACGTGCATGAGTCTTGATGACTATGAGCCAATTTTGATCAATCCCATCTTTAACATAAAAAACTTGTTCAGCTTGAGACATTAACACAAAAGGCTCATTTGTGTGCAGTCTCTTTTTAGCATTGACACTGACAAAGCCAAATTTGTCAACCTTTATACCTCTACCTTGATTATGAACATCCCACCAATCACAACGAAATAAATTAACACATTTTCCATCCAAATATTTTAGAGAAATAATCTCTGCTAGAATCCCAAAGTAGTCATATCCAGACCATTTTACCATAATGCAACTATTCTGGTTTCTCCTCTTTTTTTCAACGACCTTTGTATGAAACCGGAAACCATTTGCTAAGAAACCACTATAGCATTGAACCCCCTTGAAGGGACCTGAAACCAATGTTTGTAGATCCATAAGCACTTGATCACCCCCGTCATTAGATAGACTTGACACCTAATTAGAAAAAATGTTTGTTAAGTAATATGCTTATTATTGGAAATTATGATAATAGGACTAAGGAATTAAAATAGCTATACCTTATTGCGAAACCATTCACATAAATCTCCATCAAACAGACCTTCGTTGTATTCACTAGAAAAAAAAGCATGACTATTAAAAAAGTTACATATATCATATTTTAAGTATAATTATATAAAAATATTTTCAGACCTTATATAGGCTTCGGCTTCCTCGCAATTTTTAAGAATGTAATATTGAGCCTGCATTAACTCTATAACTGTAAGCTGTCGTGTTTTAGCTTTACCTATAGGAATGCATGAAGGTTTGAATATCGCTAAACCCTTATAACCACCAGTTTCGTTATCCGCATTTCTTTCGGGTTGGTTATATTTTGTCTCAATTTCACCCAAGTACTTTGAACAAAAAAGCATGCATTCTTCAATAATATATCCTTCTGCAATCGAACCTTCTGGTCTATTCTTATTGCGAACGTAACACTTAAACCTACGCAAAAGCCTAAGAAAAAATATTTAGAGCGTTAGTCTATTTTAAAGTGACGAAATTGTATAAATTGTATCTGATAGTTATAAAAAGTTCATACCTTTCTATTGGGTACATCCAACGATATTGCACAGGTCCCGCTATTTTTGCTTCCAATGCTAGGTGAACACATAAGTGCACCATAATATCCAAAAAAGAAGGAAGAAATATTTTCTCCATCTCACACAATGTAAGAATGATGTGTTCTTGCATGCGATCTAAAACTTCTAATTTCAATGTCTTTGAACATAGCTCCTTGAAAAATATGCTCAATTTAGAAATTACCTCATATACCTTAGGTTGAGATACTTCACGAATAGCAAATGGCAGCATTTGCTCCAAAATTACATGACAATCATGAGATTTGAGTCCCCAGATCTTACGCTTGTCTAAATTTATACATTTGGAAAAGTTAGACGAGTATCCATCAGGAACCTTTATGTCTTCCAAAAATTTACAAACCTTTTCTTTTTGATCCCTCGACAATGTATAAGGAGCTGGTGGCATATGCCATTTCCCATTTACAAGTTTAGGAGCTAAATGTTTTCTAATTTTCAGAAATTTCAAATCATGTCTTGCTTTTATGCTATCTTTAGTTTTTCCTGAGATGTCCAACAAAGTGCCTAAAATATTGTCACACACATTTTTTTTGATGTGCATAACATCAAGATTGTGACGTATCAGCAAGCTACTCCAATAGGGTAAGTGAAAAAAATACTTTTCTTTTTCCAGTTATCATCCCTCTTTGGATGAGTAATAGTTTTCCCGTATTTCATACCATCAAACTCATGAACTTGTGATAGAATCTCATGCCCTGATAACCTTACTGGAGATGCTCTCCTCTCTTCCTTTCCGTTGAAAGTTTTACAATACCGCCATGTATGATCAGCAGGCAAAAAACAACAATGGTCCATAAAGCAAATTTTTGAGCAATTAGGCAAACGCATAGAGGTAGTGTCACTCATACAACAAGGACATGCCTGATAACCTTTAGTAGACCATCCAGATAAGTTAGCATATGCAGGAAAATCATTTATAGTCCACATAAGAGCGGCTCGCATGTTAAAATATTCGCCCGTAACAACATCAAAAGTTGTGGATCCAATTTCCCACAATTGTTGTAATTCCTCAATCATTGGTGATAAATATACATCAATATTATTTCCAGGTGCACTTTTTCCAGGAATTAGTAAAGTCAGAATGGAGTAAGGTTGTTTCATACACATCCATGGCGGTAGATTATATACCACTATCACTACTGGCCAAATGCTATAATCGATCTCAATCCGCCAAATGGGTTAAACCCATCACTTGCTAAGCCTAACCTTACATTTCGACAGTCTCCCGCAAATGACGGATACAACTTATCAAAATGTTTCCATGCTTCGCTATCAGCGGGATGTCTAAGGACTCCATCATCCTTTCTCCTTTCTAAATGCCATCTCATGTCAAGAGACGTTTTAGATGACATGAATAACATTTGTAACCTAGGAGTTATTGGAAAATAACGTAACACCTTTGGAGAGCTCCTATCACGCTTTTTCTCACATATGCTACATTTTTCAAGATTAATATGTTCTTTCCAAAAGAGCATACAATCATTCTCACATGCCTCTATTTTTATATAATTGAACCCCAAATCAGTAATCAATTTTCTGGCTTCATAATATGAGGACGGAACATCAGCCCCTTTCGGCAACGTATTCTTAAACAATTTCAGAATACTAGAAAATGCCTTATTTGTCATCCCGTCCATGCATTTTATTTGGAATAATTTCAAAATAAAAGACAATTTTGATAATTCTTCACAGCCAGGATACAAGGGAAGTTGTGCATCATTTATCAATTTATCTATAATCGGTTCATTGACATGTTTTTTATGAGGCTCTTCTTCATGACAATCATCATTTGTATACTCGCATTCCTCATCTAGTGCATCAACAAACACTATAGGATCACGTGACTCGCGAATCATGGAGATTATATCATCATTATTTCCACCTAATTCAGTCCTAGGTCTTTTGAGAGAGGTTTTAGATTCACCATGATATACCCAACGAATATATCCACGAACAATACCATTTACCATTAAATCTTCAAATATATCATCTCTCTTCTTATGCCGCTTGTTATTGCATGTATAACAAGGACAAGGAACGGTTGGCTCCTCATCCTCATTATTGGTACTATGATTTGAAGACGCATTAGAAAACGCAAAATCAAGAAACTCTTTGACTCCATTTATATACAACTCATTTGTTCTATTATTGCATTGCATCCATTCAACCCTTTTCTTCAATGTATTCGTATTATCCATATCTAAAGAATTTAAATAAGTAAAAATAAGAAAAATTGAGCAATATAGTAAAAATATATTATTCACAATTAGTGAGGTTTTAAATATGGTGCTTATACAGACAGATGTTGTATCACATTGAGAAATGAAGTGGGATCAAAATTCAAAGAATCATGACTAGACAAGCCAAGAAAAACTCTGTGAAGTTTAGAGTACAGACACTACTCTGGACTGCCAATGCCAAAATAAACTACACACTGATTCAACCAAAAAGTCTTTCTGAATTGATAAAGAGACAAGTCAGGAAAAGAGTAATAACTAAGATTAACAACAGTCTTTGGAGTAGCTCATTGAGGAATGGCAGGAAGGGATTGTCTATGGATGTTCTATTAACAAGACTGGTAAACCAAAAAGGAGAATATGCAAAAGCTGGCATGACTACACTGCTAATCAGAACTCAAGTTGGGGATGAAGGAGAATGCAAAAGGACATGATCAAATCAGCATCAAAATCATACAGTGACATACATAAATTGTTCCAATTTATTTCATTCATGAACTGCACAACATGCCCTACCACTGTCAATTACCAGCATTATATCAATGTACTTCCAAGAGATCAGAAATGGATGAATAACATAGGACAAGTTTTCAAAACTCAAATTCAAACATAGAACAAAATTCAATAATTACATTAGACCATTTGATTTATATCATTAAAGGAGAACAATCAAATGGAAGTACGATCTTGTTCTTTTGGATTTAATTTCAAATTATTTCACTTTTGTTTAGCTTTATCCAAATTCGTCACCAAATATCTAAATATCTTATATAAGGCGTCTTATATGCAAAACCACAATAATAAAATTCTAATATAAATGATTGGCAAGATCAGAAGCCTGGGAGCACAAAACTTTCTTATGTTGGACGGGTTACTTTGATTAATTCAGTTCAGAGGAAAGATGGAGCAGGGTGAAGACTAATAACGAGATAGGGAGTTCGTGTAGAAAATCTCAACCAGAGGTGCTTTAACAAAGAGGGACTACACTCCCAGGTAAAGAAACGAAGGATGAAAAGGAGAGTAGAAAAACACGAAAAAAAGCAACAGAAAAGCCAGACAAAGTAAGCCCTTTAAATTTCCTACCCTGCAGCTAAGAACCGAACAAATAAAGACAAGCAGCGAGAATTATATGACATCACTATAGGAACACTCAACATTTTTAAGAACAGCGAGGGCACAAAACACCTACAACCATGCCCATGAATTTTGGATTTTCACCCATTTATCCAGATATACATAGGCAGCAAAGTCCTGCCACATAGACCTACCATTATTCATGGGGATGATGCGTGAATTATATCAGGCAAAAAGAGACAAAATATGAAACCGTATGTAGAGCCCCTTATCCCCCGACGAACACAATCCCTAATTGTCCTAATTTAGATCCACTCAATCCCTAATTGCCCATATCCAATTCACAATTAACAGTTCAAAAACCACAATACACAATTCAAAATCCCCAATTTTAATCTTACAATTGACAAAAATCAATTCACAAATCATAATTAAACTAATTTAATTGAATAAAGAGATAAAACGACTTACTAATGCCACGTACGTTCTTCGTGTATGCACTGATGCGTAGGAAGGCAAAAACGAATATCAGAAGACGAAGAAGACGAAGTAATAGTAAGGTTTAGCAGTTTCAAGAGTTCTGGTTATGGTAGAATTGGGGTTTGTACGTGTTAGGTAGAATTAGCCGCTAAAAATTTCGCGCAAATTGTATAGAATACCGTAGTTTCAGGTTGAATAGGTTAGTGCTATGGTAAATGGGTCGAGATTTCGTAGATTCGTTTGAGTTGAATACATTTTTTTAATTAATAGCAAGACGTTGATAATGATTAGCTTTGTTTTACATACATTCGTTTTAAGACGGTCAAATATATTTACAATTAATCAAATTTAAGTAGTTTAATTACCACTTTTACGCTTTAACGTTACAAATTTTATGATTTAATTTTTTTATATTTCTCGTTTTTATATTTCTCGTAACCCTTGACAATAATAACTTCCTGAATTGACCAAACTTCATATTATAGTATTTGCTGTTATTGCACACTACAAGTCGGGTGGGTCAGTCGTACATGTTGGATTAAAATATAGGGCTGCTCAAATACGAGTTGGGTCATACCGGTTACAAGTCGCATTAGAGTCAGAATAAGGGAACAAAAATATTTTATTACTTGACAATAGCATACCCAAATGTTACGGTGTTATACATGGCACATTATATATAAATTAAATAACTTAATAATAACAGACTCAAATGCCCTTATTTAACGTAGGAAAACTTAGGGTACCAATTCCCACATAAATAAAAATAATTAGGCAAGATGTACTTTAATTCAGATGTACTTTAATTCGTGGTTATGAGGAATAAACAGGCACTATATACTTTTACTTATAGCGAAAAAACAATAATTAGTCACGGTCGTGGCTAAAAACAATAACTAGCCACTTTTTTGCCACGGTCGTGGCTAAAAACAATTATTAGCCACGGACGTCGCTTATTTCTAGCTAATCATAATTATTAGCCACGACTGTGGCTTATTTTGTGGCTAACGACATTTTTTAGTCACGAATGTAGCTTAATCCGTGGCTAAAAGCAACTTTTTGCCACAGTTATATTTTTCACGTGGCATACTTTTTCATACCATTTCATTTTCAAGGAGGGAAACAATTTTTCCCGTGGCTAAGCTATTTTTTTGCCACGAATTACGAATTCCCGTGGCATAATTCGTGGCGCAAGAGATGATTTGTTGTAGTGCTAGTTTATATTTCCGTACTTGGATAAGTTGTGTTTGTACGATAGTAGAAACTAATTTATTTAGATACACATGTATAACAATCAAGTTATTTAGTTGATCCTACTTTCAGTTTCGAAATCTTTACCGTGTTCCAGATAACGAGTATCGTTGTAATGAGAAATGAATGTTAATATGGTACAAAGTGATGTCTATGCTTCAAATTATATGTCAACGTGTTCCGGAAGAAGAATGGTTGAGTTTCGAGGTAGCAATGTGAAGTGTAAGAGAACCAAATTGTTTTAATAAGTTTCCTGGATGTTACCTTGTTTGTACGGGGTGCCATTTTAAATGTGTTCCATATTTGAGTATAAAAATCCTATGTATGATAACCTTCTGAGTGGTTTTCCAATGCTTTTTGTTTCATGTTAATAGGAGTTATATTTGGAGAGAAATAAATATTTTAGTCGACAGTGGTCAAATTGTTTCGGTACTAGTACTGTTTTGACTCATATTTTGAAATGAAATCATTTAAAACTTGGTTATTGTGTATGCATAATTCCAACTCTATTGTTCAGAATGTTCGTTCACGTCTCCAAAATGATACGCCATGTAAAGTCTTAACGAGTCGTTATGTAATTATGATTTTTGTAAGTAGTTGCATAATGTTTAATTGGTGTCATTGTGAGATATGTAAGCTTCATATAAAAGTTTAATCAAATGTGACTTATGAGATGTGACCCCGTGACATCCTGATATGGCATTAGTAACATGAGTAGTAGGCATATGGTATCAGTATGAACCCCACTATATGATAGCGTAACCTTATTTATTTTGTCAAGTTTAATATAGAATCGTTTCGATTATATGTCTAATATTACGACCTCAAAATAATTATGTGCTGCTCGTATGTGATGTCAAAAGCATGTTTACCTGCGATGAGTGTTGTGAGGTAGCAGAATGAAATTTAGTTGGTAAGCTTATTAGCAGGATATAGCAACGTAATTGTTATACGTATTTGTGATTAATTGAACAATGTGAATTTTGTTGATATTCTCTCGTATATTAATGGTTTATCTCTGTCTAGTTCCTCGTAAGTATAATCTTTTTAACTGTTTCAAGTATACTGTTATACCATACAGTGAAATGCATATTGTTGTATTTAGAATCTGATCACGATGTGTTAAATTATTAATTGTTTGACATATGATTTGTGGAAACACTAGTCTGGTGAATTCGTTTACTTTTATCGTTAAATTTCCTTGATTCAAGAGCTACAATTTACATGAACAATGTTTTAGTAAAGAATATTCAGAATGTCTCCATGTAATCTTAATTCCTTCCTGTGACTGGAATATAGTCCTTTGATTGTGCTTATATTTATGACAAACCACCATATACAGGTTTCAAAGATTTCAAAATATTTTTTTTTTCAAAGTGAAGAACCATGATACAGCTTGTAGGTTGATAAGTATAGTGATTGTTTGCAACATGACGAAATTTGTAGCTACGTGTTGTTTAAATCTTGCAAGGATATTTAGTTGTTGCACGTTATGTAAACCTCCTATTTTGCAAGTCATATATATATATATATATATATATATATATATATATATATATATATATATATATATGTATACATATATATATATATATACATATACATATATATATACATATACATATACATATATATATACATATACATATACATATATATATACATATACATATACATATATATATACATATACATATATATATACACATGTATATATATGTTGATAGTATCATGATAAATGATGTAATGTGAGTGGATGGAAATGTACCTAAGTGACTTTAACTTATTGATATCTAGGAAGGTTAAACGGTCTTGTTAGTCTATGATTTGTGTATATCTTGTAAAATATGTCAATGCTCCATGTTTAATTACGTTAACTAACCTTGCTCTATGTATTTTCTAAAATATGATGTTGCTTCTATAATATGATTACGAACATGAAATGTTTTAAATTGACAATTATTAACTACGAGTTGCTGATTGTCTACATTGGTGTAATTTGCTGGGTTGTGTTAAAATCTCAAAAGAGGATATAGGTGTTAGCTACTATGATTCTGTTTTACTGCGTCGCACGATTCTACAGATCCTAATATCATATTATCGTTCGGGGTTGCTTGATTATATGCTATTAATTCGTATTCATAGACTTTGATGCTCAAAGTGATTATTTGTGATGGTTATTTTTAATAATTGTGATTACAAATTTTATTGATATTCATAAGATCTCATTTCTTTGCTACTTCTATATTATTGATGAGACGGGGTAAGAGTGGTATGATTATGACTCCATAGATGTAAGGAGTGGTGTATGCAGTTTGGTTCATTGTTTGAGGCGATCAGGTAGTACTAGACATGGGTCTAGCCGATACTTTGGTATGTACAAAGTGACGTATATTGGATTGTTTAGATTTTAATAATGATAAGTTTGAAGCAATACGATGATGAGTGTTGTATGCCATCCATTTTATTTCTATGGGGTTTCAGATATTACTTGACTCTTGAGGTCTTTTACCGGGATTGGGAATTGCAAAATGAACATTGATTGGGGTTTTTGGTTATTTGAGCATTGTGTTTTAATTGTTGTATCCTTTGTCCTTGAAACGTGGGTGAGTAGCTTAGAGTTATTCTCTAAGTGTTGAGCAGTTCCTTTAATGGAACATTTGACAGTATGATATTGAAATAGAGATGACAATTGGTTACTTGGAGTACGATTTCATGAGATGGAGTAGTGGGAAAGACGGAGTAATGAGCTTGAAATTTTATAATGAGGTTTCGGGGACGTAACCACGTTTTAAGGAGGATAGGATTGTAAAATCTTAATGATTTTATGTTATGGCTATTTGTTATGACATGACTATTTGGTGTATGGTGATTGTTTATACTCGATAATCCTGATAAATTCGGTTGTGCATTTTATTGTGTTTCGTGGAGTATTCTTTATTTTATTTATACGTTAAACTTTGGGGACAAAGTTTTCTTACCGAAGGTAGAATGTAATATTCCGTGTTTTAAGGTACCTTTATTAGCCTTGAGGTATGTGGTATTCCGTTTTGTGTTCGTTACATGCCTAGTGACCAGATTGTTGACCATGGGATGATGAACTTCGGGACGAAGTTCATTTTAAGGAGGAAAGACTATAATACCCTGTATTTTCATAGTCCATAATAGTGAGTTGTTTATTTATGTTTTTATCAAAATGACATATAATTATATATTATTTGTTAAGCAATTGCAAGTTATTATTATTTGTTATAAGTACTTGTTAGATTATAAGTTGCGACTTGTGAACGGGGATTAGTGTTATTATGTTTCAAGTTTATATTGAGTATGTGGTATGTGTTGGCGTATGATTTACGCCTGAGTTTTGAGTACGGTGATACGTGTGCGGGGTTGAACTTCGGGACGAAGTTCATTTTAAGGGGGAGAGACTGTAATACCCCGAACATTTAGATAACTTTGGTGCGCGATTATTTTGAGTATTGTTGTGATTCGTTACGTGATGGTATTTAAACGCTTTTACACTCGATAAATAAATTATTGTATGGTGTTGATATATGTCGACCATGGGATTTGATCACGGGACCTTAGGACCACTTGAGCCTCGTTTTGTGTGCCCGACACAAAACAGGCCATACTCGTCCAAATCCTAATCTACACTAACCCTAACACATACAGACCACTCTATGCCGTCATATGGAAGGGGAATTCTACCCTATTTCGAATTCACTTTGCACACACCCCAAGACCTAACCCTACTGCCGCCACTGCATAGAAGGAGAAAGAGAGAGTTTTTCCAGCCAGTCAAGACAACCTAGGACCCGTCGTTTTGAACTAGAGGTCAGGTATATATGTCGGTTGTTTTGTTTATGCGATGTAGCCATTCGTCTTCATATTGATGTCGATGGGTGGTACGTCTCTAGTCTCCGGCATGGGTCGTGTTTTCTGTTCTGGTGGTCCGCGGGGTAGTCAGGTAGTGGTGTTCACGGTGGGTGTAGTCAGTGTTGTTGGTGTCGAAAGGGGGTTTCGTTTCCCCTGTTTGCATCTATACTAGGTGTACGTGTTCAAGGGGGGGTGTTTATGAGTGGTACCACCGTTGACTCGGGGGAGGTCGACACGGTGGTACCACCGTCGGTTGTAGATCAGGTGTCAGGGAGGCTAAAGGTGGTGGTCTTGGTCTGTGTCAGTCGTAGCACTGTTGTCGACAGGAGTGTTCGTACATGTGGTTTGTGGCGGCTGGGTGAGGAACCGTGTCTGTTCAGAACCACGGTTCACCTCGCCGGCAGGAGTCGACCAGTTTACCGGTGGTCGCAGGTGTAGTGGGTGGTTCTGGGAGCGGTGATGGATGTTGGCTGGTGTCTGCGGTGGTGCGTACGGTGGCTGTAAAGGGGCGTTTAGGTCGTGTCATGTGTCGGTATAAGGGGTGTTGGTGTTTCGTTTTTGTGGTTTCCATAATAATGATATTATTATTATTAGTATTCCTTATTATTATTATTATTATTATTATTATTATTGTTATTATTATTATTATTATTATTCTTACTTTTGGTTACGGGTTTTGGTTGTTGCTTCGTGTTAATTAAATACATGAGTCGGGAAGTTAGTGAGTCATGGGAGTTTCTATTTTGGGAAAGTTTTTATTTATGGAAACTTTCCACTTATGGAAGGTTTCTATTTATAGAAGTGTGGATTGTTATTGGGTTCGAGAAGTTGATTAATTCGTTACGAATACTTGTTTAGGTAGCGGTTTTCGAGTGGAACATTTCTAGCGAGCTTTGGATTTGTCTGCGCTTCTGCTATTCGAGGTAGGGGAAATACTGTGTATAAAATGATGATTAGTCTGTTGTTATTTGATGTTAACCATGATTATTTTATATTATCATTTGATTGGTATATTGTGTTATTTGATTATATATTTCTGTGACACGATACGAGGTGATGATAAATGGGTCTTGTGATTGGTGCGGAGATAATGGGTCTTGTGATTGGTGTGGAGATAATGGGTCTTGTGATTGGTGCGGAGTTAATGGGTCTTGTGATTGGTGCGGAGAAAATGGGTCTTGTGATACGGTGTGCAGATTAATGGGTCTTGTGATTCGGAGTGGAGATGTTTGACTTTCTATTTATAGTAATGCTTGTCTACTTATTTTTCCTCTACTCAACCTCGGGGTTGACCCTGTGTATTCGTGATCACCTGTGATGAACCAATTTATTAGGGAGCAGATTGACAGGTGTTTGAGACTATGGGAGCTAAGGGAAGGGAGAGCTTGGATCCGGACCAGATTAGAGTCTAGATCACTATAGTCTTTTATCATGAGTTGTACTTTATTTTTATAAGACAGTTTTGAAACAGTTGTAAGAACTTGTTACCGAGTTTAACTTTTAATAATTAAAGTACTGTTATCTTTCTTTTGTATCTACTGCCTCGGGAAACCGAGATGGTAACACCCTTATTTATCTGGGGAGTCCTAGTCCAGGCCCTTAAATAAATGGGGGTGTTACACGTTTAATACTCCTAATTTAATTAGGTGTACTCATGTAACATATATTATGAACTTTATTTATAATCAACTTTATTGTCTTAAATTACTACACTAAAAATTATTTTATATTTTTTTTTTGTTTCTCTCCTAATATTTAGATGTGGGATATATTGTTAATCTTAATTAAAATCTAAAAAATTTTCTTTGTTCTTCAAATTTTTAGATGTGGGATAAATTGTTCATTCTAAATAAAATATTAGGTACTCATAAAATTAATAAGCAACTTTATCTGTTTTTTCGATCTCTACTAATATTTAGATGTGGGATATATTGCTAATCTTAATTACAATCTAAAATTTTTTCTTTGTTCTAATTTTTAGATGTGGGATATATTGTTAATCCTAATTAAAATATTCATATTTAGACGTGTGATATATTGTCAATCTTAATTAAAATCTAAAACACTTTATTTGTTCTTCTAATTCTTAAATGTGGGATATATTTTTAATGGTAATTAAACTATTAGGTACTCATAAAATTAATAATCAACTTTATCTTGTTTTTTCTTTCTCTCCTAATATTTATATGTGAGATATATTGTTTATCTTAATTAAAATCTAAAAAAAGTATTTGTTCTTCTAATTTTTAGATGTGGGATATATTGCTAATCCTAATTAAAATTTTAGGTACTCATAAAATTAATAATCAACTTTATATTTTTTTTCTTTCTCTCCGAATATTTAGACGTGGGATATATTGTTTATCTTAATTAAAATCTAAAAACCTTTATTTGTTTTTCTAATTTTTAGATGTGGTATATAATGTTCATCCTAATTAAAATATTACGTACCCATAAAATTAATAATCAACTTTACTGTCTAATGTTATCTACTACTCAAAAATTGTTTTATACCTATTTTTCCCTTTCTCATCACCCAATATTTAGACGTGGGATATATAGTAATATTAATTAAAATCTAAAAAACTTTATTTGTTCTTCTAACTTTTAAATATGAGATTTATTGTTAATCTTAATTAAAATAAAAATAATTTTCTTTGTTCCTCTAATTTTTAAATGTGGGATCTATTTTTAATCCTAATTAATATATTTGGTAGTCATAAAATTAATAATCAACTTTATCTTTTTTTTTCCTCCGAATATTTAGACGTGAGATATATTGTTAATCTTAATTGAAATCTAAATAACTTTCTTTGTTTTAATTTTAGATGTGGGATATATTTTTAATCCTAATAAATATATTAATATTTAGATGTGGGATATATTGTCAATCTTAATTAAAATCTAACTTTCTTTTTGCTTCTAATTGTTAAATGTGGGATATATTATTAATCGTAATTAAATTATTAGGTACTCATAAAATTAATAATCAACTTTATATTTTTTGTTTTTTATTTCTCTCCTAATACTTAGATGTGAGATATATTATTTTGTTGGGAAATGTGTCCTCAACAATAATGCGATCACATAATTAAATCTCATGACGAGAATATGCAAGGGATGATCCGAAATTATATAGTCAACTGACCAATTCAACATTAATCGGTAATGATTGGCTGACTAGAGTTTGACATTACTGTCGTATGACGGTGGTGGTCAGTTGATCCCTTTAGGTCACACCTACAGGGCAATTCCCTTAATTGATATTTTGATCAATTGTATAAGATACGAGTTGATCAAATTCCTTAAAATCAAATATCGAGAAATCAGAGGTTGAATCTTAATGTAAGATTTGTATTTGAAATTGAAACGTGTCAATTCTCAAATATTAATCGATTTTTATGAAACGTCGAAATTAGAATGAAAAAGGTTCGTGGTTATTACAAATATTGTATATCGTATTGACGATTATTTTAATGACCATATTATGAGACGGTAATTATGAATTACTAAGTAATTTGTTAATAATGATTTAATTAATTTAGAGATAATATTTATTTGATAAATATGTATTTTAAATTAATACAATTGTATTTCTTGACATAGGATGTCACATGTCACACAATTGTACAAATTACAATTTGTAAAATGAAAGTCCATTTTACATAATATGTGCCGTGTATTATGGGTGTGTTTAAGGGATTATTTATTCTTTTAAACATAATCATTAGATAGGGATGATGGCTAATGTGTAGGCATGCAACCCTAATTGCATGGGTAAGACAAAGAGCATCCAACCCTTCCCCATGCACTCAACCACACGGCACACTCAACCCCACCCTTATATGTAAATTGTTCACATCATTTTCATTCTAACCCTAATGCAACATTTTTCTAGTAAGAAAAATTCTAATAAAACCTCTCATATGATTATTTTCTCTAGTAAGAAAAATAATATTCTTAGTAATTAAATATAATAGAGATTATATTTAAGACTATAGTTGTTATTGTATTGTCTTGGTTTGTTCTAATACGATTAGAACTCGATTTTAAGAAAACCGATTTTGCTCACCTAGTCCGTGAGATTTTCAGTATTAAGGGTAAGTCTTGGGTAAGTCTTGGGTGCATCGTAAAGGAGGCAAACTACTTTGGTTGCTCCGTGGAGGATCGTCCTAGCATATATTTGGACCGAATGTAAGGGTGCGAATCTTTCATTTCCGCATTTTGTTTTGCATGCATAAAGATCTTGACCTATAATTAAAGAGTTAATTTGGTAAATATATTAGTAAGACTAATTTTGTATTCGGGCTAGTACGACGAACCCTACATATTTATCTTAATTAAAATCTAAAGAACTTTCTTTTTTCTTCTAATTTATAGATGTGTGATATATCATATATTGTTAATCCTAATTATTTCGTAATTTATTTTCGCATTACGTTGTTTACTCAATACAATATTTTTTACACCAAATTTTCCATTTGTTTGCGCTTCTCTAGAAAAACCTTAAATCTAATTCTCTCTTCCTTCTCTCTAATATTGAACATTTACCATCTTCAACCCCATTAAAAATTTCCAATTATGAACGATTATTCAAGTGACTAATAGGTAATTAATTCATTAATCTTATATTACTTATTAATTTGATTATTTTTTTTCTAATATAGTTTCTTTTTTAATTAGGGTTTGTTCATAAACATAAAAAGAAGAATCATTGCTTGTTTTTCTACGTAGTCTCTCTATTTCAATCACCTTTTTAATACTGTGTGAGGAAATATTTTAATTAAAGGTAAACAAATGATTGTGATAAAGGGAGTAGTATATTTTGCTTTAAACTCTTTTAAATCTCCCAATAGTCATAGTCAGTTTGCCAAGACTTTTCTTTCGTTAGTTATTCTCAGGTATTTCAATTTGTTTATCAAATTTACGTATTGACATGCTTAATAATACTACGTACTTCAATTTGTTTACCAAATAATGTATTGACATGCTTAATACTACGTACTTCAATTTGTTTAGAAACGTAGTTCATCATTTTCATCAATTGGTACTAAACAAACGTACTTCATCAATTTGTGTTTTTTACGTTTTTCTCAAAGTAGTACAGTTTTTTATTTCTTTATCTTTTCTTTTAATACAATGTTGCACGTACTACGTTGTATGTGCTCGAAGTAGTACACATTTTGATATTAGAGAGAGAAATGAAAAGGAAAATGGGAGGGGTAAAATTGTCAACAGTGTACTTCATTGAGTAAAATGTGTACTGCGAAAATCAGGATCCTTAAAATATTAAGTACTCATAAAATTATTAATCAACTTTATCTGTTTTTTTCCTTTCTCTCCTAATATTTAGATGTGCGATATATTGTTAATCCTAATTACAATTTAAAACACTTTCTTTGTTCTAATTTTTAGATGTGGGATATATTGTTAATCCTAATTAAAATATTAATATTAACCAAGTGGTGTTAGTCCAGTGGTAACTGAGTTAAACCTTAAAGCTTGCAGAAATGCAGGAGTTGAGAGGTCTCAGGCTCGATTACTAGATGCGGCGATGACCACTTGGCCACTGCAGCTCTCGAAGGGGGTGTCTTACATGGTCCATGTGGTGGTGCGGGAATGCATGGACCCGGGGGGTTTAAACCCCTCGTTACCAAAAAAAAGGATGTGGGATATATTGTCAATCTTAATTAAAATCTAAAAAACTTTCTCTGTTCTTCTAATTTTTTTTTTTGTTTTTTGGTAAAAGGTAAGCGTGTATTAGTAATAAAAGATTAAAAGATCAAATCCATGTACAAGAGAAACACTGGCTAACCAGTGATAGTAATTCTATCAATAAAACATTTATCTCTAGATGTAAGCTGCCCTTTTGCACTGCCCTGTATGAACAATTGTGCTTCTTTGATAATATGCTTGCTGAGCATGTCTGGATGACTCAAAATCCCTTCAATTCTACATAAGTTCCTCTGCTGCCAAATCTTGTAAATCACAGCATTGATGACCCCGTTGATCACTGCTCGTTTAAGTTCAGATCCCCCAATCCTCAGTCTCCATTGATTAGGCAGACTATTAACCATCTTAACTCCTAGCCAATCCCCTACTG
Source organism: Silene conica (assembly GCA_029255685.2). Classification (NCBI taxonomy): domain Eukaryota; kingdom Viridiplantae; phylum Streptophyta; class Magnoliopsida; order Caryophyllales; family Caryophyllaceae; genus Silene; species Silene conica. The sequence goes on along the minus strand of CM055318.2, from coordinate 44,473,890 downwards.
CTGACACAACTCGCTGACTGTACTCACACTGGCAGAACAAGTGCAACATAGATTCAGTATTGTTCTGACAGATGCAGCACAAGTCATCTTGTACAATGTTGTGTTTCTTAAATTTCTCCTTGACGTTCATAGCTTAATGCTGGTATAACCATGCTGTTACCCTATGCTTAGGAAGAGTCCAACGATTCCACACCAGATGTCCCCAATTTACCTCTGGTTGCTTTTCTCTACACCAGTGATAGCCCTTTGCAGTAGAATATCCTGCACTGTCCAGCCAGTCTTCATTGTCAAGGCAGACTAAAATAACTCTTTCACTTTGCATATATTCCTCCACCCCCAACTAGTGTCAAGAGAGGCTTATATTCCTTCCAATCTCGTCCTTTCAAATAAACTGAATGGACCCATTGCACCCACATCTTATGGGGTTGAGTATGAATCCACCAGGCCAATTTTGCAATAGTTGCCCTATTCCATTTGCAGCTTTGGATAAGATTTAATCCTCCTTCTGAGAATGGAGTGCATACCTTGGTCCAAGCAACCAATGGAGTCTTGGTATATTCAGTCCCTTTTTAGTTTATTAGAAATAAATAATTAACTCATAAGAAAACTATTTATCCCTTTTTATAACAATTGGATATTTTATATGAGTAAATTAAAAATAAATCCCTTTTAAAATAGGGTTTTTAAAAATTACTCCCTTATATAATTTTTTTCTAAAATTACTCCCTTAAGATAAACTTTTGTTAAAAATTGCTACAAAACTCCAATTTAGGTTACGTATTCTGTATGTTTTTGAACTTATTCTCCATTGTTATACCTCTCAAAGTAGAAATTGGTTATGTTACAAACGGAATCACTTCATAAACTTGTAGAATAAGTCACTTCAATAAGAGTTTTGAAGCAATTATTGATAAAAGTGTATCTTAAGGGAGTAATTTTAGAAAAAAATTATATAAGGGAGTAATTTTAGAAAACTGAATTTTAAAAGGGAGTTATTATTAATTTACTCATTTTATATTAACCACTTAAGATTAATAATTCAATATTGTAAATAGAAAACAAGTCACATTAATTCTCACGCCGATTTTGTAATTTAAAATCGTTTCAATCACCGTTCATTAATCCAAACATTTCTTCTTGTAGAGTTATAGCTATGAGCTAAAACTTGAAATCAATGCATACTAAAGTTATAGTTGAGAAGTATAACTTTAGTCAACCTCCGTTTCTTGATATCTTATCCTAACCAATCTTTATCAAGACTTGGAAGGAGCTTGCGATTTTCTATCAATCTTCGATTAGTCAACCCTTTGACTAACAATCTTAAATCTTTTATATTGATTGACGAGATATTCCAATCTTATATTCTGTACACTTAGCACACGATTATACGCACGAGTATGTAATATATTTAGCTAGATTTGTCATTATCAAAACACAAACATATAGACTTAATATATATATTTTAATATATGGTTCAACATATATAATATATAAAATATTTAATTAGGTAGTTTAAAAAGTTGGAGACTACCACGTCGTTCGAAAGAAGGGCTCAAATATATACTTATATACTAAAACTTTCTTTGTTCTCCTAAATTTTTAGAAGTGGATATACTTGTAATCCTAATTAAAATATAACAAATAATTAATTAGGTAGTTAAAAAAATTGGACTCTATCACGTCGCTCGAAAAAAAGCCTCAAATATATATTTATATTAATTTATATTTTTAACGTGATTTTTTTTCGTAGTATGAATATCACTCAACATAACATTTTTTACGCAATATTTTTCTTTTACATATCCTTGCCTAAAAAATAATCACGACCAATTTCTCTCGATTCTCAACAAGCAAAAAAATAAATAAATCTAATCTAATTTCTTTAATTAGGAACTCAAATTGGATGTAAATTAACACGTTGAGAATGCTAATATTGAACAGCATAATGTTTTCATCAATTCATCCATTCTCAAAAAAATAATTATTTATTTTAATTCATCAATTCTCAAAAAAATGATTATTTATTTTTATGCTATGTTTTGGGGCTTATTAGGGGTTTGGTGGTTAAATGGTGGTATGAGGCGACGTAAGTAGTGTCAGGCAGACGTGTGGCTGGTTAAGGAGTGGAGCAGCAACACGACGACAGTAGCCGGGATAATTGGTGGGAGGAATTAAAAGACGACGGTAGTACGGGGTGCTAGACACGTTGAACGGACGAGATAGTATAATGAATGTGTTGAATATAAGGGTACTTTTGTGAGACTGAGGGGGACAATGGGCAATTATTGTTGGAACTCTTAGAAATAAAGTAAGGTTGTCTAAATACACATTCCAAGCAAAGGTTAACATTAAAGAGTGTTTTCATCAATTGATCATACTCCCTCCTATTCAACATAATCTTCCCTATTTGGGGAAGGCACGGAGAATAAGGAGGGGATTATTATATGGAAAGTATTGGTGTGGGGTTGGGTAATTGGAGAGAGGGTATGTATTGTGGGTTAATTGTTGTGAGTAAGGTGATTAAAATAAGTATAAAGTATGAGTATGGTGGGGTATTGTGGTGAGGTGAGGTGATTAAAATATGTATAAAAACTTTACTAAATAAGGAAATAGGGAAGGTATTGTGAATAGACGAAAAAGGAAATAGGGGAGGTTATGTTGAATAGGAGGGAGTATATTATATGGATGTCCATATTTTGGAATATTCTACCATGTATTATGATATATAAACTCCACTCCATACAAGGGTCGGCTAGGGTCCTAACACAAAGACCTGGACCCGAATTTTTTATGTAAGACCCATATCCGACCCATACCCGAGCGAGTCTCAAAAATTCAGACTCATACCCGACCCATTAGGGTCAGACCCTAAGGGTCTAGGTCGGGGACCCGACCCACTGCCATCCCTAGTAGTCGCGCTAACTACGTCACGACTCGGTTTTACCGTTAATCACACCGTAATTATCTTGACCTAATTTCACCCTCTCAAGCAAAAGGTCACGACATATGTCATCAACCCAATCATTTTCACTTTACAACATTCCCAATCATTTTTCACATTCTCTACTCCATATTTCCCTCTCTCACCTTTATAATTACTAGTGTGTAACCCGTGCATAAATGCACGGGTATAATATGAATCTATGTATAAAAAATTTATGTAGTTGTCAGTTTAACTCAAAAATATAAATATTTTGTATAAATATAGAAATGTTTAAATAAGTGAATATATATGTATAAAATCTATAAATAGTTTAAAAATAAATATCCATTCTTACACCTTAAATATTGATTGAAGACAAAACAAACGTAAAGATAATAAAAGTCCTTAGGGAAATCAAAGGAGGAAGACGACACGGGTAATCTCATCGTTAATGTGAAAAAGTACAATATTACGTTATAGCTGAATGACTCCCATAAACCATGATGTAAGAGGTCGGAGATACTCAATTTTACAGTTGCATTAGCAAAACATAGAGATTGTTTCCGAATGATAATCCGGAAATAAAAACAGAGATGATTCAAATCATTATTCCTTCATCGTAAGAAAAATCTCGTTTAAAATGTCATTTTTCTATATTTCGTCCAAAATCAAAGAATTAATGAGACTGACTCCATCAAGTACAACAATATCAAACATATTAGTGCAATTTTAAATATAAATACCAACGGAATGTTGTAAATGTTTAATGATACAGGCCCACACCGAGTACTAAAATCAAAGAATTAAAAAGCTCATTTTAATCACGCCATATCCAATTTCCTTGCATTTGTGCCTTCAAATTGAAATTGAACTTTGACACCGTTCGTTGTTTCCCTGGAATGGAAACACCAAATGTTAATATAGTGTAACATTCATGTAACATCCCGTATTTTCGTAAATTATATTTTAAAGGTTTTAATTATTTTTACGGAATAAAATGATATTTTAATATTTATTGAAAAAGTATTTTACATAAATCGTTAAGATCCGTCTTAAGAACCTTAAGTCCTTAACACGAATATAACTTGGCAAGCTTAAGTCCGTATCATAAAACCCGTTCATATTTCAAACCCGTTTTCATTTAAACGGAAAGGACAATAAAACCCTACAATTCCACATTGAATGTCGACATAAACTTCATCACCAAAAACATTTCACTGCATCTTTTACTTCTTCATTTCTCCTTAAAACCTCCAAGCTTAAATTCGATTTTCAATCATCATCCGAATTCCAAACCAAGGCAAGTTTTACATTTCTGAAATCCTCATGAAATTTGCAAGATATCTATCACTTCCAATTTCCTTTTCCTTCAACTTGAAAAATGGCCTGTTTTGGTAGGAATCCGTTTTAGTCCCTTAAATCCGTTTTTCTTGTTGTAAGTGAAGGTTTAGAAGAACCCAAGGTGGCTAGTGTCGAGATTGAAGAGGAGCTAGGAGCATAATCGCTTAAGAGGTGACAATTAAGAGAAACTCGGCCTTATTTGTGATATTAGCACTTTTCTTGTGTAAGATGGTTTTAGTTTCTGATTTTTCATGTTATGATTGTTGTTGAGACTTAGTAACATGCTAGGATTACGTAAGAAAGACCTTCACATGCTTGATTGTGTTATATATGCTTTGATGTTGAAATTTCAGAAATTATGTGCTTAAGACGGATACAAAGAATAATCTTGTTGAGGCTTAATTGTGGGATTTAATACTTGTTTTTGATGTATATGATGATTATATAAGCTGGGTACTCTTTGTATGTTGCGATTTTAGAAGTTTAGAACCGATTTGAGATGATTTGAGTCTTGTAGGGAAATGTCGATTTTTCGTGCAGGGACTCTGAGCCGGTAGGCTGACCGGCAGCCGGTCGGCCGGCTCAGAGTCGGGGTGTTGATTTTGAATGTTCTGAAATTTAGGAAAAGGGTTCTGAGCCGGTGGGTCGGCGGCCGGTCGACCGGCTCAGAATCCCACTTGGGTGTTTTGTGGAATTTTGCAAAGGCTTGGGGAAGGACTCCCAGCCGGCAGACCGGCAGCCGGTCCACCGGCTGAGAGTCTCTCCTTGTTGTTTAAATTTTGAAGAAGGGCTTAGGGGAAGGGGCTCTCATCCGGCTGGCCGGCGGACGGCCCACCGGCTGAGAGCCTCTTCTCATTGTTTTCAGATTTTCGCAATGGCATGGGAAGGGACTCCCAGCCGGCCGACCGGCAGACTGTCCCGGACCGGCTGAGAGCCCCTGTTCTCATTGTTTGGTTTATAACTTTCAAACGGTTATTCGGTTTTGTTTGAGATTCGTTCCGTGTACCTTTGATGTGAGTTTGAGGTCCCCGAAGGATGGGCGGCACTATATTGGGTTCGGGAATGGAGAGAGGATAGAGACCCCCCCGGTCGGGTAACCGAAAGGGAAACCGGCTCTCCCTCAACTTAGTTCCCGGGATCAATTAAGTGTTGATTAGAAGTATAAGAAACTAGAACTATAGATTAGTTTCTATATTTGAATGATATTGTATTGATGCGTATTAAGGTATGCCTTAAGCTGGCCTCTGAGCTTAATACGTGAGCTTGTTGTCATATATGGGGATATGCATTAAGCTGGCCTCTGAGCCCTATATGTGTATGGTTGTCGTGTCTGGGATATACCTTAAGCTGGCCTCTGAACCCATACATGTTTATTTGTGATCGCGTTGGAACATGCCTTAAGTTGGCCTCTGAGTCTGACGAGTAGAGCAGCTGCACAACGGGGTAGCTAAGGTACTGACACCTTGCCCGGAGTGTAGATGTTGATGCTAGGACATGCCTTAAGCTGGCCTCTGAGTCTAGTGTCTTGTGATACAGTGAAGGGACATGCCTTAAGTTGGCCTCTGAGTCCTTTACTTTTGGTTGCTAGTCCATGCGTTGTGATGTCGCTTCTGAGTCTAGTGTCTTGTTGATTGGCAGGTCTATGCCTTAAGTTGGCCTCTGAGTCCTTGCTTGTGATTTTGGTATTTAGGTTATGTCTTAAGTTGACCGCTGAACCTTTATACTTGCTGAATGATTGGTATTTAGGTTATGTCTTAAGTTGACCGCTGAACCTTATACTTGCTGAGTTTTATCTGCTTGCCTAGAGTTGGTACAGTGTCAGATATAGATGTGGATATTGATGAGTATGATACTTGACTTTGATATTGTTCATCCAAGGCATTGGGTGACTCTTTAGTCAGTTTCGTAAATGGTTTGGACTGAAAGACCCCCCCCCCCCCCCCGGGCCGGGCAACCGGAAGGGAAACCGGCTCTCATTCAAAATAGTTTCCGAAGTTGGTTGAGAGCCTTGCGTTAGTAATTGCATGATGATATGAATTTCAGTTATTGAGATATCTATACTTCAGATGTTTATATATGCTGGAGTATTCTGTTTGTATTTCTGTGTTACGTGTCGTTACAAAAGGTGGCTAGGAGAACTCTAGTCACTCCCCACTGATTGTGGCGTATATGTTTACATATATGTAGGTACATGCAGGTTGGCAGGGGTTGCTGAGAGCTAGCGAGTGATGATCCGCTTGTCATCTTATGACTTACACTTTACGATAGCTACACTCTAGTTTTGATACAGTTGTTTCTTTTGAGTGCCTGTAAGGATGTTCCATCCCAGGCTGTTGTATATATTTTACTTCAGTACTTAGAACTGTTATACTTATCTATTTCTGTTTATATCAGTTTCAGTTTTCAGTTTTAATTCACCTCGCATGTTTATGTTAAAAAGTTTTAATTCCGCTGCATTTTTAGTACTTTGTATGAATTTTATTTTCCGCTTTCGCGAGGGGTTTTACAATTCATACTTTCTAATTGTGAGATAATTTGCATTTTCAGCATTGCATATGCAGTAGCATATTCTCGAAAGTTCTAGGGTTTATTAGATTTTAAATAATCTGTTATGTCTCATTTAATGTGTCCTAGGAAATCTAAGTTGCACCAAGGCTAGATTTGATTAGTGTCTCATCCATGGAGCATCTTAGGCGCACTCGAGGCGCGCCTTTACAAACTAAAACGGAGTATACAAAATGCGAGCCCTCCAATATGTTTTCCATACGTTGATCACTGGCCCATATGACAATGTTTTAGCTAATTTGGCAAGGTGGAACAAATTAAAATATACGGAGTAATAAAATTTAGTACATATTATTCCGTCTAATTCCTTTGAATTGACCTATTTGTTCAAAATCCACATCAGAAATTTTGAAAAATAGAATGATTTAGTGTCGGAGGGTGTATGCCTTAAAATAGTAATCTCACAATGATTAAATCAAATTAAAAATGAGCATTTCCTAATTTGGTAGTCGTATAATTGATAGTAACATAACCATAATTTTATAACCAATACTTATAGCTATATTGCGCAGACAATCACACACTGGACACTCGGACATAGGTATGACACTTGAATACTGAATTTTATACCAAAAACATGATATTTTTTCATATAATAGTCAAATGCGACACATGGACACGTATTCGTGTAGGATACACAAATCACTTACTTCGTATTCATCTATAAGAACGGTCTAACCCCAGTTACCTACCTAAAATTTTCATTATCATCCTCTTCAAGACTTCAATAGCCAACTTTATTTATTCTGTTAAGGCTTTGTTCTGTTAAAGCTGTTAGCAGCTACTACTAAGCAAACTAAAAATTGTGAAAACTCTCAACTCCTTCCTCTAAAGCTTAGTAGTTTGGAGCTAACTTATTATAAGATGTTGGTAGAGTTGTAGGGTCTATTAGATGAGCTATTTATGCAAGGTGAAACAAACTGTAATAATGACCTTATAAAAGGGTCAAATGTTGGTATAACTGAATATGAACAATTGAACACTACAAATTCAACAACTGAAAAACTAAATGTCAAAGGAGATAAAAAATGTTACGAAATCAAAAAAAAAGATGGTATTGCAGTAATCAAACTTGTGCATAGAATCTTTAAACTCCTCTGCAACCATTAATCTCGGATCACTCCGACTATAATTTTTGGATTAAAAATCAAACAAAGGGCCCTAATTTTTAATATTCAGTCATTTCATAATCAACTAAGTTAAACATCTTTAGATTTCACCTTAAATCATAAGCAAACACAGCCGAAATAAGAAACAATATCAAATAATGCTGCCATCTTGATTTTATTTGGAGATAGACCTGCCACCATTAATCAAGTTTATTTCTTGAGTAGTTAATTTGGAGAATTGCATAGTCTAATAATTTAGTCTTTTTGATGTCTTAGTTTAGTGATGAAGACGGAAGTATCCTGGATAATAGGTCCTAGGATCGATTCCCCCTCCCCTCTATTGTAATGCGCCCAAGTGCGTGTTTCGTTGAACCAACAAAAAATAATTGAGCATTTTTCACGCTAAACACCCCAATCATTTTCGCAAATTAAGTCGCTTACCATTAATCGAATTTGCCATCGTCAAACTAAGTAATTTAAGTTAATCCCCAAATTAGATCACATCTACAAAAACTACGTATAACCTAAAACGACTGCGACGAAGAAAAATGACAGAAAAAAAAGGAATTACCGGGTAATTAAAAGACTATAGTAGAAATAATATGAAAACTATCACAAATTATTCGATATTTCGCAGAGATGGCTAAATATAACAACAATTCATTATTTTCAAAAATCCTCTTATAATAAATGATGTTCAAAAGTAATTAAATTGTTTGTAAATAATACAAAATTGTGACGGGCCACATATAATTTATGTTTAAAATATTTATAATGTTTTGCCAATAGCCAACAACATTACAAATATTGAAAAATGTCTTTATAAACTACATTTGTTAATATATTACATTTATTAGTTTGTATTTCTCCAATATAAAATTTCCAAACCCTTATTACGGGTAACCTAAAAAATACGGAGTAGTAATGTAAAGTCGGTCATGTTTCAATAGTAACATAAAGTCGACAACAACTAATAATTTTGACTCTTATATGACAATTGGATTGAGAGTTGAGACGGAGTCATCTTTGTTCTGGGAGGAAATATTTCGTCTCAATTTACCTCTTGCGATGGATGTTTAATGCCAACGTTACTTTTAGGACAAAACCAAATGACGTTTTCGACGGACATTTCTGTTATGTTGGCCTTTGTTTTGCGTACTATAGTGTTAAAGCAATTTATAATATTTCACATATGCTAAAAAACATTACAAATATTGAATATTTTCTTCCACTACATTAATAGTTATATTATATTCATCAAATTGTTTTCTTTCACCTTAAATTTCCGGACCCTTCTTACACTTGACCCCAAAAATAGTTTCATAAAATCGATCATGTCTAAAAACATGTCGTGATTAATAATAGTTAATAAAACTATTATGTGATAATTATTAAAAAAATATGGTTGGATATTAAATGCTTTGCAAAAATCTGGTATTTATGTGGAAATTAAAAGTATAAGTTGATAAAAAGTACAGACTACTACTTTTACAGTTTATCAAAAATTCAGGAAATTAAGATGGCGAAAAGATCGAGACAAATGAACAATAGCGTGGAGTAACTTTTAAAAAGGGTGTTGCTCATTCAAGTACAAAGTTTACTCATTCATGAACATAAATGACTCTAATACCCCTTTTATTTTAATAATTTTCGTTCAATACCCTTGAGTCTCTCTCTTCTTTATTTACTATTTTCTTACTCTAATTGCCCTCATCCAACCACATCCACCGCCCTCGCCGCCACCTCGATTGCGCCACCTGCCGCCGCGGCCTCTATTTACTTGTAAGAAAGGAAGAACCATCAGGTGACCTACAAAAACCCAACAAAATTAATAAAAAAAATCCCCAAAAAACAAATTAATGAAATTGCTGAATTAAATTGCTTAGTTACCATTTAACAGATTTAAGGAAGTTGTTATGGTAAGAAGAAGAACGAAATTGTTGGTAAAAATGGTGGGATTTATTAGGAGAAATGTCAAATTTGATTGATGGAAATTTATATGCTTCATTCGCAATATTATTTGAAGGTATTTCCATTATTTTCATGAAACTGGGTTTCTGGGGAGTTTTGTTCATCATTTTGCTGGTCAAGCTCGTATTGTTGTTCCGCCATTGGTGCTTCAATAGTGAATGCTCGAGTGTTTATGGCACATTGTGCTTCAATAGTGAATCAATCGGCGATAATTTCGATGAAATCACACTTCTTGACTGAACCTTTCGTCCTACTATTCTTCACTCCTTGCCTGTGATTGACATGGTAGGATCTTTGTAGGAAGTTAATTTCATATAATACAATTAATAAATTAATAAATTAGAATGATCAGTTGATTGACACGAGAATTATCATATATAATTGTGTAATTTTGACGAATTTAATAAATTTGATTAATTTTGGGAGGGAGAGTATTAGAGAGAAATTTTTTCTGTTTTTAAGGAAAGGGTATCTAATGGAAAAATAATGAAAAAAAAGTACATGAATGAGTAAAACTCGTACATGAATGAGCAACTACGTTTACAAATTAGAGAGGGTGATACCGAAGATGTCTTAGTCTAGTGGTTAAGACGGAGTTATTGTGGACAATAGGTCCCAGGATCGAATCCCCCTCCTCTATTGTGTGCGACTAAGTGCGGAGCAGAGTAAGGGGTAGTGGATGAGTGGGTAGTTTTTGTTTTACGTATTTATTGTGTACATAATCCGTATTTTATACGGTCGATCGATATGAGCGCGACACGTCACCTTTTTACTCTAAAATAGCGGTTACCGGCTGTTGCTTTAATATATTAAATGATTTTCCTAACATTTTATTAATTTAGTTTTTTTTTCTATTATGTTAAATATGTTAATAAAATAAAAACTACCCAAATATTTTACAGTTATATTGATCTTATGGCGTAATTCACGAGAAAAAAAATTAAAAACATTTTTATAATTTGAAAAAGTAAAAAGACAATTTTATTGAGAAAAAAGAAAAATTACTGAAAACATGGTTCGACATAAATTAATGTGCTTACATAAAAATAAAAATTGTATTTATTCGAACAATTGGAAATAGTAGTAGAGAATTGAAGTAGTGGAAAATATGTAATTTTTTAATTGTATTTATTTGTACAACAAATCAAAAATTGACACATATTAGGTCATTTGAACAACACCAAAGTCACAAATTGATTTTTTGTTGATTTTGGTCACAAATTAACCATTAAAGTCACAACTTAATCACACTAATTGCATCATTAACCAAGCTCAGCAAGGTCACGACCAACCTATTGACCTTGTTTGGGTTGGTCTTATGAGTGATATTGAATATAGATTTGCCGAAATTTGGATATCTAACTGATGCGTGTCGTTTATGCACCAAAAATAAATGTCTAGGTACTATTAACAGAAGCTAGTGGTAAATAGGGTCGATCTCCTCAGGGAAGCGAACTTGTTCAACTACCGGTTTTTACCTATGGTCACAATTTGGGGGGTTTTCAAAGTGATAACTAAACTACGAGTTACAAGATATGCAAGAGAGTAAAAATACGAAAACTAACACAAGATGAGATAAAAATCAAGGAGAGGGGATATGTTGGGAATTCGGGTCGTTGTGTCCCACGTATGATTGACGTAATTGGGATAAGCCAAGTTATTGGTGGGAAAGGCTGGGTTATTACGGTCAAGTCTCAAACCCGACTATACCTTCCGGTCTTAAGTCGCCCTAAGGTCGTTTTTGATTAACCTCCGCTCTCACAAAAACTATTTAAAATCGATAAACAAGTCTTACCCTTCCAACATTCCGGTCGAGGTCGGGAATTAACTAGTTGTAAGGTCTCATGCGTGCACTCACTAAACCGAACATGAATTAAATTGTTTAACGATTACTCCCACCAAAAACGGTCTAACCCGACTACTACATATCAAACGTTCGACACAATTTCCCCCATCCCAACATATAAAGGGGTTTAGCTACTCATGATAGGATTGATAATGATTACGATGATAAAGAATGAACTAGCATACGACATAGTAAAATGAGGGATAAAAAATCAGATTATAATAAGGAAACAAGGGACATGAAACCAGCGAGAAAGAAAAGGGAAAGGGGCACGGTTTCAGTATTCTTAAGACGGATACAACAACAATAAACAAGCATGCAATACGAGATGAATTAAGCAGGGATTTAGTAAGACTAAATTAGAACTAGAAACAGGGACTAACAAAGGGGAACGAATGAAATCAGAAAGTGAAGATCAAGGACAGAAAACGGATGAAAAACAACGATGAACACAAACATACGAAAACAGAGTACGCGCGAAACTGATCGAAATTCACAGAACGGGACAGTATACAGAAACTAAGATAAGAATAGAATAATAAAGGTTGAGAAAAGAAGAATTACAGTAGCAAAATGCAAGAACAGAAATTGAAATCCTTAGAACGGAAGAACGAAGAACTCGGAAATATTGTAAAGATACGACGGCTACAAAGTTTCTGTAAATAATAACCTAAAAGTAAAAGTTGCAGAGAGTATATTAGGGTATGAATTCCAATGACCTAATGCTCTCAAACGAGCTCTTTAAATAGGCAAAGAAATCTGAACTGCAGTAATAACAGTGGTGAACACGAAGGGTCTCTAAAGCTCTCGATCGAGAGAAATTTCCTCTCGATCGAGCACTTTAGCCTTCAAAAACCAGTCAATCGAAGATAGTAGGTTGCTCGATCGACTCCTCTTCTTGGACACCTCTCGATCGATCATTTTGGCTATCGACCGAGTACTTTCTTTATGGGCTACCTCTCGATCGAGCACAGGACAGCTCGATCGAGGACATGTCTTCGTCTGGATCCCTCGATCGAGTACAGGACAGCTCGATCGAGGACTCTCTTCTCGAATGGGGCCTTCGACAGGGCAATGGTTGCTTCTTCACCTCAAAACTCTCGATTGATACACAACCAACCGTGATTCTTCCATCGACTATTGAAACTTAGTGCTTTCAGGTAGAAAAGCTCGGTTTCCGCTACTATTCGGTCAATATCTGCAAAATAGCAACACGAACACAAAGTAGCACATACGGGGCATAAAATGATATAAAATCACCAATTATTGTGAGAATGTGTGCTAAAACAAGACTAAAAAGTCCATACAAAATGCACACATCAAACTTCCCCAAACCGAACTTTTGCTTGTCCTCAAGCAAACTAAATGCAAACTAAGGATAAACTACGGACCTAATGGATGGAGAAGGACTCAAAGCCACCAAAATAGTCAATGCCAAGTACATACTATGCCCAAAATCAACCGATGCCAAGTAAAGAAATAAGCGAACGAATTTGTACATATCATGGGAAACAAATGTAGACTTTCAACCTTGCTAGACTCATAAAGTTTCGGACTCTCCCGGAATCACTCTTCTCTCAAGCAAAGCAAATGGCAAAAATATATGTCAAGAGAAGAGAAGATATAAGGAAGTATAGACTCTCGCCTAACTACGACCAACAAAACATGTATGCTAGACTAGCATGAATAAAGGTTTCAAGCACCGTACACACGCACAACCACCAATGATATCCATTACACGCCGAACTATTGCAAGTTTTGGGTAAGTGAGGCTAAGTGGGACAAAAAGGGGTAAAACAAGTATGGATAATGGGGGTTTAAGCCGAGCTAGAACCTCCAAAACTCATGAAAATACATCCCCAAATTTTCCGACTAAACATTAAGCTCATTGCCTTTGCTAGGCAAACAAAATACTACCCAAGTTCTTACCTACTGTCAACCGGATATTCAATTTTCATTTTTTTTCTTTTCATCAATTTTTTCCTTTTCTCTCCTTTTTTTTCTTTGAATTTTTGAATTTTTCTTTTGATGAATTTTTTTTTCGGTTGTCTGAACAGTGGTAAATTCTCCTCGATCGACCAAAAAGGGTGATCGATCGAGTACTTTCCTTTCCCAGATTACTCGATCGAGCAAAGAGTGCTTCGATCGAGCTCTTTTCTTTTAAAAGTTGTCGATCGATCATACTTAACCAGAAAAACGCCTCGATTGAGGATCAAGGGCTCTCGATTGATTAAAACTTAGCTGAAAAACTTCCCTTTCCTTCGAAAATAATCCAACAACAGTGAAAACAGGCCAAAAACTGATAAAATGGCACAAATCCTTCACTACTCCTAGCTCAGCATAAGGTAGGCAAGATATAGAATGTAGTTTAAAGGACAGAAGGCAGTTTTTGGCTAATGTGGAGCTAAATGGGCAAAACGGGAAGGGGGTGATGCAATAGTTCTCCTACGTGTAATACCAACCTCAAACCAGTGCGTGTAGGCAATAAGAAACAAAGACTCATACACATGCAAGACATGAAATGTAGGGAGTACTACTCACAATCCTAATGTAACCGGTCATAGATGTCACCAGTTTAAAGACTCTAAATCTCAGAATGTGTAGTAGGTTGCCAAAACTATGAGTCAAGTCTAGTGATCTAACATGAAATCCATGACAAAATTCGGGATGACGCTTAAAACTTCGCAAGGCAAGGGTCGAAATTTGGCATAACATGACATGAAATTGACTATAAACAGCTTTGTCATCATCAAATCTCCAATCCGACTCGACTAAATGCAAAAGGAAACATGATATTTTTTGAAATTTTGAAAATTTTCTAAAATTTACATAAAGCAATAAACGTGAATGCAAAACGAAATGCAAATGCAGACGCAAAAGGATGCATACCCTCCCCAAACCAAAACAGACAACGCCCTCGTTGTCCTCTCAGCACATCAAAACCAGCAAGAAAGGGAAAAGGGATATCAACCTAATACATGCTCCTAAAAACAAAAAGAAAAACAAAAGGAAAGATGGAAAGAACGGTGGTACTCACAAACTGGCTTCCCCAAACCAGTACCAAAACTAAGGAAGCCCTAAGCATCACGAGAAGCCTCATCCTCCCTAAACGTGGGATCCTGCTCCTCCTCTCTCGTAGCACGCTTCGCTGCAGCCTCGGCACGTAGGCGCACCGCTCTCGCTACTGGTGTCTCCTCCCTCTCCTCATCGGATGAAGAAGAGGCAGGGTACCCACCATCTGGGTATCGGTAGAAAGAAGGATGCACCCATCCCGCTGGAAGGGGACGTGTTGTGCGGATGTAGTCCTCATAGATAGGGAACAAGGCCAAAGCCTGATCCCGGTGCATCTCGGTGAGGTACCTGCAAATGCCATCAAGCACAGGATCACGACGCCCTTGGTCGGAGACCGCAGGTGCCTCAAGGGCAGGAGGTAAAACAAAGTTGGGAGGATAAACCATCCCAGAAGAAGCAGGGGTACGGGTAGGAGTAGGTGAAGGTGAAGGTGTAGTGATGGTCTCGCTCCCTCAGCAGTGGAGAGCGGGAGGAGACGAGGAAGTGTGGCACAAGGGAGGGTCACTGAAGGGTAGCCACAAATCTTCGATGTCATCCCATCGAGCCAGCAAAAAACTCGCATGGCCTCTATGTCAAGGCGTCCAACCTCCCCCACTAGGAAAACCCTCTCGATGTAGGTAGGGCGAATGTGGCGAAGGATCGTAGTGACCAATCCGCCATAGACAATAGCACTCGTGACCTTCCTCCCAATACCACCCCAATATTGAGCAACCAGAAAAGAAACGTCAAGAACAAAAGGGGTACGCAAATCAATGTTCACGTATCCGGCCAAGATGGCAAGCTCAGTGTTGGTGATGTTATTGGGCTCAGGTCGCCCAAAGATAGTCTCACCCAAAAGTCGAAGAAAGTAACGAGGGGCAGGTGTGTGGACATGGGCTCCCTTCCATGCATAAAACGGAGTGTGAGAGAGGGCAGCCCATAACTGAGGTACGAGCCGTCTAGGAGGCTCGATGGGTCCATCACTAACGAGGCCTAATGCCTCCCCAAACCGCCCCAAGGTCCAGTCAAACAACTTGTTCATGAGTCGGAAATGAATGCAGGGGAGAGTGCGGTCCTCCCTATAGCTCTCAGGGTCAAAGGTGAAGGAGCTAAAGAACTCGTAGGTAGGTCGGTCTAGCGTGAGCTCCTCCATCCTAATCAAACCAGACATCCCCGTCCCGTTTAGCAAGTGACAAACCTCCTCATAGATACCTAGAGTCTCTAGGTCAGGGCGCGAGAGGAAACGGGTCGGGGTGAGGGGTGCAGACAAAAGTGTAGACAACCTAGAACGGTGGTCAGCAGAAATAAAACGTACCTCAGGCCTCTTAGGCAAAGGGGCGAGGTATGTCCCTCGTGAAGAAGTAACAACGGCCCTCGATGAAGTGGCCGCAGCAGAAGGAGGCGTAGCAGTAGCCTCAGAAATAGGGGGCTCGGCAGTAGTGGCCCCAGGTGCAATGGTGAGCTCAGTAGATACGGCGGTGGAGCATGAAGAAGCGACCGCAGGAGGTCGGGAAATAGTGGTGGTGATGGCCAAGGACTGGGGACGAGAAATCCTAGGGAGCTTCGAGTACCTAGGCGTGGCACCGACAACTAACAAAGAGAAAGGAGGACGCGGCTGGCCAGCATCCTCATCAGACTCGGTCTCCTCCCCGGAGTCACTCTCGGACTCCGTCTCGACGTCCTCTACTACTACAGGGGCATCAGGAGTTGCTTGAGAAGCAACAGTACCCTCGACGGCCGATGGACTCACGGTCAGCCCTCCCCCAGGAATGACGGTGTCGGAAGACACCGTCGCAACCTCAGTGGCAGCAATAGAGGCCTGCCCAGACTCCGCGACAGCAGCAACATAGTGTTGCTCTGTTATCTCGGTTACGACATTCGAGACGATCGTCTCGACAGGTGGTTCGGGAGCAGGGGATGGAGTTACTTGGTCCATTACTACAATAAACATCAAGTACGAGACGAAATTAAACAAAGAAAAACATTGAAGAACACGATTCGAAGCTCATACGTCTAACACCCTAGAAATTCGAAATAAGGGAATGGGGGTGTTTAATTAAGCAAAGGAGAGCTAAAAATACTTACTTGATGTTAAATATACCCACGTACTGCAAGAAATTAGAACAAAAAGCACAAATTCGAAAAATCGAACTGAAACCCTAGAAAACGAAAATGTCGAATTGGGGCTTGAAATCGATGTTTTTGAAAGGGCTTTTGTCGAAATTGATGTTTAGAACAATTGGGTATTATAATGTAGTTGTTATTTGGGTAAAATAATGCTTAAATTGCAAGTTGGGTTTGAAAAGTTTTGAAAATGGGGAAGAACACAAATACTCGGTCGAAGGAAATGAATAGGGAAGTCGAAAAATTTATCTTATATAGACCGAAAAAGGTGCTCGATCGAGAGAAATTCTTCTCGATCGAGTACTTTTTGTTACCTGAAGGGCTCGATCGAGAACAGTAACACCTCGATCGAGAGATCTGCGACTCTTTAACTTCCGCCTTCTCGATCGAGAGAAAAACCTCTCGATCGACCGTTTCCTCTCCTCGATCGAAGAGCAATCTTCTCGACCGAAATCATCATCCCAAATTTGCTCGATCGAGAAGATTAATCCTCTCGATCGAGTGCTTTTCCAGCTGACCGCACTTTGTTGTTTTTCTGATTGTTGCGGATCAGTAGTACCTACAATAAGCATAATACAAACATCCCAAAACCACAAAAAAATATTTGTCTGAGTCACTAAAACTGTTCAAACTACTACTGTCTAACTAAGTTTGTCCTATCAAAACAAACCCACAAGTTTAAAAGATCTAAAAATCCACGAAACATTATCTTATTTACAACTTCGCACGAGGTTGCAAACCCGGCTATTCTTCCATAAATTCAGATTGGCCATCCTTCGGCCGTTGTTGTGATGTACTTGATTCTCCGTCACTGGCCCGCACCTTCTTACGCCATGCTCGTTGCTCATTTCCCGTCTTTCTCTCTACTTTGTACTCTTTGAAAAGTTTCGCCATGTTCTTTGATTTTCCCGTAGGTGGGTCCATTGCAAAGTTTCCCCATCCTGGCCCTGTGCACCTGATAACAGAAATACGGGCCCCTCTTTTTCTCTCTTTATGAGGCATCAGTGTTAGCGGGGTTAGGGGAATAACGACATGCGGAGGTTCATCTATGATCATAGAGTCTTTTGACGGTGTCACATCCATAGGGCTAGAATCAAAGTCAACGGCTTGTAAGACATTGCATTCTAAAATGCGCATCGGCCCTTTGTGGGTCGCGGGTTTTGCGAAAACTAGTTCCTCTCCCCCGACTCGAAAGGTCAAAGTGCGCAACCCAACATCTATGATGGCTTGGGCGGTATGCAAAAAGGGTCGGCCAAGTATGATGGGTGTGTGTGTGTCTTCCGGGTTGTCAAGAACGACAAAGTCAACCGGTATATAAAAACGTCCCACCTTAACAGGTATATCTTCCAAAATTCCCATAGGCCTAGCCACTGACCTGTCAGCCATTTGCACAGACATACTCGTGTAATGAAACCGGTTAAGACCCAACCTCCTTGCTAAGGACCATGACATGACGCTAATACTAGCGCCTAGGTCGCATAATTCTCTATCAATATAATGCAATCCTATATGGCAAGGTATTGAAAAACTACCCGGGTCGGATAGTTTGAGTGGGGTCCGGTACTGCAAATGGACTGAACACCCTTCAGTAAAAGCTACGGTTTCAAAATCATTAACGGTACACTTACGCAAAAGAATGTCTTTCATGAACTTAAAATAAGACGCCTTCCTTACTAGGTCCAAGAACGGAATATGAACATTGAGGCCCTTGACAAGTTGGCCAAATCTTGCGAATTCTGGTTCGGTTTTCTTTCCTTTTACCAAACGTCCTGGAAATGGGACCTGGACATCTGAATCTGGTCTGTGCGTTTCACGAATCAAAGTATTATTCAGCATTCTCCTGTTTGGTTCACTCGATCGAACATTTTCTTGCTCCAGGTCTCTCGATCGAGCATTCTCAGCAGCTAGACCACTCGACCGACCTTCCAGCTTTCTCGATCGAGCATAACTTTCTTCACCACTATTCGATCAAACACTTCCGTCTGACAAATCGCTCGATCGAGGATTTTGAGGCACTCGATCGAGGCTTTCTTCTGAATTTCCTCTCGATCGAGAGTCTGTAACCTCTCGATCGAGACCTTTCTCGGCTTTTCCAGCTTCTTTTTGGTCTTCTTTTCCTGCAAAATCAAAGACAACAGTCCGGTCAATAATTTCATCATTAGAATAAATTTTTCCTGACCTCAAGGTCACCATGTTCAACGTCTCCTTCCTCTTTTCCGACTGAGAGGGTAGATGGCCCGGTTGTCTTGTTGATTGATTGGTGGCAAGTTGAGCAATTTGCGACTCTAACATCTTTATCGTTGAGTTTGTCGCTTGGTCAGATTTAGCCATTTGCGTGGCCAACGATTGTATCATGCTCTTTAATTCGCCAACCTCGGACACCCCTCCACTCGAGGAACTACCTTGTTGAGGGTTCGGAAACTACGGGGCCCTCGAGAACTGTTGCTTGTGCGGTGGTATATACGGTTGTTGTTGTTCTGGTTGGGGAGACGGGTTGAGAACATTTTGGCTTGTCCACCGCAGATTTGGGTGGACGTACCCGTGATTGTATCCCCCTTGTTTGTATTGTTAAAACGAAAAAACTTGCTCCCGATCAGCGAAGCATTCAACCGCACCGTGGCCTTGCTCGCCACACCTTTCACAAAGTATCATCTCTTCTTTTTGTAAGACGTGAACCGTCTGACGGTTCCCAACACTTCCGTTCTCCAACTTTTCAATCTTCGCAAACAGCTTATCAAACTTTGCCTCCAGACCCTCAGTCTCAATATTGGCAACTGTTCTTGTACCACTTCTGGGGTTGCCATACTCAGACGTATGGGTGGCCATCTCCTCTATTAAACTCCAGCCTTTATCATCGTCCACCTCACGCTGGAATCGCCCATTTGCAGCCGAATCTAAAATGGCCCTATGATCATCGTATAGGCCATTGTAAAATTGGTTACAAACAAACCACGGCTTGAAACCATGCTGGGGGACTGACGTCACATAACCTTTAAACCTCTCCCATGCTTCAGTTATGTTTCGGAGGGTTTCTATTTAAAATTGGTTATTTGTGTGCGTAAGGCGTTTGTACGTTGTGGTGGAAAGTACTTCTTATAAAAAGCTAGGGCTAGGGACGTGCAGTCAGTTATCCCGGCTGCCTCCCTATCTAAATCCGACAACCACTCCCTTGCGTTGTCGGTTAAGGAAAAGGGAAATAGGGCTTCTTTGATTTTGTCTTGGGTGACCCCCCCCTTTAGCTGGGATTGAGGAGCAATAGTCAGCAAATCGCTCCATGTGCTTTCTGGGGTCCTCTCCCACGGCCCCACGATATTGGTTTCTTTCCACCATGTTTATGTAAGAGGGTCGGAAATCAAAAGTTTGGCCATCTTCATCAGTGGCTATACTAAATCCTCTTGGAATAAAAGCGGTTGTGGGCTCAGAGTGGCTTGCGATGTTAGGCATTTTTTGTTGAAAATGTGTTCGAAAATGAAGTTTTCCTCACAAAAACTTGTTCTCTCTTGTTCGGCGGTACTCAAGTCTTCCTCCCGACTAGCTCTCTCAAGTTCTCTCCTTCGACGTAGGAATAATCTCTCGGGTTCGGGATCGGGATTCACCAAATCTCCCCTTTGAGACCTGCACATAAAAATGAAGAGAACAATTAGTACGGCCTTAAGGAATTAAAATTCCTTAAGACTAAAATAATAGATAAAAACAGAAATAGAAAACAGCGTTGCTTCCCTAGCAACGGCGCCAAAATTTGATGCGTGTCGTTTATGCACCAAAAATAAATGCCTAGGTATTACTAACAAAAGCTAGTGGTAAATAGGGTCGATCTCCTTAGGGAAGCGAACTTGTTCAACTACCGGTTTTTACCTATGGTCACAATTTGGGGGGTTTTCAAAGTGATAACTAAACTACGAGTTACAAGATATGCAAGAGAGTAAAAATACGAAAACTAACACAAGATGAGATAAAAATCAAGGAGAGGGGATATGTTGGGAATTCGGGTCGTTGTGTCCCACGTATGATTGACGTAATTGGGATAAGCCAAGTTATTGGTGGGAAAGGCTGGGTTATTACGGTCAAGTCTCAAACCCGACTATACCTTCCGGTCTTAAGTCGCCCTAAGGTCATTTTTGCTTAACCTCCGCTCTCACAAAAACTATTTAAAATCGATAAACCAGTCTTACCCTTCCAACCTTCCGGTCTAGGTCGGGAATTAACTAGTTGTAAGGTCTCATGCGTGCACTCACTAAACTGAACATGAATTAAATTTTTTAACGATTACTCCCACCAAAAACGGTCTAACCCGACTACTACATATCAAACGTTCGACACAATTTCCCTCATCCCAACATGTAAAGGGGTTTAGCTACTCATGATAGGATTGATAACGATTACGATGATAATGACTGAACTAGATACGACATAGTAAAATGAGGGATAAAAAATCAGATTATAATAAGGAAACAAGGGACATGAAACCAGCGAGAAACAAAAGGGAAAGGGGCACGGTTTCGGTATTCTTAAGACGGATACAACAACAATAAACAAGCATGCAATACGAGATGAATTAAGCAGGGATTTAGTAAGACTAAATTAGAACTAGAAACAGGGACTAACAAAGGGGAACGAATTAAATCAGAAAGTGAAGATCAAGGACAGAAAACGGATGAAAAACAACGATGAACACAAACATACGAAAACAGAGTATACGCGCAAAACTGATCGAAATTCACAGAACGGGACAGTATACAGAAACTAAGATAAGAATAAAATAATAAAGGTTGAGAAAAGAAGAATTATAGTAGCAAAAGGCAAGAACAGAAATTGAAATCCTTAGAACGGAAGAACGAAGAACTCGGAAATATTGTAAAGATACGACGGCTACAAAGTTTCTGTAAATAATAACCTAAAAGTAAAAGTTGTAGAGAGTATATTAGGGTATGAATTCCAATGACCTAATGCTCTCAAACGAGCTCTTTAAATAGGCGAAAAAATTTGAACTGCAGTAATAACAGTGGTGAACACGAAGGGTCTCTAAAGCTCTCGATCGAGAGAAATTTCCTCTCGATCGAGCACTTTAGTCTTCAAAAACCAGTCAATCGAAGATAGTAGGTTGCTCGATCGACTCCTCTTCTTGGACACCTCTCGATCGATCATTTTGGCTATCGACCGAGTACTTTATTTATGGGCTACCTCTCGATCGAGCACAGGACAGCTCGATCGAGGACATGTCTTCGTCTGGATCCCTCGATCGAGTACAGGACAGCTCGATCGAGGACTCTCTTCTCGAATGGGGCCTTCGACAGGGCAATGGTTGCTTCTTCACCTCAAAACTCTCGATTGATACACAACCAACCGTGATTCTTCCATCGACTATTGAAACTTAGTGCTTTCAGGTAGAAAAAGCTCGGTTTCCGCTACTATTCGGTCAATATCTGCAAAATAGCAACACGAACACAAAGTAGCACATACGGGGCATAAAATGATATAAAATCACCAATTATTTTGAGAATGTGTGCTAAAACAAGACTAAAAATATAATACCCGCAATATCCGTATTAATTTTTAACGGATAATTTAATTTAAGCTCGAGTATTAATTAAATCCGGGTATGATTTAATTAAAACCGAGAATTACGTACGTAAAACCGTCGCACGAAAAACTGTAAACGACAAAAAAAAACTGGTGTGGTTTCCCCATGCATGGGAAAGAGGAAAAGGAGAAAACATCTCCCCTTCCCCATGCATTGAGCCGTCATTTCCCTTCCCCCTTCCCCATACCTTTGTTTTTTTTTTCTTACCTCTTTAAGACTTAAGCACCAGCCATATCCCCACCTAAAACACACACAAACAACAACAACAAAAATAAGAGAGAAGGAGAGGGAGACGTGAGGAAGAAGAGGAGGATCTTGCATAATACTTGAAGTTCTACACTGAGTAAGCTTATGATCTCTCCAAATCTGATTTTATAATATTTTAACATGCATTCACATATCACTTAACATCTAAACATGAACTTAAGAATCTACAACCATGCATGCAAAGGATTGAACATAGTAAAAACCGTTATTTTGTCAAAAACGTAGCATGCATGTAGTAGATCTGAAAACACATGTTAAAATGAGTATTTTCAGAAAAAAAAAACATTTGCGACTTTCCTTAAGTTGTCATAAAATCACTCACCAAAAATTAGGATGTTTGCATGAACCGTTTAGAAATGAAAAATCATATACTACAGCCTGTTTTCTGCTTAACCAAATCACTAGATCTCACTTAAAAAGTCATCAAACCATATTTACAAAAGGAATCAGTATCTCATCTCTTAATATGTTAAACTAAATTGAGTCTAGATGATAATAGGCTTTTGAATCAACTCGTTTCGTTTTGTTAAGAGGGATTTATGATGTAAAACTTTTCATGACTCATTTTCTGAGCACTGTTTTTAAAACGTGTTTTTAGATCTGATAAACACATTTTTGAGACAACATGCATGGCTAACAATATGTTGTAGGCACATAAAGGAATCCAATAAATCAAACCATGCACGAAAATATGACGTTTTGGATTTTATATGATTTTTACAAGTTTCGGTTGTGTTCTGGAAAAATGTTCTATTTAGTCATACTTGTTAAAAGCTTGCATTTCCATAAAAGGGTAATTTAGTCATACATATAAATATAATCAGTGACCCATCTCTTCACATGTTAAATTTTAATGAATGTAAAGTGTAGTAGGCTTTCGTTTCGACTAGTTTCGACATGTTAAGAGTATTTACCACCCCGTAACGTTTTAAGACTCAATGTTGGACCAACTTTGGTAGACTGTAACTTTGAACCCCTTAAACACGTTTTTAGACTCTGACCACAGAGATGTTAAAGATGGAAGACTCACTAAGGAACCAAACCCCACTGGTCTCGCCTCAAAATATTTAGTAACGAAGGAGATATGACGATTTAAAGTTTCTGTTTTGAATCTGTAAAAACCGAGAAAGTATAGCTATCGCATAATTTACTACAAGTAGCTTAGTAATGGTCGTTCATATAAGTGACTATTATTTTTAAACATTATGTAGAGTCGGGATTCGTAGAAGAGGCTCTCTAACCTTTAACCGCTTGCAAAGTAAGGGAAAACACCATTTGCGTACCCTATTGATAACCCGTTTGAATTATTGTCTATCTAGTATATTGATATCTTTTGTTATATTAAGTATCTATATTGTTTGAACTTACCTTACAAATGATTATGGACAAGGATTTATTTGTTTTAATCTCTGGAAAGGATATTGTATTTGATAAGAAATAAGTAATTATTATTTTCGGAAACCAAAAACCGTTTTGCTTTCTACAAGTTTATAATGACTTATCAAATGTTGAGGAAATGGTTTTTGTTTTGGAGACGGAATTTCATATTGGTTGAAACGGTTTTGGTAGAGGGGTAGGTTGTCCCTAGTGAAAGGGATCTCCTATACAGAGCTTTTGATGGGGGTTAGTTGATCGAGACCCCGTCCTCTTATCTTCCTCTTTGGGGTTGGCCCTTAGAGGGGTGTGCACACTCGGGATGTTAGGACAATTTTAGTACATGATTTGGTGACTCTCGTCTTATCCGGTTTGGGGCGAGTGTATCCACTTCATACGGCCTCTATCCAAAGTTATACCGATGTTGAAATAATTGGAAAAGAAAGGTTTTCTTGGAATAGAACATTCTTGAAGGTTTGGTTTGAGTTTGAATACTTTGGAATACTTATGTTAATCTTACCATTTAAAATTATTGTTTCCTTTAATTTAATGTTGGCAAATCTTATATTATGTTCTTCAATTATTCGAAGTATTTTGATATGTATTATTATTTTATAAAATACCTTCCAAGTTAGTCTTTCTTAATTCATTTACATTGCTTTCAAATCGTTTACCTTACTCAACAATATTGTTGACCCCTTTTATTTGTTTTGTCTTTGCTTGGACCTGCGGTGATCACAAAATGTGTGAGCAGATCGTGTGACAGGTACCCGTGGGAATTAGTCGTGGGATGCACAAGAGAGCGCGCTTAATGTTTCAATCAAAGACAAATGCTTTGACACTTTATCTTTCTTTTGGATCGTTGAACTTTATTTTCGCTTCCGCAAACTTTAAATTTGGTTGTAATCGTATTTTATCCTTTGGATTTTAAATTATTAGACAACTACCTATTTTACTTCATGGTTAGGTACTACTACCACATTTGGTTTAATTGTGACACACCCATTATCCGAATCACACTGGAAAACCCTATTTATTAATGAATAGGATGATGGGGGTGTTACAAAAAAGTCCATACAAAATGCACACATCACTAACGAAGCGGGTTTAGGGGGTCCGTTTGGGTTTTGGTGAATATGAGACTAGTTTTTGAACCCGTGCACTACACGGGTAGTGGCAAAAACTATTATTAAAAGTAAAATTTACGTTCTATTTAGATTTAGTAAATTACTAAATCATAGTAGTAAATATTGAAATCAACGCAAAACATACAATCTTACACCAAAATTTATCATTTAGAGAAAATTCTAGGCAAAATATCATATATTTCTTTAATGCAACTGCCAAAGAAGTTGACTTGGAATCCTAACTTTACATCACAATCTTACGTGTCAATTAATTAGAGAAGCTAAATTATCATGACATCTTATCTAATTGCAAAATAATAAAAAATCATAAAAAAGGTAGCATGATCAAATTACTGGCATTGAATAATATTATGCGTGTAATCTCCATATATTATCTTCATTCACATTATACGTTATATATTACATTATATTATACTCCGTATATGGAGTATATAAATTGTTTCCTAACGGGATGAGATTTGATAAAATGTTTCTGTATAAAGCGTGATTAAATTCCGAAAAATATTACGTTTATCTTTTCCAAACAATTTGCAATTTTTCTCAATAATTCAGCATTCGATAACTATCTCATCCTATTCTCAAGATTTGTAGCCTAAAACACTTGCTAAAATCACGTCGTAAGTTAACAGGATATATAATGAAAAACTACTTGATATAAATTACCTATGTCAATCATGAATGCAATTATTCTTAGTGGTTAACATCAAAATATTTCACAAATCTAAAACATGACTATGGTGTTTTCAACCATGATCTTCATTTGAACTGTTGTCATTCATCACTTGAATGCAAACATGATAATGGCAAAGATGACACTACTGTGTCAATTATTTATATTTTATGGATCATATATGCATGCATATCAAAATATTACTTATACTATTTCAATCATTTGACTCTCGCTATTGCAAAACAGACTTTTTCGAGTAAAGAATCCCGAGATTCTAACATTATAACTCATATTTCAAGTGAGTAGGAAGATACCCTTTTAGTGAAAACTTTACGTGCAACCAATGAAATCAAGTGTTGTCAAGAGGTAATGATTTTGTTTCGAACATATATATGTTAATTAGTTTAACTAATCATAACACGATATTGTATAATTCTATTGAAATGTAGGCCGGGCTTGAAACCATTATGATACATGCAGCATCGACACAACCGCCAAGGGGTTCTACGATAGTTGGAGGCACTATACCAGTAAAGATATTATGGGTATGCAAGAAAGACAAGTGCAACGGGAGTATAACCGGTTCTGAAACAAGTATTTCGAGGTGATTGTCTTATTCCTTAATGACTTTTAATTACTAATAATTTCCGAATGATAATTAGTAAAAACTCCCGTATATCTATGTTTCAGGTAAAGTTCCTGTGATTGACATGGATAAAGCAAGCACTCTGACTTTGTTTGTTTGTTAGCTTTGAAAATCAAGTAGTGAATTTGATGCCGCAGTCTGCAGCGAACTTGCTAGCCTCCCTCCCTCGAACATGTTATCCATCGAATGTCATAATGTGACCACCAAAACATAGACATGCTCTAGAATACATATAGACGATCAAAGTCACACTATTTAAAAACGAATGTTTTTCACAATCATGAAGTCCATTTCAATGGATCACATTGTGTAGACAATTGACAATTTGACACTCTTAGGTAATCATGTATTTTAAGGTGATGTTTGGTTCAAATAGTTGGAATGGAATGGAATGGATTCTAATACCAAGGAGGTATGGAGTTAGAATCTCATACTTATTATTGCTTGTTTGGTTTGATCTCGTAATGGATTGTAAATGTCATTCTTATTGTTTGGTTCACATTTGAAATGGATTTCAAATTATTTTATTTTCTTCATCTTAGATAACTGCAATTATATTATTTTGAATTAAATTAACTACAACAGAGCAAAATTCAAATTAATCCAAAAAAATTAAATGACTCATGTTCATATAATACGACAATAGCAAAATTATTCTTGTTAGGTTCTAAGGTCTCAAAACCTAATATCTTAGTCATACTAATGAGATGAATAATTAACATTTTTGTTGGGAAATGTGTCCTCAACAATAAGTGCGATCACGTAATTAAATCTCATAACGAGAATACGCAAGGGATGATACGAATTATTAGTCAACTGACCAACATTAATCGGTAATGATTGGCTAGCTAGAGTTTGACATTACTGTCGTATGACGGTGATGGTCAGTTGATCCCTTTAGGTCACACCTTTAGGACAATTCCCTTAATTGATAAAGTGATCAAATGTATGATGATACGATTTGATCATATTCCTTAAACTCGTGTATCGAGAAATTAGAGGTTAAATCTTAATGTAAGATTTATGTTTAAAATTGAAACGTGTCAATTGTTAAACATTAAACGATATTTTAAGATATCGTAATTAGAATGAATTGGGTTGAAATTAATACAAAGGTTGTAAATCGTATTGACGATAAAATATTATTTTACAATGGTAATTTCGAATTACTTATTAATTAAATAAATATGATTTATTTAATTATGTATAATATTTATGGGATAAATATTTATATGTTTTAAAATGTACTAAAGTATTTTATTTCTTAAAGACATATTAGATGTCACACACTAGTAGAAAAAACGTCATTTGAGGCGTCAAAATAGAGGTCTTTTGCGGCGTTTTGGATGCAGAAGCAAATAAAGGGGCCGCAAATAACAATTGTTATTTGCGGCGTTTAAAAAACGCAGCAAATGATGCGCTATTTGAGGCGTCCAAGGGAAAAACGCAGCAAATGAAGACCACTATTTGCGGCGTTTTTGTACTCCAGACGCCGCAAATGACTAGTTCAATTGAGGCGTTTTATGATGAAAACGCAGCAAATGATGAGTTCTATTTGAGGCGTTTTTATACACCAAACGCCGCAAATAGTTTTTATTAATTTTTAGAAAATATTTTATTAATTCATTACACTAGCCGTTTCGAAATAATTTATTTGATTCTCGGCACCTTTCATAATAATTCATTTGATTCCTGCAATATAACCGAAATGCCAAAGAATTTCCAAAATCATCAAACCGAATGCCAAAGAATTTCCAAAATCATCAACCCGAATGCCATTTTATATAACTAATTTCAACCAATCAATACATACACAGTACACTTCGTTCATTAATTCTTCACGTACAACCAACATTAAAAAACTATAAAATAAAAGTCGGGAATGATGTCCTGATCTCTAATCGTTTAGCTATAGAAAGCAAAGTCGGTACATACTAGTTAATGACTCATTAACACATCGGCTGGTGAAGTACGTAGCCCACTTGTCCCGCACTTCATTTATCTCACCATTCGTGTATGACTCTTCTCCTTGGAATGAGTAAAAAACCTAAATATATAACAGAACACAACAAGTCATTAGCAACCTATTAAATTAGAATGGAAGCACCAATTCAGCAGCGCAGTACAAAATAAACAGTCCATAAAGCCAATAAAGATGTTAACGACATCCATTTAGTAATGGTAAAATCTATTTAAACCAAATAAGCTTAATTAATCCCTACTTTTCCTTGATTTTGAGGAGAGTTATTTGATCAAAAACTGTAGTGAAGAAAAGATGAGTGCAACAACAGCAACAGTAGCATTCATTCTAAAACTAAAGATTGACTACCTGTGGGATGTGGCACTCATTCTAAAACTAAAGATTGACTACCCAATTCAAACATAGTGTTCGAGCTTCACGTGAATTGTGATAGTCTGTTATGTGTCCTTAAATGACTAAATGTTCGTTATACTTAACAAAAGGACGAAGGGGAAATCTACAGGGATGACACTGAAATTTACATTGTCATTCTTGTGTAAATGAATAACAGGAATGAAGTTTACTGCAGATCAAACAAACACAAACCATACTTGTCCCAAGGACGATCCCTGACGATAGATCATTTATCTATCAAGGAAAAATTCACTAAGCAGCAATTACTCCAAATTAAACAAAAACAACAACAATAACATAGCCTTAGTCTCAATATAATTTTGAGTCGGCTAACATGAATCGTCATCCAAATCAGTTAAAGTTTGATACCACCAAGACAATGGGACATACCTTCTCCAAATCAGTTATAGTTGTGCAACTCTTCACTATGTCATACATGAAACGCATCACAAAATAGCCAGACTCCACGCTCCCGTTTTGTTGAGGGCACTAGTACATTATATTAAAAAGAATGATGATTATCGCAATTGAAATACGAGGTAATGATATAAAATGCTCTTAATGTTTTGATTTAAAGAATGATCCACCTTAATAGATTTCCACAATGGCTCTTTCCTTTTCACCTTTATTTCGCCACCTGACATTTTGTACCTTTTTAAGGAGCTACCATACAAAAACTTAACAAGGTTAGTTTACATACAAAATTTACAATGTTAGTTCACAAAAATTTATAAGTGACGCTCATGTAGCTAGGCTAGATAAATAAGAAATTAAACCGTAAACTACCATTACTTGCCTGAGAACTATCATCTTCATGTATAACTTGCGACCTTCTCTAAGGGCAGCCGAATCAAACTCATATATGGTATACGTTCGCGGAGAAATAGCCAGTAGAACCCAATGCTTACTGCATTTAAAACATAGCAACAATTAAAAGCAAATGTTTCTAGCCAGAACTCTCATATGCTAGTTAGCGGTAAAGTATTATAATAGTTTTACCTATCAATAATTGGTGCCAAGATGAATTCGTGGTCATTCTGAACAGACTTCTGAAATGCGCTAGTAATATACGCAATTGCAATCTCCGCCTTTTTAATCAGTTTGGCATCTGAAGTTGCATCAGGGCACAACCATCCCATCCGAGGTTCGGCAACGACTTTGGCTAGATCATCTCGAAGTGCTCTGCATGTACATATGGGTGGTTAAGTGTATGTATATATTACCTAACTCAAAGAAAAAATCAAATAGCTCTAGATAAATTACAGGACCTTATGAATATTTGAATGATCGAGATATTAAGCTCACACCCCCCGAGAAATTGGCTTAGATCATCTTTGTATACTACCGTCTTTTCATCTGTGTTGCGGTAAAATAAACCGGCATCTAAGCAAATGTTATAAGTCTCTCCATCAATCATTGTACTAAGAAGTACTTTCAGCCATTGCAAGTCTGGACTTAGAGACTCCACTATGGGTTCCTCATCAACTGGTGCTTTTGTTGGCGTAACCGATAATTTTGTATGGTGTGAGTTGCTACCCATTACTTCAAGTTGTGAAGCTCGTATGTCCTGCTCAAAGTAATGCTCAAAGTAATGCACTGACATCATGAAAACCCGTAAAACAACAGGAAATTAAAGGTATAAAAGAGAACTAAATATTCATTAGTACCTCATTTTCAACTCTCACTAACGCAAGTGGCCACAATACAATACTTCCAATCGCATCCTTCAATGTAAATAGATCATAGGCTGACACTGGAATAGGAAGTGGAACCGTCTCGAACTCTTCAGGAACAATCGAAACTTTTACCCTTACTTAATCTGATCCAACATTGCCATGATGACATAGCTCTCCTGGAAATGCCTTGCCACGAGCAACTTCATACGTTACTCCGCCTTGAGGGTCATTTAGAAGAAGGCGAAGTGGCGTATCATCCTACGTATATAACAATCTGTTAGTTAGCTTACAAACCAAAGCATGCTTACTTAGCGTAAACCTATGTTTATTGGCTCTTTACATTATGAACCTTGCAATCCTTAAGATTGATATTGATCAAAACAAAAAAAAAAAAGCAGCCAGTGCAACAATGTTACCTTAATTTCTGGTGTTGAAGACGGTTTTAAATGGTTCACTTCAGCATGGTCATCAGGTTGCTTCAAGGTGGACATGCCCATTTCTTGCAAAGCCAATGACACACTATTTTTAACGGCCAATTGCATCTCACTTTGAAGCTCTAATCTTAGTTCAGCTTTTAAGGCCTCTCGGTCCTCTAGCGATGTATTACTTTTTCTCCAATTTGCAGATTTGGGTGCTGCCCCGAATGCACATTGCACAGTAATATTAACTCCACCAAAACCTCTAGCACGGCTAGGGTGATCATCCTTTTCACCAAGAGCATAAAACAAAGCATCTTTGTTTGCATCTGGAACAAACTCTCCTTTGGCTTGCTTTTTTCTTAGATCAAACTAACATACAAATTAAACAGAGGCGTATAATTAAGTAAGCTAAAAAATGTAAAATGAAGTCCATATTATGGACTATATGGCACGGCTAAGTGGAGGTTGTTTTGGATGATTAGTGTTTTAATTAAACATGCTTTAATCATTGTGTTTAAAGCATGTATTGGAAACACTAACTAGGCATCCTATGGAGCATGGGTTAGAGAGTTGTCTCCCCCTTGTCCTTCCCCATGAACCCGGCCACCCACTCTCAAGCCTCACATTATTAAGTATAAGATGCTCACATAATGTAAACCCTAGTTCTTCTAATGCTTGCCAAAAATTTCTAAGTGTAGAAAATAAAATAAACTCTCTTACTCTTGCCCTAGCCGAAATATTCACAAGCAAGAAGAGATTGTTTAACCTCTAATAGTTATTATAAGATAATAAAATTTATACTAAGAGTAGTATTCAAAATATATTTCTAATAAGAGAGATTGGAAATAAATTAAGGAAAAACCGATTCCTAGTCTAGCATACAAAGTTTCGGTTCATTGGGGGCTTGTCTTGGTGCATCCGGAGGAGGTATTCTATATTGGGTACTCGGAGGATCATCCTTGCAATATACTTGGACCGAGTGTAAGAACACGGTTTACTCCTTATTTCCGCATTTAGTAGCATGCATAAGATCTAATAAACGAGTTTATTCATATGTTAATTAAAAGTTAATTAAAGGTTTTGTTAGTATGACTAATTTAGTTTATGAGCAACTAGTTAAACCTTTCAATTGGTATCAGAGCAAAAGGGTTGTTTGCATGCTTTCCGTTTCGTTTTTACGGAGTTATTAGGATAACAAAATAAAACTTGATAATTTTCGTTTTGATATATGATATGCACGAAATTAATTAAGCATGATACCTACTGTTTTCTAATATGATTTAGAATATTTGGAATAATTTTTGCATGAATATTGATCATTGGTATTTTAATTTCGGTTTTTAATACGTTTTAATGGTTAAAAATGATTAATTTTGGGAAAAATAGTTAAAATAAGCTTCTGGCCGAGATTTTTCAGTATGATATCACATGTATTTTCTATAATATGAATATGAATTTTCGTAAATTATGGACCTTTAAATCGTGTGATATGAATTTTAATGGTTAAAATGCAAAAGGATGAATAAAAATGGGTTAAAATAGTTATATTATGAATTTGACTATAAAAATTTATGAGGATGTCACATGCAATATTTAAAATTTATGTTGAATTTTCCAGAAATTTATCTCAAATATTGCAATATTATAGATTTTTAATGTAAAAATCGGGTAATTAGTGACATTATTTCGACTTTAATAGTTTAAGTTGGAATTTGGCCATAAAAATTTAACACGATGTCATATATATTATTTCCAGCATGTATAAAATTTTCGAGAATTTTATCTTATTTTATGCTTGAGAAATAATTTTAAATGTTAAAATCGTACGATATATGACGTAAATCGTTAAAATTTGCAAATGTTGTTAAAATGGCCGAAAAATGTAACCCATATTAGTCATATATGATATGTTCATCATGAAAATATTCTTGGGAGCCAAAAGTTTCAGATTTGATTTGCATTGATTTAATTTTGTTTTGTTAAAAGTAGCATTTAAAATTAAATTAAAAGGAGGCATGCTTTAAAATTTCGGCTATTGGGCTATGTGCCATTTAATTTTCTGTCCATCTTGTGTTCTTAAAATGTTTTGGAAGGTATAAAAATATTATTAGTATTTAATTTGCATTTATGAAGTTAATTATTGAATTTTCCGACTTAAATTGCTCGTTTTGCGTGTTATTTTCGAAATAATAATAAAACCGTACAAAATACTAATATTTTAACTTTCTGGAAATTTTAAGAACATTCTGGATTTTTCAAAATTTGAATTTTGAATTTTCGAAATTTTAATGTCTCTTTTGGATTTTATATTATTTTTCCCCGTAAAACCGAGTAATACCGATCAATATCGAAAAATATTAAGTTAAGTCATGTTCAAAGTTTGAGTAAGACTAAATTTTGAATCCTATACGAGTTAGGATGATTAACTTAAGGATGAAAACCGTTTCATTTAAATGCATAGTGTTGTTAAACGTTAAAACACGCAATTCCATAAACCGAGGTTTACGATAACTATTTAAATAAGTGTTTTAAATAGGACGATTTGGCTTAGGGTTTGCATGTTAATTCATATTTATATAAGCATTGCATATTTATATTATGAATGTCATGATTTACTTTACGTAATTTTGGGAATTATGTAATTTACTTAGTATGGCCTAGTTTTTAAATCGGTATTTCCCGTAATGTAAGGGGTTACCGATTGGGTTGTAATTTTGTGATCTCGTATCACCCAATTGTAATTTATTTCTATTTTATAATGTATAAAGTAGACTAGAAAAGTTGTAATATTTGTAAAATCCGGAGTTCCTTGAAGACGGTGCCATTCGGAAAGGAGTTCCGACAAGACGGTGTTTACCTCGAAGTGCGTGCCGCGTGAAGTTCAAGGGACCAAAGGAGTTGGTTTCCGAATTTGTACTTTATTATTACTTTTCTAGGAAAGGCCATACTAGGGTTTATTTATGCTTTTATTTTTGCTTTTTATATGTTTGCATGCATAGCCAAATCGTCATACATCGTATCATGCATGTTTCGACCTAGTCGACCTAGTCTTTTATTTTATCGATAATTCACCGACTTAGTTCACTTAAACGGAGATAGATAATAATTTGACTGGATCTCTTACAAATAAATATTGAGACTTAGCCTTACCAAAGAGTACGGACCCATGAATCCCTTCTTCACAAAAACGTAGGCTCGGCTACACCGGGGTACTAAAATTGTCACGTTGGGTAAGTGGGGTAATAAGATTACACCTTGAAATTTGGTTGATCTCAACGAAGGTATTCGTAACCGTAGTTGCAATAAGTTCGGGCTAAAGATAATTTTAAGAAAATTGTCGACCGAGAGTTCTAAGAGTAGAACCGATTAAAGAGTTAATCCACCAAATTATACCGATACGGGTTGAATCGGCTACACCGTGCCCGGATTAGTATGGGTTTGGGTCTCGGGATTGTTTACTTAATTGGGTAAGAGATCATTAAGTAAATATACATAACTAAACTTGTTAAAGTTTCTAGTTTAAAATTATGAATTTAAAATGATGTTGTTTTTCCTTTTATTATTGTAGTTTAATTTTCAACATCGACTATGGCAACCAACGCTCCACCTCTCACTAACGTATCATGGCTCCGATCCTTTATGGATCGTTGCAAACTCGATAAGCATGGTTCCAATTTTAAGGATTGGGATGCGCAATTACTTTTGGCCGCTCAAGGTGACGATAAGAGTCGTTACCTATCCGAAGCCGCTCCTCCCGCTCCGACCGCTCGTTCGTCGGTCCAAAATCGTGAGGCCTATGAAGCCTACATGAAAGAGTCCTCCGCTCTTAAAAATGTGCTCATCTTCTCCATGGAGCCGGATCTCCAAAGGAGTATGATCAAGTTGACCACATCATATGAGATATACACCAAGCTTGCGACCATGTTTTCGCAAACTCCAAGGGTGATTCAATATGAGGCGGCTTCCGCCTTCTTTGACATAACTTTCAAGGAAGGGCAAAAGATAAGCCCTCATGTGCTCAAACTCGTTGAGCTCGCGGAGACTCTAAAAGCTCAAGATGTTGATGTTCCCGACTCTCTTATCATTGACCGAGTTCTTCACTCGCTCAATAAGGTTAAGGCGTATGCTCAATTCCGGGTGAATTTCAATATGCGAAACCAAGAGACCTCGTTAGACGAATTGCATAAGATGCTAGTCCAAGCCGAAAGGGACATGGGACTTCATGAAAATTCCACCAAAGATGTTTTGAACATCGAAAAGAAAGGGAAAACGAGCTTCAAGAGGAATGCCTCGAAAGGCAAGGGCAAGAAAACGTTCAAGCCCAAAGCGACCAAAGAAAAGTCCTTTTCGAAAGGCGCTTCCACCTCGTCTTCTAAAGAGCATGACAAGTGCCATTATTGCACGAGGATCGGTCATTGGAAGCGAAATTGCCCCAAGTACTTAAGTGATCTCAAAAATGGGAAAGCTACCGCCGTAGGTAATAATTCTCGCGTATAATTCATGTCGTTTATCAACTTATGTATAGTGATACAAATGTGTTGATATTTACCCTTTTTAATTGTTTTAAAGGGCCACCCCCGAATAATGATAAGGGCAAGGAGAAGGAAGCTTGAGGTTCCTTACTTGGATGGCTCCGGTAGCATCCAATTGATCGAAGACTTGAAGAGCTAGGCTCTATTTTTCATACCGTCTTCTTTCATATTTTGCATTTATTTAAGGAACAATTTAATTTCTTGTAAGACAAGGATTAAAATCCTAAAACAATGGTTGTAATTTTGGATATTAGTGACTTGGTTTTCAACCCGAGTCACTACTTTTGTTCTTAATCAATGTTTTGATTTCTCAAATAAATTGCATGCCTTGTTTAAACATGAATGATAGTGATTTAATCACACAATAAATATTGATACGATCAAGTGTAAAAGAATCAAAGAGTTGATTAAAACGGAGAA
Source organism: Silene conica (assembly GCA_029255685.2). NCBI lineage: Eukaryota > Viridiplantae > Streptophyta > Magnoliopsida > Caryophyllales > Caryophyllaceae > Silene > Silene conica. The sequence goes on along the minus strand of CM055318.2, from coordinate 44,437,853 downwards.
CTACACCCATGAGATAGATTCAATCAAAATGAGACTAAATCAGTTCATTATAAGATTTTCATTTTAAGTGAAAATGAGAATGTATTCATCACACCTATCAAACTTCAAACATTCAAATACATTGGTTAATCGAAATAGCTATCCTTAAACAAATAAAGGTTATTGTTTAAAGGATAGAGTGGGAGAAAATATTTCGCCCACAAACCAATGATGAAATCAAAGGAAGGATCTTAGAGAAGATTCCTTACTTGGGAGTCTTAAGAAGAGCCCTAAATGATTTGAAGAAACTACGGGAGGACACTCGAAGAAATGTTCTTTGTGTTCATTGTTTCATAGAGAGGAAACTTGAAACCCCGTATGAAATCATCGGTAGGAAATCGGTTCCTATGTAGTTATAAAGAAATTATCATGTCATATTCGTCTCGAGGAAACGAAGACATGATAAGCAGGTAATGAATGATTGAATGGAAACAGATCACTATAGGGATAGTGATAGTGATTCAAGTAATAGTTTAAACATGCGAGAAATGAAAGGTTCATTTAAGATATCGAGAGATATTGATTTTAGTGGGAGCGATATTCATAAAAGAATTAAGCCTATCATTTAGAGAGAATGGGTGATTCTTTAAGGTGTAAAGAATAAGAGGTTTTTCAATTCTAGATGATCAAATACTTTATATCATATGATGATGGAGCTTTACGGGAAAGTTTATTATATGGATAATAAAAGGTCGCCCACTAGAAGTTAGAATGGTTGGATACATTATTCATAACGATAAATGAAACCATTATCAAATAGCCAAGATGTGTGAAAATTATAAAGAATGATGAAATCATAAATAAACTACAATATAGATTTCAGTACATAAGTGACCTTAGAGAGTGATTTTAATCCCTCTAGTATATCGATACGTCACAAGTTATAAGATAACAGTGGGAGCTTTCCTCCGGAAAGGAAACTCAAAATCTAGAAAGAGTTCTAGATATGTACTCAAATAGAATCATATTATACGGGATAATATGAGAATAAAGGAGACCAAAAGTTGTAAGTTTTGCCATCATGAATAAACGTTATTCGCATGAATAAATGTTATTCGCAAAACACTAATACAAACAGATGATTGTGAATCAAAATGCAATGTAATAGTGTTGACTATTGTTGCATGACAACATCATTTGAGTTATTAATAACTCAAAGTAAAAGATACTTTGTCAGAATCCAAATGGGTTGTATGAGACAATATTGAACCCCATAAGTGAACTGGATTGACTTAGTATAGCCCCTAGCCGCTTACATGAGGTGACGTCTCAAAGCGACTAGAGTGTGAGGCGATTGATGGCAAGTTCAAGTGCCATAGAGTCATATGTGATGACTAGTCGATCACATAGGCAGACTGTAAGAGACACTCTGTCGGGCAATGTGACCGCTTATAGAGTTCTGGAAATTTTATAGCCGGGTCGTGGCGAGAGCTGCTATAGTATTCTTGTGAGTCAATTCTTTGACTAAAGACTACTCTCCCAAGATGGTACAGTTTAGGCATAACTTTGATCCATTCTCTACGACTTTTCGTAACTGGAGTCAAATGGGATTGTTTTGGGTTGTGACTGACTGTGACTAGTTGAAGGAAGTAGTGCGATAGAAATTGTCCACCCCTTGTCAGGGTTGTTTAAATCTCAGGGCCACTCGAGGAGAAGTTAACTGGAAATGCGTGGCCACGCTCGGAAGGTATCTATGGTAGATAATTCCGGTCAGACAGTTATTCTCCAGATCGAGGAAACCACTCATGATATGATCGAATGCAAGTACGACCTTAGAGAGACATCTTGCATTGGGTGGGAGATTGTAATAGGACAAGAGAATTGGTGACGCACACTTGTCGAGGACAAGTGGGAGATTGTTGGGAAATGTGTCCTCAACAATAAGTGCGATCACGTAATTAAATCTCATAACGAGAATACGCAAGGGATGATACGAATTATTAGTCAACTGACCAACATTAATCGGTAATGATTGGCTAGCTAGAGTTTGACATTACTGTCGTATGACGGTGATGGTCAGTTGATCCCTTTAGGTCACACCTTTAGGACAATTCCCTTAATTGATAAAGTGATCAAATGTATGATGATACGATTTGATCATATTCCTTAAACTCGTGTATCGAGAAATTAGAGGTTAAATCTTAATGTAAGATTTATGTTTAAAATTGAAACGTGTCAATTGTTAAACATTAAACGATATTTTAAGATATCGTAATTAGAATGAATTGGGTTGAAATTAATACAAAGGTTGTAAATCGTATTGACGATAAAATATTATTTTACAATGGTAATTTCGAATTACTTATTAATTAAATAAATATGATTTATTTAATTATGTATAATATTTATGGGATAAATATTTATATGTTTTAAAATGTACTAAAGTATTTTATTTCTTAAAGACATATTAGATGTCACACCTTATACAATTGTACATTTGACAAATTGTAAAATGAAGTCCATATTATGGACTATATGGCACGGCTAAGTGGAGGTTGTTTTGGATGATTAGTGTTTTAATTAAACATGCTTTAATCATTGTGTTTAAAGCATGTATTGGAAACACTAACTAGGCATCCTATGGAGCATGGGTTAGAGAGTTGTCTCCCCCTTGTCCTTCCCCATGAACCCGGCCACCCACTCTCAAGCCTCACATTATTAAGTATAAGATGCTCACATAATGTAAACCCTAGTTCTTCTAATGCTTGCCAAAAATTTCTAAGTGTAGAAAATAAAATAAACTCTCTTACTCTTGCCCTAGCCGAAATATTCACAAGCAAGAAGAGATTGTTTAACCTCTAATAGTTATTATAAGATAATAAAATTTATACTAAGAGTAGTATTCAAAATATATTTCTAATAAGAGAGATTGGAAATAAATTAAGGAAAAACCGATTCCTAGTCTAGCATACAAAGTTTCGGTTCATTGGGGGCTTGTCTTGGTGCATCCGGAGGAGGTATTCTATATTGGGTACTCGGAGGATCATCCTTGCAATATACTTGGACCGAGTGTAAGAACACGGTTTACTCCTTATTTCCGCATTTAGTAGCATGCATAAGATCTAATAAACGAGTTTATTCATATGTTAATTAAAAGTTAATTAAAGGTTTTGTTAGTATGACTAATTTAGTTTATGAGCAACTAGTTAAACCTTTCAATTTTAATTATATATATTTTAGATCTTATGCATGCTAAGACTTATGCAGAATATAGGAATCGAATGCTTACAATTCGACGAAACCGCAGCAAGCATGATCCTCCTTAATATCCAAATAGAACACCTCCTTCAAGATGCACCCAATACACCCCTTAAAACCGAGACAAAACACAAGCTAGGCTTTAGAAACGGTTTCCTTAAAATCGAGTTCTAATCACTACTTAGAACTATTAATACTAATATTATAACTATTATAGAATTAGTAATATATTATTATCTTATAATAATTTTTGAGGTTTTCAAATATTTTTCTTACTTAGAAAAACTTGCCAAGACTTAGAATGAATGTATTATGTGTTCTTAACACATTATTTAAATGGGTAGTGTTGGAGTGGGGATGGCCGACTATGGGAAGAGCAAAAGGGGAACATTTTCCCTTTTCAATGTTCTTAGGGTAGCTATAGGTGTGTGTTCTCAAGGCTTCTTTAAACACAATGATTGAAGTGTAATTAACACACAAAACCACGGAAAAGGCTGGAGTTACACTTGGTGTAGGGGGGGTTTGCTACACTTTCAATGAGAGGGAGACATGTGTCCTTTTTGTTGGAATCTGATTTTTGCAACTTTTTTGAGATTCCTTGCATTAAATGCCCACTTGCATGATTACCCCACCTAATTACCCACTTAGTTATAGTTTAATATATGTTTACTTTTTGTAATTTTGTACTTTTTCAACACATTTTGTTTTGGAGAATACATTTAAGGTATTTTGTATTTAATTTGTACGGTATACGGCATACGGTATACATTTATACGGTATACCGTATACGGTATTTATACGGTATACTTTAATTTTTATATATATTTTTTAATATATTACTTTTTTAATACCCGTATTTTCGTATTTTAATGTCGTATTTATACGGTATTTTTGTCTTGAATTGAATATGTTTTTACTAAAATTAATAAAAAAAAAAAAACATAGATTATTATTTAAAAAAAGAGTAGATGTTTTTTACGTTGACTTGATATATTTTTTTAAAAAAATTATTTTTAAGTAAATGAAAAAAAAATAATTAAATATACTTTTTTTACGGTTTTTTCCCCACTAACCACGTCCTGAGTAGTCTTTATATTTAATAAAGATTGTAAAGTAATCAGTTGTTTACAGTGGTTGGGTTGGTTGATTGTTGTTTGTGTAAGAGGTGGCGTGTTCGAGCCTTGCGTAGTGCCCCGTTGTTGTATTTTTTTGTTGTGAGGGATTATTTAAATTTTTCTACTCGAGTTGTGTTTATTTTTTTGATGTCATTCGTTTTATTGAAAAAAATTATTTGTTTCCCTTACTCGTATTTATTTTAGTTAATTATTTAATTTGCAAAAATTGATAGACCAAAACCGTCTTCTTATTGACACAAATGTGTATTAATGAAACCGTAAATAAAACTTGAAAATCAATTACAATATTCAACCAAATCTACTATAATTCTACTAATCCGATCTTATAATTCTACAATCCGATCGTCAAATTATGTATTATACTAAATTAGTAGGATCTTATGATTCTACAATCCGATCCTACTAATTCGATCCTAACAACACTCCTTCCAATAGAGAAACTACAATATACTTTAGTAAACCGTTAACCCTAACCTCGTAAAACCTTAGACGCTTACGTTAAGCTAAACCATAAATGTAACCATTATTCAAAAAACAATTAAGACGTCATATTCTAATTTTAGAATAGTAATAGATTTTAAAGATGAACTTGATTTTAGACGAATTTGATTTTAGAATAGTAATATATTATAAATACGAACTTGATTTTAGACGAATTTGATTTTATAATAGTAATAGGTTTTAAACATGAACTTGATTTTAGACGAATTTGATTTTAGAATAGTAGTACGTTATTAATATGATCGAGATTTTTAGACGAATTTCATTTTACTTAATATGTAACCCAGTCGTACGTCAATTATGTATTTTACTAAATTAGTAGGATCTTATGAATCTACAATCCGATCGTACCAATTTGAACCTTCCGACACTGCTGTCAATAGAGAAACTACAATATATTTTAGTAAACCGTAAACCCTAACCCCGTAAAACCGTAGACGTCATATTGTGATTTTAGAATAGTAATAGATTTTAAAGATGAACTTGATTTTAGAATAGTGATATATGGAGTATTATAAATACGAACTTGATTTTAGACGAATTTGATTTTAGAATAGTAATAGGTTATAAACATGAACTTGATTTTAGACGAATTTGATTTTAGAATAGTAATACATTGTAAATATGATCGAGATTTTTAGACGAATTTCATTTTACCTAATATGTAACCCGATCCTGCGTCAATTATGTATTTTACTAAATTAGTAGGATCTTATGAATCTACAATCCGATCGTACCAATTTGATCCTAACGACACTACTTAATATGTAACTCGTGTGAGCTCGACTAGAGCTCCGACTCGGGTCGAAAGCTTTAGGAGTCGAGACGATTTTAAATATGAATTTGATTTTAGAATAGTAGTTGTAGTACATTATAAACATTAAATCAAATCCTGACCATTCATTGGAAAATAAATTTAATTATGAAGAACATGTTGGCCGTTGGTTTGGCTAGTGTCACACGGATTACCAATTTCATTACATTATAAACATTAAATCAAATCCTGACCATTCATTGCAAAATAAATTTAATTATGAAGAACATCTTGGCCGTTGGTTTGGCTAGTGTCACACGGATTACCAATTTCATGTGTTTTATATTTTGTCTATAAAAACTAACAAAATCCAACTCCATCCACATTTATCTCTCTTTCTCTCCAAACCCATCAGGTTTTCTCTCTTTCTCTCCATCTCCAAATCCATCACATTTTCTCTCTTTCTCTCCAAACCCATCACCTTCTCTCTCTTTTTCTTCATCTCCAAATCCATCACCTTTTCTCTCTTTCTCTCCAAACCCTCACCTTCTTTCCATTAAAAACAATAAAAAATACATAAAACCCTAATTAACCCAATCCAGATCACCATTTTTTAGTATAGATGATCTTCATCTTCTTCCTCTTTCCTACACCTAAAAATTCAGAAGACTTTACCCTCAAAAAAAAAAAAAAATTCAGAAGACTCACTTCTAATTACCAAAAAAACCAATAAAAAATACATAAAACCCTAATTAACCCAATCCAAAATACCAAATCGGAACAACTACCTTAAAAACAAATTAAAAAGAGCTTTAAATCAAGCTTGTCGTCTTCGATCTTTCTGCAAGTTGAAGAATGCACGGGTATATATGTTTTCTGGAAACGCAAATTTACCTCATTCAATCTCTAATTTTATTTATTAAATGTGCAATTAGTATTCTTGTTAAAAACACAACTAAAAAAATAAGATGGCCAAATAATGAAAATTGGTGTTATACTGCAAATAGTATGTGACTATATTTAGAGTAATTTTAAAAGGTAAAAAAGGGGGAGAATATTGAAGGATAACACTATAAAATTACTATTAATATGATTATTTCTACTCAAAATTTGTGTTCTGATATCATTTCTCAACATATGGAGTTCTATATTGATAATGATGATTATAGATTGATCCCGTTTGAGGCTGTTGGTATTTCAGTAACTTTTTTTAATTGAGTTTGTGCTGCATTCTAAAGAGTTATAATCAAAATCAATTACAACCTAAACCCTAAACCTCTAGTTTGAGAATGACCTTTAATGGTGTTTTCAGATTAAATGAGAAGATGGATTTACATAGTCTAGATTTTGGACCAATGGAGTAAGAAAAAAAAAGAGTTATAAGAAAGGTTACCGGCTAAACAGGTAGCCTATTCACCTATTCTATTAAATGACAACGAGTGTAATAGTTGGGTATAATCCTAGTTAAATTAATGCTTAGAGTAATTTGAGAAGAACCATAATAGTTTAGAATATTCGTATTAAATAACCCCCCGAACGGTGAAGGATCCCTGTACATGAGCGGTTTGAGTGACACAATAAATACTCCGACGGACGTTAGTCCGATTTTTGCAGCATCTCAAACAACGCCAACGATACCCAAGTCACGGCAGTATTGGCCGCAATACTCGTCTTCGTAGTTCTCAAACTCTCAACAACGACGGTCGTAATACTCCAATTGTTTGTACACTAATTACAATAGGTTTGGTTGAACATTGTAATTGATTTTTAGGTTGTAATTTCGGCGATTTATACACACAGAAAATAACGTATCAATCAAGTTGTAGAAAATCGGTTTGGTGTATCAATTCTTGCAAATAAATTAATGAATTGAAATAAACGCAAGTACAGGAAAACACTAGAATTTTGGTCAAAAAAACGAATGAAAAAATAAACACAAGTCAAGTAAAAAAATAAAATGAAATAATAAAACATAGTACCACCAAATAGGGCTCGAACACGAGACCTATGGAAGAAACAACACCTTAAACAAACAACAAACAACCAAACTAGCAACTGTAAACAAGTACATACTTTACAATCGTTATTAAACATATTCACCACCAAGGACGTGGTTAATGGGAAAAAAACGTTAAAAAAATATATCTACTTATTTTTTCTTCATTTATGTTAAAAATATTTTTTTTTGAATAAACATAAACAGTTAATCGTAATGTAAAACAAAAAATAGCCGAAAACGTACTAATAATATTATTTTATTATTAAGCTAAGCTTCCACAATAAGCTTCACAATTTTCCAAAACCAATGAAATGAAAAGAAAATAAAAAAAACAAATAATATTCTTTTATTATTAAAACTTCCACAATAAGCTTCACAATTTCCCAAAACCAATGAAATGAAAAGAAAATAAAAAAAAACAAATAATATTCTTTTGTTATTAAAGCTTCCACAATAAGCTTCACAAATTCCCCAAACCAATGAAATGAAAAGAAAATAAAAAACAAATAATACTCCCTCCATTCAAATCCACATTACACATTTCTATTTTACACACTATTCACAAACAACCATTCAAATTCGATTTTCTCTCGATACGTAAATAAAATTATATTCATGTGGGATCTAGTTTTATTCGTCTTTACGAGTATATTATTAATATCTAATTTTTATAATTTTTGAAAATACGTAGCTAACAATATTTACCGTACAAAAGACGCGTTGGCAAACGTGAAAAAATAAATGTGTAATGTGGATATGAATGGAGGGAGTACTCTTTTATTATTAAAGCTTCCACAATAAGCTTCACAATTTTCCAAAACCAATGAAATGAAAAGAAAATAAAAAACAAATAATATTCTTTTATTATTAAAGCTTCCACAATAAGCTTCACAATTTCCCAAAACCAATGAAATGAAAAGAAAATAAAAAAACAAATAATATTCTTTTATTATTAAAGCTTCCACAATAAGTTTCACAATTTCCCAAAACCAATGAAAAGAAAATAAAATAAAAAAACAAATAATATTCTTTTATTATTAAAGCTTCCACAATAAGCTTCACAATTACCCAAAACCAATGAAATGAAAACAAAAAAAAATAACAATTAATCTTTCAAATCCAACTTGTAAACTTAATCTTTCAAAACAAAGTTGTAAACTTAACTTAATCTTTTAAATCCAACTTGTAAACTTATTTTTTCAAATCTTACTATAGTCGTTTTTCGTTCTTTAATATAGTCATTTTTTAAAATAGTCGTTTTTGTAAACTGTTAAAAAATAACTAGTCGTTTTTTAAAATAAAAAGTCGTTTTAAGCAAATTATAAAATTATTATTAAAATAGTCGTTTTTATTTTGAAATACTCGTTTTTTTTATTGAATTTGTATAGTCATTTTTTAAAACTAGTTGTTTTTTAAAATAAAAAGTCGTTTTATTCACTAAGTTAGTACAACAATATTAAAACTATGAACGAATGGTAACAAAATAACACATATTCGTTTCACTAATTCTTATTTCAGACCGCAAGATCCGTCTGAAATAATAAGACGGATATCGCTTTCTCTAACAAAATACTCAGTATTCATTTAGAGAGTGAGTGAGAAAGCACATGGGATGTCCCACTATTCATGTGGTTTCCACTTGTGGGAGGTTTTTTTGTTTCAGACGAAAGTTGCGGTTTGAAGGAAGACGGACTACGTTTTTATTTCAATTTCTAAAGAAATTCAATAGTCAATTTTTAAAACTAGTCGTTTTTTAAAATAAAATGTAGTTTTTTAAAGAAATGACGTACGTAGTAATAATATTCTTTTATTATTAAGCTAAGCTTCCACAATAAGCTTCACAATTTGCCAAAACCAATGAAATGAAAAGAAAAAAAAAACAAATAATCTTTCAAATGCAACTTTTAAACTTAACCTTTCAAATCAAAGTTGTAAACTTAACTTAATCTTTCAAATCCAACTTGTATACTTAATCTTTCAAATCTTACTATAGTCGTTTTTTTGTTTTTTAAAAAAGTCGTTTTTTAAAAAAGTCGTTTTTGTAAACTGTTCAGAAAAAGGTGTTTTTGTAAACTTTTAAAAAATAACAGTTAATTGAAAACTTGCAGAAATTAAAAAAACATTTTTGTCAATGCTTAAAAAAAACAAATAATTCAAAACCGTAAACAAATCAAAAATGTGTTTTTTTTAAATATTTTTAAAAAATATATTAATTCAATTTCTAATATTAAGCTAAGCTATAAAAAATAATGACATAATCACTTAAAAAAACGAATGACGTAAAAAAATAAACACAAGCCAAGTAAAAAATTTGGAGGTAAAATGAAAAATTTAAACCAAGTGAAAATTTGGCGTAAGATGAGAAATTTGGAGGTAAAATGAAGAATTTTAGCCAAGTGAAAATTTGAACCAAATGAAAAATTTTGAGGAAAAAATGGAGCCAAAAATTTGGAACTAAGCTGAAAATTTGACCTTCAAATGAAAAAAGAAGTGAAATTTTGGCGTAAAATGAGAAATTTTGAAGTAAAAATGGAGCGAAATGTATGATTAGATTAGGACAAAATTGAAATAAAACAAAGTGTACAAGGGTAGATAAGTAATTATGCATAAATCTTAATTTTTGTGCAAAAAATAAATGTATAGAAAGTAATTTTTGTGCAAAAAGTAAACAAAGTGTACAACCAATTTGGACAACTTGGACCATAATTTCGTAACAATATAAAAATATGTATATAAATAATTAATTATTGACGTTTAGGATAACTTGGACCATAATTTCCGTAACAATATAAAAATATGTATATAAATATTTAATTTTTTTTCTTTTGTTTGACAAACGAACATTACTACATTCGGGTAATTTCGGGTTTCGGTTGAATTTCGGTCATCATTAAGCAGGTTGAAAACGGTTCGGGCGTGTTTCGATTCGGGTCAAACCAGTTCGGGTTGAAACAGTTCAGGTTTATTCGATCTTGGGTCTATTTCGGATATTACAAATTCAGTTCAGTTTCGAATCAGTTCAGGTCGATTCAGGTTTCGGGGTGGAGTTCAGTTATACCTTTCGGATGTACGGTCAAGTGTCGATTCAGTTATTTTCGATCGATTTTTCGGATTCGGTATACTTTTGTCAGGTCTACAAATTACAGTAGATTTGGTTGAACATTGTAATTGCTTTTGAGGTTTTATTTTCGGTTTGATTAATACACATTTGTGTCAATAAGAAGATGGGTTTGGTCTATCAATTTTTGAATATTAAATATTTAACTAAAATAAATACAAGTAAGGGAAACAATTAAATTTTTGTCAAAACAACAAATGATATCAGAAAAATAAACACAACTCAAGTAAAAGAATGAAATAATCCCTCACAAAAACAAAAGACAAAAAAATACAACCTAATGGCACCCAGCAGGGCTCGAACACACGACCTATGGAACAAACGACAATATACACAAACAACAATCAACCAACCCAACCACTGTAAACAACTGTTTACTTTACAATCTTTATTAAATATAAAGACTACTCAGGACGTGGTTAGTGGGGAAAAAACCGTAAAAAAAAACATCTAGTTATTTTTTGTTCATTTACTTTAAAAATATATTCAATAGATGGGTAAATAAACATCAAGTCAACATAAAAAACATCTACTCTTTTTTAAATAATAATCTATGTTTTTTTTTATATTAATTTTAGTAAAAACATATCAATTTAAGAGAAAAATACCGTATATCGTATAAATACGACATTAAAATACGAAAAAAACGGATATTAAAAAAAGTAATATATTAAAATATATATAAAAATATTAAAGTATACCGTATAAATACCGTATACCGTATACCGTATAAATATCGTATACCGTATACCGTACGCCGTATACCGTAGAAACTAAATACAACATACCTTAAATGTATTCTCAAAAACAAAATGTGTTGAAATAGTAAAAAGTTACAAAAAGTAAACATGCATTAAACTATTTTTAAGTGGGTAATTAGGTGGGCTAAACATGCAAGTGGGCATTTAATGCAAGGAATCCAAAGAAAGATGCAAAAATCAGATTCCAACAAAAAAGACACATGGCACTCTCTCATTGGAAGTGTAGCAAACCTCTCCTACACCAAGTGTAACTCCAGCCTCTTCCCAAAACCACCCCTAAACCTACCTCATTAAAACCGGCACCTCACATAATATGGATCCCATTTTATAATTGTCATTTTGTCAATTGTACATGTGTGACATCTAAAGTGTCATATCTAAATAAGTAACAATTGATTTTAATTTAAAATGCATATTTATCAAATAAATATCATTTGTAAATTAAATAAATCATATTTAATAATTTGACAAGTAATTCGAAATTACCATAATATAAAATGGTTATTATCATTAATCGTCAATACGATTTACAACCCTTGTAATAATAATATACAACCCGATTCATTCTAATTACGATATTATAAAATATCGTTCAATGTTTAATAATTGACACGTTTCAATTATAAACATACATCTTACAATAAGATTTAACCTCTGATTTCTCGATATATGAGTTTAAGGAATATGATCAACTCGTATCAATATACATTTGATCAGTTTATAATGTAAGGGAATTGTCCTATAGGTGTGACCTAAAGGGATCAACTGACCACCACCGTCATACGACAGTAATGTCAAACTCTAGCTAGCCAATCATTACCGATTAATGTTGGTCAGTTGACTAATATAATTTCGAATCATCCCTTGCGCATTCTCGTCATGAGATTTAATTATGTGATCGCATTATTGCTGAGGACACATTTCCCAACAATCTCCCACTTGTCCTCGACAAGTGTGCGTCACCAATTCTCTTGTCCTATTACAATCTCCCACTCAATGCAAGGTATCTCTCTGAGGTCGTACTTGCATTAGATCATATCATGAGTGGTTTTCTCGATCTGGAGAATAACTGTTTGACCGGAATTATCTACCATAGATACATTCCGAGCGTGGCCACGCATTTCCAGTTAATTTCTCCTCGAGTGGCCTTGAGATTTGAACAACCCTGACAAAGGGGTGGATAATTTCTATCGTACTACTCCCTTCAACTAGTTACAGTCAGTCACAACCCAAAGCAATCCCATTTGACTCCAGTTACGAAAAGTCATAGAGAATGGATCAAGGTTATGTCAAAACTGTACCATCTTGGGTGAATAGTCTTTAGTCTAAGAATTGACTCATAAGAATATTGTAGTAGCTCTTGCCATGACCAGGCTATTATAAAATTTCCAGAACTCTATAAGCGGTCACTTTGCCCGACAGAGTGTCTCTTGCAGTCTGTCTATGTGATCGATTAGTCATCACATATGACTCTATGGCATTTGAACTTGCCATCAGTCGCCTCACATTGTAGTCGCTTCGAAACGTCACCTCATATAAGCGGCTAGGGGCTATACTTAGTCAGTCCCGTTCACTTAATGGGGTTCAAATTTGTCTCTTACAACCCATTTGGATTTTGACAAAGTATTTTTCATTGTGAGTTAATAATAACTCAAATGACATTGTCATGCAAGAACAGTCAATACTGCTTCATAGCATTTAATGCATGATCATTAATTTGTATTAGTGGTTCGAATAAACCTTTTATCCATGTATTCATAACCTACAAATTTTTGGTTTCCTTCCAACTCACATTATCTCGCATAATATGATCTTTTTTTAGTACATATCTAGAACTCATTCTAGATCTTGAGTTTCCTTTCCTGAGGGAAGCTCCCACTGTTATCTTATAACTCGTGACGTATTGATATGTCATTAGTCACTTATGTACTGAAATCTATATTGTAGTTATTTATAATTTTATCACTCCAACATTTTCAATCATCTTGGCTATTTAATCAAAAGATTTAGGTTATTCATCAATATGAATAATGTATCCATCCATTTTGATTCCTAATGGGTGACCTTTTATTATCAATATAATAAACCTTCCCGTAAAGCTCCATCATCCTATGATATAAGAACTTATTATTCTTTACATTTTAAAGAATCATCATTCTCTGTGAATGGTACGTTCAATTCTTTAATGAATATTGCTCCGACCAACATTACTCGATTTAACATTTCTTAAATGAACCTTTCATTTCTTGCATGTTATTCTTTTGCTAGCACTTGAACTATTATCAATCAGTTATCACTTGAACTCTTCATTTCTTGTGATATTTCCTAATTTCACTTTTCGATACAATAGATACTATCATTGAGAGAACTGAGATGATATCTCCTCTATTATCTTATAATTTTGAAAAATCTCATTTGTTAAGGAACCGTTTTCCTTCCGATTTCATACGGGGTTTCTTTTATCCTCTCTCTGAAACAATGAACATAAGGAACATTTCCTCTTGTTGTCCTCCCGTAGTTTCTTCAGTGTCCTCTCGTAGTTTCTTTTAATTCATTCATTTAGGATTTTTCTTAAGAATCTCATGTAGGATTTTTCTCTAAGATCCTACATTTATATCATTGGTTTGCGGGTGAAATATTTTCTCCCACTCTATCCTTTAAAAATAACCTTTATTTATATAAGGATATCAATTTTTCGATATAACCAATGTATATGAATGTTTGAAAAGTTTATAGGTGTGATGAATTCATTCTCATTTTCACTTAAAATGATCATCTTATAATGAACTAATTATACTTTCTTTTGATTGAATGTTTTCTCTTTGAGGTGTATATCTCGTTTTTAATTGATCAACACTTTGATTCTTTATATTGATCGTATCAATGTTATTTTATAATGAACGTTTCATGGTATTTATCTAGTGATTTTTAGAGATCACTTTGATTCATGTTCGACAAGTTATACAATTTATTTTAGGAATCAATAATTTGATTAAGAACAAAAGTAGTGACTTGGGTTGAAAACCAAGTCACTAATATCCAAAATACAACCATTGTTTAGGATTCAAATCCTTGTCTTACAAAAAAATAAATTGTTCTAGGAAATAAAATGCATAATATGAAAGAAGACAATAATGAAAATTAGAGCCAAGCTCTTAAGTCTTCAATCAATTTGATGCTACCATAGCCATCCATATAAGGAACTTCATGCTTCCTTCTCCTTGCCTTTGTCATTAGGAGGTGGCCCTTTAAAACAATTAAAAAGGGTAAAGATCAACAATTTGTATCACCATACATTAGTTGGCAAAATAACATGAATTTAAACGAGAATTATTACCTACGGGGAGAGCTTTCCCATTTTTGAGATCGGTCATTTGGGGCAATTACGTTTCCAATGCCCTAACCTCGTGCAATAATGGCACTTGTCTTCAGATTTTGAAGATGAGAGGGAAGCGCCTTTCGAAAAGGTCTTTTCTTTAGCCGGTTTGGGCTTGAACGTTTTCTTGCCCTTGCCTTTGAAGGCACTCCTTTTGAAATTGCCTTTCCCTTTCTTCTCGATGTTCAATACATCTTTAGTGGAACTTTCATGAAGTCCCATGTCCCTCTCGGCTTGGACAAGCATCTTATGCAATTCATCCAATGTGGTATCTTGATTTCGCATGTTGAAATTCACCCGGAAATGAGCATACGATTTCACCTTATTTAGAGAGTGAAGAACTCGGTCAATGATGGGTGAGTCGGGAACATCAACTCCTTGCAACTTTAGAGTCTCCGCGAACTCAACTAATTTGAGTACATGAGGGCTTATCTTTTGTCCCTCCTTCAAGCAAATGTCGAAGAAGGCGGAAGCAGCCTCATATTGAATCACCCTTGGAGTTTGTGAAAACATCGTCGCAAGTTTGGTGTATATCTCATATAATGTGCCTAACTTAATCATACTCCTTTGGAGGTCCGACTCCATGGAGAAGATGAGCACATTTTTAAGAGCGGAGGACTCTTTCATATAGGCTTCGTAAGCCTCACGAGTTGGAGCCGCGGAACGAGCGGTTGGAGCGGGAGGAGCGGCTTCGGTGAGGTAACGAGTCTTATCGTCACCTTGAGCGGCCAAAACTAATTGCGCATCCCAATCCTTAAAATTGGAACCATGCTTATCGAGTTTGCAACGATCCATAAAGGATCGAAGCCATGAAACATTAGTGAGAGGTGGAGCGTTGGTTGCCATTGATGATGTTGAGAATTAAACTACAATAAAAGTGAAGGAATTAAAATAACATTATTTAAAAACTTGTAATTTTAATTTAAATAAGTTTAGTTATTTACTTAATGATCTCTTACCCAATTAAGTAAACAATTCCGAGACCCAAATCCATACTAATTCGGGCACGGTGTAGCCGATTCATCCCTCATTGATATAATTTGGTGGATTAACTCTTTAATCGATTCTACCTTTAGAACTCTCGGTCGACAATTTCCTATAAATAGTCTTTAGCCCGAACTTATTGTAACTACGGTTACGAATACCTTCGTTGAGATCCACCAAATTTCAAGGTGTAATCACACTACCCCACTTACCCAACGTAACAATTTTAGTACCCCAGTGTAGCCGAGCCCACTTTCTTATGAAGAAGGGAGTCATGGGTCCTATACTCTTTGGTAAGGCTAAGTCTCAATATTTATATTGTAAGAGATCTAGTCAAAATATTATCTATCTCCGTTTAAGTGAACTAAGTCGGTGAATTATCGATAAATTAATGACTAGGTCGACTAAAGCGAATAAAATGCATGACATGATATGACGATTTGGCTATGCATGCAAACATCTAAAGCAAAAATAAAAGCATAAAAACTTAAAGCATTAGAAACCCTAGTATGGCCTTTCCTAGAAAAGAAAATAATAAAAGTACAAATTCGGAAACCAACTCCTTTGGTCCCTTGGTCTTCACGAGGCACGCATCCCAAGGTAAACACCGTCTTGATCGGAACTCCTTTTCGAATGGCATCGTCTTCAAGGCTCTCCGGAATTTACAAAAGTTACAACTTTTCTAGTCTACTTTATACATTATAAAATAGAAAACAATAAATAAAGTGATACGAGATCACATTAATTACATCCGAATCGATAACCCTTACATTACGGGAAATATCGATTAAAACTAAGCTCATACTAAGTAAATTACATAATCCAAAATTACGTAAATAAAATCATGACAATCATTATAAAATATGCAATGCTTATGAATATGAACTAACATGCAAAACCTAAGCCAAATCGTCCTGTTGTATATTATTTATATATATAGTTATCGAATACCTCGGTTTTATGGAATTGCGTGCTTTAACGATTAAAAACACTTGGCATTATCTGAATCGGAATTCACTCTTAAGTTAATCATCCTAACTCATTTAGGTTTCAAAATTTAGTCTTACTTTTGAACATGACTTAACTTATTATTATAATATTGTTCGGTATTAATCGGTTTTACGGTAAAAACAATATAAAATTCAAAAAGAGTCATAAAATTTCGAAAAATTCAAAATTCAAATTTTTAATATCATAGAATTTTCTTAAAATTTCGGAACCTTAAAAATATTAGTACTTACACGGTTTTATTATTTATTTCATAAATAAGACGTAAAACGAGTATTTTGAGTCGGAAAATTAAATAATTACCTTCATAAATACATATAAAATACTAATAATATTTTTACACTTTCCAAAACACTTTAAGAACTGAAATGGACAAAAAATTTAAATAGCACACTGCCCAATATCCGAAATTTTCATTAAAGTGACTCTTATTATTCAATTTTTAATTATAACATTTAACAAATAAAAATTAAATAAAACAGAAACTTTTGGCTCCTAAGAAAAATATGGTGATGAACATATCAAATATGACTTTTATGGGTTAAATTTTTCGGCCATTTTAACAACTTTTGCTATTTTTAACAATTTATGTCATATATCGTACAATTTTAACCATTAAAATTATTTCACAAGCATAACATCAAATAAAAATCTCGAAATTTCTATACATGCTGGAAATAATATATATGACATCGTGTAAAATTTTTATGGCCAAATTCCAACTTAACCTATTAAAGTCGAAATTATGTCACTTTTATCCGATTTTTACACTAAAAATCAATAAACATGCAATATATGATAAAAATTTCTGTAAAATTTAGTATACATTTTAAATATTGCAAATGACATACTCAAAAAATTTTATATTCAAATTCGAAATATAACTATACAAACCCATTAATATTCATTTTATGGCATTTTAACATTTAAAATTCATAAACCATGCATTTTAGCTTCATAATTTACGAAAAGTAATATTCATATCATAGGAAATACATGTGAAACGATACTAAAAAAATCTCGGCCAGAAGTTAATTTTAGCTATTTTTCCCAAAAATAAACATTTTAACCATTAAAATTAATAAAAACCGAAACAATAATACTTATGAACAATATTTATCCAAAAATTATTCCAAATATCCTAAAATACATTTAGAATCAGTAGGTATTCATGCATTAGAAATTTCGTCCATATCATATACGATGTAAAATTTCAAGTTTATTTTTGTTATCTAATAACTTCGTAAAAATATAAACGAAAAGCCTGCAAACAGCCTATTTGCTCTGATACCAATTGTAAGGTTCTAAGGTCTCAAAACCTAATATCTTTGTCATACTAATGACATGAATAATTAACATTTTAATTATATATATTTTAGATCTTATGCATGCTAAGACTTATGCGGAATATAGGAATCGAATGCTTACAATTCGACGAAACTGGTGCAAGGATGATCCTCCTTAGTATCCAAATAGAACACCTCCTTCAAGATGCACCCAAGACACCCCTTAAAGCCGAGACAAAACACAAGCTAGGGTTTAGAAACGGTTTCCTTAAAATCGAGTTCTAATCACTACTTAGAACTATTAATACTAATATTATAACTATTATAGAATTGATGGTGGAATTGCAGATTGGACAAAAGTTTCCTGATACAGTCAAATTTAAGGATGAGCAAGGCAGTATCATCACAGCAAGGGTAGAGTATGAATGGAAACCACTACAATGTGATAAGTGCAAGGGATTGGGACATGAAGGAATAAATTGCAGACGTACAGTTCAGACCAGAGGTATTGTGAAAAAGGTCTGGAAGCCTGTTCCCAAACCCTCAGCACCTATATCAGATAAGGAATTTCCAGCACTTCCTAGATTACTTCCAGTTATGCCAAGATCCTCCCAGGCAGAACCAGTGCCATCTACCTCTCAGGTAGAATCGGAGAGCATCCCAACATCTGGGGATAAATCAAAGGAAGATAATAGCAACCAGAAAGCATGTGAGCAGGTATCAGATACAGGAAACTCTGAACAACCTGTTTTTAATGAATAATATAGGTTTTTGGAATGTTAGGGGGCTCAACAATGTAAATAAGCAATTACTTGTCAAACGTTTCTTATATAATAAAGAGGCCTGTCTTTTTGGGCTGTTAGACACAAAAATAAGTGGTGAGAATGTTAGTAATATATCTAATAAGATGTTGGAAGGATGGAGCTTAACCACCAATAGCAGACTTCATAAAGGAGGAAGAGTTTGGCTATTATGGAAACCAAGTGTGTTTGATGTTTGTGTCTTAGCTATAACTGCTCAATATATACATGCCAAAGTTGTGGTTAAGGCCAATAGGAAAGAGTTCTTGTTTACCCTAGTATATGCCTTTAATGAGGGCATAGACAGATTGCCTCTTTGGCAACATTTGATGGATATATCAGATCATTGCTCTGGCCCTTGGGCAGTTGCAGGAGACTTCAACACTGTCACAACTCCTGATGAAAGATTGGGGCGAGCCACTAAGGTTGAGGACATGGAGGCCTTTGTTGAGTGCCTGGGGTATTGTGGGTTAGAGGACATAATAGCCACTGGGGCCTACTATACCTGGACCAACAAAAGGGATGAAAGCCACATAAAGTATAGCAGGTTGGATAGATTTCTAATCAACTCTAGCTGGCTCAATGAATTTCCTGAGATGCATGCTCACTTCCATTCAGAGGGGTTACTAGATCATAATCCTTGTCTAGTGAGCAATGTGAGATTAGAAGGGAGAAGAAATGCAAGCTTTAAGTATTACAATATGTGGGGTTCAGCACCTGAGTTCTTACCTAGGGTAACTGAAACCTGGCAACAGCATATAGAGGGCACCAAGATGTTCCAATTGGTGAAAAAACAGAAGGCTCTTAAACCAGTCCTGAAAAAAATCTGAATAAAGACTGCTTTGCTGAGGTTGAATCTACTGCCAGTAAGGTTTCTATGCTCCTGGAGGACATTCAATTACAACTTCGACAGGATCCCCTTAATGAGAACCTTATTAGACAGGAACTGGATACCAGTATGGAGGTCAGGTTCTGGACAAAGGCCAGAAATAGTTATCTGCAACAGAAAGCTAAACTTGAATGGATTGATGATGGTGACAGTAATACTGCCCTATTTCACAAATCCATTAAATCAAGGTGCCTGAGAAATAGGGTTATTCAAATAGAGGACAAACATGGAACCCTGTGTACTGACACTCCAAGCATTCAACATGCCTTCTTGGGCTTCTAAAAAGACATGCTGGGTACCCACAACATCACTGAACCAGTGCAGATGGCTGTGGTCCAGACAGGGAGGGTTTGTACTGAGGATCATATGGTTATTCTCAACTCCACAGTAATCAAGCAGGAAATAAAAGAGGTATTTTTTGCTATACCTAGTGACAAGGCCCCAGGTCCCGATGGATATACCAGTGGATTCTATAAGGATGCATGGAACATAGTGGGTGATGACTTCTGCAATGCAGTGCTGGACTTCTTCTCCAGTGGCCAGATCAATGCCACTAATATTACCTTGATTCCCAAGAATGAGAGACCAACTTCAGTGAGCCACTTCAGACCTATTGCTTGCTGCAATATGGTTTATAAAGTGATCTCTAAGTTGCTTTGTAATAGGCTGGCTTCTGTTCTTCCTGACCTTATCCAGGAAAACCAGGGAGCTTTCATTAAAGGGAGATTTATCCTGGACAATGTTCTTACTTGCCAGGATATCATCCATATGTATGCCAGGAAAGCAGTCTCCCCTAGGTGTCTTTTCAAAATAGACCTCCAGAAGGCCTATGACACTGTGGAATGGAGCTTTATTGAACAAATCCTGACAAGTTTGCAGTTCCCACCTCATTTCACTAAACTTGTTATGCAATGTGTCAGAACTACTTCTTTCACCATTTGCTTGAATGGGACTAATTTTGGCTATTTTCAAGGGCAAAGAGGTCTAAGGCAAGGAGATCCCATCTCTCCCCTTCTCTTTACTCTATGTATGGAGTACCTCTCTAGAATGATCAAGTATGCAACTGAAAGATGGCCTTTCCAATATCACCCCCTCTGCAAAAATATGAAGCTCACTCATCTGATGTTTCCAGATGACCTCTTTATGTTCTGTAAGGGCAAACCAGCCTCCATCTGGCTCCTCATGAGGGCCTTTGCTTCCTTTTCAAAGGCTACTGGACTAAGCATGAACAACTCTAAGTCTGAGATATACTTTAGTGGGATGGATGAAGAACTAAAAGCTGGTATTAAACAAGTAACTGGTTTCAGGGAAGGCTCATTCCCCTTCAGGTATTTGGGAGTACCCATCCAGCCAGGGAAGCTCTCTAAGAAAGACTGTACCTCTATCACTGAGAAAATGGTTGCTAGGATCAGGAGCTTAGGGGCTAAGAAGTTGTCTTATGCTGGCAGGCTCACATTGATTAATGCAGTACTCAATACCCTACACAACTACTGGGCTCAACTCTTTGTATTTCCAAAGAGTGTGATCAAAAGAATTTCTGCTATTTGCAGAAATTTCCTATGGGATGGCTCATCAGATTTTCATAGGGTCCCATTGGTGGCATGGGATAAAGTGACTACTGCTAAGGAGATGGGTGGACTTGGGATAAAAAATGCAGAAATATGGAACAAAGCAACAGTTGGTAAGCTGGTTAACTGGATATATGCCAGTGCTGATAGACTGTGGATTAAATGGGTTCATGATATCTATCTTAAGCAACAACAGTGGCATGATTACTCTCCTCCCCCTGACTCTCCTTGGGTGTGGAAAAGTATTTGTAAGGTGAAGGAGGCTCTGAAACAAGGCTTTACTGACAATGTTTGGACTCCACATCCTAATGGATATTCTGTCAAAAATGGCTACAATTGGCTCAATCCCCAGGGCTCTACTCAGAATTGGGCTGCTGCTGTCTGGAACAATTGGAATTTACCAAAGCATTCCCTTGTGTCTTGGCTACGCTTACAGGGAGGCATGAATACAAGAAGCAAGCTGTTTGGACTGGGCATTTGTTCAGATGATCTTTGTTTGTTATGTCAGGACAAATCAGAAACTATAGAGCATATTTTTGAAGAGTGTGTTTATACTAATAAGGTGAAAGCTTACCTGATTCCCTGGTTTGGAAGGAAGATTCCAGCCCCTGCTGATCTCAGTCCTCGTAACAGATCTTCTCCTTTTTGGAAGGTAAAGATGGCAGTGTATAATGCCCTTCAATACCATATATGGCAACAGAGAAATGGAGCACGATTCCTTGAATGCATCCTTAGGCCAGAATTGGTGATAGCCAACATCCAGCGTGAGGTTAGAAGAAGACTAGCTAAGAAGTAGATAAGCTAGATGATCAAAATTGTATTGATTGGTTTCAAAGGTGTCTCTCTAAGATGTAATGCTTGTAAGGGGGCTTGATCCCCTTACCTCCTTGTAATTTTGTTCATGATATATATTACAACTCACATTTCACCAAAAAAAAAACTATTATAGAATTAGTAATATAATGATTTAGGGAGTAATTAATTTTGAATTATTAACTATAAATGAGTAAGACTTGCAATAAAATTAGTACGTATGCTTAAAATGAGTGTAACTGTGTAATAAAAATAGTAATTTAAAAGTTGGTTTAATTAATAATTTCCATTTGATTTTATTAGCAAAAAGATACATATATCAAACAACAGTGATTGCGTGGGAGAGTTCGATATTGCGAGATACTCCTGTTTTATAAAAGAACTCATTTATTATATTAAATAAATAGTTTTATTACCAAAATGGATACTCTTACGGTTTAAATAAATTAGTTACTCTTATTAATTTGTACTTTAGTTTTTATAGTGATAGAATATGGAATATTTCATTCATATTCTACAATTGATTTTATTCCATATACTATCTCATTGATTTCGCAATCTTCAGTATAATTTATTTAATTTTTTTAAAAAAATGGTCATCACCTATTATAAAAAATGTCAAAATGGAATAATGCAATATAGTAACAACCCCGTGATTTGTTAATTATATTACATTATTCCATAATTTGTTATTGCATTATCCCGTGAACGAAAATCACTGAAAAGATTATTCTAAAAATCTTGCCGAACATTATTGCATTCCTAAAATATTGACTATCATTTGACTTTTTTTCCTAAACTAAAGGAATTTCTGTAGTAAGGAATATTATGGAATATTGCAATCTTGACAATTAGTTGCTTAAATCTGTGTTTTTTTTATGATTTTTTTTGAAATCTTCCAGTAGCTCTGAAATCGTGCCACGTCAAACGAAGGTTGTTTTTAGTGATGCCATGTCAGCAGATTGACTTCTGCATTAGTAAAGTATATGATACTGTACCCAAATATTTTTGATATCTTAAAATATCAAACCGAAATTCTCTTCTAAAATTTCGCCCAAAATCAACTTAAAATTAGCAACTAATATAGTAAATATATTGTACCTAAATAGTTTTGATATGTTAAAATATCAAACCGTAATTTTCTCTTAAAACTGCGCCCAAATCAACTTAAAATTAGCAAACTTTTATGATTACAAATTAAATATTTTTTATATGTTAAAATATTGTACCGAATAATTGTCTCCTAAAATTGCGCCCAAATAAACTTAAAATTAGCAACTTTTTAGGATTTCAAACCATTTTGTAATTGAATTGTTCGATTATTTTTTTTAATTAGAGAGTATGACACGTGACGTTTGAATGTGTTGTAATACGTGGCGATTAGAGAAGTATTATGAGGATCAAAATATCCCTTATACACATAATAGTTAATTAACCATCCTACCTATTAACCTTGTTTGGGTTGGTCTTATGAGTGATATTGAATATCGATTTGCCGAAATTTGGATATCTAACGAAGCGGGTTTAGGAGGGTCCGTTTGGGATTTGGTGAATATGAGATGAGGTGAAATGGCAAATGGGTTGAGTCATGAATATGGTATCGGGTTCTTAATAAGTCGGGTACGTTATTCTAGAAAGTAGAAACGAGTGTTCAAATTCTGAATCATCATCATCATCATCATCGTCGTCAATCAGTTAGAGAGAGAATCAAAGAAAGAGAAATGGAGAAGAAAGTAGAGGAAATAAGCAGCACTAAGATGCATGGAGGTTACAACAAGAGATACAAACACTTTAGTCCTACTCTGGGTTGTTCAATGACTTTCCATATCTACTTCCCTCCTCATTCCTCTTCTTCTCACAAATTCCCTGTAATCATTCTTTTCTCTTTCTTTCCATTGTTTATCGTTTTTTCATTCATTCATTCATTCATTCATTCATCATTTTGTTGATAATTCATATGCTACTCTTGCTAGTACTTCTCACAAATTGTTCAATCTTTAGTTTAGGTGGTTTGTTTTGTTTGTCGACAAAGGAGTAATTGTTAAGGAAATCAAATGACGATTAATTTGTTATAATGATGATCAATTAATTTTGTGAGATATGAGTTGTTGGAAATCAGATCTGCCTTTGCCTTTGCCCTTTTGTAAATCAAAATGCATATTTGGTCTGCAGGTACTTTACTGGTTGTCTGGGCTGACCTGTACTGATGAAAATTTCATAACCAAGTCTGGAGCTCAACGTGCTGCTTCCAAGGAAGGGATTGCTCTCATCGCCCCTGATACATCTCCAAGTAACTATCTTATTATACTCCTTTTTTATATAACTAATCAAAGTGTTTGTCACAAGTTGAAGACTGCGTCACAATAAGACAACTGGGAAGCCAAGTGGGGAAAATGAAGCCCCGTGGATAGTGTCACTTGCATATTGTGAGAGGCACTATCCGTCTTCAACTATGTGACAAATAGTGTCCGTCTTCAATGAGAATTTGTGATAACTAATTCATACTCATTATCATTACCAACCCTTGTTAGTCATCACATCTTTCATCTTTCTCTGTGTGTGTCTATTCTATTCTAGGAGGGCTGAATGTTGAAGGAGAATCAGACAGCTGGGACTTTGGTGTAGGTATCAACTCTAACTCTTCTTATCATCTCATTTGCTTTCTGAAACTGTATGCATCCGATAGATTACGACATCCACTAAATTCAAGGATGTTTTAGAGTTATCACAAAAGCTTCATCTCGCTTTTGCCTCCTTTTCCTTTTCTTTGCAATAGGTGCGGGGTTTTATCTTAATGCATCCCAAGAAAAGTGGAAGAACTGGCGGATGTATGACTATGTTGTTAAGGAGCTGCCTGAACTTGTCAAAGAGAACTTTCCGCAACTTGACACATCATGTGCATCAATATCTGGACATTCAATGGGAGGGCATGGCGCTTTGACAATTTACCTTAAGAACCTTGACAAATATAAGGTTATCTCCGCTTTATTCCTGGAAAAATATACACTACATTGCTAACATTGCCAACTTCTATTCATGTTTATGCTCATCATGCATTCATGCATGGTCTTGATGTTGTTAATGATTACTGTTGTTTTTGCATTTTCGAGGAAGTCAGGAACAGCTACTAAGAAAATGAATGATGTAGATGTCAATAGAAAATGACGAATGTAATGTCTCAGATTGAAGAACATCTGATGATTTTTAATTGGATTGATTTTCCAAGTCTTCTTTTGGAGTCATTATCCAGTAGTTTTTATTTTCACGTTATATTAAAATTGAAAATTTATGATGACGCAATAATATTATTCATTCAGCAATATGATACTAGTTCCTTCCTTGTTGCAGTCCGTATCAGCTTTTGCTCCAATCGTAAATCCGACAAACTGTCCTTGGGGACAGAAAGCTTTTACAAATTATCTGGGAGAAAATAAGGCTGATTGGGAGGTATTGTCATCTTCTTCTAGCGTAAATGATTGGATGTGCATGTTTTATTTCTTTCTTGACGCTTCTGATTTCCTCAAGGCTATATGTTTAAATTTGAGACCTTTATGTGCTTACAGGAATATGATGCTACTAGCTTGATTTCAAAGTTCCATGACCTTTCTGCCACCATTCTGATTGATCAGGTACATTTATCATTCTTTTTCATGTCATGTCTTCAATGGTGAACTGCAAATTGAAAATTACACTAAAAGCGAACTATTATAGAAGGTAGAAAAATCATTACACTGACAAGTTAGCCACTGGCACTGATAAGATGGTGTGACGCGAGTTTTGTCTAATGAAAGTAATGTAGTATGGTGATTTATCTCGCTTTTAAGATCCCGGGATTGTTAAATACATGAAAAATATGCCATTATTCACAGGGTATGCTATGGTTCACTAGACAAGTATCTTTTTTTCTGGAGATTCTGGGATGTGAAATTATTTACGGAGTGGTTTTCAGCTGACGTAATTTAGGCCAAGAGGTCCAGGGAGCAAATATGGGGTGTGTTTGGTGAGCAATGTTGTAACTTGCTGAAATACCCCCAGTAGTTTCTATGGAGTACTTCACATATTTTGAGATGTTTTGCGAGCCTAGTGAAGCTAGTGTCCTAGGCTCCTTCCTGGTCTTGCAGGATGCCAGTTTCCTGCTCATGAAATCAAGTACTTTTCAATGCTTACAACATTTGAGTACTAAACGAAAATAGAACATTATAGTGGCCATTGCTTTATGTCAGTTTTTGCCTTCTCTTGAAGATGTTCCAGTCCGAATTTAAGTTGCTGGATTCAACCCAGCAAGGTATATATTTCAGCAGATACTAATGCTCGTAATGTCACTTTGTTAAATCATGTTCACAGGGTGGGGATGACAAATTCTTACATGATCAACTAATGCCAAACAAATTTGAGGAGGCTTGTAAGAAAGTGAATGCACCTCTGCTGTTGCGCCTACAACCTGGATATGACCACTCCTACTTTTTCATTGCTACTTTCATCGATGATCACATCAGCCACCACGCGCAAGCATTAAAATTATAGCTCCATTCAAGAATGTAGTGGCTTCCTGCATGTCGTATGTTGCCAAGTAGTTAAAATTGTTGAGTATCCTCGTGTACTCAAACAGTAATATGATGGTCCTTGCCCTATGTGACCTCCTTTTGTCGCCTTTCCAGATTATATTGAATGGACATGGAATGTGATGACAGAGTACCAATGCCAATAAGAGTTGTCTACTTTTCTGGATGTGTTGTCTAGCTCCTGTAAAACCCGTTAGTCGGCATGTATAAAAACCACTACTACTTTCAGTTCAATCCGGCTTTTTGATTCTGAGAGAATACCATCTGGTCGGGTTTGGGGGGATTTTTTATTGATCATTTATATTCAAAGTACATATTTTACTCTTAAATCCATTCATATCTAATCTACCATCTTTTAAATAAAGAAAAAAAAAAGATTAAAGTGTACTTATGAAAATCATTTATTTACAAAAAGTGTTATTGAATGACCCACTTTTAATTAATCATAAGATATCTAAATTAATAAAAAGACATTTTACACATTTTAATTATATTTTTAATAATTTTTTAACATCTTTCTTAATACTTTAAATGGAGGAATGGAGGAAGTATATAGAATGAAGATTAAATAAGTTGCCTTAGGTTAGTTGAGTTCATGAGTTTTCATCCTATCTCATTAGATAAGAAAAACAAATGGTCAAAACTAAAACAAAATGAAAGGATGCGATATAAAAGAGCACGAACACAAACCACCCTCCTCTCATACCTCATATCTCGTATCTCGCATCTTCATTCGCCTTTCTCTCCTCATTCCAGATCTGCCGCCACCATGCCACGTTGCCCTTCCTCGTTCTCATAACCCATGCGCCACCCGCAAGTACCACCACGCCGAACACCCATTGACCAACACAACAAACGCCATCCTCACTCCCGCCTCTCTCATTCTATTCTCTCTCCATTTTTCTCTCAAATACCTCCAACTATCGCCACCTCTCTAGACTCGCCGCTACCACATCACACCATGCCAACGCCACCTCCACCTCACATATCGCCGACACCAAACACACCACCAAACTCAAGCAAGGGGTGTGTGTGGAGGCGATGCAACAATGGGGTTTTTGTTGGTGGTGTTGTCGCCTCTCTTCCTTCTTCTCTTCTTAGTTTTCTAGATTTACTTGGTGGTGGTTGCTTCACTTGTATACTACTCCCTCCATTCTTTTTATATCACCTCATTCCCCTTTTGGACACTATTCACAATCGAGTATTCAACGTCAGTTTTCTCTCAATCCGTTCACGGAAATATATTCATGTAAGATCTTTTTTAATTTGTCTTAATAATAGGATTAAGAATATCAACATTTTATAATTTTTAGTAGTATGTAGCTAAAGATATAATCGAAACAAAATAAGTATTGACAAACGTGTATAAAGAAATGTGGTGATATAAAAAGAATGGAGGGAGTATTAAAGTTACAATTGTATATCATTAGAGTTACACACATA
The DNA here is from genome assembly GCA_029255685.2 of Silene conica. Classification (NCBI taxonomy): domain Eukaryota; kingdom Viridiplantae; phylum Streptophyta; class Magnoliopsida; order Caryophyllales; family Caryophyllaceae; genus Silene; species Silene conica. The sequence continues at coordinate 44,409,618 of CM055318.2, read as the reverse complement.
AAGTTTAATTATTATATTAGAAATGACCTAAAGTTAAAGTTACTGTAACATCCCAATATTTCGGGGCTTGGAAGTTTAAAGATTTTAAGTTCAATTTCGAAAATAATTTATATTTCGTAATTTTATTCAAATAACTATTTAATCTATGTGGAGATATTTTAAAAGAGTTTTAAATGAGATTTCATTTAATTGCGTAATTTATGTCATAGCAAATTAATTTTATGACCCAAAAATATTCATGCCATCTTAATTTTATAGTGACCTTAAGTCTGTAAATCTAGCTTAGTCCGTCTTAAAACTCGTCTCATGGGCCTAACTTGTAATTGGGTCCATTCCCTCATCTTTCCCCTCACAAAAACCCTCTCACAAACCCTAACCTCCTCCTTCTCTTCTCATTTTTCAGATTTGGGAACATAACACAATCACCATTGTTATCATTTTTCCACCTTCAACCTTCAAATGCTCATAAAATCTTCATTCCTTATCCGTTTTGGACGATTTTCGCTGTCATCATTTCCTTTTCTCGCCCTCCATCTTTCTAGGTAAGTTTTGTACCAAAATCTTTCCGTCTTAGCTTCTGGTTGTGCCCCTTTATGCACGTTTTTCAAGACTAATACCATTGTTGATGTTCCTAGTTGTGGGCTTGGTCGAATGGAGTAGCTTGGAGGAGATTCTTGGTGATTTGTGAAGCTAAATGGTGACCTTGATGAGGAAACTCGACTTTTGTCATAGAGCACCAATTTATGTGATGTTTACATGTTGAATATGAAATTTGTTGTGTTGATAGATGATAGGAACTTTGAGGATGTTTATACTTTGGTTGAAGTGAAGTTTATGTGGTTTAATTTATGTGGGTAATGTTTTATATGTTTGAACATGAAATATGATGAATTAAAGATGATTAAGAATAGCTCACATGTGTATATAGTGTTCATTATGATCTGGGTACGTTGATTTTCTAATTGGAATTCAGGTTCGGGAGAATTTCTATGGTTTTTGGATAAATTGGAATGTCGCGAGTAGCATTTTCTGCGTACAGGGATTCTAAGCCGGTCAGCCGACAGGCAGCCGGTCGACAGGCTTAGAGCCCTATGTATGATATGTAGGAAACAATTTCTTAAATTACTTATAAAAGTATTAATCATATTAATACTGCCAATGATTATATTTAAAAACGATTCAATAAAACCTCAATTGCAAGAATTAAACAGTCAAGAATATAGAAATAACCTTTAGTCCTATATGAGATCGGCCTAAGAACAACCTAGTATAAACCCAAACTTCAAGGTAGAAGTTCTCCTTAGATTGCACCCAAGATGACTGAGAAAGATCCCTTCAAAACTCCTCCTAAATTACTATTAATTATTTTAGAAGATTTATTTTGGGATTTCAAGATGATAAACTGATCAAAGAGAACAAGAGAGAAAACAAGTTCTTTTTTCTCGTCACTTGTACCACACGGCCGAATCCCTACTTATAGGGTTTTGGTTTGTGTTGGTATTGTACTTCTATTAGTAAACCTCCTTATATTATAATATTCTAAGCCAGTTTTCTTATTCCGAATTTCCTTAAAATATCATACATATTTTAATAATTTTCGGTGTACAATTATAATTCCCGGAGAACATTAATTAATTATCTTATAATTAATTAACCCAATTATATTATTCTAAAATATCATATATTAAAATATAATTAATAAATATAACATTTATATATATTTATTGGAATTAACATTTAATTCATTTCTCCTATTTATTTTTCATCATAATAAATGTTTATCATCTACTTAACTACATTTAGCTAAGTTTAACATTTACGTAATTATATGAATATATAATCACATTTCTCAGTACTATCCTATAGGTGTGACCTTTAGGGATCAGCTGATTATCGCCATCATATGACAGTAACGTCAAACTTCTAGTGAGCCAATCGTTACCGATAAACGTTAACCAACTGATTAATATACTAAGTATCCCTGTGTGATCCTGTAAAAAATTTATTCAAATAATCACACACCGTGGAGGACATTTACTCCAACAAATATGTGAATTTGTTAAGAAGGGGTCCTGAGCCGGTCGACAGGCAACCGGTCGACAGGCTTAGAGCCCTATGGGGTCCTGACCCAGTCGACAGGCAGTCGGTCGACAGGCTTAGAGCCTCTCTCCTTTCTTTTGTCAGATTTTGGTATTGTGGGTGGGACTCTCAGCCGGTCGACAGGCTTAGAGCCCCTCCTCTTTCTTTTGTCAGATTTTGGTAATGTGGGTGGGACTCCCAGCCGGCTGACAGGCAGTCGGTAGGCCTGGACCGGCTGAGAACCCTTGTTCACATAGAATTGTTTGTAACTTGTGTTTCACATGTCGGATTCCATTGATTCTTCTTCCATATGATTTATATGCTTGTTTGAAGTCCAAGAAATTGGGCGGCACCTATGTTGGGTTTAGAAATGGATTTGAGGAGAAAGACCCCCCGGCCGGCCGGGCAACCGGAAGGGAAACCGACTCTCACCTCAAATTAGTTTCCGAAGTCGATTAAGTGTTGAAAGGATGACTTGAAATGAAATATACATAAAGATCTTCAATCAAGTCTAAGTTATTGTACATCTTTGAGATGACATTGTGGGATATATGTAAATATGTTATGCGCTGCTATAAGACTCCAGTTCTCACCTGACTGCATTGTGTAGCTGGTTAACCGTAGTGACTTGGTCCTCAAGGTCAGGTCTTGGATTGTCTGCCCGCCTGAGGGCATATCTCGTTCCTTACTAGTTCGAGTCTTGGGGGTGCCTTGTGCACTTGTCGAATCGGTGATCGTAATTTGTTTGCGCTCCGAGAGTCTGGCCAGGTTTATACTAGGATAGTCCATTGTTGTCGTCCTACCAAGGGGTTGTATAGTCTGAGATTGGGGATTTATGTAGTTGTATAAACGAGTCGATTGTCGGCTTGCTCATAGTGGTCTAGTCGAGTCAATTGTTGACCTATCTAGTTTGAGTCGAGTCACTTGGTTGATCTATCTCTTTTATTATAGAGTCACTTGGTTGACCTATCTTGTTAGAGTCGAGTCACTTGGTTGACCTATCTCTTTTATTGTAGAGTCACTTGGTTGACCTATCTTGTTGGAGTCGAGTCACTTGGTTGACTTATCTCTTGTTGATGAAATTGTTGTTGAGCATGTTAGAGTTAATGATTGTAGAAGTATGGTGAATTGATTTATGTTTCTCATATTTATTGTTTATGTTGGAGCATGCTTATATGTTTTATATGTTTTGTGTTAATGACAATAAGTGGCTTGGAGAACCTCTAGTCACTCCCCATTGACTGTGGTACGTGTTTTCATATATGTAGGTGGATGCTGTTTGTAGGGGGTTTCATGAGAGCTAGCGAGCGATGTATTCATCGACATGACATTCACCCTATCGTGTAGTGATACACGTCGTTGTGGGTGTCAAAGATAAAATTTATAAACCAAACTAAAACTATAGATAGTGATAGTAAGGGTCGAACCACATAGAGACAAGGTTAATTCTGTTTGCTAAATTTTAATCTATATAGTAACAATAAAGAGGGTGTTTTGATTTGTGTTTGGTATGAACTAAGCCTAAAAAGGGAGTAAGAACAAAACTAAAAATTAAGATGTAAATGAATGATAAAAGAGATGCTAGGATGTTCGGGTCACTATAGCTATGATGGCAGACGGTCTAGGTAAATTCGTATTACAGTCGCGTAAGGGGTATAACATGTCCTTTCGGTCCGAGTTAACTAATAGCTCCTTTCGGTCTATACTATTAGTCCCTAGGTCACACATATACTGGTTGTCAACAATATAGGTGATTCCTAATGTCTAAGGCATATACCCTTCAGTCTTAGTAACTTAGCTGTCTTAAAACGTTAACTAATGCCCCTTCCCTTATCTCTCGATCCTGGATGGGTCATTACTAGGCACCTAACAAGTCTCCTCACGGTCTCATTGGTAGGTATTGCACTCAACGGAATAAAAACAGGTCTGGTCATACTCGAAGTCGGTCGACCGACCAGCTAAGCTGGTCGATCGACCAACCTGCTCAGTCGACCGACCAGAGAAGCCAGTCGGTCGACCAGCACTGTTACGGGTTACCCTAAACTAGGCCATCTATGCTATAATTCGCCTACATCCTTGTTGGAAACTAAGTTCCTGATTTTATACTCAAACCTAATGTGAGTTTTGTTTCTTTAAGTTTAGGTCATAAAACTTAATAAGATCTTATGCATGCATGATGATATCATAAGATGTGATTGTCCTTACATTGGTTTTAGAAGGTTTATACTCAATAATCACCTATTATTTGAGTCTTCAAATAACCGAAATACCCTTATAACGATCTAACAAAAATCGTCTCCAAAAGATACGTATCAAGGACCCGATCTCAAACTAAAACTATTTTTGTTACTAGAAAAATAGAATTAGTATACTAGATATATTAACAATATTACTCTTAATATTATTAATATAGGAAATAATTATTTTCTTAGGAAAAACTATTTTAGCTAAGGAATTATGGAGAATGAGGTTTGTAGTATGAATGTGTTAGTAGAATAATGAAGTATGCACTAACAACAACAACTAGTTTGTGAGTGAATGGAGTGTTGCATATATAGAGCAAAATTGGGTTGCTTGCTCTATCACTTGGCCGGCCATCATGAGCCACCTTAGGCCAATGCATGCCTTATTATCTCTTACACAAAGCTTGTAAGATTCCTTACATTCTTTTTGTGTAAGATGCACACAATCAACTTATTCATTCAAACACACAACCTACATACATGCATTATTACACGGCTGAAATGGGTCTTTATATAGACCCATTTTATCTTTGTCAATTGTGTTAATTTTTAACATGTCACACATGTCTCATAACACATGACTCAATTTGTTAATTATGCAATTTCAACTATTAAAATTCATAATTCACAATTTTATGACATTTAAATAATTATACCAATAATTCGAAATTATTATTGTATAAAATGTAATATCATAATTTTAATTACAACTCTTTGTAATTTTATGATCAGCCGTGTTCATTCTCAATTTAATCATTTCCTAAACGAATAAATAAAACCGAGTAATAAAACAAATTTATTACTTTGACTTTTATTATTATAATCCCATTATAAAAATATTCGTCATGTAAAATTATTTCCAAAATTTCTAGTTATTAATTAATTTGTATCAAATACAATATTAATTAATTATTCCATTGAGACGGAATTTCCTAAAGATATGACCTTAAGGGATCAACTGATCACCACCATCATATGACGATAATGTCAAATTCTAGACAGCCAATCATTACCGGTAAATGTTGATCAATCGACTTTAAAAGAGTAACACTCCCAATTGTGTTTCATTCAAATGAGTTTTAATTACGTCAACACACTATTGTCGAGGACACTTCCTTCAACAATCTCCCACTTGTCCGAGACAAGTGTGTGTCACCAATTCTCTTGCCCTATTACTATCTCCCACTCAATGCATGGCGTCCTCTCAGGTCGTGCCGGCAATTGATTAAAATCTAGAGTGGTTTATCTCGATTTGGAGTTATAACTACTGACCGGAATTATCTACCATAGATACCTTCCGAGCGTGGCCACGCATTTCTAGTTATTATTCTCCTCGAGTGGCCTAGAGATATTTCTCAACCCTGACAAGGGGTGGACAATTCCTAATCGACTTATTCCTTCCGGCTGGCCACAGTCCATCATAACCCAAAATATGTCCTTATAAACCCCAGTTACGAAGGTGTTAGGACATAAATCAAAGTTAATCTGAAAACTATGCCACCTCAGAGAACAGTCATTAGTCCAAGAACTAACTCATGTGAAACACGATAGATGCTCCCGCCACGACCAGGCAGTCTTTTAATAAGAGTACGCCAGAGCTCTATCAGCGGTCATTATCCCGGCAAATGTATCTTAACATGTCTATGCCTAGGTGATCGATTAGTCATCCCGTATGACTCTATGGCAATTGAACTCGCCATCAATCGCATCACTCATCCGGTTGCATTGAGATGTCACCTCACTTAAGCAACTAGGGGCGAGGTCATGATAATTCAATTCACTTTAATGGGGTTCAATATGGTCATCCCATTGGAATTTTACTTGACCTTTCGTGAGTTATAAATAACTCAAACAATTAGTGGATTACACTATCCAAGTGGTCAACCTTTGATCACCATTTAATTTACAATAAGCTTAAGGGTCTCTCGTTCATATCCCTTAAAATTGTAATTATCTTCATTTTGAGTAAACCAGGTTTACCACATGCGAGCGTTCACTCTGCGGATCATATCCACATATGCTATTTTATCTCAATGAGATAAGTCATCTTATGACCAACAAATATTATGTGAATTGTATAACTCCCAGCTACAGCAATGCTATCACATAATTTGTGAACTTATATATTTTGTAGAATCTTGTGATGACCATGTAGTTAAAATACAAGTCATTGAGATGCATAGTCAATGAATGTAAGCCAAAGATTATCATAAATCTTTGCTTGATATCTTGGAACTTGAGTCGTTGCAAACCTTTTATCATACGACTAAATTATCTTCCAAAATCTTGAATTTGTCTTTCATCTTCATTGGAGAATACTTTGACAATTGATCAAGGTTTAATCATTGGTTTAACACCAGCTCAACAGGTTATCCTGTAAGCGGTGCGCATCCAGCTTTACATGATTATACTAATGGCAGAAACATTAGTGAATTTAAACGTGTAAGTAATAGTATTTAAGGTTCGATAAATTTCCATGATCTCATCATGGTTATACTATCTTCATCTCTATGAACAACCTTAATGCTAACAACAAGACGTCTTTTACAATCTCAATTGAACATCCCATGTTTAATTAGATTTAAATCATATCAATTTGTCATCTAGAATTGAAAACTCGCATACTTCTCATAAGTACTAGTGCCTCATTCCAAACGAGCAATGAGTTGTTCTAGATAACGTTTACTCCCACTAAACTCTTGTTCTTGCCTGATTCTGAAGATCCCGAAGTCATACCCATGACTCAATAGGTTTAAATCCTGGAGCGAGAACTCCCACTGAACTTTACATTTAACCGTAAATCATAAAGCTCCCACTCAATTCAATGTTCCCTAAACATTTAATGAATTGAAATGGTTGGGACTTAACCATATGTGCTAATAGTCACATCCTTTTCAAATACCCTTTCGAAAAGCGTTCATTGAGTTTACTGAATTCATTCTCAATGAATTACTTTACTACTTTCAACAAAGTTACCCTTAACTTTGCAGACTGCTGGCATCCACATGTCAACCCATGCTTCTCTCAATAAATCTCATTTATTAGCATGTATATCTTATAAATTTCATGGGTCTTAGAATTTGCATTAGCACATTTAGATCACCATCTAAATCTAAGAACCCCTTCTTGAGCCTTTGCAAAATCTTTTGAATAATTTTCTTCGAGTGTCCTCCCGTAGTTTCTATAAGAGTCTTTTCTTATGGTATATAATTTTGTGTGTGGGAACTTTCAGTTCCCCACATTTATCTTATCTTGTACTGTACGAGGACTTTATCATGGATCTTATCCATGTATAGAATTTTTCCTTACTAACCTTAAGAATTTATTCTTAAGGTATCCTCCAGGGCCGGGGCCGTTGGGATCATAAGGCGTAGATTTTTACCAAATCATAGATCTTGTCTACAACTTTAATCTACCTTTTATAATCATAAGGCGTAGATTATTCAAATCGTTGATCCCATCCACAACTTAATCTACCCTCTAAGTTTCTTACACAACCAAAACACAATAAATCCTACTATTCAACAATAGATCATATCCATTGTGCTAATCAAAATCATATGCTATTTGTGGCTTTTTCAAATTTCTCCCACTCTATCTTTGTAATAATAATCCCATTTCATTACCAAAGATAGCCACTAAGGCCACAAGCAATGACTTTGATGTTGGTTTGTGTACCCTTATGATTTATCACAGAAAATATTCGATTAAAGCTTAGATAGTTTTGGATGGTTGATAACTTTTCCTCTCTAATTGAGTTCTAAACTCAATAATTTCGAAATAAGTATCCCATACTTATTCGATGATCATACTTTGATGACAATCAATACTATTCTATGTTTGTGATTTGCAAGTGTTAAACTAATTAAGAACATAATTATAAAACCGATAGTGACTTGGGTTGAAAACCAAGTCACTATATTATCCAAAATACAACCAATTGTTTCAAGGATCATCCTTTCCTCGTTCAACAAGGAAATCAAACATAGGTTCTAAATTGTTCATACAACACTTGAAATACTAGCAAAATAAGCGAAAAACAAAGCTCCTTGATCATCCCGAGTGGAGCTACTGTTAGTTCCCTTGATCCATCATGCTTGTTTTTCCTTTCCCTTATCTTTGCTTTCATGCCCTAATTCAAGTAAGAAGAGCATTCACATCACAAATTGTATCATAATACATTAGTTGAGATTAACATAAAATTGGGATAGTTATCATACCAACTGGAAGAATCTTCCCAGCTTTGAGATCGCTGAGATACTTGGAACAGTTTCTCTTCCAATGTCCTTTGCCATTGCAATAAAAGCACTTGGCTCCTTGATGAGGGCTCTTCTTGGAATTTGAGGTTCTTGCCTCAGAAGACACTTTCTTTGAACCTTTGGAAGGTTGCTTCCCCTTTGCCTTACCCTTCCTTTTGAACTTTCCTTTGCTCTTAACATCAATGTTGAGCACATCCTTAGGGGCACTAACATTTAGGCCCATATCCCTTTCAGCTTGCACGATCATATTGTGCAATTCATCGAGAGAGATGTCTTGGTTTCTCATGTTGAAATTCACCCGGAATTGTACATAAGTTTTCACCTTAGACAAGGAGTGGAAGATTCTGTCAATCACAAGTTCTTTAGGAATGTCCACTTGATTCATCCTTAGGGTTTCTACATGCTCAATTAACTTGAGCACATGTGGGTTAACCTTTTGCCCTCCCTTAAGGTTGAGATCAAAGAAGGTCGATGCCGCCTCGTATTGGACAATTCTCGAAGCCTTCGAGAACATTGTCACAAGCCTGGAGTAGATCTCATAGGCCGTGCCAATATTTATGGCACTCCTTTGGAGTTCCGGCTCCATCGAGAAGATCAAAACATTTTTGATTGCCACAGACTCCTTCTGATAAGTATCATAGGGTCGTCTTGCTGCGGCGGTGGCATTTTCTGCAGGTTCAGGAGGTGATTCTTCAATGAGGAATTCGGTCTTACCGTCACCTTCTGCCGCCAACAACAGTTGGGCATCCCAATCGGCAAAGTTTGCCCCATTCTTTTCAAGCTTACAACGATCCATGAAGGAATGTAACCATGAAGTGTTTGAAGTAGTGGTAGCGGTCATGATTGATATTGATTTGAAGACTTAACTACAAAATTTTAAACATATGAAGGAATTAATTGCTAATCGTTTTTATGTTCATTTTAACTTGTAAACATATTTATCAAGCTAATGCATCTATAAAATGACCTCTATCCAATTTTATAAATGATTCCAAGACCCAAACCCATACTACCGAAATCGTGAACCACTGGAACTCCGACCCAATGATATGGTTTGGTGGGTTAAAATAAATCGGTTATACCATAGAACTCTTGGTTGATGACAAATCATAATTTATTCATCTTAGCCCGGAACACATTGACCACTGGTCCTCTACACTTCCGTTGAGTACAAACCAAATTTCAATTGCATCGAGATGCGATCCGCCCACTGGACTGAATCCACCCCATTACCCCACTTATCCTACGTAATGAGGTTCGTACTGCCCACTGGACTAGCACCACCCCACGAAATAGAAGCTCATGGGTTCTACTATTTGGTAAGGCTAATTCTCCATTGTTTTTGTTTAATATAGAGGTCTTGTCAATTTATTATCTATCTCCTTTAAGCGAATTAAATCGGTGAACTTGATAATTATAATTGACACAGTCGTTTTTAATGATCTAAACTAATATGCATGTTTATGGCGATTTAGCTATGCATGCAAACATATAAATAATGCAAAAATGAAAGCAATAAAGCAATAAAATCCTGGTATGACCTTCCTAGTAATAGTAAAGACTAATTAACTATTACAAATTCGGAAACCAACTCCATGGTCCCTTGAACTTCATTGGCACGCCATCCAAGAAAACACCGTCTTGTCGGAACTCCTTTCCGTATGGCACCGTCTTTTGGATCTCCGGAATTACAATAAAATAATACAACTACTCTATTGTAAAACTGAAAATTAAATTAAATTACAAACCCGTGATACGAGATCACATAAATTACAACCGAATAATATCCCCTTTCATTACGGGTAATATTGATTTAAAACTAAGGCCATACTAAGAAAAATTACATAATTCCAAATTATATAAAAAACATTCAAATATGACATTCATAAAATTGCAATAATAAAATATGTATGCACATGCTCAATTTTTAATGCCAAATCACCTTATGGGAGCAAATATCTCATATTTGTTTACGGTTTTTACGGATATGCGCGACTTTAACTATTAAAATCATCAAAATTACATAAATCTAATTTATGTCCAAGTTAATCATCCTAACATACTTTAGGAATCAATGTTTAGTCTCTACTAATGTTTGATCATGATTTAACTTGATTTTGCATTATTGTTCATAAATTACTTGTATTTTCGGGAAAAATAAACAAAATATGGCCAAATGAGTCAATAAATTTCGAAATTTAAAGTTCAAAAATTTTAAACTTTCTGGAAATTTTCTAAAAATTCAGAAATTATTAAAATGGTCTTATGCAAATATATATAGTTTATTTCTCAAATAAATCGTATAAAAGGCTTTTTTATGGTTAAAAATCCGATTTAAATTATAAAAACATGCAATAAATTGCTATAAATTTTTAGTCATCCTAAAATATATATTAGAATCTGAAAATGACCAAAAAATTACAGACCATACTCGAAATTTTAATTTTAGGACTCATAAATTACGATTATTAACTAATTAACTCATAAAAATTAATAATTATAAAAACAGAAACTTTTTGATATCCATCTTTTAGATCTGATGTTCCTATTATATAAGACATATATGGGTAAAATTTTATGCCATAATATTAAGATTAACTATTTTTAACACAATAAGTCATTATTTAGCCGATTTTAACTATTAAAATCACAAAACATGCATCACTTTGAGAATAAATTCTCAAAAATTATATACATTCTGTAAATATTGCATGTGACATTGTGTTAAATTTTTATGGCAAAATTCCAACTATAACTATTAAAGTCGAATTTGAGTCACTATTAATACGATTTTTACTATAAAAATCAATTATCATGCAAAATAAGTCCAATAATTTCGAAAATTCATACAGGTATTTTATATATTGCATGTGACTTCTCATAAAAGTTTTAAGGTCAAATTCGAAATATAACCTCCTATACCCATTTTTACTCATGTTATGACTATTTATCTCATAAAATTCATAATCCATGCATAATGACTCCATTTGTTACGAAAATTCATATACAATATATTAAATATGCATGTGAGAACATATCAAAAACTCTCGGCCAGAAACTATGTTTAGCTATTTTTCCCATTAATTGTTGTTTAAAACCGATTTAAACTACAAAATATACAAATAAATATAAAAATGAACAATAAAAATCCATAAAATTATTTTTATGTCCTAAAACCATTTTAGAATCAGAAACTTTAACATGCAAAATTATTTTGTGATTTATCATACTAAATACAAAATTTCGAAATTAATATGTTAATCCGTTTTTAACATAAATCATGAATCCGATCATGCACGCAACAACCGTAATGCTCTGATACCACTTGTTGGAAACTAAGTTCCTGATTTTATACTCAAAACTAATGTGAGTTTTGTTTCTTTAAGTTTAGGTCATAAAACTTAATAAGATCTTATGCATGCATGATGATATCATAAGATGTGATTGTCCTTACATTGGTTTTAGAAGGTTTATACTCAATAATCACCTATTATTTGAGTCTTCAAATAACCGAAATACCCTTATAACGATCTAACAAAAATCGTCTCCAAAAGATACGTATCAAGGACCCGATCTCAAACTAAAACTATTTTTGTTACTAGAAAAATAGAATTAGTATACTAGATATATTAACAATATTACTCTTAATATTATTAATATAGGAAATAATTATTTTCTTAGGAAAAACTATTTTAGCTAAGGAATTATGGAGAATGAGGTTTGTAGTATGAATGTGTTAGTAGAATAATGAAGTATGCACTAACAACAACAACTAGTTTGTGAGTGAATGGAGTGTTGCATATATAGAGCAAAATTGGGTTGCTTGCTCTATCACTTGGCCGGCCATCATGAGCCACCTTAGGCCAATGCATGCCTTATTATCTCTTACACAAAGCTTGTAAGATTCCTTACATTCTTTTTGTGTAAGATGCACACAATCAACTTATTCATTCAAACACACAACCTACATACATGCATTATTACACGGCTGAAATGGGTCTTTATATAGACCCATTTTATCTTTGTCAATTGTGTTAATTTTTAACATGTCACACATGTCTCATAACACATGACTCAATTTGTTAATTATGCAATTTCAACTATTAAAATTCATAATTCACAATTTTATGACATTTAAATAATTATACCAATAATTCGAAATTATTATTGTATAAAATGTAATATCATAATTTTAATTACAACTCTTTGTAATTTTATGATCAACCGTGTTCATTCTCAATTTAATCGTTTCCTAAACGAATAAATAAAACCGAGTAATAAAACGAATTTATTACTTTGACTTTTATTATTATAATCCCATTATAAAAATATTCGTCATGTAAAATTATTTCCAAAATTTCTAGTTATTAATTAATTTGTATCAAATACAATATTAATTAATTATTCCATTGAGACGGAATTCCCTAAAGATATGACCTTAAGGGATCAACTGATCACCACCATCATATGACGATAATGTCAAACTCTAGACAGCCAATCATTACCGGTAAATGTTGATCAGTCGACTTTAAAAGAGTAACACTCCCAATTGTGTTCCATTCAAATGAGTTTTAATTATTACGTCAACACATTATTGTCGAGGACACTTCCTCCAACAATCCTAACATGTAAGGGTCTAGCTACTCATGATATTTATGAAAACAGTAATTATAACGATAATAACGATAATAGAAAACATGATTGATGCGATTAACAAAATAACAGTTAACAATAATAAAGGTTTAGGGATTCTAACTAACCGGATACTAATAAAACTATGAATAAAGTGAACTAGAGCGAGAATTACCGTAACAAGGAAGGAATTAGAACTGAAAGATTGAATATTATTGAAATAGAGCGTGGGAAACTGATTGTTTGTGAATAATCTAAAACCTAATCAACAAAGAAACTAATGAATTTATATTGTAAACTAAACTAAGACTTGATAGTTAGTAGCTTGGATGATCAGTACAAAAGGGTTGACAAGCTTTTATAGAGAAATATCGATGCTTCAAAACCTAGCTTCATCACGGGCTTAATTAGGCGTTTAAAATCTTTCGTAATGGGCCATGCGGTCGATCAACCGATGATGCTGGTCGGTCGACCAACTATCGGGTTTCTGAAATTTCGCGTATCAGGCATCTTGGTCGATCGACCATAGTAGGTGGTCGATCGACCAAACATCAGGTACAGTAATGCATTCTGACGAATTCTGCAGCGCGCGTCGATCTTAAAACAACTGCCATTTCTTCGTTACTCATCGTAATAAGGCGATTCTCGCGGCGTTGGAAAGCTAAGAGGATAAGCTTTCACCTCCAACTGGAATCACTCCATTATCAGCTCTATAACTCGAGATATAGACATTTTAAACAGGAGTCATGAGGGTTTGGACAATCGTTCTCAATTCCGCAGCCTCATTTGTTTCATGAACGGGAGCATTCTCAAGCTTTTCGAAACGGACGTTAATGGACGCTTCAAGTGCTGCAACATGACTCGTTTCCGCACTTGTTTTCGGCGAATTCCCACGCGAATTCCCATTTTCAGCTCTATGAATCGTCATCTCCTCAATAATGTTCCAACCCTCATCATAAGCTACATTATTTCGAAATCTACCATTTGTAGCCGAATCAAGGATGACTCTGTAGTCATCATACAAAGAGTTATAAAATTGGTTGCAAAGGTACCATTCCTCAAAGCCGTGGTGACGAACAGATCGAACCAACTTCTTAAAACGGGCCCACGCTTCATGAAATTCTTCATCGGGTCCTTGCTGGAAATTTGAAATTTGAACTCTCAAAGCATTGGTTTTCGCAGGCGAAATGTACTGTTTGCAGAAAGCCAATGCCAGAGATGTCCAGTCTGTAATTCTAGCTACTACATTATCAAGGTAGCGAATCCATTGACGCGCAGAATCTTTCAAGGAGAAAAGAAACATCTTCTCCTTAACTTCATCTTGCGTCACTCCAGCCGGTACGGGTATGGAACAACAATAATCCGTAAATAACTCCAAATGCTTCCAAGGATCCTCATCCGGTTGACCGGCAAACTGATTTTGCTCCACCAATTCAATATAGGAAAGATGAATTTCAAACGGTAGATTAAATCCATGTGGAAGGTCGTGTGCTGTTCGCTGAAGATTATCAGATATAGTAGGCATGATCGCAATAGAATTGAGAGTACTCAAGCCTTCCTCTCAAAAATCTTACTTCTAACTCTGCACAAGCAAAACTAGAAGCAAAAGTAAGCAACGGTCTCAAGGAACCAAAGTTCCTTGAGACAAGAAAAATAAAGCAAACAAAATTATACCGTCTCCCCGGCAACGACGCCAAAATTTGATACCCGTCGTTGTGGGTGTCAAAGATAAAATTTATAAACCAAACTACTATAGATAGTGATAGTAAGGGTCGAACCACAGAGAGACAAGGTTAATTCTGTTTGCTAAATTTTAATCTATATAGTAACAATAAAGAGGGTGTTTTGATTTGTGTGTGGTATGAACTAAGCCTAAAAAGGGAATAACAACAAAACTAAAAATTAAGATGTAAATGAATGATAAAAGAGATGCTAGGATGTTCGGGTCACTATAGCTATGATGGCAGACGGTCTAGGTAAATTCGTATTACAGTCGCGTAAGGGGTATAACATGTCCTTTCGGTCCGAGTTAACTAATAGCTCCTTTCGATCTATACTATTAGTCCCTAGGTCTCACATATACCGGTTGTCAACAATATAGGTGATTCCTAATGTCTAAGGCACATACCTTTCGGTCTTAGTAACTTAGCTGTCTTAAAACGTTAACTAATGCCCCTTCCCTTATCTCTCGATCCCGGGTGGGTCATTACTAGGCACCTAACAAGTCTCCTCTCGGTCTCATTGGTAGGTATTGCACGCAACGGAATAAAAACAGGTCTGGTCATACGCGAAGTCGGTCGATCGACCAACCTGCTCAGTCGACCGACTATGCTATAATTCGCCTACATCCTAACATGTAAGGGTCTAGCTACTCATGATATTTATGAAAACAGTAATTATAACGATAATAACGATAATAGAAAACATGATTGATGCGATTAACAAAATAACAGTTAACAATAATAAAGGTTTAGGGATTCTAACTAACCGGATACTAATAAAACTATGAATAAAGTGAACTAGAGCGAGAATTACCGTAACAAGGAAGGAATTAGAACTGAAAGATTGAATATTATTAAAATAGAGCGTGGGAAACTGATTGTTTGTGAATAATCTAAAACCTAATCAACAAAGAAAGTAATGAATTTATATTGTAAACTAAACTAAGACTTGATAGGTAGTAGCTTGGATGATCAGTACAAAAGGGTTGACAAGCTTTTAGAGAGAAATATCGATGCTTCCTTCAAAACCTAGCTTCATCACGGGCTTAATTAGGCGTTTAAAATCTTTCGTAATGGGCCATGCGGTCGATCAACCGATGATGCTGGTCGGTCGACCAACTATCGGGTTTCTGAAATTTCGCGCATCAGGCATCTTGGTCGATCGACCATAGTAGTGGTCGATCGACCAAACATCGTGTACAGTAATGCATTCTGACGAATTCTGCAGCGCGCGTCGATCTTAAAACAGCTGCCATTTCTTCGTTACTCATCATAATAAGGCGATTCTCGCGGCGTTGGAAAGCTAAGAGGATAAGCTTTCACCTCCAACTAGAATAACTCCATTATCAGCTCTAGAACTCGAGATATAGCAATTTGAAACAGGCTGCAATATCGTAGATCGATTCTTTGCTTTTTTAGAGCTTGTAAACTGTATGCACCTTTGCTTATGCTATATTCAGGCCTTGAAATGTGCGCTAGGCTTTGTTACTTCGTGTCCTTAGCCATAAAAATCACTTGAGGACGGATTTGGTTTGCATTTGGCTTATTTCCGCATAAATCTGCAATAAAGCACAAAAACACGAAAGTAGCCAAAAAGGGAGAAATAATAGTCAAAAACTCATAAATGAGCTCTGAAATGCGTGTGAAATGAGGTGTAAAACATCATATAAAAGACACGCATCATGTAGGTAGACCAGTTTTTGTTTATACAGTTGGTGCCTATAGGGATATCCTATCTCAGGCCGTTGCTTTGTAGTTTATACTTTATACTTATCTAATTTTTTATTTCTTCCGCATGTTTGTCGTAATTCACCTCGCATGTTATTTTTAAATCATGTCAAAACTTTTATATCCGCGCGTTTTTCATGTATCTTGTATGTTTACTTTTCCGCTGCCGCGAGGGCTTTTACAGTTGGTATCAGAGCGTTATCACTCCCGACGCACTCAAGTAATCCCCAAACTTAACTTGACCAATAAATTAAATAATGAATGAGAGATGTGGTAGACTTAAGGACAAGTTGTAGTCTGTTTTATGGTTGCCTTTACTAGGTTCTAACGTGTTTGTTGATTGTCACTAATCTTACTTTTATGTCGTTGAATCGATGAACCGTGAGCTTAACCATTGGGCGATCAAGACTGATGTCTTCTACCCACGATGGAAGATTCGTTCTATCGTTGGAGAATGCTTCTGAGCCTTGAAGATGCTCCCCTTTCTTTGTGCATCACCTTCTTTGATAACTCCGGATGCACATTCCTTCTTCTTGAATATTTGTTTGTCGTACTTGAAATCTATCTTCATATCATTTCAACGTAACCTTGTTGCCTGCTTTCTCGAGGTACCGTTTAGGTGAACTTTCACTTTGATTGGATTTTGAGGAACCAGTTCTAGGATAACCGTGACCCGCGTTTTGGAGAAACATTGTTATTTGAGGAAAACTTACGAGGTATCGTGAGACATGTTTTGGTGATCCTAGTGTCTAGCTGTTTATCCAATTGGAAAAGTGAAAGTGAGTGAGTGAGTACTTACTCTGAGGTCGAGTTGTATACATAGTATTCGGTGGAACTTAGCAAGTTATACTCGAATTGTGAAAATTAGTGGATGAAAAGATATCGTTTAGAGAGTCAAAGGAGATGCTTGAAGTCATAAATGAATTTGGAGGAATAGGCTTGAGAGCTATTGATGATAAATAGAAGAGTAAGGTAAGTTGGTATCACTTGACTTTGAAGATGCGATTGAATTAAGGGAACACTTTGCATTGAGGAATAAGAATCGTTGATAGTAATGAATGAGTGTTGAAAGAATCTGAGATGTAAACTTGGAGGAATTGATCATCGATTTGACCTTTAGTTACTTAATGGACCTTAATGTCCATCTTTTGAGGTACTTGAGGAATTTTAAAGATTCGTCCCTCGCGGGTGGTTAGCATAGAGTGAATCGTTGGTGGATAGAGGTTTTGAAACTTGAGGATGTCGGAATGTTCCTGAGAATTGAGTTTAGAGGTTTCATGACTCGTTTTCTAAAATTTGTGTGAGGATCGTTGTGATAAGGTTTTGGGTGTGGATCGAGCGATTAATGCTTTCTATTTCCCAAAGAGTTCTTATCCTTCTTGACCCGATCTCTGTTGTTTCCGCCTCCTTGATCTTCCGTTGTTTGACTCTTTAGTTTGGAGACCAGTAGCTTGTGATGCTTTGTGCTAGGTGTAGTCTGTGTTGTTGTTTCTGTGCTTTTGTAACAATTTTGAATTGATTCCTTTCCGATGGTTCTAAACTTACATTACTTTTGCAAACTTTACTCATTCTGAGAATTTGAAAATGAACGTTGCTTTCAAAAAGCTTTGTATTAAGAAGTTTGAAAGGATTTACTGTTAGGTTTAACTAGTTGCTCATAAACTAATTTAGTCATACTAACAAAACCTTTAATTAACTTTTAATTAACATATTTATAAACTTGTTTATAAGATCTTATGCATGCTAAAATATGCGGAATAGGGAGAAATCGAGCCCTTACACACGGTCCAAGCTTGGCAAGGATGATCCTCCAAAGTACCTAAATTAGAATACCTCCTTTAAAGATGCACCAAGACAACCCCTTAAAACCGAATCTTTGTTGTGCTAGACTAAGAATCGATTCTTCCTTAAACTTATTCTAATCTCACTTATTAGAATAATATTTGAATACTACTCTTAGTATAATTTTTATTATCTTATAATAAGTATTTTAGAGGTAGGAAATTTCTCTTCTTACTTGGTGAATTTTCGGCTAGGTTAAGAAGAGAATAGAATGAATATGATGTATTATATTTATACATCTACCCTAAGCATGCTCATATGAATTAAGACCATTTAATTAGCTTAAGCATGCAACATGGGGTGAAGGGGAGCCGGCCATAGGGAGTGTCAAAGAGGGAACAAGTTGCATTCTCAAGACACTAGGGTGGTTACTAGGTTAGTGTTCTCAAGGCATATGTCTAACATATGATTAAGAGTAATTAACACACCAATTAACCACACCATCATCACTACTTAGCCGTGCCATATAGTCCATAATATGGACTTCAATTTACAATTTGTCAAATGTACAATTGTATAAAGTGTGACATCTTATATGTCATTAAGATATAAAATACTTTAGTACATTTGAAGCATATAAATATTTATCCCATAAATATTATTCATAATTAAATAAATCATATTCATTCAATTAATAAGTAATTCGAAATTACTAATGTAAAATGATCATTTATCGTCAATACGATTTACAACCTTTGTATTAATTTCAACCCAATTCATTCTAATTACGATATCTTAAAATATCGTTTAATGTTTAACAATTGACACGTTTCAATTCTAAACATAAATCTTACATTAAGATTTAACCTCTAATTTCTCGATATACGAGTTTAAGGAATATGATCAAATCGTATCATCATACATTTGATCACTTTATCAATTAAGGGAATTGTCCTAAAGGTGTGACCTAAAGGGATCAACTGACCACCACCGTCATACGACAGTAATGTCAAACTCTAGCTAGCCAATCATTACCGATTAATGTTGGTCAGTTGACTAATAATTCGTATCATCCCTTTGCGTATTCTCGTTATGAGATTTAATTACGTGATCGCACTTATTGTTGAGGACATATTTCCCAACAATCTCCCACTTGTCCTCGACAAGTGTGCGTCACCAATTCTCTTGTCCTATTACAATCTCCCACTCAATGCAAGATGTCTCTCTGAGGTCGTACTTGCATTCGATCATATCATGAGTGGTTTCCTCGATCTGGAGAATAACTGTCTGACCGGAATTATCTACCATAGATACCTTCCGAGCGTGGCCACGCATTTCCAGTTAACTTCTCCTCGAGTGGCCCTGAGATTTGAACAACCCTGACAAGGGGTGGACAATTTCTATCGCACTACTTCCTTCAACTAGTCACAGTTATTAGTCACAACCCAAAACAATCCCATTTGACTCCAGTTACGAAAAGTCGTAGAGAATGGATCAAAGTTATGCCTAAACTGTACCATCTTGGGAGAGTAGTATTTAGTCAAAGAATTGACTCACAAGAATACTATAGCAGCTCTCGCCACGACCCGGCTATAAAATTTCCAGAACTCTATAAGCGGTCACATTGCCCGACAGAGTGTCTCTTACAGTCTGCCTATGTGATCGACTAGTCATCACATATGACTCTATGGCACTTGAACTTGCCATCAATCGCCTCACACTCTAGTCGCTTTGAGACGTCACCTCATATAAGCAGCTAGGGGCCATACTAAGTCAATCCAGTTCACTTATGGGGTTCAATATTGTCTTATACAACCCATTTGGATTCTGACAAAGTATCTTTCACTTTGAGTTAATCATAACTCAAATGATGTTGTCATGCAACAATAGTCAACACTATTACATTGCATTTTGATGCACAATCATCTGTTTGTATTAGTGTTTTGCGAATATGATGAGCTCCATTTTGGTCATCATTTCCTTTACATTTTCTTTGTTTTCGGTCACGATTCGACCTCGATTTGCGTATCTTTAGGTGTTTTTACGTCCGTTGCCTCGTATATTCCTATTCTATCTACTTTTTGTAGGCATTACGGCGGGGGCGAAGAAACGAGAGAAATCGAGGTGAATTCGGAGCGATTTATGAAGTTTTATGAAGGTTTTGTGAAGAAGCCGCTTCAGGCCCTCCCAGCCGGTTCCCAGCCGGCGGCCGGTAGGCCGGCTGGGGAGCTTGGTCTTGACTTTTGAAGCAAAAAGAAGGGAAGTTTCAGAACCATGAAAAAGGCCCCCAGCCGGTGGCCAACCGGCAGCCGGTCAGCCGGCTGGGATGGCTGTTCCATACTTAGCCAAAATTTGAAGATCGAAGAAATTGCATGTTGGGCAGATTCCTGAGAAAGGGCTCCCAGCCGGTGGACCACCGGCAGCCGGTCCACCGGCTGAGGGGACCTGTGCTGAAATAAGTTTGAAGAAAAATCAGAGCTGAAAGATAGGCTTCCCAGCCGGTGACAGACCGGCAGCCGGCCGGTCGGCTGGGAATGCATGATCATTGAAGAAAATTGAAGAAAAACTCAGAACTCAGATTTTGGGCTCTCAGCCGGTCCACCACCGGCGGCCGGTCGACCGGCTGGGAAGCATGTTTCAGAAATTCGCGCACTATATAAACCCGCACTTAGTTTTTCATTTATATACTTTTGATTACGTTACTTTTACACACTTTTCTAGGGTTTTGCACTGTTCCATTGCTCTATACTTAGACTCAAAAAACTCTCTTAATATTTTAATCTTCTTTAGATCTTAGTTTAATCTTTCAATATTAGTTAATCCTTTCTTAGTAATTCTCTTAGCTTTGTTCTTGGGCAATTTTAGAAGATTCTTATTGGGTTGTAATTTGAGGGTTTGAGAAAATCTTCCAAGTTGTAATCCAAGTTCCTTGCTTTTTCCTTATTATTGGTATAATCTTCTTCATCTCTACTTTATCTTTGCATTTCCTCTAAGTTTTGTTTGTTTAATTGTTTACTCTTACTTAATCCAACATGTCTAGCAATTCCTCATCATTTGTTTACATACTTATGTTAGCCATGTGTGAGTAGTTCCCCTACTAGGGTTAGGGGTGTGCTTTGGTTTGTTGTTAGCTATGAATCTTGCTTAGGGTTATGATTTGGTTCTCTTCTTTGCTAGGTTTTCATTTATGCATGTTACATGTTTGATGAAATGTCACAACGATGGTTGGACATGATTCTCATTGTTGTTGGCCTTTGATGATAGTCTAGGGCTTTCGCGGACATGTATATTTGTTAGGTTGGCCTTATTTGTAGCGAAAGCTAGGATAGGGATCGACTTTAGGGGAGTCAAATCGATAGACGAGACAAACCTAGGCCTAGTATAGTGGAGACCTTAGATTCCCTTGCATGATTCGTTACCAACCTACCTTAGTACCCCCGACACCTTAGTATCTTTTATCCATCGATTTCATCTCGACACTTGTGCTCTAATTTATCTTTAGTAGTTGTTAATCAATCACAAACTTATTACCCAACTCGACCTCGAACTAGAACTTAAATATACAACTTCCCCACCGTCTTTTGGGTTCGACCCTAAATTATACTACTTAATTTGGGAGTTTATAAATTGTGTTTGGTGCCGGAATCGACGACAAAATCCGGCCATCAAAATGGCGCCGTTGCCGGGGACGGTGTTTAGAAGTTGTGTAGTTTAGTTTTAGTTTTAGTCTTGAGTTAGTTGAGCTTGCTTTTGTTTTGATAAAAGATTTGGTAGTTATTTGTAGAGTGCTTGTTTTATTGCTCACCCTAGTGTTTAATAAACACTAGGACGACTAATTGGTTTGCTAAGTTTTATGCCTAGGGGTGACTCTAGCTCTTTGTTGTCATCTTCCGAACCGGAGAGGCTCTTTCGGGCCCTAAGGAGGAAGACTATTGCAAGGGTGAGAATTGCGTCCCAAGCTTCTACTAGCCAAAACAACCCCTCTTCATCCGAACCACCAAGTCCCAATCAAAGCAATCCTAGCCCAACATCCGACAATTTTGATAATCCATTTTACCAATCGCCACCACAATCACCACACTTCCCAAACAACCATCAAATTCACATAATGGCCGCTCTTCGTGATCATAACCGGCCCAATCACAATGACACCACCAATCCAATCAACTTCGGGGTTCTTGTTCCTCAAAATTTCGAAATACATCCTTCCCAAATGAGTTCAATCGAAAAGAATGCCTTTAGCGGGGCTTCCCACGAAGATGCTCATGGGCACTTGAGAAAGTTCAAGGGTAAAGTCGCGATGATAAAGAAGACCGGAGTACCCGAGGAGACATTAAGGCTTATGCTTTTCCCCTATTCCTTAACCGACAAGGCCGATAGGTGGCTAAATGTCCATGCTCCAAATACATTCACCACATGGGATGACTTGGCAACGGCTTTCCTTGCCAAGTACTACCCATCATCCAAGACCGCGATGCTCCGGAATGAGATAACACAGTTTCAACAAGACGAGGGAGAGTCTTTGGGAGAAGCTTGGGATAGATACCAAGATTTGCTAGCCAAGTGCCCACACCACGGGATACCACCTTGGTACACAACTCAAACTTTTTTCCAAACCCTTCTCTCCCGGACTAAGGAAATGGTTAATGCATCGGCGGGTGGTAGCTTTGACCACTTGCCACATGAGGAAGGAACGGAACTCATCAAGAAGATTGTTGATTCGGAGGAAAACTATGGTACTAGGGGGAATGTCTTGAGGAAGAGTAGTAAGTACCCTAGTGAGCACCTTTCCAATGCTAAGGCAAACGAAGAAACCAATGCCAAATTGGACTTGTTAACCAAGAAATTGGAAGAGTTGACAAAGGGCTCCGCCACCAAAGAAACCAAGAGCAAAGTCCCGGGAATGTACCAAGTTAATAGTGTTGTTTCATGTGACTTATGTGGGGGATGCGGGCATACTTTTGATGTGTGTGCAAACAACAATTCCTATGAGGGAAGTGAGAGTATGGAGGAGGTATATGCTTTCCAAGCCTTTAACAACCCAAAAAACCCAAATACTTTCAACCCAAATTCGAACTATTACCATCAAGGTATCCGAGGAAGTCCCTATATGAGCTACAAAAGTACCAATGTGTTGAATCCTCATCAAATCCAACAACCTCAAGGGCAAAATCCCCCCGGTTTTCAACCAAGGGGAGGAAACTTCAACCCGAGAAACAATTACAACAACAACTTTTACCAAGGGAATCAAACCAACCAAGCCAATCAAGGCTTTCAACAAAGTTTCAATGACCCGAACTTTAATCCAAATTTCCAAAACAACCAAAACCCACAAAATTTCAATGCAAATTTCAATAACAACAACCCAAACTTCAACAACCAAAACAACAACCAATACCATAACCAACAAAATTTCCACAACCCAAACCACCAACAAAACTTCCACAACAACAATTTCAACAATCAAAGTCTCAATGACCAAAATTTCAACCAACCATTTCCTAACCACCACCAAAACCCAAACTTCAACAACCAAGGTCCCAAAGCAAATCAACAAAATGGGGGTGCAAGGAATGACTACGGGTTTCCCTTGCCCCTTACCAACACACCTCATCAAGATCTCTCAAGTGACTCCCAAGTTGGAGAGTTGCTTAAACTTGTGAAAGGCATGCAAGCGACACATAATCAAGAAATGATGAATTTGAAGACGGCAAATCAAAAAGAGATCCAGGAGATGGAGGCTAGAGTTGCTTCACAAGCCTTAGCCAACCCGCAAAGGCCACCGGGCGGCTTTCTTGCCCAAGGTCAAAGCTCCCGGGATGCTTCAAAACCACATGGTGTCAATGCTATTACGACAAGCAAGAATGAGCAACCAATGCTTGAGAGGAGAGATGATGAAGGAGGATCGAAGGTAGAGCAAGTTATGACGGTATTAGGGAGAGGAAGTGAGAAATGTGTTGAGGAGGAGGTGATGGTGATGGTGTCCAACACTCCTCCGGATGATTGTAATGAAGTCGACATTGATGGCTTAGACTTTGTGATGCAACAAGTCTTGAACATTCCAAAGAAGAAAACAGATGAAGGGAAAGAGAACATGGAGAAAGGAAAAAGTGTTGTCGAAGAAGAGTCCGAGCATGGAGAAGGCCTCATTGAGAGGAGAGTTTGTGAGTTCTTCCGAAAAATTACAAGAGGAGATCCTCGTTGTGAGGAATTGATGAAGCTTGTAGAGGAGGTGGAGGCAACAATCCCCTCCCGAGGAAAGAAAAGAGAAGTGAATGCAATCATGTCCGCCAAGAAAGTCCCATGCACCCTCCCCATCAAACTCGGAGATCCGGGTAGCTTTTCGATAAGTTGCCATGTTGGAGGGAAGAAGATTGATAATGCATTATGTGACTTGGGAGCCGGCGTGAGTGTTATGCCTCTAGCTATGGCCAAGAAATTGGATGTCAAGAGTTTGTCTCCCGCTACAACTCCTATCACTCTTGCGGATGGTACCGAAAAACTTCCTCTAGGGGTGCTTGAAGATGCTATCGTCAAGGTGGGGAATCTATCCATTCCCACCGACTTCGTGATATTAGACGTCCCCGTCGGTAGTAGCTCCTTCGTGATACTCGGTAGACCATTCTTGGCCACCGGAGGAGCGACTATTGATGTGAAGAGAGGAAAGTTATCATTCGAAGTGGGAGAGCAAGTGGCGGAGTTTGAACTTCCGGAAGCTCCCGATGCATGTTCCAAGGAGAAGAAAGTTGGCATGGTTGCAAGTTTGTTGGTGAATGATGTCCCTAAGATGTTTGATGAGAAGGGAATCATGAAAAGTATGACCTTGAAGAATGAGGATGCTAGTCTTACTAGCGGGAAGTTGATTAGTCCGAAGAAAAGAGACCATGATAAAGATCAAGGAAGACCAAGTTGTGCTAGTTCTTTTAAAGACCCTTTGGTTGAAAAAGGGGACCTAGAGGAGCTAATTGCCGGAAAAGATGTCAAAGCTCGAAAGTTGATAATGAGCAAGATGGAAACTCGAAGTGAGAGCAAAGTGGAAGCCCCGTCCGCGGCTTTTGACCTTTTCTTAAGGTCCCTAGCTAGCATGGACGAGGTCTCAACCTACAAGACTTGATGATTGATCATGAAAGGTTTGGTGGAGTCACTCAACAACCACCGGTTGTAAGTATTAGTTCTCTTTAGTTCATCTAGTTTACATGTTAGTTTCTTTGTTAGTTCGGTTTTTAGTTTAATTTTTAGATTGCATGAGATATTTGGATATGTTTGTTGCTTGTTTGTGGAAGATTCATGAGTGTAGTCGGAGGAATATTGGCAAAACCGTTGTAGGCAAAGTTGATTTTTATGTTCAAATTAAATTATTTCTCGAAATTGTGTACAGGTACTCCCAGCCGGCCAACCGGCCGACGGTCCCATACCGGCTGGGAAGACCTGGACACATTTCTGTTTTTGATAGTTTATTTGGACAGATTTCAGATTTTGCATCCCCAGCCTGTACCTAACCGGCAGCCGGTCAACCGGCTAAGAAGGCGAGTTCCTTATTCAAAAATCAATTTGCAAGGAGAAATGATTCCCAGCCGGTCGGCCGGCAGCCGGTCCACCGGCTGAGAATCAGGAATGTGTGAACATACTTTAAGAAAAAAACAAGGAGAAGGGAACCCCAGCCGGTCGGCCGGCAGCCGGTCCGCCGGCTGGGAGTGTTTTTGTATGTGAAGGATTCGAAGAAAAGAAGAAGGAGTTGGACTCTCAGCCGGTCGGCCGGCAGCCGGTCCGCCGGCTGGGAGTGTTTTTGTGAGTAAGAAAAGAAGAAGAGGAGAAGTGGAAATTGAAGACCTGATTTTGAGCCGGTCGGCCGGCAGCCGGTCCGCCGGCTCATAATCAAAGCCCTTTGAAAAAAATCGAAAAAATCAAAAAATTTTGAAACCCTCACTCTCAGCCGGTCGACCGGCGGCCGGTCCCAGACCGGCTGAGGGTCGTCTGTCGCGTGAATTAAATCTCGATACCCCTCTTTTCTTTCTCATTTCTACCTCATTTCCCTACCATTTCCCTTCATTTCTTCTTCATCCTTCCTTATTTTCTCCTCTCCATTCATCCTTTACCCTCAAATACTCCCTCAAACTTCACCAAACTCTTTCAAATCAAAACCCCCTTTATTCCCTCATCACCTTATCCTTCAATTAACCATGTCGGGAAGAACAGAAAGGCGATCCAAATCAAGGCACGACCCTAGTGTGGAGCAAGAATATGAAAATGTAATGGGAAGTGGCAACATTGGCCCGGATCCTTGTTTTCCCGGTCTCACATTTGCCTCAATCCAACAAAAAGGTAATTTCACTTACTTTAAGAATCGCCCCCTTCACCCAACTAGGTTCATTGATAGAGCCGGATTGAGAGAATTAGGGATTGAGAAAATAACGGCGGCTCTTTTTGAGGGTTTAGGAATGAAAACCTTGTATGAGACAAAACCGGTTCACACATCTCCCCGGTTAACTTGGGAATTTTTGAGTTCTTTGGTTGTGACTAAGAACCGAACTTTGGGGAAAGTTGCATTTCTTGAGTTCCGATTGATGAATAGGGAACATCGTCTCACCTTAGATGAATTTGCTTTGATTTTTGGGCTAGACGGAAAATTAGCCATTAAGCCTCCGGAGGGCTTTGATACTGAGCTTATTTGGACAGCCATAACCGGTCTTGTAAGTGATAGAAGTCGAAAGAAACCGGCTAATAGGGTGCATTTGGCACCGATTAGAATTTGGCATAGGTTCATGGGGTGGACCGTTTTCTCTAGGGATGAGCCTCACAACTTCACTACTACTGAGCTTGAAATAATTGGTTCTTACTTGGTTGGTGGCCCGAAATTGAACATTGCTCACCATATGGCCCTTCACTTGAGTAGGTTGGCATCCCAACCTCAGCTTACTACCCCCATTTGTGTTGGGGGGATGGTCACCTTGATTGCCAACAACCGTTGTCAGCGGCACTTCACGGTCGACTTCATTCAGGGCGAGAATGTGCTATCTAGCCGATACTTGCAGGATGCTTTGGGGTGGGTGCGTTATAACCCCAGTGATCGCAAAGAGTATTGGCAGATTCGGGTTGACAACAAGTTCAAGAATTCAGTTCCTTTGCCAAACACCGAGTTGATGAGAGTTGTGCCGGGGAAGACCTCTTACCTCCTTGATATTGAGGCGGACCCCGAGGATCTTCCCCCAGACCAGCGTGCCCCTAGAGTCTACACCAGAGACAGAGTCGGTGCCACTCCTTCGGACCTTCCTTTTGAGCAGTTTCAGCAGCCCCCCATTTCCATGTCCCAGTTTCAGAGTGGTCCCTCATACTTTCAGGGATCCACCTCCGCCTCCGGTCCATCTTCATCTTCATTTTCATGCCCCCAGGACCTCATTGATTTCATGGCCCGAGTTGACTTAGGCATGAAGAGTGCAGCGGATTTAGCTGACCAACGCCAAGCCATTGCCGATGAGCGGCATAGGGATTTGACCTATAGGATGGATTACCTTTACCATGATCAAGCTTATGGGTCATTTCCGAGTTATGATCGGTCCGTCCGCGAGGGTTATCATCATCCGGATGGTGGTCGCCCGTCTTACTACATGCCTCCGGATAGGGGTTATGTGCCTCCTGAGGGTCGTTTTTACGGGGAGATTAACGTCACCCCGGGTTATTTTTCAAACCCGATTTTTCCCCCCAACTTTCGGGGTAATGAGGATGCGGGCCCTCCGAGGCATTCATCCTTCCATGGCGGTTATGGTGATGCGGGAGCTAGTGGATCGCAAGCCTCCCCCTTCCGCGATTTCGTGAACAACCCTAGCGACTTCATGGTCGTTGATGGAGGCAATGGGAATGATGATGATGGGGGCGGTGATGAAGGTGATGGTAATGAAGTTGACGGTGATGAAGATGATGGTGATGAGTGACCACCTTTGGAGGTGGTAGATGGTGATGATTATGCTCCCCTTGCAAAATCCAAAACAAGTCAAGTAACTCCCTCAATCCAAATTTCTCTTTTAGTTTGCATTTTACTTTCTAGCATGCATTTAGTTAGTTTCGTTTATATTAGTTAGTTTCTCTTAGCTTGTTTTAAGTTTTTAATTCATCTTTGCATATCATTTAGTTTAGATGCATATAGTTGCATTCATTTAGATGCATTAGATTTATATTTTTGTATAATATTGTCACATGTAGTTTGCATACATGTAGAATAGAGCATTTAGTCTAGTTTTTAGTTTTTCTCTTCTTTTGTTTATCTTTGTTTTTAATGCCTTCTTAAAAACCAAAAACCAAAAAAAATTGAAAAACCAAAAACTTTCAAAAATATGTCCTTTATTTTCCGGTTTTCCTCCTCACATTATGCATATAAATAAGTGTGGGGAGGAAGAACCGTTTATTTCAAAAAAATACAAAAACAAGTTTTTATTTTCTCAAAAATTTCAAAAAAACCAAAAACATGTTGTTTTCGTTCTTTTGCTTCATTTCCCCCTTTGCACTTCATTACATTGAGGACAATGTAAATCTTAAGTGTGGGAAGGGAAAATATCCGCCTTGTGTATATTTGATTGCTTTTGTAAGTATGAAAAACCTCAAAAATACCAAAAAAATCGAAAAATTTGAAAATTTCAAAAACATGTTTTTACCTTATTAGTGTAGAATTGTATATACTTGTGTTTGCTTTCCCTCCTGTCGCATAGGTAGCACTTGCTTGAGCACCGCTTTGGACCTTGAAGACACCACGGTATGATCGTTCCAACCTCTATTTCACTCTCATTTTCTTCCTTTTGTTGCAAATGAGGAGGATGGGCTTGTATTTGGAGGATGTGGAGTGCATTGTGGAGATTGTGTGTGGCTTGTGTGCTTTTGTGCTGTTAGGAGTTGCATTAGCTTTGTTTGGCATTTAGTTTGATAGTCTCATTTGCATTATAACATGTCTATATTAGTTGCATTCATGGCATATAGTTGCATTTAGGATAATGCTTTGAAAATGCCTAATTGAGAACTTTGACAAAATCGTTTAAGCATTTGCAAATAATTCTTCTAGTTGGGACTTTGTCTTTTAGAATGATTTTTAAAACACCCTAGGTCATGCTTTTCTAGTATCTTTCTGACCATGGTCCAATACCAAGTCAAGGGTTTGCATGTGAGTCACCTTGTCCACCCCCGTGATGTGAAGTGGTTTTGATTATCTTGTCTTGGTGACCTTGTTCGACTTGACGGTTTGGCAACCCAAAAATAACTTTCATGAATAAATTTGGAATGCTCTTGTCAATGATCATAAGAAGTGGAAATGTTTTGAAAGAAGAAAAAATAAAGCCTCAAGTGAAAAAGAAAAAAGAAAAAAAAATGGTTAATGAAAAAGGAATAAGAACATGTTGTTTTGGTGGAGGCGTACCACTTCGATGTGCTTTGGAGGGTAGTCATTGAGTTGGCTTCCCACTTGGTTGTGAATTCGACCGCCCAAAGACAGAGTGATTGTCACCCCGATAAGCTATTGTCTAGAGGTTAACCGGTTGCCTAATAAGCGATTGGCGAAAGCAAAGGACATTAGCACGCGTGGGACAAACCCCATCCTAACTCATGGCATGAAAAAGAAATGAAAAAAATTGAATGAGGTCAAATTTTGATTGTAATCCACCATTTTGTATTGATTTGAGCATTTCATTCCAAAAAAAAAAAAATCAATTTTGCCTTGCCGTTTTGTCGATCTCGGGACGACCCATGACCTTTACTTTGTGAAGAATCTAGACTTGTTGCATCTTTTGCCTTTAGCATTGCGGGGATTATCATTCCATTCCATCCGATCGCCCTTGACAAAAGTATTTGGATAACGGTTATGAAAGTAGCCTAGTTTAGCATGATTTGGCGGTGTTTTGTTGTCATCCTTCTTGCCTTAGTGACTTGTAGAATTAATATTTGTGAAGGAGTTTACGACTTTGAATCTGTTCTCTTTTAGTTGTTTTCCACCGCTTAATTGAGGCAAGCGGTTTTCTTTCTTTTCCGATGCATGTTGTTTGTCTATATGTGTTTTGTTTTGATTTGTTTGCATCAAAAGTTTTGTAGCAAGACCTTACTTGCCTTGCAATAGGGCATTCTCCCTCATGAATGTCAAATTGTGAGTTGAAAGGGCTACGGGTGTAGCTAAACCCGATTCGGCTTATAGTTAGCTTAGTTAGTTGTTTCTTTGTTTTTAATAAGGGTTATATAGTTCGTTGATCTCTTACTCGAGGACGAGTAAGGTTTAAGTGTGGGGAATTCTGATGAGCTCCATTTTGGTCATCATTTCCTTTACATTTTCTTTGTTTTCGGTCACGATTCGACCTCGATTTGCGTATCTTTAGGTGTTTTTACGTCCGTTGCCTCGTATATTCCTATTCTATCTAATTTTTGTAGGCATTACGGCGGGGGCGAAGAAACGAGAGAAATCGAGGTGAATTCGGAGCGATTTATGAAGTTTTATGAAGGTTTTGTGAAGAAGCCGCTTCAGGCCCTCCCAGCCGGTTCCCAGCCGGCGGCCGGTAGGCCGGCTGGGGAGCTTGGTCTTGACTTTTGAAGCAAAAAGAAGGGAAGTTTCAGAACCATGAAAAAGGCCCCCAGCCGGTGGCCAACCGGCAGCCGGTCAGCCGGCTGGGATGGCTGTTCCATACTTAGCCAAAATTTGAAGATCGAAGAAATTGCATGTTGGGCAGATTCCTGAGAAAGGGCTCCCAGCCGGTGGACCACCGGCAGCCGGTCCACCGGCTGAGGGGACCTGTGCTGAAATAAGTTTGAAGAAAAATCAGAGCTGAAAGATAGGCTTCCCAGCCGGTGACAGACCGGCAGCCGGCCGGTCGGCTGGGAATGCATGATCATTGAAGAAAATTGAAGAAAAACTCAGAACTCAGATTTTGGGCTCTCAGCCGGTCCACCACCGGCGGCCGGTCGACCGGCTGGGAAGCATGTTTCAGAAATTCGCGCACTATATAAACCCGCACTTAGTTTTTCATTTATATACTTTTGATTACGTTACTTTTACACACTTTTCTAGGGTTTTGCACTGTTCCATTGCTCTATACTTAGACTCAAAAAACTCTCTTAATATTTTAATCTTCTTTAGATCTTAGTTTAATCTTTCAATATTAGTTAATCCTTTCTTAGTAATTCTCTTAGCTTTGTTCTTGGGCAATTTTAGAAGATTCTTATTGGGTTGTAATTTGAGGGTTTGAGAAAATCTTCCAAGTTGTAATCCAAGTTCCTTGCTTTTTCCTTATTATTGGTATAATCTTCTTCATCTCTACTTTATCTTTGCATTTCCTCTAAGTTTTGTTTGTTTAATTGTTTACTCTTACTTAATCCAACATGTCTAGCAATTCCTCATCATTTGTTTACATACTTATGTTAGCCATGTGTGAGTAGTTCCCCTACTAGGGTTAGGGGTGTGCTTTGGTTTGTTGTTAGCTATGAATCTTGCTTAGGGTTATGATTTGGTTCTCTTCTTTGCTAGGTTTTCATTTATGCATGTTACATGTTTGATGAAATGTCACAACGATGGTTGGACATGATTCTCATTGTTGTTGGCCTTTGATGATAGTCTAGGGCTTTCGCGGACATGTATATTTGTTAGGTTGGCCTTATTTGTAGCGAAAGCTAGGATAGGGATCGACTTTAGGGGAGTCAAATCGATAGACGAGACAAACCTAGGCCTAGTATAGTGGAGACCTTAGATTCCCTTGCATGATTCGTTACCAACCTACCTTAGTACCCCCGACACCTTAGTATCTTTTATCCATCGATTTCATCTCGACACTTGTGCTCTAATTTATCTTTAGTAGTTGTTAATCAATCACAAACTTATTACCCAACTCGACCTCGAACTAGAACTTAAATATACAACTTCCCCACCGTCTTTTGGGTTCGACCCTAAATTATACTACTTAATTTGGGAGTTTATAAATTGTGTTTGGTGCCGGAATCGACGACAAAATCCGGCCATCAGAATAACCTTTATTCATGCGAATAACGTTTATTCATAATAGCAAAACTTACAACTTTTGGTCTCCTTTATTCTCATATTATCCCGTATAATATGATTCTATTTGAGTACATATCTAGAACTCTTTCTAGATTTTGAGTTTCCTTTCCGGAGGAAAGCTCCCACTGTTATCTTATAACTTGTGACGTATCAATATACTGGAGGGATAAAAAATCACTCTCTATAGTCACTCATGTACTGAAATCTATATTGTAGTCTATTTATGATTTTAATAATTTTCACTCATCTTGGCTATTTGATAATGGTTTCATTCATCATTATGAACAATGTATCCAACCATTCTAACTTCTAGTGGGCGACCTTTTATTATCCATATAATAAACCTTCCCGTAAAGCTCCATCATCTTATGACATAAGGTATTTGATCATCTAGAATTGAAAACCTCTTATTCTTTACACCTTAAAGAATCACCCATTCTCTCTAAATGGTAGGCTTAATCCTTTTTATGAAAATCGCTCCCACTAAAATCAATATCTCTCGATATCTAAAATGAACCTTTCATTTCTCGCATGTTAAACTATTACTTGAATCATTATCACTATCACTATCTCTATAGTGATCTGTTTCCATTCAATCAATCATTACCTTCTTATAATGTCTTCGTTTCCTCGAGACGAAAATGACATGATAATTTCTTTATAACTACATAGGAACCGTTTTCCTACCGATGATTTCATACGGGGTTTCAAGTTTCCTCTCTATGAAACAATGAACACAAAGAACCTTTCTTCGAGTGTCTTCCCGTAGTTTCTTCAGTGTCCTCTCGTAGTTTCTTCAAATCATTTAGGGCTCTTCTTAAGACTCCCAAGTAAGGAATCTTCTCTAAGATCCTTCCTTTATTTTTATCATTGGTTTGCGAGCGAAATATTTTCTCCCACTCTATCCTTCTAACAATAACCTTTATTCATTTAAGGATAGCTATTTCGATTAACCAATGTATC
Organism: Silene conica; assembly: GCA_029255685.2. Lineage (NCBI taxonomy): Eukaryota > Viridiplantae > Streptophyta > Magnoliopsida > Caryophyllales > Caryophyllaceae > Silene > Silene conica. The sequence goes on along the minus strand of CM055318.2, from coordinate 44,376,197 downwards.
TGAATGTTTGAAGTTTGATAGGTGTGATGAATACATTCTCATTTTCACTTAAAATGAAAATCTTATAATGAACTGATATAGTCTCATTTTGATTGAATCTATCTCATGGGGTGTAGTTCTCCGTTTTAATCAACTCTTTGATTATATTATATTGATCGTATCAATAGTTTGTTGCGTGATAAAATCACTATTATTCATGTTTAAACAAGGTATGCAATTTATTTGAGAAATCAAAACATTGATTAAGAACAAAAGTAGTGACTCGGGTTGAAAACCAAGTCACCAATATCCAAAACTACAACCATTGTTTTAGGATTTTAATCCTTGTCTTACAAGAAAATAAATTGTTCCATAAATAAATGCAAAATATGAAAGAAGACGATATGAAAATAGAGCCTAGCTCTTCAAGTCTTCGATCAATTGGATGCTACCGGAGCCATCCAAGTAAGGAACCTCATGCTTCCTTCTCCTTGCCCTTATCATTATTAGGAGGCGCCCCTTTAAAACATTTAAAAAGGGTAAATATCAACACATTTGTATCACTATACATAAGTTGATAAATGACATGAATCATAACGAGAATTATTATTACCTACGGCGGTTGCCTTCCCATTTTTGAGATCACTTAAGTATTTGGGGCAATTTCGCTTCCAATGACCGATCCTCGTGCAATAATGGCACTTGTCTTGCTCTTTTGAAGACGAGGTGGAAGCGCCTTTCGAAAAGGTCTTTTCTTTGGTCGCCTTGGGCTTGAACGTTTTCTTGCCCTTGCCTTTAGAGGCATTTCTTTTGAAGCTCGTTTTCCCTTTCTTTTCGATGTTTAAAACATCCTTGGTGGAACTTTCATGAAGTCCCATGTCCCTTTCGGCTTGGACTAGCATCTTATGCAACTCGTCTAACGAGGTCTCTTGGTTTCGCATATTGAAATTCACCCGGAATTGAGCATACGCCTTAACCTTATTGAGCGAGTGAAGAACTCGGTCAATGATAAGAGAGTCGGGAACATCAACATCTTGAGCTTTTAGAGTCTCCGCGAGCTCAACGAGTTTGAGCACATGAGGGCTTATCTTTTGCCCTTCCTTGAATGTAATGTCAAAGAAGGCGGAAGCCGCCTCATATTGAATCACCCTAGGAGTTTGCGAAAACATGGTCGCAAGCTTGGTGTATATCTCATACGATGTGGTCAACTTAATCATACTCCTTTGGAGATCCGGCTCCATGGAGAAGATGAGCACATTTTTAAGAGCGTAGGACTCTTTCATGTAGGCTTCATAGGCCTCACGAGTTCCGACCGCGGAACGAGCGGTTGGAGCGGGAGGAGCGGCTTCGGATAGGTAACGACTCTTATCGTCACCTTGAGCGGCCAAAAGCAATTGCGCATCCCAATCCTTAAAATTGGAACCATGCTTATCGAGTTTACAACGATCCATAAAGGATCGAAGCCATGATACGTTAGTGAGAGGTGGAGCGTTGGTTGCCATAGTCGATGTTGAAAATTAAACTACAATAATAAAAGGAAAAACAACATCATTTTAAATTCATAATTTTAAACTAGAAACTTTAACAAGTTTAGTTATGTATTTACTTAATGATCTCTTACCCAATTAAGTAAACAATCCCGAGACCCAAACCCATACTAATCCGGGCACGGTGTAGCCGATTCAACCCGTATTGGTATAATTTGGTGGATTAACCCTTTAATCGGTTCTACTCTTAGAACTCTCGGTCGACAATTTTCTTAAAATTATCTTTAGCCCGAACTTATTGCAACTACGGTTACGAATACTTTCGTTGAGATCAACCAAATTTCAAGGTGTAATCTTATTACCCCACTTACCCAACGTGACAATTTTAGTACCCCGGTGTAGCCGAGCCTACGTTCTTGTGAAGAAGGGATTCATGGGTCCGTACTCTTTGGTAAGGCTAAGTCTCAATGTTTATATGTAAGAGATCTAGTCAAATTATTATCTATCTCCGTTTAAGTGAACTAAGTCGGTGAATTATCGATAAAATAAAAGACTAGGTCGACTAGGTCGAAACATGCATGATACGATGTATGACGATTTGGCTATGCATGCAAACATATAAAAAGCAAAAATAAAAGCATAAATAAACCCTAGTATGGCCTTTCCTAGAAAAGAAATAACAAAGTACAAATTCGGAAACCAACTCCTTTGGTCCCTTGAACTACACGCGGCACGCACTTCGAGGTAAACACCGTCTTGATCGGAACTCCTTTCCGAATGGCACCGTCTTCAAGGAACTCCGGATTTTACAAATATTACAACTTTTCTAGTCTACTTTATACATTATAAAATAGAAATAAATTACAATTGGGTGATACGAGATCACAAAATTACAACCGAATCGGTAACCCCTTACATTACGGGAAATACCGATTTAAAAACTAGGCCTTACTAAGTAAATTACATAATTCCCAAAATTACGTAAAAATAAATCATGACATTCATAATATAAATATGCAATGCTTATATAAATATGAATTAACATGCAAATCCTAAGCCAAATCGTCCTATTTAAAACACTTATTTAAATAGTTATCGCAAACCTCGGTTTATGGAATCGCGTGTTTTAACGTTTAACAACACTATGCATTTAAATGAAACGGTTTTCATTCTTAAGTTAATCATCCCAACTCTTATAGGATTCAAAATTTAGTCTTACTCAAACTTTGAACATGAATTAACTTAATATATTTTAATATTGATCGGTATTACTCGGTTTTTCGGGAAAAATAATATAAAATTCAAAAGAGTCATAAAATTTCGAAAATTCAAAATTCAAATTTTGAAAATACCAGAATGTTCTTAAAATTTTCAGAAAGTTAAAATATTAGTATTTTACACGGTTTTATTATTATTTCGAAAATAACACGTAAAACGAGCAATTTAAGTCGGAAAATTCAATAATTAACTTCATAAATGCAAATTAAATACTAATAATATTTTTATACCTTCCAAAACATTTTAAGAACACAAGATGGACAGAAAATTAAATGGCACATTGCCCCATAGCCGAAATTTTAAAGCATGCCTCTTTTTATTTAATTTTAAATGCTACTTTTAACAAAACAAAATTAAATCAAATCAAATCAAATCTGAAACTTTTGGCTCCCAAGAATATTTTCTTGATGAACATATCACATATGACTAATATGGGTTACATATTCGGCCATTTTTAACAACATTTGCAAATTTTTAACGATTTACGTCATATATCGTACGATTTTAACCTTTAAAATTATTTCTCAAGCATAAAATAAGATAAAATTCTCGAAAATTTTATACATGCTGGAAATAATATATATGACATCGTGTTAAATTTTTTTTATGGCCAAATTCCAACTTAAACTATTAAAGTCGAAATTATGTCACTAATTACCCGATTTTTACATTAAAAATCTATAATATTGCAATATTTGAGATAAATTTCTGGAAAATTCAACATAAATTTTAAATATTTCATGTGACATCCTCATAAAGTTTTATAGTCAAATTCATAATATAACTATTTTAACCCATTTTTATTCATCTTATTGCATTTTAACCATTAAAATTCATATCACACGATTTAAAGGTCTATAATTTACGAAAATTCATATTCATATTATAGAAAATACATGTGATATCATACTGAAAAATCTCGGCCAGAAGCTTATTTTAACTATTTTTCCCAAAATAAACTATTTTTAACCATTAAAAACAATAAAAACCGAGATATTACATACCAATAATCAATATTCATGCAAAAATTATTCCAAATATTCTAAATCATATTAGAAAACAGTGGGTATCATGCTAAATTAATTTCGTGCATATCATATATCAAAACGAAAATTATCAAGTTTTATTTAGTTATCCTAATAACTCCGTAAAAACGAAAACGGAAAGCATGCAAACAACCTATTGCTCTGATACCAATTGTTAGGTTTAATTAGTTGCTCATAAACTAATTTAGTCATACTAACAAAACCTTTAATTAACTTTTAATTAACATATTTATAAACTTGTTTATAAGATCTTATGCATGCTAAAATATGCGGAATAGGGAGAAATCGAGCCCTTACACACGGTCCAAGCTTGGCAAGGATGATCCTCCAAAGTACCCAAATTAGAATACCTCCTTTAAAGATGCACCAAGACAACCCCTTAAAACCGAATCTTTGTTGTGCTAGACTAAGAATCGATTCTTCCTTAAACTTATTCTAATCTCACTTATTAGAATAATATTTGAATACTACTCTTAGTATAATTTTTATTATCTTATAATAAGTATTTTAGAGGTAGGAAATTTCTCTTCTTACTTGGTGAATTTTCGGCTAGGTTAAGAAGAGAATAGAATGAATATGATGTATTATATTTATACATCTACCCTAAGCATGCTCATATGAATTAAGACCATTTAATTAGCTTAAGCATGCAACATGGGGTGAAGGGGAGCCGGCCATAGGGAGTGTCAAAGAGGGAACAAGTTGCATTCTCAAGACACTAGGGTGGTTACTAGGTTAGTGTTCTCAAGGCATATGTCTAACATATGATTAAGAGTAATTAACACACCAATTAACCACACCATCATCACTACTTAGCCGTGCCATATAGTCCATAATATGGACTTCATTTTACAATTTGTCAAATGTACAATTGTATAAAGTGTGACATCTTATATGTCATTAAGATATAAAATACTTTAGTACATTTGAAGCATATAAATATTTATCCCATAAATATTATTCATAATTAAATAAATCATATTCATTCAATTAATAAGTAATTCGAAATTACTAATGTAAAATGATCATTTATCGTCAATACGATTTACAACCTTTGTATTAATTTCAACCCAATTCATTCTAATTACGATATCTTAAAATATCGTTTAATGTTTAACAATTGACACGTTTCAATTCTAAACATAAATCTTACATTAAGATTTAACCTCTAATTTCTCGATATACGAGTTTAAGGAATATGATCAAATCGTATCATCATACATTTGATCACTTTATCAATTAAGGGAATTGTCCTAAAGGTGTGACCTAAAGGGATCAACTGACCACCACCGTCATACGACAGTAATGTCAAACTCTAGCTAGCCAATCATTACCGATTAATGTTGGTCAGTTGACTAATAATTCGTATCATCCCTTTGCGTATTCTCGTTATGAGATTTAATTACGTGATCGCACTTATTGTTGAGGACATATTTCCCAACATTTACGATTTGATTGATTTTAGTGTTGATTTGACGTTAGAGCTACTTATTAGAGACGTCTGATAATTGGTACTATGCTCATTAACACCTGATCGATTTAGACTTTGAATTTGTTTGACCTTGGACTTGCCTTTGAATTGGAACGTCGGGTTCTTGAATGTACAACGAGAACCCCAACGCTCCTTGATGAAAACTTGCGCCTTGGAGTTTATTTCGAAATCTTTGAAAGCAATCTAAGTTTTGAAACATCGAGATTTGAATAAACGTTTTGGCTGTAGCGTTGTCTTTGTAAGTGCTTTCGAGTTTCGAGGACGAAAATTTTTGAAAGGTGGGGTGATTGTAACATCCCAATATTTCGAGGCTTGAAAATTTAAATATTTTAAGTTCAATTTCGAAAATAATTTATATTTCGTAATTTTATGTAAATAACTATTTATTTTATGTGGAGATATTTTAAAAGAGTTTTAAATGAGATTTCATTTAATTGCTTAGCAATTTAATTTTATGGCCCGAAAATCTGTATGCCATCTTAAGTTTATAGTGACCTTAAGTCGGTAAATCTAGCTTAGACTATCTTAAAACTCGTCTCATGGGCCTAACTTGTAATTGGGTCCATTCCCTCATCTTTCCCCTCACAGAAACCCTCTCACAAACCCTAACCTCCTCCTTCTCTTCTCCTTTTTCAGATTTGGGAACCTAACACAATCACCATTGTTATCATTTTTCCGCCTTCAACCTTCAAATGCTCATAAAACCTTCATTTCTTATCCGTTTTGGACGATTTTCGCGGTCATCATTTCCTTTTCTCGCCCTCCATCTTTCTAGGTAAGTTTTGTCCAAAATCTTTCCGTCTTAGCCTCTGGCCATGCCCCCTTTATGCTCGTTTTTCGAGACTAATACCATTGTTGATGTTCCAAGTTGTGGGCTTGGTCGAATGGAGTAGCTTGGAGGAGATTCTTGGTGATTTGTGAAGCTAAATGGTAACCTTGATGAGGAAACTCGACTTTTGTCATAGAGCACCAATGTAACACCCCCATTTACCTAGGAGCCTGAACTAGGACTTCCAGGGTAAATAAGACTGTTACCATCCTGGATAACCCAAGGTAAGAGATAATCCATAGTGAAAGATAAACAGTACTTTAAGTTACTTAACCAAGAGTCGAAACTGAATTGTTACATGCATAACCAAAAACCAAAACTCAACATAAGGAAGGTACAAACGAACTATTACAAGCTAGGTGATTCTATAACTAGGTGAGTCTGATCCAAGTTTCTCTCCTCCAAGCCCAGATCCTAGTCCGTCTGTCTTTGCCCTGAAAAATCTACTCCCCATTCCGGATCATCGTAGGTGAACACGAATACACTGTCAACCTCGCGGTTGAGTAGGTAACACAATAATAAAACACAATATAAATGATATGCAATGCCATGATATGCTCGAGCTCAATCTCAATCTCATTCTCATTCTCATTCTCGTTTTTCATTCTCAAACCCGTAACACCCAGCCATACCGAACCTCCGGCCAGCCTATACTCGACCGTCGCCGAACACCAGCATAACAGCTGAGGTCGCCAGGTCTAGCCCTGCAGAGCTAGCCTAGGCCCAATAATATCTCATCATCAACTCAATCTGTAACCAATGCTCATGCCATTCTTATGAATGCAATATTAAAGAACTAACACTGAAAATCAATCTCATAATAATCATACGTGCATTCATAACATCCAATCACATACATACATAACACATTACAGAAATAGTTCCAGTGTATCCTACCTGGCGTAACAATCTGGAAACAAGCAAAGACCGTCTAGAAGTATTCCTCCTCGAACTCAGTTCCTATAAATATTACTTAAATCAAAAGTTATTCGTACAATTAACATCACTAACTCGATTACTTGATCATGCTCATTTCATGCCAATTATAAACTTACTAAAAGTAGTACCTACTAAAATAACACTTACTAAAAATAGCATATGACCAATTAAACGATTAATACTTAAATCAATATCACAAGAATATAATTACGAATAACCTCACAATAATAATTAGACTTAGTACAAACATGACTAATACTACTAATAATATTACTAACCCAAAATCACCAAATTCTAATAATTCCATAAGTAATAATCATAAATAACATCAATAACAATAATAATAATAATAATAATAATAATAATAATAATAATAATAATAATAATAATAATAATAATAATAACAACAATCATAATCACCATGATTAATAATAATCATAGTTATCAAAGGAGTGATTACAACCCACCAAACCCAAAATTCAACACACGCAACCCACGGTGAAACACGCATCAGACCAGCCTTTGTGAACAAACAGACCTGCCGACAGCCTTATCAACCACCACTACCAACACCCATCGAAGCCCCTGGCCTCCCCACTGGCACCACCAGGCTCGCCCCTGAGCGGTGGTGATCCCGGGGAGGAGGTCAGTGGCCATCCTCAGCCTCCCACGACACCCAAGTAGACGCACAAACCCAGCAACACCACCAAAACACCTGTTTTACGTTTTTTCTGGTACAAAACAAAACCTGCTGTAAAAACTCCCTCAACCACCACGAACCTCCGCGACATCCACCATTACAGACCCCATTCTACCCCCTAACAACCTACCCTAACACCCAACTCAAAAGGACAAACACTGCATCAAAAAAACATACGAAACTTCCTGCCCAGAGTCACTGTTCTGAAACGACACCCTAACAGCCCTTGTCCCCCCAAACGAAACTTGCTTTAACACCCTCACGACACACCCCCAACCACCGTGACAACCACCACACAACTCCCGTGAGTGCAACCAAACAAATAAACCAAAAGCCCATAACCGACATGATCTATAACTCCTTCGAAAACAATTGTAAACATTCAAGTTCAAACGACATTCTGAAACTAACTAAAACACGACTCTGACATGGCGTTTTAACCACCACGCACGGCGGTCCTAGGGACCAACGGTTACACAACTCTGATAAAAAAAGACTACTGAACCTCATAGATGAAAACTAGACAAAGATTAGATCATATAAACATGATTATATACACAAAATATATGACTGGAGTTGAACAGAAAACTGAAAAGAATAGAGAAATCACGCGTGTACCCTATTTCAGATGCCAAACGAGCCACCAACGACCACCCCTAACCACCGTGTGATCCCCTCTCCCTGTGATCTGAAGTGTCGGCTGTGAGATGATGTGAGAGTGGTAGGCGTTCTAAGTTTAGGGTTAGGGTTTTGGCGTAGGTTTATATAAGGTGGCTGAGATAGAATTTGTTGAGGTTAGGTTTTGTTGAGCGTGTAAGTGTTTGACAACGAACTGGGCTATTCAGCCTTGTGCACACATCTCGAGGCCCACGAAACATTAACAAACATCGATAACTAATTACCCGCTCCCGACACTTACTCATAACATATAAAATATAGAACACTAACTCGATTAATCAACAAACGATCGGTCATTAGCAAAATGTCAAAGTAATAAATAAATAATAAAATAAAAAAACGTAATAAAACACGGAGTATTACAGTCTTCCCTCCTTACAATGAACTTCGTCCCGAAGTTCACCGTCCCATGGTCAACAGAACTGATCACTAAACATGTAGCGAACACAGAAAGTGACACAATATAACGTTAGAAACTAATAAAAGTACTTTAAAACACGAATTGTCACATTCTACCCTCCTAAAAATAAGGTTACGTCCTCGTAACATACCTTAAGTAAACAGCTCAGGATACTTCTCCTTCATCGAAACCTCAGTCTCCCAAGTAGCCTCCTCGACATTATGATTGGTCCACAATACTTTGACAAGCGCGGTCTCCCCATTCATGGTTTTCCGCACCTTTATATCAAGTATCTCCTTGGGTCTCTCCTCGTAGGTCAACTGCTCGTCAATCTCGATAACCTCATGGTCAATGATATGCGAAGGGTCACTGATATATCTCCTCAGCTGTGATACATGAAACACATTATGCACCCTGGCTAAAGCTGGAGGTAGAGCCAATCGATAAGTTACCTCACCAACTCTCTCTAAGATCTCAAACGGCCCAATGAACTTCTGGCTCAACTTGCCCCTCTTGCCAAACCTCATTACTCCTCTCATAGGTGACACCTTCAGTAGAACTTTCTCTCCCGCCTCAAAGTGATGTCACTTCTCTTCAAATCGGCATAACTCTTCTGTCTATCTTGGGCAGCTCTCATCTTCTGTCGAATCACCTGGACCTGTGCTATCATCTCCTGAATCATCTCAGGTCCCAAAGTCACCACATCAGCTCTATCATCCCAACAAACTGGACTCCTACACTTCCTCCCATACAACGCCTCAAAAAGAGTCATCCCAATGCTAGTATGATAGCTGTTGTTATATGAAAATTCTATCAAATCAAGTCTGTCCTCCCTAGATCCACCAAACTCGAGTACACAGGCTCTCAACATATCCTCCAGTGTCTGAATAGTTCTCTCTGTCTGACCATCTGTCGCTAGATGAAACGCTGTACTCATCTTCAAGGTAGTTCCCATCAATGACTGTAACTCTTGCCAAAACTTAGAGATAAACCTGGAATCACGATCAGAAACAATATCTCTAGGCACACCATGAAGCTTCACCACATGCTTGATGTAAGCCTTAGCCAACTCACCTTTACTCCACGTCTCCTTCATCGGAATGAAATGGGCTGATTTAGTCAATCTATCAACGATCACCCATATCATATCATTTCCCTTTGAAGTCCTAGACAATCGTACAATAAAATCCATCGAAATGCTCTCCCACTTCCACTCAGGTACATCTAGTGGCTGTAACTTCCCTTGGGGCCTCTTATGTTCTCCATTCACTCTCTGACACACTGGGCAGCGAGAAACAAACTTAACTACCTCCTGTTTCATCTTTGGCCACCAAAATGCTTTCTTCAGATCTTTGTACAACTTATCCCCTCCAGGATTAACAGAATAAGGTGTGGAATGAGCTTCCACCAGGATCTTTCTCTTCAATCCTCATCATCAGGCACACACCATCTCCCAGCGAACCTCAAACTATCATCATTATTAACCTCGAACTTAGAATATGGTTCTGCATCAGTAGCTTTGTTTACTTCGTGACGCCACTTCTGAATCTAGGATCACTCTTCTGTCTTTCTCTAATCTCAGAATATAGTTTAGGCTCGATCGTCAAATCCCCCAAAGTCTCACCCTTCCTAATCACTGCAATACCCATCTGCCCCAATTCGTGGTACATACTCATTCTCGATCTAGTTGTGCATAGAGCGTGAACAGATTTCTTACTCAATGCATCAGCCACAACATTTGATTTCCCTTCTTTATACAGGATCACCACATCATAATCTCCAATAAGCTCGATCCACCTCCTCTGACGCATATTCAGCTCTCTCTGAGTATAAATGTACTTCAAGCTCTTATGATCGGAATACACCTTAAATGTAGCTCCATAGAGGTAATGTCGCCACAACTTAAGTGTAAAAACTACTGCTCCAAGCTCTAGTTCATGCGTCGGATAATTCTCCTCATAAGGCTTCAGCTGCCTGGAGGCATAAGCAATCATTCTCCCATTCTGCATCAGCACACAACCCAAACCCTTCTTAGAAGCATCTGTATAGACTTCGAAATTTTCACTTTCTTCTGGCAATGCAAGGATAGGAGCTGTAATAAGACGCTCCTTCAGGTCCAGAAATGCCTTTTCACAGCTCTCATCCCACACAAATCTATTCTCTTTCCGCATCAATGAAGTCATAGGCTTCGCTATCTTCGAGAAGTCTTTCACAAATCTCCTGTAGTAACCAGCTAGCCCCAAGAAACTTAGAATATCCGCCACATTCTTTGGTCGCTCCCACTTTGAAACGGCCTCAATCTTGTTAGGGTCAACAGATACACCTTCCTTAGATACCACATGACCTAGAAAAACAACCTTCTTGAGCCAAAATTTGCACTTACTCAACTTGGCATACAATTGATAGTCCCTTAAAGTCTGCAGCACTAGGCTCAAATGCTTCGCATGCTCTTCCCTATTCTTCGAATACACCAAAATGTCATCGATAAATACTACCACAAACTGGTCCAGAAAGGGACTAAACACTCTGTTCATCAAATCCATGAAAGCAGCAGGCGCATTAGTCAAACCAAATGGCATCACCACGAATTCATAATGCCCATACCTTGATCTGAAGGCAGTCTTGTGGATGTCGGCATCTTTGATTCTCAGCTGATGATACCCAGACCTCAAATCCATCTTGGAAAACACACCAGCCCCACTCAATTGGTCGAAAAGATCATCAATACGAGGTAAAGGATACTTATTCTTGATCGTCATATTATTGAGCTCCCCGTAGTCCACACACAGCCTCATGGTTCCATCTTTTTTCTTAACGAACAACACTGGTGCTCCCCATGGTGATACACTCGGTCTCACATACCCCTTGTTGGCTAACTCATCCAATTGCTTCCTCAGTTCTTCCAATTCCTTAGGTCCCATGCGATAAGGTGCTTTAGAAATTGGCTCAGCTTCGGGCTTCAGATCAATACCAAAGTCTAAGTCCCGCTTTGGCGGTAACCCAGGAATTTCCTCTGGAAACACGTCTTCGAAATCTCTTACAACATCGATCTCACTGGCTTGGGGTTTCTCTGCAGTTAAATCTCTCACATGACAAAGCAGCATCTCGCACCTCTCTTCAGGCACGACTTTAGGGCATTGATGGTGATTAACTTCAGTTTAGGTTTCACGGAATATCCCTTCTAGTACACTCTCACCCCCTTAGGTCCTCTTAGAGTAATTTTCCCTTGGTAACAGTCGATGTAGGCATTATACTTTTTCAGCCAATCCATCCCCAGTATCACCTCAAAGCCACCCAAAGGAAACTCTATTAAGTTCGACTCAAAACTCACAGCTCCTACTCGAATCATTACATTGCTATAGACTCTATTACAAGCTATGGACTCGCCAGATGGTATAGTTATAGAATCAGCTATAATATCATATACATCAAGTCCTATAGCCCTAGCATGCTCCGTAGATCTGAACGAATGCGATGCACCAGAATTGAATAAAACAAAAGTAGGAGTGGAATGTACTAGAAATGTACCAGTAACAACATGAGCATCCTCTTTTGCAGCCTCTTTGCCCATCATAAACAGGGTCCCACTTTTCTTAGTTCCGCTCTGGTTCACAGATCCTGCTCCACTCTGGTTACTAGCCTCTGCCAGGGTCTTCTGGAAATTACCATTGCCACTACCCTGATTTCCTTGGTAGCGGTCCTGGTTATTGTAATTACTGTAGTTCCGCTGATAGTTGTTACCTCCAGATCGGTTATTCCCAGAATAACTCGCATTCGGCGTTCTGAATCCTCCACTTTGATTGCCCCGATGATAACTACTTCCAGCACTCTGAGTACCCGACCAACACTCTATCTTTTTGTGTCCCGGTTTCCCACATTTGAAACATATAGGAACTCCACCACCATATCCAGACACGGTTCGGTTACCTCCACGATTGGTGTTGTTCCCTGATGTACCGGTTGAGAAGAAGGAACGGTACTAATTATTCGGTTTCTTATTCCCCGAGCTTTCGGCCCCAGATTCTGCTTTCTGCTTGTCACCCTTGGCCGTCTCCTCTTCCTTAATCATGTCAGTGATCCTTTCCGCCTGGCCAGCCCTCTCATATATATCTTCCACAGTCGTGGGCTTAGTTGCTAGTAAACTTTTCTTGATATCAATGGCCATCCCTTTCTCAAACCGAGTAGCTAACATCTCCGGTGTGTAACCCAAGTCAGCTACATTCTCCGCCAACTGCATAAACTTACTGTGATATGCTTCCACAGTTATCCCTTTAGTCATCTTGAAAGAATCGAACTCAGCTCTCAGCTTCTCTTTCACATGCTGTGGCACTAACTTAGAGGATAAAATCCCCTTAAACCCTTCCCAGCTTACATATTCTGACCCAATCTCTTCTATAGCGGCCTTGATCTCTTCTTTATTATTGTTCCACCATAACCTAGCTGTACCCTTTAGATAGAACACAGCTTGGTCCACCTTCATTGATTCTGGGACAATCAATAGTTCGAAAATACTCTCGAACTCTCAGCACCATTCCGCAAGTAGACTTGGCGCTCCCTCCCAATCGTACTTGGTGGGGTTATGCCTGGAGATATTATTGCTCATTTTGGTTGCATCTGATTGAGTATTTGCCCCAATCCTAGGTAAGAGAGCAGCATTCATAGCTAGTAGGCGATCGAGTTCCTCTTGTGAAATGTTGGCTGCATTGGGTTATCTTCGGGGAGGCATAATGCTACACGAGTTTAACAAATACATGAGAATCCTAGGTCATATACTATCCCATCATAGGTTTTCTAGTACACATAGTCTAGCATGCAACTTCTTAATATGCCTTTAATTGATACTTGTCATCGTATATAACTCTACCTATAGGCTTAGGGATCACATAACCGCATGCATATAACCATACAAATCAACTCATATTCAAATCTCAGACATAAACTCATGTTCTCAATATGTAAAACAACAATATATACATGTCCATCTTCACTCAATATAATTCTCATGCTTCACATCATGTATTGCCAATCTCATTTCACATCATAAGTTACCTCATTCCTTTGCTGCTGAAATGTTAGTACAATATATATATAGGGTCTCTTCCTTTACTCCACAGTACCCACACTCTACATCTCTCATGGTAACCAGGTTAGACTGACAGGGCCAGTGGCTTGGTTTGAGGGGGCCCCTAACTCATCCCAATTCCTATGGGGCTCCTAACAGTTACTAGCCTGAGGTTCATTTTATTTAGACTCTACTATGTTCATTATTGTTCATTTGGTTTAGGCCTGAGGATCGTCCCTCTGATACCACTTTGTAACAACCCCATTTTCCTAGGAGCCTGAACTAGGACTTCCAGGGTAAATAAGACTATTACCATCCTGGATAACCCAGGGTAAGAGATAATCCTAGTGAAAGATAAACAGTACTTTAAGTTACTTAACCAAGAGTCGAAACTGAATTGTTACATGCATAGCCAAAAACCAAAACTCAACATAAGGAAGGTACAAACGAACTATTACAAGCTAGGTGATTCTATAACTAAGTGAGTCTGATCCAAGTTTCTCTCCTCCAAGCCCAGATCCTAGTCTGTCTGTGTTTGCCCTGAAAAATCTACTCCCCATTCCGGATCATCGTAGGTGAACACGAATACACTGTCAACCTCGCGGTTGAGTAGGATAACACAATAATAAACTACAATATAAATGATATGCAATGCCATGATATGCTCGAGCTCAATCTCATTCTCATTTTTCATTCTCAAACCCGTAACACCCAGCCATACCGAACCTCCCGGCAGACTATACTCGGCCGTCGCCGAACACCAGCATAACAGTGTTAGGTTTAAATATCTCATAACCTAATGTTATTAGTCATACTAAACAATATGATAATTAACAAATTAATTATTATATTTTAGATCTTATGCATGCTAGTACTTATGCGGAAAATATAAGAATCGAATGCTTACAATTCGACGAAACCGGAGCAAGGATGATCCTCCTTAGTGTTCAAATAGAACACCTCCTCCAAGATGCACCCAAGACACCCTAAAAAGAACCGAAACTTTGATGAATGCTAGTATAAGAATCGGTTTTTCCTTAACTATGTTCTAATCACTAATTAGAACTATTAAAACTAATAATACATTTATTATAAGTTCTTTGATAATATTATCTTGTAATATTATAGAGGTTTTGAACAACTCTTCTCACTAGAATAAAATTGCTTAAGGAAATTAGAATGAATTAGAATGAATACTTTTCTTGTGTTAAAAAATAAGTTTTTATTAGGGTTGTCTTGGTTTAGGGGTAGCCGGCCATGGGAAGGCTCAAAAGAGAACATTTCTCTTACCCATGCAATCATAGGTGGCTTTAGGTCCTATTTACAAGAGCATGCTCATAATTATGCTTAAAGTGTGTCATTAAGAGACTAAACACTGTTAGGTATTTAGACCTAATTAGACTCTCTAATGATATTAAAATTACAAGCTAATTTCATAAGGTGGTCTAAATAAAACATGCATGCAAAAATTAATAAGAAGAAATTTTCTTACATTGGTAAGATGGCATTTTTGGCACTACAAATGTCTCCTACCTTTGTAGTTCTTGAGCTAAAATAGTGTAGGATGATCCTCCATAACCCAAGTCACCAAAATAGGTGACCTCCTTTGGTTGCACCCAAGACTAGCCCAAAAACACTACGTATATTAACTAGATATAGTTTAGTGTAAACCTTGTTTTTTTTTATACTATAAATATTATTACTTTGATAATATAAGAAGTATATTAATTTTTGTGAATTTATTTTGATGAAGATTGATCAAATTTTGATCAATTTTAGAGGTTGAAGATGAAGATCTTAAGTCTTCTCTTTTTCCTCTTAAATGGCTTAACAACAAGTATGTATTTTGAGAATTTTGATTCTCTAGATTTTTCCACTTAAATCAAGTGGAATAGTAGCCTATTTATAGGCCATCAAATGTAAACAAATGAGCTTATAATACTCATAAACATGAGTGGAAGACAAAGACCTATTATGGTCACATTATCTCCATATTCTCGGTTTACATATAATATTCCGGGTCTTATTTCGTCTTTCGACATTTGTCCTTCAAATGCTTATAAGTCGTTTATTTTATTATCTTATATAATAAAAATATTTATTTGATTATTTAACACTTAAATAATACAAAGTATTAAATAAAATACACTTAACATTTAAGTGTCATTTTATCACTTTCAACATAAAATGAGTCTTATAAAACCCGTTTGGCTAATTTTACAACTTCTTGTAACATTAATTTGCTAATTACCTCCACCTCATAAATAATACAAACTACGTATATATTTAGTAAATTAACTATTAATTACTAAATATCGTATTACATTTATTATTCAATTATCATATAACCGAATAATAAAATCCTATGGCCTGAGTACTTTACTCTTCATCAAACATTAAATTCACTTGACTAATAAAAGTCAACCTAAACAAGGAATTAATTAACTTGTATCTTATACAAATAATTAATTTTTCCATTTGGGCATCATCCTATAGGTGTGACCTAAAGGGATCAACTGGTCACCGCCGTCGTACGACAGTAATGTCAAACTCTAGTCAGCCAATCATTACCGATTAACGTTGACCAGCTGACAAACATATAAAATATGATTCCCTCATATTCCTTGTACGAGATTTATTATGTAGAAGCATTATTGTGGAGGACATTACTCCAACAATCTCCCACTTGTCCGACACAAGTGTGCGCTACCAATTCTCTTGTCCAATATTATCTCCCACTCAATGCAAGAGGTCTTTCAGGTCGTTCTTGCACGTGATCATATCATAAAGTGGTTTCCTCGATCTGGAGAATGACTGTCTGACCGGATAATCTACTATAGATCACATCCGAGCGTGGCCATGCATTTCCAGTCACCTCTCCTCGAGTGGCCTTGAGATATATATAATGACATGGATGGACAATTCTATTGACCTATTTTCTTCGTTTGATACAGATCACAATGACCCAGTAAATGTCCATCAGCCTCCTTTTACGGCGCGACCTTGGACAAAAACCAAAGCCACCGGAAAAACATACCAACTTAGACAAATAGTCGTAAGTCTAAAGAATTGACTCGAAGGAATAATTGAAATCCTCGCCACGACCAGGCAACATAAAGGACTCTATAAATGGTCACTGTCCGACAAAATGTCTCTACATTCTGCCTATGTAATCGACCAACCATCTCTATGGTCATATGACAGTCGAACTCGTCATCTATCGCCTTACAATCTAGTCACTCCGAGACGTCACCTCATTAAGTAACTAGGGACACTATACAATGTTAATCCAGTTCACTTAATAGGGTTCGACATTGTCACTACAACCTATTTGGATAAAAACAAAGTATAACTAATATCCAGTTAGCCCTGAATATATAAGAGTTGGAAAAACTCAAACGATAAATGATATTATCATATATGTAAAAATTGATACACTATCAGATTATTACACATCATATAATCTGCAGCAATTCAATTGCCCTATTTCGATCACATTGAAACGACATGACTATCATGTTTAGCCTTCAATAAAACCTTGGTTTAAAATCAATGACACCTCATTTTATCAAACCAACATTTGCTATTTCCCATTGTTTCACATAACTGAAATCACATGTAACTTAATTAAGTACATGTCTAGACTTAACTCTAGACTATGACACCCCTACCTCGAAGATAGCTCCCACTTTTTTCACTGTATATCATGATAAGATATGCAACTGCATGAGCTACTACTAGTCCTTGCATTATTGTCAAATCCAAGCTACTTCGTATCGCAACATCGAATGTTATGAAGTACTTAATTTCCGTTGTAAAATCCGCAATGTATGACTGCCTGAAACTCTTCCAGCAGATCAACTCCTCATAGCCAATACGGGATTTCAAACAATCCCTATATGTTTTAAAGGATGGTGTTTAATGTATCTTTTACATAAACAACAACAAACATTCATCTAACTCCTTACATGAATTATAAATATCAAAACACTTAGTTTTATTTACTTAGTTCTTCTCAAGTACTAAATAATAACTAATTTGGATATTAAATGACCTTCACTTAACTTTGATTAATAAAAACTCAAAATACTCAAAGTATATGAATTGTTAAGACAATAATACATCATAGCGTATAGAATTAATCTGACAGCGGAAGCAATTAGAATCAATTCTAATGAGTTCAACTTGTTTGAACTTGTCAAGAATCTCACCTACATAAGACTCCTAATAAAGCGCATATATCCCTCCTTGATTTATCTAATAAATCTGGATATATTAAGATGTATTAATATTCTCCTAAGTCTTCCATCATTCCAAATGATTTATATACAGACTATATAAAGACTCATAAGACCACCATACTCCCACTAAACTTCATGTGTAAACATAATTCCTCAACATCTTGAGAAATTTTTTATAATACGATCTATTAATCATTCCAACTCCATGATGCTCTCTTAAGATTTCTTCAAAAGTTTGCTACAATCTTAAGATTGTAAGGCTCTACAAAAAACCCTCTAAATGTGTCAAACACACTTCTTCTTCTAGAACGAATCAAATTCGGGAAGATGGTTTTGATATCCTACTATTAAATTGACAATTATGAAATACAACAATTGCCAGTATAATCCGAGTTTATAGAAGCATTGAAACTGGTGCAAAACCTTTTTTTCACCAAGTAAGCCTAGAAAACATCTTTTTATTCAAGTCAATTACATTGAAGAGGTCAAACTTCTTCATGTAAATATACCAGGTTATTTACCAGATAATTACACTTGAATTCTAATTCGGATTAAGATGACTTATATAGCCATTGCATAGAGTTGAAACTAGAAACAACCTTTTAAACAACCTCTTTGTAAGTAAGAGGTATCATAATTTTTTAAATAACGATTTATCATCTCTCATCACTTTCAAAAAAAGTAACACTTATATACTCATCTCTAAAGAGTGATGGATTTTATCCCGACCTCGTATATTCCGAACAAATATACACTCTATTTGACAATAAGAAAACAATTTTCTTGTGTCATCTGTGGCTCTTCAATATTTTCTCCCACTCTGTCATTTAGAAATAGTCCCCTTTTCTATAAAGACAGCATCATGAGCCACAAACACTTTATTCTCATGAACTTGTAGGATAATTGACCACATGTTTTTATTCGGACAACTTACAAATTAGGTACTATACCTTTCCATATCTAATACGGAGTGAATATGGTTGTTTAGAAAGGTACTTTGACTTAGTGGGAAAAAGAAATTAGTAGACAAAATAGAAAGACCCCAATTATAAAATCAAGTGGCTCAATAAAACTTGACTAAGATAAAAAAAAAATCATATCGTATAAGTTCTATATTATCTCTTTCCAACCACACCTTATCGAATAATGTGTGTTACGGAAAGATTTTAACTTGTGATACTGTATCACATTACTTTTGGTAACAAACAAAAATCATCACTTAGTTATACTTTCCACGATCGGATCGTGAAACTTTGATCTTATAGTCTTACTGGTAATCATATTTACAATAAAAACTCTTTGATCTCATGAGATTCACAATCAAATGATTCACGAAGACTTAGTTTACACTAGTCCATGAATGCAATTTCCATTCAGAACTAAGATTAGATCGGGGTCACCAAAAAAAATTATGAACCTTTTATATGCTATATGATATATATAAATTTATCTAGTTTAGGTGAAAAATAACCAATATTTTGATTGGCATAGCCATAGATCAAATCATGGCAAATTTGGGTACAACATTTGTTTATATCATATAAGTAAAACCCTATGTGTCTTACATAAAACTTTTATTAAAGCACAATTCTAAACCAAAAAACTAGATTAAGTACATATTTATAACACTTATAAGCCTCATAATGGAATGACAAGTTGATAACTACTCTAGTTCCATTTCCTACGAGATAGTTAACATTAGTTAAAAGCTAATCGTCACACGAGTATCATCTCATGAACCAATAACAATTATTATAACCACTATCGATATTAAATATTGATGAAGTGGTAGAAGTATAACTAATGTCAATCATATAGATATCTAGAAAAGAACGAACCTTTTAGGTGTCACACACCTAACTTTCTTATTCAAAAATTAGGGGTATTTTTCTATTAATGTAATATTTCAATTAAAATATCAACAAATTTGGTTAGGATTGGCCTTGCACTATGGGTTGGTGTTGCTATTCACAATAGCTTATCCTTATTAACCTTTGCCTTAAACCAAATACTTAAACCAAATTCTCTTTTGAACCTCGTCCTAATCTTAACTATTAAGATATATACATCCCTCTTACAGCTCCCACTCACTTCTAAGAAACTTAATAAAGTGAATGTGGTCATTGGTTAATCATGATTTCGATTGCAAATCATATTACGAATCAGTTCCCAACGAATTTAACAAGTACTTAAACAATTTAAGTATGTATAACCATTTATCTCACGAGCAATAAGATTGTAGTAATATTGTTGTAAATAAAATGATATTGTAAAATCGAAACACTTTTGATTTAAGCAAAATTCAGTTTATCCTCTTCATAAGAGATCTTTACAACAGACAATATGAGAATCAAATGTAAATGCATTTTTCTAATTAGCTATGGTGGTAAATCGGAGAAAAGATGAATAATCGATTAAACAAGTTACCGTATACTCTTAGAAAACTATTTTTCATGTATAACGGATTATCGATTCTATAAATGGAGGAGCGAGTTGAATATACAGTCATTGCGCGATATAAAATAATAAACGGAATAAGTGGGTAACATTCATCGTAAATAAATACTTGAAAAATAACTTTAACAAGTTTCAATAAATAGGCATTTATATAACGATCTCCCACTGAATTATATAAACGATTCCAAGACCCATCTTTATATGAACACGGGCACGGTGAGCCGATTCATCCCTTATTTATATAAATTTGGTGAGTCAACAATTTGACTGATTCTACCATTAGAACTCTTGGTTGACAGATTTTCTCAAAAAACTATCTATTAGCCCCGGAACTAATCATGGGCACGGTGAGGCCGATTCATCCCACATTAATCCCGTTGAGTCCAACCAATCAATTTTCACGTGTAATAGCTTTTATTACCCTACTTACCCAACGTAAAAAGAGAGTACCCCGGTGAGCCGAGCCTACTTCTAATTAGGTATTTAGACCTAATTAGACTCTCTAATGATATTAAAATTACAAGCTAATTTCATAAGGTGGTCTAAATAAAACATGCATGCAAAAATTAATAAGAAGAAATTTTCTTACATTGGTAAGATGGCATTTTTGGCACTACAAATGTCTCCTACCTTTGTAGTTCTTGAGCTAAAATAGTGTAGGATGATCCTCCATAACCCAAGTCACCAAAATAGGTGACCTCCTTTGGTTGCACCCAAGACTAGCCCAAAAACACTAAGTATATTAACTAGATATAGTTTAGTGTAAACCTTGTTTTTTTTTATACTATAAATATTATTACTTTGATAATATAAGAAGTATATTAATTTTTGTGAATTTATTTTGATGAAGATTGATCAAATTTTGATCAATTTTAGAGGTTGAAGATGAAGATCTTAAGTCTTCTCTTTTTCCTCTTAAATGGCTTAACAACAAGTATGTATTTTGAGGATTTTGATTCTCTAGATTTTTCCACTTAAATCAAGTGGAATAGTAGCCTATTTATAGGCCATCAAATGTAAACAAATGAGCTTATAATACTCATAAACATGAGTGGAAGACAAAGACCTATTATGGTCACATTATCTCCATATTCTCGGTTTACATATAATATTCCGGGTCTTATTTCGTCTTTCGACATTTGTCCTTCAAATGCTTATAAGTCGTTTATTTTATTATCTTATATAATAAAAATATTTATTTGATTATTTAACACTTAAATAATACAAAGTATTAAATAAAATACACTTAACATTTAAGTGTCATTTTATCACTTTCAACATAAAATGAGTCTTATAAAACCCGTTTGGCTAATTTTACAACTTCTTGTAACATTAATTTGCTAATTACCTCCACCTCATAAATAATACAAACTACGTATATATTTAGTAAATTAACTATTAATTACTAAATATCGTATTACATTTATTATTCAATTATCATATAACCGAATAATAAAATCCTATGGCCTGAGTACTTTACTCTTCATCAAACATTAAATTCACTTGACTAATAAAAGTCAACCTAAACAAAGAATTAATTAACTTGTATCTTATACAAATAATTAATTTTTCCATTTGGGCATAATCCTATAGGTGTGACCTAAAGGGATCAACTGGTCACCGCCGTCGTACGACAGTAATGTCAAACTCTAGTCAGCCAATCATTACCGATTAACGTTGACCAGCTGACAAACATATAAAATATAATTCCCTCATATTCCTTGTACGAGATTTATTATGTAGAAGCATTATTGTGGAGGACATTACTCCAACAAACACCCCTTAAAGCATCTACCCTAAACCGTCCCATTTGGGATAAAATGGACTTTATTTTATAATTTTGTCAATTGTACAATTTGTACATATGTGACATACAATATGTCATAATGTTATAAGACACAATTGTTTGTAATTTAAAATATATAAATATTTATCAAATAAATATTATTTATAAATTAAATAAATCATATTTATCATATTGACAAGTAATTCTTAATTACCAATATAAAATGGTTATTTATAATAATCGTCAATACGATCTACAACTTTTGTAATAATTTTATCCCAATTCATTCTAATTTCGATATTGTAAAATATCGTTCGATGTTTAACAATTGACACGTTTCAATTATAAACATAAATCTTACAATAAGAATTAACCTCTGATTTCTCGGTATACGAGTTTAAGGAATATGATCAACTCGTATCAATATACATTTGATCATGTTATCAATTAAGGGAATTGTCCTATAGGTATGACCTAAAGGGATCAACTGACCACCACCGTCAAACGACAGTAATGTCAAACCCTAGCTAGCCAATCATTACCGATTAATGTTGGTCAGTTGACTTATATAATTTCGTATCATCCCTCGCGTATTCTCGTCATGAGATTTAATTATGTGATCGCACTATTGTTGAGGACATATTTCCCAACAATCTCCCACTTGTCCTCGACAAGTGTGCGTCACCAATTCTCTTGTCCTATTACAATCTCCCACTCAATGCAAGGTGTCTCTCTGAGGTCGTACTTGCATTCGATCATATCATGAGTAGTTTCCTCGATCTGAAGAATAACTGTTTGACCGGAATTATCTACCATAGATACCTTCCGAGCATGGCCACGCATGTTCAGTTAACTTCTCCTCGAGTGGCCTTGAGATTTGAACAACCCTGACAAGCGGTGGACAATTTCTATCGTACTACTCCCTTTAGCTAGTCACAGTTAGTCACAACCCAAAGCAATCCCATTTGACTCCAGTTACGAAAAGTCGTAGAGAATGGATCAAGGTTATGCCAAAACTATACCATCTTGGGAGAGTAGTCTTTAGTCTAAGAATTGACTCATAAGAATACTATAGCAGCTCTTGCCACGACCCGGCTATTATAAAATTTCCAGAACTCTATAAGCGGTCACTCTGCTCGACAGAGTGTCTTTTGTAGTCTGCCTATGTGATCGATTAGTCATCACATATGACTCTATGGCATTTGAACTTGCCATCAGTCGCCTCACATTCCAGTCGCTTTGAGATGTCACCTCATGTAAGCGGCCAGGGGCTATACTAAGTCAATCCAGTTCACTTTATGGGGTTCAAAGTTGTCTCTTACAACCCATTTGGATTTTGACAAAGTATCTTTCATTGTGAGTTAATCATAACTCAAATGATATTGTCATGCAAAAATAGGCAACACTGTTTCATTGCATTTGATGCACGATCATCAATTGGTATGATTCCAAAACTTACAAATTTTGGTCTCCTTCCAACTCATATTATCTCGCATAATATGATTTTATTTGAGTACATATCTAGAACTCCTTCTAGATTTTGAGTTTCCTTTCCTGAGGGAAGCTCCCTAACTCGTGACGTATCGTCACTTATATACTGAAATCTATATTGTAGTTATTTATGATTTCATCACTCCAACTATTTTTAATCATCTTGGCTATTCGATCAAGGCTTTTATTCATCAATATGAGTAATGTATCAAACCATTTTGATTTCTGATGGGCGACCTTTTATTATTAATATAATAAACCTTCCCGTGAAGCTCCATCATCCTATGATATAAGGTATTTTGTTCATCTAGAATTGAGAACTTCTTATTCTTTACACTTTAAAGAATCACCATTCTCTCTAAATGGTACGTTCAATTCTCTAATGAATATTGCTCCCACTAAAATCAATCATCACTCGATTTATCATTTCTTAAATGAACCTTTGCATGTTATTCTTTTGCTACCATTTGAGCTGATATCAATCAGTTATCACTTTAACTCTTAATTTCACCTTTCGATACAATATATACTAATGTTGAGAGAACTGAGATGATATCTCCTCTATTATCTTATAATTTTGAAAATTTCATTTGTTAAGGAACCGTTTTCCTTCCGATTTCATACGGGGTTTCCTTTATGTTCTCTTTGAAACAATGAACATAAGGAACATTTCCTCTTGTGTCCTCCCGTAGTTTCTTCAGTGTCCTCTCGTAGTTTCTTCTATCCATTCATTTAGGGTTCTTCTTAAGAATCCCATGTAGGATTCTTCTCTAAGATCTTACATTTATATCATTGGTTTGTGGGGCGAAATATTTTCTCCCACTCTATCCTTTAAAAATAACCTTTATTATATAAGGATAGCTATTTTCGATATAACCAATGTATATGAATGTTTGAAAAGTTCATAGGTGTGATGAATTCAATCTCATTTTCACTTAAAATAATCATCTTATAATGAACTAATATTCATTTTGATTGAATGTTTTTCTCTTTGAGGTGCATTTCTCGTTTTTAATTGATCAACACTTTGATTCTTTATATTGATCGTATCAATGTTATTTTACAATGAACGTTTCATGGTATTTATCTAGTAATTTATAAAGATCACTTTGATTCATGTTCGACAAGTTATACAATTTATTTTAGGAATCAATAATTCGATTAAGAACAAAAGTAGTGACTTGGGTTGAAAACCAAGTCACTAATATCCAAAATACAACCATTGTTTAGGATTCAAATCATTGTCTTGCAAGAAAATAAATTGTTCTAGGAAATAAAATGCAAAATACGAAAGAAGACAATAATGAAAATTAGAGCCAAGCAAGCTCTTAAGTCTTCAATCAATTGGATGCTACCATAGCCATCCATGTAAGGAACTTCATGCTTCCTTCTCCTTGCCTTTGTCATTAGGAGGTGGCCCTTTAAAACAATTAAAAGGGTAAAATCAACAATTTGTATCACTATACATAAGTTGACAAAATAACATGAATTTTGGACGAGAAGTATTACCTACGGCGGTTGCCTTTCCATTTTTGTGGTCGGTCAAGTATTTGGGGCAATTACGCTTCCAATGTCCTAACCTCGTGCAATAATGGCACTTGTCTTCAGGTTTTGAAGATGAGGTGGAAGCACCTTTCGAAAAGGTCTTGTCTTTGGCCGGTTTGGGCTTGAACGTTTTCTTGCCCTTGCCTTTGAAGACGCTCCTTTTGAAATTGATTTTCCCTTTCTTCTCGATGTTCAAGACATCCTTAGTGGAACTTTCATGAAGTCCCATGTCTCTCTCGGCTTGGACAAGCATCTTATGCAATTCATCTAATGTGGTCTCTTGACTTCGCATGTTGAAATTCACCCGGAATTGAGCATACGATTTCACCTTATTGAGAGAGTGAAGAATTCGGTCAATGATGAGAGAGTCGGAAACATCAACTCCTTGCAACTTTAGAGTCTCCGCGAACTCAACTAATTTGAGTACATGAGGGCTTATCTTTTGTCCCTCCTTCAGGCAAATGTCGAAGAAGGCGGAAGCCGCCTCATATTGAATCACCTTTGGAGTTTGTGAAAACATCGTCGCAAGTTTGGTGTATATCTCATATGATGTGGTTAACTTGATCATACTCCTTTGGAGATCCGGCTCCATGGAGAAGATAAGTACATTTTTAAGAGCGGAGGACTCTTTCATGTAGGCTTCATAGGCCTCACGAGTTTGAACCGCGGAACGAGCGGTCGGAGCAGGAGGAGCGGCTTCGGAGAGGTAACGAGTCTTATCGTCACCTTGAGCGGCCAAAAGTAATTGCGCATCCCAATCCTTAAAATTGAAACCATGCTTATCGAGTTTGCAATGATCCATAAAGGATCAAAGTCATGATACATTAGTGAGAGGTGGAGCGTTGGTTGCCATTGATTAAGTTGAAAGTTAAACTACAATAAAAGTGAAGGAATTAAAACAACATCATTTTTAAAACACAAATTCTTATTTAAGACGGGACTACCCGTCGCAAGCGTGAGACGGGCCAAATACGCTCCATATTGTATCAAAACGGGTGGGTCAGCATTAAATGAGGGGAAGTGATGGGTGCCGCCAATCTCTGCCAAGGAAGTCTTCATTTGTGTACTTTTTGGTGTATTAAATACTAATAATTGGTATTAAATATCAAAATCATATTTCATACATCACAAACATCATGCATACATTACCGCCAATCCTTCTTTCAAACTATAAAATTTTTGCCTTCATCATCTCATCTCCATCCCTCATTTCTTCATAAACACAAGATCATATCATTGCATTTCATCTTCCTCTCTCCATTTTTTTTTAAAACCCAGTGAAAAAAAAACCAGAGTAAAATATGGATGGAAAAATGAACAAACTTTCATGGTATTCGAACTCTTCTGAGATGAACCTAAGACAGAATTAATCGGCATATAACGTAACGATTCGCCCATAATTAATCGGCATATAACGATTCTCGCCAAGGATGGACGGGGTAGCCAGTAATGAAATGAGCGACGGAGACAATACAACGCAACAGACCACGGACGTAGTTGACGACGGTTTTGTTACTAATGGAATTATCGATCATCGGAGTGATGGAGACTTTACATCTCAAGAGGCAGCAGAAAATGGTACTTTTTTTATATAATCTATGTGGGTTTTTCATTCTTTCTGTTTAACGTTTGATATTGTTCGTTTAATATTTTGTATAGTTTTTGGTTATTTGATTTGTTACCATTCCCTTTCCTGCATCTCTTTTCAAGGTTCTCCTATTGTGTTTTTTTTTAGTGAGCAAACATGGTCTCTGTAGGTGTTTCATGTTGTTGTTCTTAGGGTTTGGCAGTCGTTGTTCTTATGAACTGTACATGTCAGAGAGAATGTTGCTACTCCTGAGTCTTATGTGACCCTGATAAAGTGGGTCTATGTCAGGCTGAGTGGACATGTTAGAAAAATGTGGGTAGGTTGAGTGGATATGTGTTCTTGGCAAAGTGTTGGAAGTTAGTCTATTAAGTACAATGTCTATAAAATGTCTTTAGTTTTTGGATTTATGTCACACTGTAAGTATACTTTAGTTACCAACTGGGGATGCATGTACTTGTAGAAAATAGTTGACTTAGTGGTGTTGTCAGACAAATGTTGGTACGTTTAGTGGATATGTGCCCCTGGCAACTTATTTCTAATCGCTCAAATGTTGTCAGTGTGATTTTTTTATGTGGCCCTGTATTAGCACTTTAGTTACCAACTGGGGGGCACAGGGGTGTACGCTGCCTAAGTATTCTAACATTTTCTGTTTTGTTCTTGTGTGCAGATTTTTCACGTTCGCTAGTTGGTATGAAGGTAGCAACATGGGAAGATGTGTACGCGATGTACCTTAAGCACTCACAGGCGTGGGGGTTTAGTGTTAGGAAAGGGACTTCTCGGAGGGCGGATGGCCCCGGCACGCCGTTCGTGGAGAGGTATTTCGTGTGCTCTGCTGAGGGGACACATGGAAATGGTAGCCGGGCAGTGGAGGAGGGGCTGCCACATGTTGCGGACAACCGGAGGACGAATGCAGCAGTTAGCCGATGCCAATGCAAAGCGAGTGTGCGCTCACACGTGAATGACGCGGGGAAGTGGGAGGTTCTGCAGCACATAGTGGAACATAACCATGAACTCACCCCTATTCAGTGGCAGGAGCACCATCGTTCGGAGAGGCGCATTAGTGAGGCGGAGGGGGATGCAATTAGGCAATGACAGAAGCCTTTGTTGCCCCTACCGTTCAGTACAAGGTGGCAGCCGCTGTAGCGGGGGGGGAGGTATTCGTAGGGCACACAAAGCGGGATCACATCAACTTCGTGCATAGGCTGAAAGCAAAAGCTATAGAGGGCGGTGACGCAGCTACGCTAATCAACACGCTGACAGCACGGCAAGCCGAAGACCCTGGGTTCTTTTTCCGTGTGCAGTTTGGCAAAGATGGTCGCCTATGCCACCTGTTTTGGTGTGACTCCATGATGCGGGAGGACTACCGACTGTACCATGATGTACTCATCTTTGACACCACGTACCGAACTAATAGGTACAACTTGATATGTGGTGCGTTCGTTGGCATCAACAATCATTGGTCCAACGTCATGTTCGGTTGTGCTTTCTTATCCGATGAGACCGAAGAATCGTTTGAATGGTTATTCAACGCCTTCAACGAAGCTATGGGCGACGACATTCGGCCGATATCAATCTTCACTGACCAAGACAAAGCTATGTCAAATGCTATTGACAAGGTACGTATCCACTTGCACAGGTAATGTCGGCAGTGATTAGTATAGTGGCCATGTATGGTACATATTTGTCTAGATGTCGGTGTCCACTTCGGTATGAACATACTTGCCTAATGTGGTGACATTATCTTCTGTTTAATGCAAGTCTATCCACAAAGTAGGCATCGGCTATGCCAGTGGCACATTCAACAAAACGCCATCTCTCACTTCGGGTCCCTGAAGCATGACAGGGTTTTCCAGGATTCGTTCAACAAATGCCTTAATGGGTGCTACAATGAGGACGAGTTTGAAGAATGTTGGGGGGGAATGATGGTGAAGTACGACATCGTAGACAACCCGTGGTTTAAGAGATTATATGGTCTGCGTTTAAAATGGTGTACTGCGCTGAACAATACGTACTTTTCCGTTGGAATTCTGTCTTCGCAGAGGAGTGAGAGCACGAACCATGCCATGGGGTTCCAGGCATCTAAGACAACGTCCGTGACGGAGTTCTTCAAGAAATATGAGACGACGGTCCGTAGATGGAGGGGGGAGGGGGAGCGGAAGGAATTCAATTGTATTAGGTCAACCCCGACTTCCGTCTTCCCGCTAGTTGACCTCTTGCTACATGCATCACAGATTTACACCCTCCAATTGTTTCGTGTGTTTGAGAAGGAGTTTGGCTTAGCAATGGGAACAAGGGCGGCAATTATTCATTCGGAGGATTCCACATTGTTGTACAAAGTCGTGACCGGGGCGATTGAGAGCAAGGGGCACCATGTTACGTACGATTGTCGCGACATGTTGGCGGACTGCACGTGCAAGAGGTACCAAACAGTGGGGGTCATATGTTCCCACATAATACGGGTGCTCCACATGCACTCGGTGCCGGAGATTCCCGAGAGGTACATTCTGCGGCAGTGGACTAAGTTTGCGAAGAAGGAGGTGTGGGAGCGTCTATTGCCCTCAGACTTGCGCCGATCAGCGGCTAATGAGGCTATTAACTGGCGCCGTTCGATGCTCACAAACACGTGCAGCCTGATAGCGAAGGCCTAGTTGGTTGGCGAGGCAAGGGAAGTGTTGGAGAAGTGTACGAATGCCGCTGCGGATGAAATTGGTAAGCTGTTGCAGAAATTGGTAAGCTGTTGCAGAAATTGGCTGTGGGGGATGCGGGAAATCAGGAAGGGGATGACGTCCCTATGAGTCTTGACCCAATCCGCTGCACTACAAAGGGGAGGAGCCAAAGGAAGAAGAGGAAGGTCGGGAAGAGGAAGGCAGCGACAACCCCTAGCGGAAGCGTTCAAGCTAAACAGGACGCATACACCCCCATCCCGCGTTTGTTGTGATTGGTGGAGGGGGGTGGTCACACTGTCGGGGAGTAGTGGTACCTTTTTCGGCTACTAATACTACAATCTTCATTTTCTGTGGGGATGGTTTTTCGCAAGTAATGTATCCATTCAGAACCCCCAGTGCAAGCGTAAAAGGTGATGACATATTACGCAAATGAACAATTAGTAGGCAATCTGTTTTTTGTGGCGTATATGTACGCTGTTTTAATTAGTTTAGTTAACTGTGCCATACGATGTAATATGTTAGAGCCCTTACAGGGACACATATTACCCGAAAATATGAACATATTTTCGGCCGTTGTCTTTTGCAGATTGTATATACATGTATGGCTGAATGTAAGGTTATGATTCACTTGTTTAACAATGTAACCTTATGGATTGATGAATATGTGTCCATTCATTTTGTATTATGTACCAAGTACCTCTTTTATATTTACTTTATGGGTACATATTCTGTCACATATTATGTCACCATGCACAGGTGTCTACATTTGACATTTGACATTTGACTTTTGACAGTTGACATTTGACGTTTGACAGTTGACATTTGACATATAAAACAGAAAACATAAGAAACACTTACATTTGACATAGTGTTCTGTTTATGATTTTCTACATGTTTTATATGTTTGTGTTGACATGTCTGTGTATATGTAACCTTTTTGTGTTCTGTTTTTAAACTTAGTGATGAATATATGTCCTTGCATTTTGTTTCTTTATAGAATGCATAACATTGTTCCATAACTATACTAATCACACAAGCAACAATCAGTACCAATAAGCAGAAGGACTATTAACATTAGGCACTATACAGGCCTCCAAAATGCTTGCGGTACCCCCCAAGGGGGAAGGATACATAATGTTAACACGGGGTTGGGGGTCCCAAAATGATGGTCTATGCAGACCATCCACAGTCTTGGCAGTCAGGTGCCAGCTTCAAGTTGTTAACTAAGGCACAACATTTGGCCTTCAAAATGATACTTGGGTAGCCCCAAACAAAGGGACCTACCCATTCAACTGTCCAAAATAAAAAACGAGTCACGACAATGACAACCTAAATACCCTATACATTCAACTAGGCCATTACACCGGCCTCCCGAAAACATGTCCTGCATTACACTTGGTTACATTACTTAGATCCCCCGGCCTTCTTGCGGGTCGTGCGGGCTTGCGGCTGGGTCGTCTGATTCGGCATGACTATGTCATCGAGCCCGAGGGAGAAGTAAGGAGTCGTGATCATCTCGACGTCTATCATGGCATCCACCTTGCGCCAACCGCATCCCACGCAGCAACGAACCCCGGACTCCCAAGTGCCTGGGTGAATGAGCCCTGCGTAGGCGATCCGCCACCACCTTCTACGGTGCCTACTGACCCTGCCTGCTGCTCCGACGCGCCACCCTCACCAACAGCATCAGCCTTCAACAGGGTCTTGTGAAGGGTTGACACGATCGACAGGTTTCGCCTGGTCGTCATCCAGTTCCGGGTACGCACCTGCGTTACGAAGGGATTAGCACCGCAAATTTAAAAAAAAAAACGGTGTAATTGAGAAAACCAAACGGACTAACGTCTTCGTATGAGGCAAGCAGGTCCTCGTCACTGGGTACACCATCAGGCAGTGGTAAGGTCACGAAACGAGCTGGGGGTCCCATTGATGACGGGTCACGCGCATTCGATCGACGATAAAGGCACTTCACCCGGTCCCTAAAAACTGGGTACGTTACACAGTTCCATACCCCAACACCAAACCCCTCGTGGAACTGGTACGCTCGCACTTCCTCGCTAATCCTCTGTTTAAGTCTCTCGTACGACCAGTGTTGCAGCAGTGGGAGGCTGGTCTTCTCGGGGGTCCCCCGCCAAGTTAGGCGGTGGAAGTACATCATTTGCAGGAACATTAAGCAGCCCCCTACATTTTTACAGCCGTGGGTCCGCCACGAATCCATTGTAGTGTCCAGCCTTTGGAGGACTAATGAGCATCAATCCAACCCCCTTATGTTGTCCACGTCGTCAACTGCTTGGACAAGGCGGAAGTCCACACGTTTGTGGACTGTGGGGGCCATAAAAGTACCCATTGCAAATAGAACAAACATTTTTTTAAATTTTGGGCCGCCATCCGGCAGCCCCATCATCCCCTGCCTCAAATAATCCAAAGGCATCTCATCCCTCTCATTGATGTTGAATTTCCTACGCCACATTAGCGCCAACGTCTGATCAGTTCTTGGTTCGACGGCCTGCTCCGTACATGGCAACATAAACGCATCGTATACGTCATCCTTTGTCAGCACAAACTGGTGATGCCTGTTAAAGAGAAACATCCTCGTCGACGGATCGTATTTGCTGAGCAGCCAGTCAGCCATTTGATGTATGTACGCGTGAGTCTTCAGCTGAAGTCGACCGCCGAAACCAATGTCCTCGACATCCATTTTCTGAGCTTCCGTTAGAACAGCAATCAGGTTGAATAAAGGCCGAGGTGTCCCATGCCCGTCAACCTCCTTCCTTTTCCTACAATATACGCACACAATTATGCCACTGATCAAATGCATCAAACAAAAGCATGCTACATTTAAAAAAACTCTAAATATATATGTCCATAACAAAAACAACATTTGTAACCAACAAACATAATGCTTTAAAATAACCACATAATAAACAAAGAAGACAACATATTACAGAAGAAGATATGTTTACAACATAAAACAACAATCTAGGCATCCAACATAATGGTTAACAATAACAACATATAAACACACTTGCATGGTAAACAAACGAAACATAATGTTAACACCACCGGGGGGAGACATAATCGTAAAAGGTAACAACAAATCAGTTTAAACATATGTACGTAACATATAACATTATGTCATATATGATACATAACACATAAAGAAGAGAACATATTAAAGAAGAAGATATGTTGACAATATAATCAATAATGTAAGCATCCAACATAATGGTTAACAATAACAACATATAAACACACTTCCATTTTACAATTATGTAACCAATGCTACATAGTAAACGACAATGTAATAGAATATATGTCGACAACATCAACAGTAATGTATGCATCCAACATAAACTACATGTAAACATAACAACATATGTTGACAAATTATACAACTATGTAAAAGCCAAACATAATGCCTAACAATAACAACATCACAGAACTTTACATTCAAAACAAATGTCAACTAACTATACAATTATGTTATGATACATAACAAATAAAGAAGAACACATATTAACTTAAGCAAAATAAGAATATCTGTCGACAAAATCAACAGTAATGGGTAGGAAAAATTGGTATAAGGTAAATGTGATAATGATCGTAAACTTGGATATCAACCGAATCACGAAGAGCACGCTTTCCTTAAGAGTATTTCGACCCTATTTCATGTCTTGGGTTACACGAAATCCCTTGTAGGATAAGACGGTTGATGCCCTCTTCATCTAGGCAAAGATAAAGAGATTACTTAATAGAGTTTTTTACTTTGCTTTGTTAATGTCAAATCTGAAAATGCAATGTGTTTTTGATTATTCTCACATACCACTTATATATACATAGAATATAAGATATATAAGTTTGTTAAAATATGGATAAGTATGTTGGTTTTCATCTCAAAACCAACCAATATCACAAACTGTCAAACATGATAAAATAACACTTATGCGCTTCTCCATATTTACATTATGAACTCAATAACCCGATTATATGAGTGTGCACTCCGCACTCCCTAAACTCACATTATATCGTTTCAAGCTCAAACCGATTTCAACTTGAAAACCCGAATATACTTAAATGACTTTGTGATCAAAATCACCAACATTCCTCCCCCATTTAAGTGTATCCCTTGTTTCCAATAAAACAACAAAGCAAACAAATCTATGCATAAATGAAAGTGTCCCAAGGATTGAACTTTCACATTAGTACATTACACATTCCAAATATTCGAGAATCAGGGTGTCCCACGGATTGAACCCTTCAACCCATTTTGAATACATGAAGATAACATACACATAAATTCAAATAACTCTAGAAAGTTTATTCTTGACACTTTTAACAGCCATGTGTCCATATCCATTCATGAGCGCATACAAAGCCAAGCCCAAGCTTTAAGAAGCGGCTACACTTCACACTCATATAGGTGGATTCTTTTAATCATGCCCTGCAATAACATTTTTTCAAAGATCCTACCATTCTTGCAGGTTCAAGCACATCTTTTCGGGACATTATAAATTATGTGCTTCAATCTTACATAATAGGCTTTCCACATTGAACTCAGCCTCTAAGATTAGATAGAGGGGAGTTGGGTGTCCTACCACAAAAGATCTATTTAGGCTTTATCATCCCGATATCCGACTTGTTAACCAAGTCCCTAGTTGATACTTTATGCAAAGTGATCCACTAGATACATTGAGATCTCATTAAAACAACAGCCAACATCAATCCCCATTTATGATAGTCCATATAATGTGTTATAGCAAACACCCCGGTGCGCACCGTTATTCACTATCAAAAATTATAGATGAAATTGGTCTAATACTTTAAGTAATACCGTAGAATAATTTCTTAACTACTTAGCCTTTTAACCGGCCATACTAACACTACTCATACCCACTCCAATGTCAAACATATAATGCAAATTCGCTTCTTGGAAATCCATATACACATGGTATTTCCCCAAGCGAATACACTACCATTACTATATAGTCAATACCCATTTTACATTGGTAAATCAATAATTTGCATAATATTACCCCTCTAAGACCGAAGGAAAACCAACATTGGACAAACCATAATCCATGATTTACTTGATACATTTTCACACTTGCCTAATAGTTTGGCAAAAATGAGTACTAACTAAACAAGTATACTTACTCAACTTGTCAAACCACAATAATTAAGCATTTGTGAGAACCCGAGTCATAACTACACTTTTATTATTGGATAAAAGTGTTATACTCTACCATTGGGAGTACTGACCGGAGAATAACAATCTCACCCTTGATCCTAATCTCAAGGATCATATTACCTCCCCCATGTCTTCGTATAAAAACATGATAGCCGAACCAACTTTTACAAGTTAATTCATCTTTGGTCTATGCCAAAATTGACTTGTCTTTAATCCTAAAACAAATGACAACTCCATAGCCGGATCGTCAATAGTTGTACTTTCAATGCTGCCAATTTACCTCTTACATGGCTAAACCATCATAACTCCATAATCTCACCATGATTATCACAAACCATTATTCCCGAGATTGTATGGTAAAATCAATTACAAGACAATTAGAACACTAACCA
Organism: Silene conica; assembly: GCA_029255685.2. Classification (NCBI taxonomy): domain Eukaryota; kingdom Viridiplantae; phylum Streptophyta; class Magnoliopsida; order Caryophyllales; family Caryophyllaceae; genus Silene; species Silene conica. Next base: position 44,340,956 of record CM055318.2, on the reverse strand, counting down.
CAATACTATATAACCGATCAAAATCCATTGATCAAAACATCATATTTTTATATTTCTTTACATGTTCATATCACATAAATAATTAAAGTGAGATTAACACATCAACTTCAAAATTTATGTCCTGCATGGATGAGTTCCATCGCCTCATAGAAAATTAGGCTACCTAAGGTACCATCATTTACGGTCCCTTATTACCGCCTTATATCAATACACAATGCTATCAAGCCATATATGAATATTCATATGTTACCTCTCAATATCCACATTTTCCGTGTATTACATACATTCAAGAGAGTTTACATAGTATGCTTATCTCATTCTATATGACTCATTTCATACATTATATAATACCATATAATAAAGGTATATGAAAATTGTACTAGTAAAATTACTAGCAAACAAGCATAGTGCGAATACTACAAACTTCCATGTGAATATATTACCGATCATCAATATAAACTAAAAAGTTCATTATAACATTTGATGATCAAACATCATAAACAAAACATTGATCACACTAATATCCTTATTATGACTTTTATGAGTATAAAGTTATTGCATATTAACCGAAACAAGAAACATGATCATTTTAAACCAATTGATCAAACAAACATATTCAATATAATATCTAACATACACGGTCAATTAACAACTCATGATCAAAATTGACACTAAAATTCATCTCATTAACCTTGTCCTAAAATAAATAACAAGGACTAACAACAATGAGACAAAGATTGACATGAAATATATGTCCCTTTTCATGGGTGATTCTCCAACTTCTCATTTGAACAAAACCTAGGGGTCTCAAGTCACCATGAACCGGAACTTGACACCATCCAAAACAACACACTTGGTGACGAGCCATACAAGCATCCGTATTATATCGCTCTTTTTTGTATTACCGTGCATCAAATTAAGGAGGATTTATTAGAGACACTCACACACACCTTATACATTCAATAGTACACCACTATTGTTATAGTATATACACACAACTCATATAAACGATAAAACTCAACTTTTGTTACATTATATGAATTGCCAAATAAACAAAGAGATTAACTCTTACTATTGATCATATCCAATAGTAACTATAGCTTCCAACTGTTCATGATTAACAATGATAAATACCATTATATAATCAACTCAATAAAATTATGCACACTAAACTTTATCCTCGAAAAACATACAGTATGTCGTAGAGTTATTTTCTCGCCAAACATCAACCAAAAGTCCAAAATGTTTATCAAAACCAAACATCATAATGCCTAACATTATCCAACATATGAATAAAAACCAAATATATAATTCCTCACTACATCAAAACTTTGATGTCAATAATGTCATGCCATTTTCAAGATATATGTGTGTGCAAATATATCTTTAATTATAAAAATAAATTTGATAGTGCATAAGTTTCTGCACAATACGGTTTCACAAGTCACATTAATTATACAATTAATGTTTCAACATCCTACAAATAAACATTAATCCATCCATGTAAATCATTATTGTCCATAGATACCTCTTTGATAAAATAATCATAGCCATCATAAAGATGATATTAAAGACACAAAACTTGCTTAAATAATGACAAAACCAAGCAGTTTGTTAGAATTATAGTTCATGGTTCATGGTGGATAAATACTCACTTGTTTTGCATTTTTACGGCATCATTATCATGAATCAACAACATCACAAAGTTAAATTACTTATCAAAATTTACATGTATAAAATAAGTGTAATTTTACTTATCTTAAATGATGCCTCCATGATTAGTCTTGTGAATGTACACAATCAATTACGCAGAACTTATCCATATATAATCCCATGCCAATAAGCATCCCATGCGTTGGACGACGCAATCCATCATTTTCAAAGTGTGCCAAAACTGCAGATTTTGGTGTCATCTTACTTACTCATTTATACAGTAAATTTCTAGACAGACATGCCAACTCAATTGTTCCACGATATTGTCGTCTCCTTCTAACCGGAATCGGTCATTATCACAAAATCAAAAATACTCTTAAGAATGTAGGAAAAATTGGTATAGGGTAAATGTGATAATGATCGTAAACTTGGATATCAACCGAATCACGAAGAGCACGCTTTCGTTAAGAGTATTTCGACCCTATTTCATGCCTTGGGTTACACGAAATCCCTTGTAGGATAAGACGGTTGATGCCCTCTTCATCTAGGCAAAGATAAAGAGATTACTTAATAGAGTTTTTTTACTTTGCTTTGTTAATGTCAAATCTGAAAATGCAATGTGTTTTTGATTATTCTCACATACCACTTATATATACATAGAATGTAAGATATATAAGTTTGTTAAAATATGGATAAGTATGTTGGTTTTCATCTCAAAACCAACCAATATCACAAACTGTCAAACATGATAAAATAACACTTATCACAACCTTCTCCATATTTACATTATGAACTCAATAACCCGATTATATGAGTGTGCACTCCGCACTCCCTAAACTCACATTATATCGTTTCAAGCTCAAACCGATTTCAACTTGAAAACCCGAATATACTTAAATGACTTTGTGATCAAAATCACCAACATAATGTATGCATCCAACATAAAGGCTATGGAAAAGTACATGTAAACAGAACAACATATGTTGACAAAGTATGTAACTATGTAAGCACCAAACATAATGCCTAACAATAACAACATCACAGAAGTTCACATTGAAAACAAATGTCAAGTAACTATAACATTATGTGATGTATGATACATAACAAATAAAGAAGCACACATATCCACTTAACCAAATAACAATACATGTCGACAACATCAACATTAATGGATGCATCCAACATAAAGCCTAAGAAACATCACATATTAACTTAACCAAATAAGAATATATGTCGACAACATCAACAGTAATGTATGCATCCAACATAAAGCCTATGGTAAACTACATGTAAACATAACAACATATGTTGACAAATTATACAACTATGTAAAAACCAAACATAATGCCTAACAATAACAACATCACAGAACTTCACATTCAAAACAAATGTCAACTAACTATACCATTATGTGATGTATGATACATAACAAATAAAGAAGAACACATATTAACTTAACCAAAATAAGAATATATGTCGACAAAATCAACAGTAATGTATGCATCCAACATAAAGGCTATGGAAAAGTACATGTAAACCGAACAACATATGCTGACAAAGTATGTAACTATGTAAGCACCAAACATAATGCCTAACAATAACAACATCACAGAAGTTCACATTGAAAACAAATGTCAAGTAACTATACCATTATGTGATGTATGATACCTAACAAATAAAGAAGCACGCATATCCCACTTAACCAAATAACAATAATACATGTCGACAACATAAACAGTAATGGATGCATCCAACATAAAGCCTAAGAAACACCACATATTAACTTAACCAAATAAGAATATATGTCGACAACATCAACAGTAATGTATGCATCCAACATAAAGCCTATGGTAAACTACATGTAAACATAACAACATATGTTGACAAATTATACAACTATGTAAAAGCCAAACATAATGCCTAACAATAACAACATCACAGAAGTTCAAATTCAAAACAAATGTCAACTAACTATACGATTATGTGATGTATGATACATAACAAATAAAGAAGAACACATATTAACCTAGCCAAAATAAGAATATATATCGACAAAATCAAAAGTAATGTATGCATCCAACATAAAGGCTATGGAAAAGTACATGTAAACAGAACAACATATGTTGACAAAGTATGTAACTATGTAAGCACCAAACATAATGCCTAACAATAACAACATCACAGAAGTTCACATTGAAAACAAATGTCAAGTAACTATACCATTATGCGATGTATGATACATACAAATAAAGAAACACACATATCCACTTAGCCAAATAACAATACATGTCGACAACATCAACAGTAATGCATGCATCCAACATATAGCCTAAGAAACACTACATGCAAAGAGAACAAGATATGTTTACAAATTATACAACTATGTAAGCACCAAACATAATGCCTAACAATAACAACATCACAGAACTTCAGACTGAAAACTAATGTCAAGTAACTATACCATTATGTGATGTATGACACATAACAAATAAAGAAGCACACATACCCACCTAACCAAATAACAATACATGTTGACAACATCAACAGTGATGAATGCATCCAACATAAAGCATAAGAAACACTACATGCAAACAGAACAAGATATGTTGAGAAATTATACAACTATGTAAGCACCAAACATAATGCCTAACAATAACAACATCACACAACTTCAGACTGAAAACTAATGTCTAGTAACTATAACATTATGTCATGTATGATACATAACCAATAAAGACGCACACATATCCACTAAACAAATAAGAATAAGAACAACCCAGCAATTCACATTGAAAACTAATGTCAAGTAACTATGACCTTACATTAAATTGCATGTTAAACCAAATAAAACTTAATGTTAACACTACCAGGGGGAAACATAATTACAAATGTAAGTCACCTAACATAATATAAGGCACCTAACATAACAAGAAAAGAAGACAACAAAATCAAACATCTACACAATGTCAACAACACATTACATCAATGTAACCACATAACATAAACAGGTAGTCCTCATCAATGCAACCACATAACATAAACTTAACGCACAAACAACTTAATCAGAATCCTACTTACTTGATCAGCTCCAAACAATCATCATCACCCTTTCGTTTCTTCGAACTCTCCCCAGCCTCTCTCCTCGTTGTCACCACCTTTGACAGCTTATTGTTTTCTGTAGACCACTCAGACAACGGAAAAAAAACGTTGTCAAAGTCAGGGACAACGTGCACGTGGCTGTCAAAACTCTTGTAAAAATCAAAAGGAACGGGTTGTACCTTTCTTAACCTCCTTAGGTTTTAAGTTTTGTTTGCGGGGCATCAACCGCATCTGAAAAAAAAAAACCAGTTAAGGGGGGCTACACACAGTGTCACCAATGTAACAGAATATGCAAAGGCACGAAGATATTACCGTCGTCAACGTCGGCACCGTCCTCGTCTTCAGATTCAGGACGTTCTTCGTCTGCAGCCTCCACTACTGCCTTCCCTTTCCCTTTTGCCCTACTACTGGAAGCAGTGAAAGTAACCTTCTTCCGGGCCCCTTTCACCGTAGTAGGCACTTCATCGGCCGGTTCCTGGACAGCTGCCTCCTCGTCAGCCGCCTCCTCCACGTCGTCTTCTTCGGTTGGCTCCTGGACCGCTTTTCCTCTGCCTTTGGGCCCAGCTCTCCCTTTAGCTGGTACTTTCTTTACTGGAACTACCTCATCTGCTGCTGCTGTAAGGACATGGATAAGAAAGGTCACACATAACCAACATATGTTAGGTCATCTACCAACATACGTTAGTATGTCAGGATATACATATACAATGTTCAGAATAACTACCTACATATACAACGAACACATGCTCACATTAACTAGCAACATATACAACAAAGATATTAACAGATTAAATACCGACATTTTCCAACATGTCAACATGTCAGCCATTTAAACATTGCGTGGATGTCAGAAATATTGTGTGGATGTCAGACTTCTTCACAATGTCAGGCATTTTAAACATTCCTGACATTTTACATGTCAGAAGAATGAAGATCTTCAAACAAACAAACCCAGAAACCCTAAAAAGCCAGAAACCCACTTAAATAACAACAATAAAAGCATCATTATTTAAACAACAAAATCTATAAACAACTAAACAACAAACCCCATCATCCACACAAATTATTTAATAAAAAACACATGCAACAAAAACCCAAAAATTATTATCTTTAAACAACTAATGGTATCAAAAAAGCCAAAAAAACACAGAAACCCAGAAACCCTAAAAAACGAAAAAACCCAGAAACCCTAAAAAAAACAACTAAATTATTTAATAAAAGTACACAAACAATAAGACATGTTTAAACAACTAAAATATTTAATTAAAAACACAAACATTATTTTCTAAACACACGAACAAAAACATGCAAACCCAGAAACATTGTGAACATGCATTTTTACCAACGAAAACCCTAGAAATTTGTTACTACATTTACCCAGAAAACCCTAAAAATTCCCCAGAAAACCCTAAAATAGTACCAAAAAATAACCCATCCATACCACCCAACAATATCATTACGAAGTTTGTACTTATTTGAAACTGAAATCATCAAATTTCAACACAAATTAACCAAATATGTGCATACCTTCATCATTGTCAGTCGGTGATGCAACAGTCTTACCCACCCCACGCCTTGCAATCTGCTTCTTCACCATTTTCGTCTTCTTTTTTCGGTTTTTTTTTTGTGGTTTTTGGTAGAGAGAAGTTTAGAGAGGGGGAGTGGTTTTTGTGGAAATGAATTATGAGGGTAATGAATGAGTGGGAGTTGGACGAGATGTTTGCAGTGGGAGGGGAAATGAATGACGGTTTGCCTTCTCGAAGGTTTTTGGGGAAGACAATTTTTTTCCCACATTATTTAATTCACGTAAATGACATCATCACCACATCACGTGCCACTTGCATGATCCACCACCCACACTAAACGGTATGTACTTGCCCCATTTAAGGCATATTTGACCCGTCGCAAGCTTGCGACGAGTACGTCCGTCTTACAAAAAACGGACTGTTTTTAAAAAACTTGTAATAAAATTTAAATTTAAATAAGTTTAGTTATTTACTTAATGATCTCTTACCCAATTAAGTAAACAATTCCGAGACCCAAATCCATACTAATCCGGGCACGGTGTAGCCGATTCAACCCTTATTGATAAAATTTGGTGGATTAACTCTTTAATCGGTTCTACCTTAGAACTCTCGGTCGACAATTTTCTAAAAATTGTCTTTAGCCCGAACTTATTGCAACTACGGTTACGAGTACCTTCGTTGAGATCGACCAAATTTCAAGGTGTAATCTTATTACCCCACTTACCCAACGTAACAATTTTAGTACCCCGGTGTAGCCGAGCCTACATTCTTGTGAAGAAGGGATTCATGGGTCTATACTTTTTGGTAAGGCTAAGTCTCAATATTTATTTGTAAGAGATCTAGTCAAATTTATTATCTATCTCCGTTTAAGTGAACTAAGTCGGTGAATAATCGATAAATAATTGACTAGGTCGACTAAATCGAATAAAATGCATGACATAATATGACGATTTGGCTATGCAAGCAAACATATAAAGCAAAATAAAAGCATGAAAATAATAAACCCTAGTATGGCCTTTCCTAGAAAAGAAAATAATAAAAGTACAAATTCGGAAACCAACTCCTTTGGTCCCTTGAACTTCACGAGGCACGCATCCCCAAGAAAACACCGCCTTGGTCGGAACTTCTTTCCGAATGGCATCGTCTTCAAGGCTCATCAGAATTTACAAAAATTACAACTTTTCTAGTCTACTCTATACATTATAAAATAGAAAACAATAAATAAAGTGATACGAGATCACATTAATTACATCCGAATCGATAACCCCTTACATTACGGGTATCGATTAAAAACTAAGGTCATACTAAGTAAATTACATAATCCAAAATTACGTAAATAAAATCATGACAATCATAATTAAAATATGCAATGCTTATGAATATGAACTAACATGCAAAACCTAAGCCAAATCGTCCTATTTAATATCCTTTATATATATAGTTATCGTATACCTCGTTTTTATGGAATTGCGTGCTTTAACGATTAAAAACACTTGGCATTATGTGAATCGAAATTCACTCTTAAGTTAATCATCCCAACTCATTTAGGTTTCAAAATTTAGTCTTACTCAAACTTTGAACATGACTTAACTTAATATTATAATATTGTTCGGTATTGCTCGGTTTTACGGGAAAAATAATATAAAATTCAAAAAGAGTCATAAAATTTCGAAAAATTCAAAATTCAAATTTTGAATATTTTAGAATTTTCTTAAAATTTCAGAACCTTAAAAATATTAGTACTTACACGGTTTTATTATTTATTTCGTAAATAATACGTAAAACGAGTATTTTGAGTCGGAAAAATAAATAATTACCTTCATAAATACATATAAAATACTAATAATATTTTTACACTTTCCAAAACATTTTAAGAACTGAAATGGACAGAAAATTAATTAGTACACTGCCCAATATTCGAAATTTTAATTACATGACTCTTATTATTCAATTTTTAAATATAATTTTTTAACAAATAAAAATTAAATAAAACGGAAACTTTGGGCTCCCAAGAAAAAAATGGTGATGAATATATCTAATAAGACTTTTATGGGTTAAATTTTTCGGCCATTTTAACAACTATTGCTATTTTTAACGATTTACGTCATATATCGTACAATTTTAACCATTAAAATTATTTCACAAGCATAACATCAAATAAAAATCTCGATATTTTTATACATGCTGGAAATAATATATATGACATCGTGTGAAATTTTTATGGCCAAATTCCAACTTAAACTATTAAAGTCGAAATTATGTCACTTTTATCCGATTTTTACATTAAAAATCAATAAACATGCAATATATTATAAAAATTTCTGGAAAATTTAATATACATTTTAAATATTGCAAGTGACACGCTCAAAAAATTTTGTAGTCAAATTCGAAATATAACTATACAAACCCATTTTTATTCATTTTATGGCATTTTAACATTTAAAATTCATAAACCATGTATTTTAACTCCATAATTTACGAAAATTCATATTCATAGCATAACAGTTGAGGTCACCGGGTCTAGCCCTGCAGAGCTAGCCTGGGCCCAATAATATCTCATCATCAACTCAATCTGTAACCAATGCTCATGCCATGCTTATGAATGCAATATTAAAGAACCAACACTGAAAATCAATCTCATAATAATCATACTTGCATTCATAACATCCAATCACATACATACATAACACATTACAGAAATAGTTCCAGTGTATCCTACCTGGTGTAGCAAATCTGCAAACAAACAAAGACCGTCTAGAAGTATTCCTCCTCGAACTCAATTCCTATAAATATTACTTAAATCAAAAGTTGTTCGTACAATTAACATCACTAACTCGATTATTTGATCATGCTCATTTCATGCCAATTATAAACTTACTAAAAGTAGTACCTACTAAAATAACACTTACTAAAAATAGCATATGACCAATTAAACGATTAATACTTAAATCAATATCACAAGAATATAATTATGAATAACCTCACAATAATAATTAGACTTAGTACAAACATGACTAATACTACTAATAATATTACTAACCCAAAATCACCAAATTCTAATAATTCCATAAGTAATAATCATAAATAACATCAATAATAATAATAATAATAATAATAATAATAATAATAATAATAATAATAATAATAATCATAATCACCATGATTAATAATAATCATAGTAATCAAAGGAGTGATTACAACCCACCAAACCCAAAATTCAACACACGCAACCCACGGTAAAACACGCATCAGACCAGCCTTTGTGAACAAACAGACCTGCCGACAGCCTTATCAACCACTACTACCAACACCCACCAAACCCCCTGGCCTCCCCACTGGCACCACCAGGCTCGCCCCTGAGCGGTGGTGATCCCGGGGAGGAGGTCAGTGGCCATCCTCAGCCTCCCACGAAACCCAAGTAGACGCACAAACCCAGCAACACCACCAAAACACCTGTTTTACGTTTTTTCTGATACAAAACAAAACCTGCTGTAAAAACTCCCTCAACCACCACGAACCTCCGCGACATCCACCATTACAGACCTCGTGCTACCCCCTAACAACCTACCCTAACACCCAACTCAAAAGGACAAACACTGCATTAGAAAAAACATACGAAAGTTCCTGCCGAGAGTCACTGTTCTGAAACGACACCCTAACAGCCCTTGTCCCCCCAAACGAAACTTGCTTTAACACCCTCACGACACACCCCCAACCACCGTGACAACCACCACACAACTCCCGTGAGTGCAACCAAACAAATAAACCAAAAGCCCATAACCGACATGATCTATAACTCCTTCGAAAACAATTGTAAACATTCAAGGTCAAACGGCATTCTGAAACTAACTAAAACACGACTCTGACATGGCGTTTTAACCACCACGCACGGCGGTCCTAGGGACCAACGGTGACACAACTCTGATCAAAAAAAGACTACTGAACCTCATAGATGAAAACTAGACAAAGATTAGATCATATAAACATGATTATATACACAAAATATACGACTGAAGTTGAACAGAAAACTGAAAAGAATAGACAAATCACGCGTGTACCCTATTTCAGATTCTAAACGAGCTACCAACGACCACCCCTAACCACCGTCTGATCCCTTCTCCCTGTGATCTGAGGTGTCGGCTGTGAGATGATGTGAGAGTGGTAGGCGTTCTAAGTTTAGGGTTAGGGTTTTGGAGTAGGTTTATATAAGGTGGTTGAGATAGAATTTGTTGAAGTTAGGTTTTGTTGAGCGTGTAAGTGTTTGACAACGAACTGGGCTATTCAGCCTTGGGCACGCATCTCGAGGCCCACGAAACATTAACAAACATCGATAACTAATTACCCGCTCCCGACACTTACTCATAGCATATAAAATATAGAACACTAACTCGATTAATCAACAAACGATCGGTCATTAGCAAAATGTCAAAGTAATAAATAAATAAAAAAATAAAAAATGTAATAAAACACGGGGTATTACAACCAATTTATGTGATATTTACATGTTGAATATGAAATTTGTTGTGTTGATAGATGATAGGAACTTTGAGGATGTTTATACAATGGTTTAAGTGAAGTTTATGTGGTTTAATTTATGTGGGTAATGTTTTATATGTTTGAACATGAAATATGATGAATTATGGAAAGTTGATGTGAAATTCTTGTTAAGATGATTAAGAATAACTCACATGTGTAAATAGTGTTCATTATGATCTGGGTACGTTGATTTTCTGATTGGAATTAATGTTCGGGAGTATTTCTATGGTTTTTGGATGAATTGGAATGTCGCGAGTAGCATTTTCTGTGTACAGGGACTCTAAGCCGGTCAGCCGACAGGCAGCCGGTCGATAGGCTTAAAACCCTATGTGTGTTATGTGAATTTGTTGAGAAGGGGTCCTAAGCCGGTCGACAGGCAGCCGGTCGACAAGCTTAGAGCCCTATTGGGTCCTGAGCCGGTCGACAGGCAGCCGCTCGACAGGCTTAGAGCCCCTCTCATTTCTTTTTTCAGATTTTGGTATTGTGGGTGGGACTCTCAGCCGGTCGACAGGCTTAGAGCCCCTCTTCTTTCTCTTGTCAAATTTTGCTAATTTGGGTGGGACTCCCAGCCGGCTAACAGGCAGCCGGTAGGCCTGGACCGGCTGAGAACCCTTGTTCACATAGAATTGTTTGTAACTTGTGTTTCACATGTCGGATTCCATTTATTCTTCTTCTATATGATTTATATGCTTGTTTGAAGTCCACAAAATTGGGCGGCACCTATGTCGGGTTCGAAAATGGATTTGAGGAGAAAGACCCCCAGCCGGGCAACCGGAAGGGAAACCGGCTCTCACCTCAAATTATATTCTGAAGTCGGCTAAGTGTTGAAATAATGACTAGAAATGAAATATACATAAAGATCTTAAATCAAGTCTAAGTTAGTGTACATCTTTGAGATGACATTGTGGGATATATGTAAACATGTTGTGCGCTGCTATATGACTTGAGTTCTCACCTGACTGCATTGTGTAGCTGATTGACCGTAGTGGCTTGGTCCTCATGGTCAGGTCTTAGATTGTATGCACGCCTGAGGGCATATCTCGTTCCTTGCTAGTTCGAGTCTTGGGGGTGCTTTGTGCACTTGTGGAATCAGGGATCGCAATTTGTTTGCGCTACGAGAGTCTGGCCAAGTTTAGACTAGCACAGTCCATTGTTGTCGTCCTACCAGTGGGTTATATAGTCTAAGATTGGGGATTTTTGTAGTTGTATAGACGAGTTGATTGTCGGCCTGCTTATAGTGGTCTAGTCGAGTCAATTGTTGACCTATCTAACTGGAGTCGAGTCACTTGGTTGACCTATCTCTTTTATTATAGAGTCACTTGGTTGACCTATCTTGTTAGAGTCGAGTCACTTGGTTGACCTATCTCTTCTATTGTAGAGTCACTTGATTGATCTATCTTGTTGGAGTCGAGTCACTTGGTTGACTTATCTTTTGTTGATGAAATTGTTGTTGAGCATGTTAGAGTTAATGATTGTAGAAGTATAGTGAATTGATTTATGTTTCTCATATTTTATGTTTATGATGGAGCATGCTTATATGTTTTATATGTTATGTTGTTATTGACAATAAGTGGCTAGGAGAACCTCTAGTCACTCCCCACTGACTGTGGTGTACATGTTTTCATGTATGTAGGTGGATGTTGTTTGCAGGGGGTTCATGAGAGCTAGCGAGCGATGTATTCATCGACATGACATTCACCCTATCGTGTAGATAGACCGGTATTCATCGACATGACATTCACCCTATCGTGACGATCCTAACTCTCTCTCTCTCTTTTTATTGTTTTTCTCTTTCTCTTTTATTCTCTTTCCCTTATCTCGTGTTACTTGACAAACTTAGTTAGTTATTCCCTTCTCCCTGTGGATTCGATACTCGAATGCCCCTGTTACATTTAGTTAGAACAAGTTGGTTTTATTTTTGATAGGGTTGCGACAGTCGTGTCAAGTCTCTAGATAATATAAATCTTGAGTAGAGAAAATAACAAGTGACTTTTTATACTATTTTTATTAGGGACCGTTTGGTTCAAACAATTAGAATGGAATGGAATGGATTCTAATACCAAGGAGGTATAGAGTTAGAATCTCATACTTATTAATGCTTGTTTGGTTTGATTTCGTAATGGATTGTAAATGTCATTCTTATTGTTTGATTCACATTTAGAATGAATTTCAAATTATTTCATTTTCTTTATCATAGATAACTGCAATTATATTATTTTGAATTAAAACTAACTATAACAAAGCCAAAATTCAAATTAATCCATAAAAATCAAATGACTCATGTTCATATAATACGACAATAGCAAACTTATTCTAATACCGAAAAAAATCCACATAAAATGTTTTACGAAAAAAATCCACCATAAAATGTTTTATGAAAAAAATCCACATAAAATGTTTTATGAAAAATTCGCAACTTTTTTTTATGACAAAAATCCGCATAAAATGTTTTATGAAAAAAAATTCACATAAGATGTTTTTACGAAAGAATCCACCTAAAATGTTTTACGAAAAAATCCACATAAAATGTTTTAAATGTTTTATGAAAGAAATCCACATAACATGCTTTATGAAAAAAATCCACAACATATTTTATGAAAAATAAACAACTTTTTTTAATGAAAAAAATTCACATAAAATGTTTTATGAAAAATACGTAACTTTTTTTATGAAAAAAAATTCACATAAAATGTTATATGAAAAAAATTTACATAAAATGTTTTATAAAAAATACGTAATTTAGGATGAGGTGGAATGGAGTTAGAATCTTGGGTTGAGAGATGGGTATGGGATTCCATGGGTTTGGAATGGATTTAGAACCCCTTGGGTATCAAACTCCATTCCAAAAAGGTCCAACCAAACACTTGAATAGGTGAAATTCATTCCAATCCATTCCAAATATCTCAACCAAACACCCCCTTTGGTTAATAGTAAAATAATTGGCCGGAGTTGAAAGACAAGACCCGAATAACTCGTAACTTGAATTGATATCTTACAATATGACCCGAACAAATCTTTATCGCTGTAAATTACTCATTGCCCTTAATAAGCTTTATAATAATAGATATGAAAATAACCAAAGATAGAAATAATTCGACACGACTTAACCTAAACCTAGTTCTAGTAAATCCAAATATGAACCGACCCGAATTCGACCTAATCAACCTAAATCAATCATAAAAGTTCTTTTTATAATATTATTTACTCCCTCATATTCGGAATAACTGCCCCATTTCGACGATGACACAAAAATTAAGAAAAGTAGTTAAATAATGAAAAGTATTGTGTGGGGTCAGAAGATTGGAGAGATAGAAGGTATTATTGATTATTATTGTGAGTAGAGTGATTAAAATAAGTAGGGTTGTGGGGTAAGGTGGGATATTGTTGTGGGTTGAAATGATTAAAATAAGTATAAAACGTTACCAAAAAATGGACAATGAGATATTATTGTGAATAGACGGAAATGGACAATGGGACAGTTATTCAGAATATGAGGGGTATTATAGATTTTGGCCTAAACATCACCTCATTAAACCTTTTTTACCAATTTATCTCTGAATCAACATTTTTTTTTACCAATTTGTCCAATATGCTATTTTTTTCTTTACCATTTATCCAACATGTTACTTTTTTTTACTAATTTATCCAAAATACTCTGCTTTTTTTTACCAATTTGGTAGTTTAGTCGTTGAAATTAATTACTTAAAAATCAAACCAACAAAACGGTAGAAAAACATCGCCAAATTTGCAAAATAAAACTAATAACTTAAGAGTTAAGATCATGTTCATAACTTTCAAAATAGTAACTAAACATTATATTTGTTTCATATAAAGTCCCAAAACACTTCAAAATATCAGTGGAGCAATGCACATCTTCATCTGTCATCCACGTCTTGTTCTTCATCTTCGATATGAAACCCGTGAGAATCATGAAATATCATACATATATATATATATATATATATATATATATATATATATATATATATATATATATATATATATATATATATATATATATATATATATATATATATATATATAATAGAAGATATTAATAGCTACTTTATTGATATAACAAAATAGTAGAAAAAAAAACATATTTGGGGAGAGAATTATTAATTTAATGGTAGAATAAAAGTAAGTAAAAAATTTATCTAACGATAACCCTTTAGCTCGTAACCAACCTTCATAACACACATACTATTTTCAATACAATATTTTGCAATTTAATTTTTAATTTTTTGTTAGGTTAAATAAAAATTATAGATTACAACTTTTGTAGCGGGCCTAGCGGGTTGTCCGTGGACAATTTTATTTAGTCCAAGTCCGTCCATTAATTTTAGCGGGCCTAATTTTCTTGTCCGTACCCGCTTATTTTAGTTTTTTTTTGGAACAAACCCACTAGTAAAGCGGGTCGGACGAGTTGGCCAACATTTGGCCAACTCTAATATTTCTGACAAACTCCCTTTTCTTTCTGGATTCCTCATGTGTTTTGGTCCTCTCAAAACTTCTCACTCGTGATTAGTATAAATACAGGACTTCGCCTCAAATATTACTCACGCGAGTGTCTGTCCCTTCTCTTCTCTCTTTGCATTGTCCAACGTTATTGCTTACAATGCCTACATGCTTAATGATCTACTCCACCATGTAAGCCCAGATCCATTTGGGTACTGGTCAGTCGGTCACGTTGCATTTAACCGACCCACTTGACCACTACACTCAATCTACTAAAATTTATAGTTTTTATTTTCCTTTCTGCAAAGGGCATCCTTCGTTACATTGAGATGAGCAGTCTAAAATTGAGAATTAGTCAACGTACGTTTCACAAGTAGTAAGTCTGAGGGTGTAAAAAAACCTATTTTATTTATATTTTCTGTTTTTTCATGTAAACTACTAGGCTAGGTCACAGCCATATCCAAAATTGACCATTTATCAAAGTTTTGTAACGGTTATGATGAAACAACAAAGAATAATAGTCAAGGACAAATGGCTAAAATGGTGCACCTTTTGGAATGGTTGCAACACTTGTAGCGCCCATTCCAGAGGGTGCTTAGTCAATTTCTACTCTTATCATTCCGTCTTCATCTGTTTTTTCGTCGCTCTTTTATTTTCCTTTTATGACATCATCTTTCATAAATAATCTGATTAAACCACCTACTCATGAGTCAATATTGTAATAAAATATTTTAAATCAAACCAATCAACTTTAACAATCATAAATCACCCTTAGAACAAACTCAATATGACTTATGCCTCTTCTAGAGGATGCACCATCTACCGCACCTATTCTAGGATGGGATCTGCCTCTGATCTCATCTCGTTCTAACGTAAGCCTTCTAATCAGTTATTAATCGACTATTAACTGTAATATCACTGTGTATTTCTATTTATTTGTAAAACCTTTTTAGCAATGTTTGTGACTTAGCCTATGTAATTTACTTTTTGTTCATTTGTTTTACCTTTCGCATGTAAATAAACAAATCATCCAGCTTCGGCCAATTGTATGCTAAATAACGTATCTAACCGATGTAGTTTTAATTCACATGCTAGGATAGCGTGTTTCCTGCATATCATGCATATAACTAAACAACATCTCGGGTATAAATGAATTCTCTGATCATTAGTAGAGGACACTAACGAGGCGAGTGGGATTAGGTGCTCTAGTATGAGCTTCCCGATACGTACTATCACCCCTTACTTAGATATCTTTAAACATCAGTGTTCATTGGCATCGTAAGAGTCATTCAAGACATAGAATATAAGGGCGACGAATTCTTAGTGTCTATATCATTACTTTGTGTCTCGACATGACATGAGCTATTCGAACAGATCCAATTATCCACAAAAAAAGGTGGCGAATCCACAAATGTAGGCTTGTTCGATTATTCACTGGTTTCAATGTTTTTCAAATTGATAACGACCCATGACGTGCTTTGTCAGCACAAAGTTCCGCAAGAGAAGTTTTGTTACCTCAAACCGTTCAATGCGCGGATGCAACAAGGAAAGAGGTACTCTTCATTGGGTGCAACGAGATCTTGCTAAACTTGGTTGAACCATAAGACAACAAGTTGTTGTTCTTATTTCAAGAAGCAATTTAAGAAAAAACATTTTTCCATTCTTTTGTTTTAAGTCATTGTCATCATATTTGCATGCATGTCACATAGATTCTATATTGACTAAATTAACAAAAAATTTGATAAACTAATTAGAGTCTAATTAGGCGCCAATGTCTTTCAAAAACCAAGTCCAAGTGTGGTATGAATTTCCCAATTGAACCATTTTTTTACGTGAAGTAAATACTCTGTTGATAATAAATATTCCGAGTAATCAACACCGTTGCTACTGAATTTCTCGTAGTAATTTTGCCCGAATTTCGAAAAGTAAACAAATAAAATTTGAAATAAATAAATTTAAATATGATATTTAATAATGGAAATTATCTGTATTTAACTATTAATTATCGTAATTGTTTAATTAATATATTTAGCGATATTTGCAAGATGAAAAATAGTTTTTTTTTAAAAAAAATACCCAAGTATAGGCAGCGAAGGAAAAAAATGATCTTAACCTAAGTCTAAATAAGTTTTGCGGGCGGGGGAGAAGCGATCATGGCTAATCCGTTCTACTTTAATCCGAACAACAATACATGGGATATAAGCATAAATAAAACGTGAACGTATCTCTTCAAATTCGGTACTAGCTTAATTGTTCTTACCGTCATTCTCCGACATGATTTAAGCCGTTTTAATAAAAAAATTACGTAGATTTAAATACGACTCTTTTTAGAAAAACCGTTTTTTTTTGTTTCAAAAGATTTTAGAGAGAGAGGTATGGGGACATTGTTCGAAAAGTGTTGTCAATAGTTGACGATAATTAGTAAAAGTGTCGACGACATTTAGCACACGTCTTTCTATATCAAAGTTTGATCAACTTTTGGAAGCAGAAATAGCTTAAAATCTTTTTTGAATGAAAAAGTTGATTATATTTTTATATGGTCTTTTTTACTGTGTACGTTGGGTTATCGAGTATGAACATGGTACCTATTTTTTTCCTCGAACTGATTCTTCATACAAACGTCATTGTAGCATTAATCAAAGATGGCAAATACAAAAGATGGATGAAAATGCTAAATCTTGGTTATCTTCTGCTACTGAGAACTTCTGCCTTAAAGAAAATATAAGAAATGGTGAATCTTTCTTCGTTGTGGGGAGTAACTTCAAATGTAATTTAATCAAGGTTAAAGGGGATGCAAGCTGGAACTCTTCTTTTACGAGCGCCGGTGGCTGGATTGCTTATGACTTCTATGGAAATGTGATGTTTCAACATTCCTTCAGATTCTATTCGGAGTCCGCTTGTCAGGCAGAGACACATGTCACCAAGGATATTATGTTATAGGTCATTCAGAACAGGTTGTTTCACATTTAAATCGCTTCAAATTGTCTGCAACTACTACTTCAAATATCGGGAGAGGAACATTTCCATCACCAGACGAAGGATATAATTTCTAGTATTTCGAGTCTTTTCTCATTTTCATTATTTAAGTTTTCCTTTTATCCCACGCAAATTGAATAAGGATGCTCACAATCTTGCTCAATTGGCGATGAACAACTTGTTCTCTTAGGATCTGTTCTACAGCTGCCCGAGAACAAACAAAAAAAAAAAAGATGGATGAAAATTATAATGTGCCCCGGTGAGTAGGGGTGTTCATTCGCGGTTCGGTTCACCGAACCTCATATTTAATTCGGTTCGCACACGGTTCGGTTTTGGCAAAACACCGAACCTAAACCGCACCGTTCCTAACGGTTATTTGCGGTTCGGTTAACCACTTTAAGCGGTTATTTGCGGTTCGGTTACCGGTTAACCTATAAACATGCTAAATATAATTTTTTCTTTAGTTTTCGAGATTTTTATCTAGTAGTTTAATTAAATTTTTAATATTTAATTATACTCAATAATAAAGTTAATAAGTGAAACTTTAATATTAATCATTTTAAGCATTTTTGAATTTGGAAACACTTTTTAATTAAACAAAAGAACAATTTTTTATATAATATTTTAATTTCTTGCTTACTTTTTTGTGAACGGTTCGGTTCGCGGTTAACCTCTTTTCTAAAATTGCGAACCTCAACCGAACCTCGTCCATGATAAATTTAACGGTTCGATTCGGTTCATCGAACCGCTTTGTCAAAACGGTTCAGTTAATCGAACCTTAAAAATGTACGGTTTTTCGGTTTGGTTATTGCGGTTCGGTTTATTATGAACACCCCTAGCGGTGAGCATGACCTCTCTATTGCTTGATCTTCTGATTCATTTTACCCTTCTCTTTCAACAGACCACTCTAGGCTTCGTTGTTTGATCCCATTATGCATCTCATGGTATTCATTTATCACGACTACACCGCTAGTTAACCGCATTTTTTCACTGGTAACTACGAGCAGCACGCATATACAAGGCAAGGCTGAAAGATTGAGACCCAGTACCATATTAGCAGGTTTAACATGTGTCTTGTTTACATTCTGATTTCTGAATGAATACTATGTACATGAATGCTAGCTTATTTGGTGGCGGTTGTTTGCATATACAACTTAGTTATAACTACAAACGCTAGTGAATACAACCCCAACATTTGATTAACTTTACAGCAATTACTCGAGGCCTCCTTGCTTCATATGGTCCACAACAGCAGACCGGTCAAGTCAAAATTGAAGCAAGGAACCAACATATCAGGGGGGGTATTCTTTTGCCTTTAAAGTTGGCCCAACTAGAACGACATCCAACTACCAGATAGAAAGGATGTTTTCCTGGGACTTGATCGGGGAAGGTTGGAACTCACACACTCCAATCAGTGACAGGTGGGCGTTGTGAATGATGTATAGCAGGAAGGCCCATAATAGGAGCAGCGGGAAGGCCCATGATAGGAGCAGCAGTAAATGCAGGCTCTATGTCCTCGTTCACACTCTTCGTCGGCCGTTCCTTCTTAGCCCTCTTCGGTCTTTGTTCTTGGACAGGCTCAGCAAGAGAGCCCTTCAACTCCTGTTCTGCAATTGAGCCATAACCAGTAACACCAGTGGCAATGGCATTTGAGGACTTTTGTTTTGACTGACCTTGTTTTTCACTTGCTTTTCTCTACAGTTGAGAAAATAATACTCTCATTAGTCACACATATATGACCATACAAAACTGAGGAAATTAGCAATGTGAAGAATAAATTTCGAAGAGAATTAAACAAACAGAAAAGTCAGGAACCTTCTTATTGCTAGATTTGGCCTTTCTCGGATCCGGAGAGGGTTCGAATTCAGCAGCAATTTCATCTGCAACCTTGTCAAGATCTTCTAAAGACGCATCCCCTTCTGCATCTATTCGAATGCCTTTATTAGAACGCTGCTTCTTTTGTCTATCCTTGACCTAAAAAATAATGGATCAAGTTCAGTTTCCAGCAACAATATTTGTAAAAAAACTAAAAACAAGTTATGTAAGTTACGAAATACACTGACCTGCAATGGGATTTCTTTCAATTTCTGCTCCATCTGGGCATCATCGAGGAGTAATGATACAACATCTTCTGGAGCCAATAGATCGCCTTGTACATGACCCCCGGTCATAACAAGCTGCTGAACAGTACTTTTTTGACTTGCTCTTTGTAAAATCTTGTCCTCAACCGTCTCCTTGCAGATCAAGCGATAGACAGTAACCTGAATTACAACACCACATTTGAATCGATGATGGCAGTTTAAATATTAAGACCTTTTGAGGGATCAACATATTCAAAGAAAAAGCCAGAGTCTGGCATCCATGGCCTACGACCTTGCACATATCAAACATTATCATTTTTCCTCTAGGCTGGTGTATTTGCGTACATCCGCACTGGGGTAATGTCGTTTGTGGTGGTGTATTTCTAAACTTTAAATGACAAGAGCAACTACAGCTAGCAAACCCAGGTCCTAATCAATGACAACATTACTCGGTCCCTCAAAGGCTCCCAACTGCGTGGGGTAAGGGAGGCTCGGATATACAAAACCTTTTTCCCAAATGTGTTGAAATCACAAAAATGCTGTTTCCGGTGACAAACCTAATTTTGGCCACAATTCCAAAAACAAGACATACTGGATACAATCTAGCAAGGCTCTCAACTACCATAGATATATTCACAAGTATCACGACTCACCACAAATTCAAAGTAGCAAAAAAGAAATAAACCCAACATGATATATCCATCGAAGGCAGTAAACATAAGAACAAAAACCAACAAACCCAAATCAGTAAATGACATAATGGCCATTCACCAAGACAATCAAGGTAGTATGTTAGTATACATACATCCTTTGTCTGGCCCAAACGATGCGCTCTATCCATGGCCTGCAAATCCAATGTTGGATTCCAGTCACTTTCATAAAATATCACAGTATCAGCAGCTGTGAGATTGATACCCAGACCACCTGCCCTGGTACTAAGCAAAAACACGAAAATATCACTCCTGCAAGACAAAAGAACCAAATAATCCATCAAAAATCTAGACTGTATAAGAGTACTCCTAAATCACGTCTTTTATTTGCCTAATCTTCAGTTTGGTTCCTAGGACGGATTTGAGATCATAGAACGCAATCAAGTTCAATACAAATAAAATAACTCTAGCAACCTAGTTCGTCAACAAACTCCGTTCTTGTACGGATGATTTGGTTTGATGATTGGCCAACCAAACTATAAACCACTAAAACCTTGTATTTGCGCCCAAAGAAAATTTCTTGTGGCCAATAAAATCATGTAGGGATGACAATGGATGGGATCCTATGAGATCCGATCCATATCCTTATTCTTGTCGTGGATCCGGATCCGCTCCATATCCACAGGACCTGAATTCCCAGATCCATATCATGACCCATAGGATGAGATCCTGGATCTGGACCTATCCCGTAACCTTTTTATGGTAAAAAAATCACTTTCAAAATATTAAAATATTATTTGTGGGTATTTTCTGGGTTTTATTACAAACTTAACATGCTATTGTTTTATATTGGAATACAAATATTAAAAATAAAGGCTTAAAGATGTCAAAATAAAATTTCAATAAAATAACAGTAGCGATAATAAAGTATATTTTGCAATCGAAAAATGTTAAATGAGAATCCAGGATTCATTGCGATAATAAAGTTTCAATAAAATAACAATTATTTTTTTTACTATTTCCTTAATTTATTGTTTATTTTTATTTTAAAATAAAATAAAATTGGTTAGAAGGGTAGGATATGAATCTTGACCATCAGATCCATATCCGGATCCATTTTCATACATATGGATCCGATCCATATCCATATCCACTGGATCCAAAATATTGCGATCCAGATCAGTTCGGTACATGATCTGGACAGAATCCAGGATTCATTGTCATCCCTAAAGTCATGCATATATACTATAACATGAAAGCCGGTGGCTTCAACTATCCTCCCTCATTCGGAATGATGAGATAGGTGGCCTTACTTCAGAGGATCAATCTAGTTTTCTTAGATTATCAAAAAAAAATACACTATAACATGACAAACAAGGACGTATCTAGGCCTTTACCTACGCTGGAAGTCTCTGACCATATCTCGCCGATCCATTATTGTTGATGATCCATCGAGTCTAAGATATCTGTACTTTCGGTAATTCATGTAGTCCTGACCAAAATAAACGACAGCAGAGGACTGCATTAGCCCCTTGATTATTGCGTTAAATGGAAATTAATAATGGAAGGGGAGACAGGATGGATAAACAGCAGTGAAAATGTGTGCAAGACTCGAGAAAATGCAAAGAGAAACTTGTAGCACTGCTTAACCAAAACCATGAGGCGCAAAACATTTAGCTGAACAAGAAAAATATTAGTTCTTGATTACAGAAATAACTGAATCAGAGTAAATCCCGCTCATCCCTCTCCACACCCTCCCAGCGACAAACAATCCCCTCCTAATGGAAAACCAAATTACGTATGAGCAATTTACATTTATAATAAATTTGGGGATTAAGGTTGCACTAGTGCTGTTGATGGTGTGACATTAAAAATCAGTTAGGATTTCTAAATACGTAATATAGTGCAAGAAAATATGTTGCTGAACGTCTGTAGGGGTAGAAAAACATTTAAAATAGTAAAATAATACAAAAACTAGATGAAACAATCATATATACCTCAAGGATATTTAACATTTTTGTCATTTGGGCAAACAGTAGAACCCGGTGATTGTTAGCTCTTAAACGCTTCAATAATATGTCAAGTGTCTGAAGCTTCCCAGAGTCCTGGATACCACATACACCATAAACATAGTCAAAGTGGTGATGATTAAAAACTCACTGTTAAAACGAGATGCGGGGACATTTATCATACTGTGAGCAACTTTGAAGGGTCAAAACTTTGCATTGGCGGACATGAACCAAATATCTTGTTCGTAAGCTGAAGAGCAGGTTGCACAACAGGCAGCTCCGAATCGATCTCCTGAATAAAAGGATGTGGGGGCCGGTGAGGCTTCCTAGGTCCATTAGACTCGGAAGTGCGAGCAAATCCAACAAACAACCTCTTAATCCAAGGATTGTGTAGCTCTTCAACCATTTCATAAGAAAAGTTTCTGTCCGGACAGTGAGCACCAACCTAATCAATCACCCAAGAAGTGTTAAGTTGACACTAAGCAACATAGCACCAAACAAACACACGTGCACACACAAACACTAGATATGAGAAACAGCAAATGGATTACCGGTGGCGCTCTACACCGTGGGATGACGGTATATGTGGAGTGAAGAAGTGAAACATTAGATAAAAGCCTATCCTCATGCGAAATAATCAATGCCTCAAATGGATCATTGCTGGGACCAGTTGCAAGTTTCCTTCGGAGGAATGAAGTTTTTGTTTTACTTGGTGTCAGCAACATTCTAGTGACAGCTCTGACTTTCCTTCTTTCAATATGAAGATCATCTTCTGTCTCCATCAGCATGTCTACAATATCGTCCAAGTTTTTACACTCCCATGTCTTCATAGAAAACATGAGTCTTTCCAAGAAAGAACTATTAGCCAAAAATGTGATCTCAGCAGGTGATAAGTCTATCAAATGGGTAAAACCAAAGGTCCCACTTCTAACAGATGACGAAACTTTTGGACTTTCCGGAGGAAACATGGATTGATATACGGCTTTAGGAGTAAATATATTGAAATACTTTTCAAATGATCCTCTACTGAGACCACGCCCATTAGAGGAACAAAGCATCCCGGAATTGTGAAGAACATCTTCATATACTAATTTCGGCATCTGAAACAGAGTCATTAACAAATGTTAAAAGGTAAAATCAAGAAGAGAATTGTTCACATACTAATTAGAACAAATTAATTATATGTCTAAATCAAGCAACACTAGGAATGGACAAATGGACTGCAAAAGTATTGTTTTTGCAGAGCACATATGATGATAAGCTGATTATGTGACATTCATTTAGGATCCTCAACTGCTCAGTCAACAAGTAATTATGGGGAAAATTAAATACCAAAGAACAAACGATAGACAAACAAAATGCACACGAAAGGCATCAGATCGAACTTATTCAGAATGCATAACCTCCAAACCGCCAAGTGTAATATATATAAAAAAAGAGTCAGGGCTCCACCTGGAATGTTATAGGGCTACGGGCACCAGCATAGCTTATATCCTCCAATTCGCCAAAAGGGGGTGGAAGAAGTGGATTTGGCATCTCTCCAAAGTAAAGGTATGAGCTTCCCTCATTCCTTTCGAATAATTCTGGATGATTGCAGACCTGTCAGTTCAAAACATCAATACCAAACGTCATCAAGGTCGAGACAAAAGAGGTCACATATACAACAAAAAGGAAACAAAGTCACATGCAAGAATGGAGTTCAAATGTGATACCTTCCTCAACTGGATAACAATGTTCATCAAGTTAAGAATCTTTTTCTCATTGATCCCACGGGTGTTGTCAAATAACTCGGCGAGGGATATCTTATTCTTTATGGCCTTATAAAAAGCTTGTTGTCGAGAACTCAATTTACAGTGCACTGTGATCTCCGTCTTCCCAGTGAGCTCCGTTACGACATCTTTTTTAACTCGGCGCAGCATGAAAGGTTTCAGAATTGCGTGCTGTTTTGATAGCAATAAACAAGATGTCAGGATAAATTTACAGAAAAGTGCAATGGTAGTACTATGATTCTCTGACATCAGTGGTATATAGAGTGGTTGAATGTTTTCAATAGCATAATTAGAACTTAGAAGCAAGTGATGAGGGCATGTGGCCTATAGTGGTCAAAATGTAGCAAAGCGTCAACAATGAAAACATGCCAAATTTCATGCTCACCAATCTAGTCAACTGGTGTTCATTCAAGGTGCCACCATGCTCTGCATGACTCTCTATTCTGCAAATATTGACACCATAAAGGTCAAGAATCACAGCACACGGTACACAGACATGGCATAGTAAAGGCTAGCGAGTGCAATTTGTATTAGAGCAGGATGAAAGGGACTCACCCTTTAGAAAACCACTCATTAAATTGTTCGTGGCTATCAAACAGAGTGGGCATGATAAAATGTAGAAGTGCCCACAATTCTGCCATGTTATTCTGAATAGGAGTACCGGTCAACAACAAACGATTACGACAGTTGAAACTGAGTAGAGTCTTCCACCTTATACTGCAGATCAAAATCAAATGACATCAAACCCAGAAGATAGATATTTACATCTACTGACCAGAAATAATATAAAAATACTTGCCGACTAAAAAGATAAAAGGTTAGCACGTATAATAAAATAGGCAAGTACAGAAGTACTTCCATAAAAGAGGTTGAAGACCAATACCTGCTTGCATTCTTAATTGCTTGAGCCTCATCTAGGACCATATATTGCCATCTTACACGCTTCAAGTATTTCTCATCAGTAACCAGCAATTGGTAGCTAGTAATAAGTATATGAAACCCAGCATCCCTGAAGATGAAACAAAAAAATAACATCTTACACAAGTCCAGATTAATGCATGCTTATACTTTCCCTGTCAGAAAATTTAGACATGCTAATGCAGTAATGCCAGATGCTATCAGAGTGATCTATGCTACTTCATAAATATTAAAACATTACCTACGATAAAGCCGCTTTGGATTGATATTTTTCCGGAGTACTTGTCTCTCTTGAAGCCCACCCCAATATGGCAGAGCTTTCAAATCAGGACAAAATTTACTAATTTCATCAGCCCAATTATTCAGGACTGAAGCAGGAGCAACAACCAGAAAAGGACCCCATATATTCTTATCCTAAAGATGAAACAAAATTTAAGTTATAACCAATTTCAACTACACACAAAAAATGAAAAACTATTTATTACCTCCGCCAAATGAGCCAAGAATGCCATAGCTTGTATAGTCTTCCCCAGCCCCATCTCATCAGCAAGAATACCATTTAAACCCTGACAGAAAAATAACAAGTGCAAATAACTGCTGTCAGCTGAAATCTGAAAAGCAGGTGCTGAAATGTAACTCGGTGTTACAATAAAAGCAAAGAATAACATTAGTCATAGGAATTGACAATACCTGCTCATAACAGTTAGCAAGCCATTGGAGGCCTTTAAGCTGATATTCTTTAAGGGAACCTTTAAACAACTCCGGCGTCTGAACCGTGGAAGTAACTGGCATAGTTGATCTGAAAGGTATTTGACATCGATAAAAACAATGCACAAAAAAGACAAATAGGGTAATAAATATCATTGAAGGCCAGAAAAGAGAACTTACGGATGAAGCAAATCGATATTGCTCGATCCACTTGCCATTGCATCTTCACCTGGAACTTCCAGGTCAGAAGCTTCCCTTAATTTCATACACTCATCATCAAATGCACTGGTCAATTGTTTCTGCTTAGAGACAGCATCTTGAGCAGCCTTTAGAGCCTCTTTCTTTAGTTCAGCATCCTCCAAATCATCATCCTCAGCCATTTCATCTCCCCTTTCTTCACTTAGTTTCTCATCATGCGCAGCTGGTTTATTGGACATGAAATGACTGAAGAGTTCTGTTTGAGACAGAAGAAAATCAAGCCTTTTCTGCTGTCTCCTGGCTTCTTCTTCCTCACGTTCACGCTTCAAAGCTTCTGCAACTTCCTTCTCCTCTCTTTTTCTTACCTCTGCCTGCAAAAAAGATGTCGAAATATTTCCCACAAGTTCTGTCAAAATAAAAAACCGGAGACAGTAAAAAATATAGGACTCCCTAATCCCACTTCTTCCAGTAACACAGTTTATAGATCAACAGGCATGGAATGAAAGTGATCTAGAACAGAAGACACTGTAAAATAACATAGCAAGGGTGACAATGGCAACAGGATGAAAGTCATCAAACCTACCAACAAGAAAGATAACAATCAATGAATAACTTCAAATTTTCTCTCCCAGAAAAAGCATCTTGGAGGTTCACAATTATAAGTTTGAGCTATGGTCTGTGGTCTGTTCTAGATCAACAAATCAGTCCGAAACCAAAAGAATCTGTCCTTAACATTATAGTCAGGATAATAGTATCCAACGAAAACAAATAAAATATCCATTTTACACAATCAAAATATTAACATACTGCTGTAAGCCTATAATAATACTTCCTCCATTTCTCTATTTTCTTCCCATTTGTTTTTTGGAGGTCAAAGTTTTCGAACTTTGACCGTAAATAAGTTAAACAATAATGAATTTTAAGTTATGAAATTAGAACATTTACAATTATTATCAACAAGTCTTTGAGCGGAAAAAATTTCAATAGAAATTTCAATAGAAAAAAATAACGTGTAGGTGTCGGAAAAGACGGTCAAAGGTGCGTCTTGGAGACCGCAATAAAGCAAATAGGAAGAAAACAAACAAATGGAGGAAGTAGTTCATATTAGATTTCCCTTTTTAGGCGATAGCATATTTGCTAAAAAAAACTCTTAAACCGAATTCAAAAGGAAAAGAATTACCATCTCCTTTTCCAATCGTTTCCAATACACAAGCATGTCTCTGGCCAGCTTCCTTGTTCGAATTGAAGCACCCCTCATTAATCTGAGTGATCTACTCACTTTCATTTTCGCCTATCATGAATGCAGAATAAATATGAGTGTTTTCAGCACTTCAAGAAAAACAACAGAATCAACAAGGAAGAAACTAAAAGGACAAAGCATACTTCTCTTTGACAGGCCTCTGCACACCTCTTGGCATCCACGGAATGCTTGCGGGCATTGGCAAAGAAAATTTTATGATGCTTAAATATGTCTCTCTTAGCAATGTTCACCCAAGCTTTTCCAATCTTTTCCTTTTCCTCTCTTTCAATAACAGAATAATCTTTCATTGCCTTGTTCTTCTTTGGTAAGCCTCTTTCAATAATCTGCATCGAATAAACAGAATAAAAAATATAGCACTTTGTCTTTCTCTCGCCAAATATTTTTCCACCATACGGATATAGATACATACTACAGGTGGGTGGGTTAGCTTTAAAATTCGGAAACCAACCATAAGAAAATAATGAGAAGAACACCAACAACCTAATTAGTAATTACTAATAAAAGGTACCTCATAAGTATCTCCCTTTTCCAAAATCTTTACATAATAGACTTGCAACTGCCCACCCTCGGACATAATGGTCCTTTTTATTTTTCCAGCTGCCCCTTCAGGAATAGAGTTTATCCCATCTTCAGTCACCTTCAAACTGAATTTCTGGACCTGGCTTTCGGGAGTCAAAGACTTCAGCTTAGATTGAAGTGATTCATATTGGGGAAGCACCTCCCCCATGCCAGCTCTAATGCTTGGTCCGAACCTTTTACCAGCTGTCATCATTGCAGCTAAAGAACCCAAGTCCAAGGTACTCTTTAAGTGGAGTTCTTCCACTCGAATATCCAAAAAGCTTGGTAAGTTGATTGTAGCAGCCAGCTTGTCATAACTTGGGGGGATTTGATAAGTGATACCCTTCCCGATGTCCAAGTACGCAGGTTCCTGATGCATTCTGCGAAAAGGTGCATCAAACAAAATATATAGTAGTAAAAATCATGTTCAACTGCAATATTTGCACACTATGATACCGCAAAAGGAAGAAATGTAGTAATGTACCTGGCGGAACCATATTTAGGTACATAATCAGCGTTGTGATTATTTCCTAAGTGCTGAGAACCTAAGCGAATCGAATGTTCTGGTGTTTTATCCAACTCACGAAGTCCACCTATGTGCTCCTTGGTGACTTTTCGGCTTTTGGGAGCAAGCCCTGCATTACTCTTTGAAACAGAGATGGGCATGCGAGCAGGTGGTGGGCTCAAAGAGTGATCTTTCAGCCTACTTCTATACCTTTGGAGATGTTCACCTAACATAGACCGGTACTGTTCCTCGGTAATGGGGCTTCTATAATGGCCGTTATCTAATTCATCGTCGCTATTCCCACTCCTCTTCCTTCTCTTGTTATCTCTTTCAGTCACGATTCCATTACCATGACCAGCCAGAGCCCCATCTATATAATACCACATGACGGA
The DNA here is from genome assembly GCA_029255685.2 of Silene conica. NCBI lineage: Eukaryota > Viridiplantae > Streptophyta > Magnoliopsida > Caryophyllales > Caryophyllaceae > Silene > Silene conica. The sequence continues at coordinate 44,311,659 of CM055318.2, read as the reverse complement.
AGTTACAAAAAATCACCAGATATCAGTTCAAAATAAAGTGCGGAACTCAACTATCATCCTTAATTGCAAAACAAAGAACACAGCATAACCAAAAATTTAAAATTGTTCTTTAACTATTTAATTCGGGTAAAATACATACACCAGTAACCCACTGGGCAATGACCATCCATCCCTAGAACCATATCGTGTAGTTTGAGCTCAAATAAGTTAATAAGCTCACACTTTGAAAAGCAAAAGAAATCCAGTCCAAGAAATTCAATCCTTGTAGTTAGAGTTATAAGTTTATGCAGTATGACAACCATACTTGGAGCCTTTTCTACTACAGAGGTTGTTTCTAATAGGGAGCTGTTTTTGTGTCACATATTCGCAAAATCTAACACAAATGAAGAGCATTGTAATGTAATTAGCTAAGAAATATCCACATTAACACAAGAACAGGATAAACACACAGAATCAAACAGAATAGTGTAGTAGTAGTAGTGGTAGTGGTGGTGGTAGTAAGTAAGCAAGCAAATACGCTTATGTACCTTGGCTATCATCCTGACTACTACTAGTCCCGTAGTAATCAGAACCGGAATCATCACCATCATCATCCGGTTGCGGCACTCGAAAGTTCACCAACGACTGCACACAAAACACAATCATGACAAAATATAAAATTCACATAAAATTACAAATCACAAACATTCAAAGTAGAAAAGTATGGAGAAATAGCAGGGAATAAAAGCAACCTCAAGGTTGAAAAGAGTTTGGAAAGAGTAGTGGGAATTATTAGGATCCATAAATTAATGAAGATTATGGAAGGAAGAGTGATGAGAGGACGAGTAGGTGGGTGACTCACGCGCATAAATCCCCAAATTATAAGGAACCCTAGAAAAGATGAACAAAAGTGATGAGAGAAGAGAGATAATGTATGAGAGAAATTGAGAATATGATGAGTTCGAGATGAGGAGGAGGACTGGAGGAGGATGGTTATTGTTTTCTTCTTTATCGGGTCGGGTTCGAGACACACGGTGGAAACGAACCCGTCTCTTTCCTTCCTACGCCGCTTCATAACCTGCGCTTCTTTTCCTTGTGACATTTCCCCAATCTATCGTGCGCTTCTTTTCCTTTTTTTTATTAAAAAATATTTTGTAAACGGTTTTTTGCCAAAGATGATGTTTACTTGTTTAGCTCAAGTATGGAACGGATGCTCTTTATGCTCCTCCTCATCATACTAGTGACAATATCATTAGTGTGATGTGAGTCAATATTCAATTTCTTTACATTTACTTTATTTTATTTTTTTTGTATAAATATAGATATTATTAAAATAAGTGGTGTAGATGTAAAGAGGTATTTGATAATAAGAAAACTTTATCACCCAAAGCAAGTAGGGTAGGAGAGTATCATAGTCATTTAGAAAGATAGGAGAGTATCATAGTCATTTAGAAAGATTGTAAGTGACTAAAAATTGAAACGTAAAGAATCAAATGGAATGGCCGATTCGAATATGTAAAAAACTCAATGAAATAGAGGAAGTATGACATTTGATAATGAGCGTACCTACAACATGAGTTTGGATTCTCATTAGGGGTTGCATTGAATACACGCAATGGCCCTGAAAAAGTGAGGGGTACATATTATGGCTTATTTTATGAGGTTTGGTATAAGATTAACAATTCAGGTCCAGTAATTATTACTCTCAACAAGAGGTAATAAATTACCTACCTCACCCTTCTCGAACAATTATTAGAGTACGTTCTTCCTTCTTTCTCATTAGAATAAGTATCTTTTCTTTTTTATTTCTCTTTATCTCAATCTAATTATTGAGGATAGTTGTTACTATTACTGTTATATCAAACTTGGTGATATATTTAGCCAGTAATTATTACCTAGTATTGTCAAACTCAACAGGAACAATTTCATTTGTAATCAATCCCAAGGGTAATTATCTCCCCCATACAAATCTTCCCCTCTATCATTATGGGTATACCAGGCAACCTCTTAGAGTTTTTGAGTCATAATTTCATTAAAGGACTCACACCTTGCTAAAATTAAGGTGTTTATCTCTTTACTCGTACGAGGAAAATTCAAATTGACTATTGCATTTGCATGCATGGCCTTGTGGCCAAATTTTCCTCTTTCTGTATTAGCAATAGTGTTATAAGTGGTTTGGAGAAGTTTGAGCACAAGCAATTTGAGTTAATTCAATTAGTTTTGGTGCCCGTGAAAATCACGGGATCATTAATAATTTACTGTGTTTTAAGTATTTAATTTGTGAATAACTTATATGGAGTATTCACTATTTCTCAATCATTTGTTTAAAACGAACACGACCGAGGGAGCGGTATTTTAAAATAATACAATTCAATTTTTGATTCAGGAGGACAGACAAAACAAAATGTGAATAACTTGCTTGTTTTGAAACGACCATCTAAAAATTGGATTGAAATTTATTTTCTACTCCGTTAAAGAAGTCACCCTACCATATATATGAACAAATTGCATTGAAATTTATTTTCTACTCCATATGCAGTTAAAAACTGATGAAAGAAAAGTTAAAATGTCATTTAATTAATAAAGGAAATAATGGATAAATAAATAAGGTAAATTATGAGAGGAGATCAATTACACTTTCTTTTTGTTTATACCTTCTTTTTTTTATTTTTTTTTAACTTATACTGTATTTTTTAATTTTCTTAAAATGGTAATTCATGTCACTTTTTTTTACCATGTCACATAAAAATTGTCACGCCACAATTAAACTTGTCATGTCATATTTTTTAGGTTAGACTTTTGATATGATTTTATAGATTTGAGACAAAGTAAGAGAGTAAAGAAATATCAAAACTTTATAGGTAAACTCTAATAATAATTATTAGTAGTAAACATATATCGGAATCACGCAACAAATAGAGATTTATATCCAATTCCAAATATAGATTATTAAAATTCGATCATTCATCCAAAAGTATAATCAAGACAATATTATTATACTTCATACGAAGTATTAACATTTCCTAATTAATGAGACAGAAAATATAAACAGATCATTTAGAAGATAACATTTATCCAAAAAACATTGTGAGTTATAGAATAATATATTTGATGGAAAGCAAAAAAATGATTTAAAGGCTTGAATGCATTGTTGGAAAAATAAATTGGAGAATAAGAATCAGTTTCTAACTAATTATTAATCGTGCATATTTTTATTATGAATATATTTATAACACTATGATATAATAAAATTGACACATGTGCATCGTACTTTAACACTTTGACTAAGCAATTTGATTTCTGACCTGTTTGACAAAATAAAAATAGAACATAAGTGTTACAATGGAGACCAACGTGTATGAAAGATTGAAAAACAATAATGTAACATGTCAATAACTTATTAAAGATTTTTTTTACCTTTCGATGTTTCAAATACACCATTGCAGAAAGAAAATAAAATCGGCAAAAATAAAAGAGTCATTCAAATCAAGAAAATATCTGTAAAGAAATCCATAACTATTATTTTTAATCTCGTGCATTGTTATTTATATATGAGCATGTCATCCCCTGTAATATTAATGTAAACACAAAAATAATAATTGATAAGATTCTAATTGATTCAAAACATAATAAAAATAAAAGGAGAATAATTAACTTAGTTCTCCGCGTATATTTTACCTAGAAATTTTTTGACTAAATAAAGTTGAAAATTCAACCTCCTGCAATATTAATATAAACACACACAAAAAATACTAATAAGATTCTAAGTGATTCAAAACATAATAAAAATAAGAAGCGAATAATTAATGTAGTTCTCTAGGTATACTTCACCTACCAATATTTTGACTAAAGATGAAAATTCATTCTCCTCCAATATTAAAACAAACACAAAAAATAATAACTAATAAGATTCTAATTAAAGCAAAACATAGTAAAAAAAACGAAATAACTAATTTACTTTTCTATGTATACTTTAGTGATAATTTTTTGAATAAAGTTGAAATTGGGGTTGTTATAATAGTTACATATGAAATTTTTTGCAACTAATTCTCTCAAAATTTTATGAATAGAACGAAGATAAAAAAAATATGAAATATATAAACTGGGTATATATAGTAAATGAAAAGAAAGTTAAAAGAACATTTCAATAAATAAAGGAAATAATGATTAATTAATAAAGGTAAATAAATAACAAAAATTATGAGAGGAGATCAATGGTTATTTTATTTTTGTTTAAAGCTTATATTTTTTAATTTCTTAACTTACATTATTTTTTCTTAAGTTATCCATGTCACCTTTTTTTTTGCCATGTCACATTTAATTTTGACATGCCACACTTTTTACGCTACCCTTTTAATTATATTTTATAGATAATTTTTTTAAGATAAACACTGTTGAACCATATATTCAAATATGTATATTAAGTATATATGTCTATGTTTTGATAATGACAAGTTAAGCTATGTATATATTATATACCCGTACGTTTAATAGTGTGCTAAGTGTACAGAATATTAGTAACAAGATCTAATCAATCTACTATAAAAGATTCAAGTATGTTAGTCAAAGGATTGACTAAATCGAAGATTGAAAGAAGATCACAAGCGTGCCTAATGAACTAAAGTTATACATATCGACTATAGCTTTAGTACGAGATTGGTTCAAGTTATAGCTCATAGCTATAACTCTATATTATGAAGAAATGATCGAGATATATATGTGATTGGTTGAAACGATTTTAGTTTCCAAAATCGTCCTGGACAATTAATGTTTAATTGATATTTTTTTTTTAGAATATGGAATTATTAATCTTAATAGGTTTATATAAAATATCTTTGGTTTAATAGGAATAAATAATTTTCTTATGAGTTAATTATTTATTACTAAATAAACTAAGGATTTTTATATAATCATAATTGTCAAATAATATAATTTAAATATGTAGCTGCTCCTAAGCATTGTTTTGTCGCATGGATGGTAGTGCAAAATGGTCTTAAACTGAAGGATAAGTTGTTTAGATTTCATGTCAGTGAGAATGATAGATGCTGTATTTGTGATATGCATACTGAGGACCATCAGCACTTGTTTAGGGATTGTATTTATAGCCAGAAGATCCTGGACATCCTTGGACAATGGCTGGGTACATCTCTGGGGGTGCAGGATGTTTTGTTACGGATTGCAGCAAGGAAATGGTGCAGAGTTAGGAAACTGGTGACTACTGCTACCTTAATTGCAGTTTGGTATCACGTTTGGATGCAACGGAATGGAGCAAGAATGGATCAAATCTTACAAAGGCCAGAGTTAATTGCTAAGCTGATCAAAGAGGAGATTAGAATTCGAGTTTTAGAAAAGAGTTTTGGTAAATTGATAGGGAAAGACAAGGTCTGGATGGCCAAGATGAAATTTTGTTAGTATAAATTTTGTTGTAAATATTTGAGTTTTAATTAATGAAAATGCTTACCTTTTAGCAAAAAAAAAAAAATAATTTAAATATGGTTTGATACGACTTTGGGAAACGTGTATCATGTCACGTTCCTTATTTCGTATAGGATTAATTTAAGTAAATATTATGTATTTACTTAATATCCTAAACAAACTTGATTATATTATGATAATATAATTTATTATCTTTGACATAATTTAGGAAGTTGTTTTAATAAGGTTACTATTTATTTATTATATAAAGATCTTTTCTAAACATGAATTAGGAAATTGATTTCTTATATAATACTTATAGTATATTATTAAATCTTTCCTAAATATATTAAGATTAGATTTATGGTAAATATTACTAAAAGACTAGTATTCTAGTTTAAGTAATATTCCTAAATCATCTAGGGTTTTAATTACCTAGATATGATTCTATATAAATAGACTACTTATGATGCATTAAAAAATGCGACATACACACATATATTCACGCATATCAAAGAACAAAACCGCCGTTCATTACTCTTAAAGATTCAAGCTTATCATTGTCATATCCGATTCAAGATTCAAGTGCTCAAGCATTGATCTTACTCATTCAAGATTTTGACATCAAGTAACATAGAAGACTTTATCTTATTTACGTAAGATAGATCGAGTATTTAGCGGTACTCATTGTAAGGCAAGTATTTAACGATATTTGTCATAGCTAGATATTTAACGGTATCTAGATAGAGTTGCGACTAACATCAAAGTTGCACGAGTAGGGTTGATAAAATTGTAATCCAGAGTTGGTACTAATTTTATTAATCGAGAATAGTGGACGTAAGTTTCAACTTGTGAAACTGAACCACTTCAAAAATATCTTGTCTCTTTATTATTTGTTCTACTCAACGATCATCATACAACCATACACACATCGAAGAAGATTTCGAAAAAGAAGGCATACTCAATTCAACCCCCCCTTCTTGAGTATATTATATCAATAGACTCTTCAATTGGTATCAGAGCCTCGTGCTCTTGATCGCCTAGCCGCGTGAGTTTTGATCCTTCTATTGATTCTATATTATATACTCTATCAACAATGGATTCCAAGCATCTCAAGTGCCCTATCTTCGATGGCAAAAACTATAATCTATGGAAAAATATGATGACTCATTACATCAAGGGATGTGATTGGGAATGTTGGAAGATCATCCAAACCGGACCAAAGAAAATCTTGGCCGCCGCCGCCAATGGAACAACCTATGAAAAGATGGAAAGCGATTATGTGGAAAGTGACTACAAAATTGCAGAGAAAAATTCTAAGGCTATGAGCCTCCTACAGAATGGTATGATAACCTCAGAATTTGATAGATTCTCATCTTGTAGTTCCGCTAAGGAAATATGGGATAGTCTCGAACTTGCCTACGAAGGAACATCCGCAGTCAGGAAACATCGCATAGATTTGCTTATTCAAAGATATGAACTTTTCAATATGGAAAGAATGAATCTATTGATAGCATGTCTGCACGATTTTCTTGTATTATTAATGAACTGCGGAACCTTGGTAGAAAGATCGATTCTGAAGATATCATTCGAAATATTCTCAGGAGTCTCACCAAAAAGTTGCAACCAAAGGTCACAGCTATAGAAGAAGCAAGAGATCTATCTCAGCTGACCTACCAAGAACTTATTGGATCTCTGATGGCTCATGAGATCATGCTAAATAAAGATGATGACGATTCCAAAGGGAAGGGCGTCGCTTTACAAGCCTCCACAAGCGAAGTAAGCGAAGAAGAACTTGAGGATGAAGTCATGAAACAGTTCTATTCGCAAGACGCTTTAAAAAGGCAGTGTTCAAGGGTAGATACAAAAACCCTAACAACAAAACGTTCGACAAAAAGAAAACTGACTCCAAACAAACATTCTTTAAAAAGGGATGTTTTAAGTGTGGTCAACAAGATCATATGATCAAGGATTGTCCAAGCTGGGACAAAATCAAAGACAAGTCAAAAAGAGAAAAGACCAAAATGGAGTTCAAGAAAGTAATGCTTGCATCTTGCTGGGGAGAATTAGAATCTGAGGATGACGAGGACTCCGAAGAAGAAGAGGTAGCACACCTGTGCCTAAGCAACGTCAGCCTAGATCTAATCTCAAACGACAATGATGAAGATGATGCATCTAATATGTGTCTCCTTGGAGAATCCGACTCAGACGACGACGACGAAGAGTGGATGCTCAAGACATATGACAGACGACGTAAATTTATTCCAAACCCTAAAACCCTTTGACGGAGGTAAAGTTACCTTTGGAGATAACAAAAAGGGAAAGATCATCGGAATTGGTAAGATAGGTATTTCATCTTCTCATACTATAAATGATGTATACCTTGTAAGTGGTCTTAAACACAATCTCATCAGTATATCTCAATTATGCGACAAAGGAAACAAAGTGGTTTTTCATTCAGATATATGTCGTATAATCTTAGAAGGCACCAGTAAAGTAATACTTGAAGGTCACAGGATGAAAAACGTTGATATGATTGATTTAAATGCTGTACCTACTGATTCTCTATCATGCATGAAAGTTACGTTAGATGATCCATGTCTATGGCACAAGAGATTTGGTCATATTAGCTCACCTATTCTAAGTAAGCTGAAAAGATGAGACTTGGTCGAAGGTCTTCCAAAGATCAAATTTGATCAAGAAAAGATGTGTGACACATGTGCACGATGTAAACACGTTAGATCATCCTTTAAGCCAAAAAGAGTGGTAAGCACAGAACAAGCTCTTGAACTAGTACACATGGATCTATGTGGCCCCATGAAGGTAAGAAGCAGAGGTGGTTCCAGGTACGTTTTCGTTCTAGTTGATGATTACTCTAGATTTGTTTGGCCAATCTTTCTTCACTCTAAAGACGAAACATTCGATGAATTTGTTAGTCTCATGAAACTTGTCCAAAACAAATATAAATCAAACCTAGTAACAATTCGTACTGACCATGGAACTGAGTTTGACAATCATGCTTTTATTGAGTTCTGTAAAACCAATGTTGTTGGACATAACTTCTCGGCCCCTAGAACCCCACAACAAAATGGAGTCGTAGAATGAATGAACCGAACCCTAGAAGACATGGCTAGAACAATGCTTCTTTGTAGTGGCCTACCTAGAAACTTTTGGGCTGAGGTTATCAGTACAGCTTGCTATATCCATAACCGTGCTATGATTAGACCTATCCTTAAAAAGACACCTTATGAACTTTTTCGAGGTCATAAACCAAACATATCTCATTTAAGATGTTTTGGAAGTAAATGTTTTGTTCATAACAATGGTAAAAACAGATTAAGCAAATTCGACCCTAGAAGTGATGAAGCAATCTTTATAGGATATTCAGATCATAGTAAAGCCTACAAAGTTTTCAACAAACGTACTTTATGCATAGAGGAAAGTATTCATGTTATCTTTGATGAAAACAATGTCTTCGATAAGCCATTACAGGATATAGAGGAAAACCTAGACGAACCTGATTTCAGGTTATCAAGGGAAGATCCTCCTGAAATGCAAATTGAAGAAGGAGAACCTCAAGGAACTCATGATGAACTCAACTTGGGAGAAAATGGTGCGAGAGATGAAGCTACAGTTGATGATACTGTAGATAACTCTCAAACCAACGACTTGGAACCCAGAGTTACAGCTAATGAAGCTATAACTTTGAATCAAAACCAAAGGGAAGAGGCCAGAGTTATACCTGACCCTACTATAAACCCAGGTTTGGATTTAGGGGGAACAAGTCAAGATCCCGAGTCAAGTTCAGGTAATGCAAATAATCAATCAAGGAATTGGAGATACAAAGGCTCTCATCCTTTGGACAATGTCATAGGTAGCCTGACAGATGGAGTTCAAACTCGAAGGAGCTTAAATAACTTTTGCTCATTCTACTCCTTTCTCTCCACCATTGAACCTTCAAATATCAAGGAAGCCCTCGCAGATCCAGACTGGATAGTTGCCATGCAAGAAGAACTCCAGCAATTTGAAAGAAACAAAGTTTGGCATCTTGTTCCTCGACCTAAAGACAGATCTGTCATTAGAACTAGATGGGTATTCAGAAACAAATTGGATGACACTGGAGTCATTGTGCGAAACAAGGCCAGACTAGTGGTTCAAGGATACAACCAACAGGAAGGGATCGATTATGACGAAACCTTTGCTCCTGTTGCTCGTCTTGAGGCAATAAGACTACTCATTGCATTTGCAGCACACAAGGGAATGAAGCTTTTTCAGATGGACGTTAAGACTGCCTTTCTTAATGGCTATCTCCAAGAGGAAGTATTTGTTGAACAACCTCCTGGATTTCCTGACAGCAAACTCAAGGATCATGTATTCAAATTAGACAAAGCTCTTTATGGCCTAAAACAAGCTCCTAGGGCATGGTACGACAGATTATCAAAGTTCCTATTGGAGAGTGGATTCAAGAGAGGGTCTGTGGATAAAACCCTTTTTCTTAAAAGCGAGAACTCAGATCTATTAGTCGTTCAGATCTATGTTGACGATATTATTTTTGGCTCAACTAATAAAAAGTTGTGCAAGTACTTCTCTGAGTTGATGACTTCTGAGTTCGAGATGAGTATGATGGGAGAACTAAAGTTCTTCGTTGGACTTCAAATACAACAAACTGAAGAAGGAATCAAAGTTCATCAACAAAAATACGTCAAGGAGTTGCTAAAGAAATTCGGAATGGAAACCTCTCATGCAATGTCTACTCCATTGGTCACAGATAAAAAGTTAACCAAAGACGAAGATGGTAAGTCCGTAGATGAAAAAATTTACCGAGGTATGATTGACTCACTTCTTTATCTTACAGCAAGTCGTCCAGATATAATGTTTAGTGTCTGTGTTTGTGCGAGATTCCAATCTGCACCAAAAGAATCGCACATGATTGCGGTTAAGAGAATATTAAGATACCTAATTGGAACCTCAAAATTATATCTATGGTATCCTATGGACTGTAACTTTAATCTAGTAGGATATTTAGATGCGGATTATGCAGGATGCTCCTTAGACAGAAAAAGTACCTCCGGACTTGCTACCTTTGTAGGTCCTTGTATTATATCTTGGGGATCCAAGAAACAAAATTATGTCGCTCTCTCAACTGCTGAAGCAGAATACATTGCAGCCGCACTGGTATGTTCTCAACTCTTATGGTTAAAGCAACAATTACATGATTATGGTGTTGATGTTGGATGTGTGCCTATTTTATGTGATAATACGAGTGCTATTATTATCTCTAAACACCCAGCCCAACACTCGAGAACTATACATATTGAAATTAGACATCACTTTCTAAGAGACCATGTTGAAAAGAAAAATATAAAACTGGAATTTTGTAGTACGGAAAAACAATGGGCAGATATCTTCACTAAACCATTGGCTAGAGAACGCTTTGAGACTTTGCGATTGGAATTTGGTTTAATCGATGGCACCTAATCAAATCTTAAAAGCAAAAATAACCCAATGATTGACTAAGGTTTAGATGAGATTATATGACTGTGTCCGTATACTCCGCTGCATGTGTATGTATGTACTCGACGAAAATTTTGTGATCATATTTATATTATATAATTCACATATGAATGTGTGCACAACCGACTCTCAAAATAATAATATGTCATATATTATAACCCAAATATACACTTTACATATAATACATAATATTATACAAATATATATTAATAAAACTAAAAAGGAAAATAAACTACAAAAACTTACCTCAAATAAACACACAAACCGTGTGTGATGACCCCACCTGCCACGACCCAAAACCACCTAGCCCCACACATAACTGCCACGTGACCCCCCCTACTCCCCTAGCTTTTGACTTTAACCAACACCCATTATTACCTCAACTCCCTCAAACTTACCTCCCTTACTTCCTTTATTACCGTCCACCATCCCAAACTCCATTAAAATCCTAAATAAACCCAAACCTCCACAAAACCAAACCTCCATTAAAATTCGTTCAAACCTCCACCACAACTCAACTAAAACAACAACCACTTTTACCCAAAACACGATGCCTCCCTCACGTGCAACCCGCTCTCACAACAAGAAACCAACACCACCTTCACCGACCCATCACCACCACCCTCTCCGACACCTATCGCCACCGCCGCTCCAACACCAGACCAAAGCAAACGTCGAAAGCTCAACCGTGTCGCTTCCTCGAATTCCGACGACATGCAAGAACTCGATTCCCAGATTCCTCGTCCTCTGTTTCGAGACTACTCTGTCGATGCTACTCGTGAAGGATTAGAGAAAGTCCGGATGACAAAAACTGAAGGTATGTTAATCGAACGAGTTTTACCCTATTCTATTCATGCGGGTCGTTATTATCCTAAATCATGGGTGAATGGGTCTAAGTCTTTGGGATTCTTTAAAGATTTTCTGAAATTTCAAGGATGGGAATACATTAGTGACTTTTCGGGTTTAATATTTCCCATAGAATTGGTTCAGTTCTTTGCTTCGGTTAAGGATTGTGATGACGGGGTAAGGGGTGTTGTTAATGGTAGGGATGTTGTCATAACTAAGTCCGAAATCTGTGAAATTTTCCAACTTAATCAAGAAGGCATAATTCTTGATCCCAAAAAGGAATGGGGTGTCGTGTCCAAAGATCAGAAAATGATAATCAAGAAGTACTTTGATGAAAACGCTACTGAAGTCACTCCTCTGCTCACCGTCTCGTTTAACCCCAAATTGAAATTTTTCTTGAATTTTTTGTGGAACACCGTGTTACCACGAAGAGGTGGTAGGGATAAACTTGCTAGTGTTGAGGCTGTTGTGTTGTTCAGTTGGTTAGAAGGTCAGAAAGTCGATTTGGCATCTCTTATATGCCACAAGATTTGCCAAGTTTCTAGTGTTATTGTCAAAGAAAAGTTTTGCTCAACAATTGACATTCCATACGGAATGTGGGTGTCCGAGATGTTGTTAAAGAAAGGGGTCGTGGATGACTCTAGTTTTGGTATTAAACCTCGTGATCGGATCTGTGATAAGGTATTGAAATTAATGGGTATTTGTTTCGAGGGGATTGATCTTACCTTTGGAAAGAATGTAGGACCGGAGCCCTCGACTACTCCCCCCACCTTCGTTTGCCGGTCTTGAGGCTAAGGTTGATCAAATTCTTGGGTTATGTGAAGTGAAAAGAGAGAAAGCAGAGGCAGGGGGTAGTAGTGCTACGGGAAGTCGTGGGTTCGAGACTGAGTTAAAGGAGTGGATGATAAGGGTTGACAAACACCTCGGTAAAGTGGGTTCGGATGTATCGGTCATGTGCTCAGAATTGCTCGTCATCAATGATCGTCTTTCGTTCCTCACGTCCCAAGGTGGTGCTATGGTCCGCGATCATGGTCTATTACGCGAGGATGCTTTTCAGGCCCTAGAGGCCGTCAAAGCCCTTTCCCTCAAGGTCCTTAATTTCGAGCTAGCACTTAACGCTCAAGGCCGCAACGTGAGTAGTTGCCTGGATCGCTTGGACACTCTTGAATTTCGTACCCGACCCGAATATGTGAGCCCCTATGCCAAGACACCCGCATCCAGTTCTCGCTCCTGATTTCTTTCATCCGTCTCTGTTTTCGAATTTGAAGTCGTTTTGGTGTTGTTGTGATTAAGTCCTGGGTTGGACTTTTAAAACTCTTTTGACTGAGGCCCACTTCTTATCCTGGCCCATTGGAATCCGAGGCCTTGCTCCTTTTTGCCTCCCTCGGATTTCTTAATCCTACTTTGCCCCAAACTTAATCCTCTTTTGATGTGGCCCAATCTCTTTGTTATCTTTTGCCTTGGCCCATTCTGACTTAAACTTAGCCGGCCTTAATTTTCTAAACACTATTGTTAATATTCGGCCCATTGGCACTAGTATAATTCGGTTGGTTGTGTATATTTTTACATTAGTATGTGTTTGTGTGATATTTTCTATGTTCATATATTTCGACTCGTTTTACATGCTTGCTTATGTTTCGTCGTATATTATTCTAGTCGTTTTATGTCGTTATTCTCATCTTTTCGATGATGTCAAGAGGGGGAAAAATACGACTTAGATTAGAATCTGCCTAAGCTTGCTCCTTGTCGTAATTCATTGTCTCTTAGGGTCCTTAAAGGATATGGGATAGATAGAAGATAGAAACCCTAAGTGACTCTTTGCTATAAATGACCATTATTATATTGAGGGGGAACAAACACTTAGTCACAAATCTAAGAAAGACTTGCCATCATCAAAAAGGGGGAATTTGTTGAACCATATATTCAAATATGTATATTAAGTATATATGTCTATGTTTTGATAATGACAAGTTAAGCTATGTATATATTATATACCCGTACGTTTAATAGTGTGTTAAGTGTACAAAATATTAGTAACAAGATCTAATCAATCTACTATAAAAGATTCAAGTATGTTAGTCAAAGGATTGACTAAATCGAAGATTGAAAGAAGATCACAAGCGTGCCTAATGAACTAAAGTTATACATATCGACTATAGCTTTAGTACGAGATTGGTTCAAGTTATAGCTCATAGCTATAACTCTATATTATGAAGAAATGATCGAGATATATATGTGATTGGTTGAAACGATTTTAGTTTCCAAAATCGTCCTGGACAATTAATGTTTAATTGGTATTCTATTTTTAGAATATGGAATTATTAATCTTAATAGGTTTATATAAAATATCTTTTGGTTTAATAGGAATAAATAATTTTCTTATGAGTTAATTATTTATTACTAAATAAACTAAGGATTTTTATATAATCATAATTGTCAAATAATATAATTTAAATATGGTTTGATACGACTTTGGGAAACGTGTATCATGTCACGTTCCTTATTTCGTATAGGATTAATTTAAGTAAATATTATGTATTTACTTAATATCCTAAACAAACTTGATTATATTATGATAACATAATTTATTATCTTTGACATAATTTAGGAAGTTGTTTTAATAAGGTTACTATTTATTTATTATATAAAGATCTTTTCTAAACATGAATTAGAAAATTGATTTCTTATATAATACTTATAGTATATTATTAAATCTTTCCTAAATATATTAAGATTAGATTTATGGTAAATATTACTAAAAGACTAGTATTCTAGTTTAAGTAATATTCCTAAATCATCTAGGGTTTTAATTACCTAGATATGATTCTATATAAATAGACTACTTATGATGCATTAAAAAATGCGACATACACACATATATTCACGCATATCAAAGAACAAAACCGCCGTTCATTACTCTTAAAGATTCAAGCTTATCATTGTCATATCCGATTCAAGATTCAAGTGCTCAAGCATTGATCTTACTCATTCAAGATTTTGACATCAAGTAACATCGAAGACTTTATCTTATTTACGTAAGATAGATCGAGTATTTAGCGGTACTCATTGTAAGGCAAGTATTTAACGATATTTGTCATAGCTAGATATTTAACGGTATCTAGATAGAGTTGCGACTAACATCAAAGTTGCACGAGTAGGGTTGATAAAATTGTAATCCAGAGTTGGTACTAATTTTATTAATCGAGAATAGTGGACGTAGGTTTCAACTTGTGAAACTGAACCACTTCAAAAATACCGTGTCTCTTTATTATTTGTTCTACTCAACGATCATCATACAACCATACACACATCGAAGAAGATTTCGAAAAAGAAGGCATACTCAATTCAACCCCCCCTTCTTGAGTATATTATTTCAATAGACTCTTCAAACACTTTATAAATAGCTTATTTTGGCACATGACGATAAAAAAATACTTAATTTAGCGTTTTAATTATATTGTAAGTACACTATTTATACAATATATTTTTCACTGATTACGGAGTCAATTTGTTAATTTTTATATTCCAAAATAACTGTAATATTTTAGACGTTGAAAAAATTCTACTTATTAAATTCTACGTATAAATTATTATAGCCAAAAGAAAGGTTAAAAGTGTATTAGAAGCTATTAGCTTCACATAATAATTTTACCTTTTAACATTTTTTTAGAGTGTGAAATATAATAATAATTAAAATATTTTAGTTTTTAGATAAATACTTTGTAAATAGCTTATCTTTACACGCAAGTACGCAACGCTAAAAAATTATTGTAATAATAAACTTTAAATTATATTGTATAGATAAATGTATATAATTTAATCATTATAGCAAAACAAAATAGTTGCATGATGTAAATTTAAAGTGATGTGTTTTTTTTTTATTTGAGGATTAACTTATTCTAACAATAAACACATAAATTTTAAATTTAGCATGCATTTTGATTTATTAATTGTTGTTAAATTGATTAAAAATTAAGAGTCTAATCTTTATTCGTTATTATGCTATTTAAAAATTTCGTATGCATTAAATGCTTGTAAATTCATTAGCTTTTTTTATTTTTATAATTGTAATATTTTAGATAAAACGTTGAAAAAATTCTATAAATTATTATAGCCAAAAGAAAGGTTAAAAGTGTGTTAGAAGCTATTAACTTCACATAATAATTTTACCTTTTAACATTTTTTTAGAGTGTGAAATATAAAAATAATTAAAATATTTTAGTTTTTAGATAAATACTTTATAAATAGCTTATCTTTACACGGAAGTACGTAACGCTAAAAAAGTTACTGTAATAATAAACTTTAAATTATATTGTATAGATAAATGTATATAATTTAAATCATTATAGCAAAACAAAATAGTTGCATGATGTAAATTTAAAGTGATGTGTTTTTTTTAATTTGGGGATTAACTTATTCTAACAATAAACACATAAATTTTAAATTTAGCATGCATTTTGATTTATTAATTGTTGTTAAATTTATTAAAAATTAAGAGTCTAAACTTTATTCGTTATTATGCTATTTAAAAACTTCGTATGCATTAAATGCTTGTAAATTCATTTGTTTTTTTTATTTTTTATATTTTAAATAATGATGTTATGGAAAAAAATGATATGCATTTAATGCTTGTAAATTCTTTAGTTTTTTTTTATTTTTTCATTTTTAAATTATGATGATGTGGCTTGCTAGAATTCCTCAAAAGTGAAATGGTGAAATGTGGTGCTTTGTCTAGCCTTTTTATATTATATATAGATATAGATATTGATATTTGTTATTTATTTTGACGATTCGATAGTTTATATTCAATAATTAACTTATCGAATGGTGTTGTTACACCTTATATGTTATAAGTGAAGTGTCGAGTATGGGTAATTAGCTATCGAAATGCGTGATAATGATTGATTATGGGCCTCGAAGCGTGTGCCAACGACTGTATCAGCCCAAACCGACACAACACAAAAACCATAACACCTCACTTCCTCTAAGTCTGCCGACATATAAACCCTATCTAAAAACCTAACCCTAACCTAACAACACCCCTCCCCCTCACGTACACCTACTGCCGCCACCTCCAAGGAACATGAGGGAGTGTTTCACGGTGGTTTAGGGCGGCGTAAGACTGGTCGACAGTGCACAGAAACAGGCACACTCACCAGGTTCCTCGCATTTTTCTATTTTCCACTCGTTTCGAATTGGCCTATTCATCGTGTATATGTGTTTATAGTTGTTGTTCTTAGCATGTTTTTAACCTCTGATGCATAGTAATCAAATATGGACCACATTGGAGTCGTCGTTGACCACCGTTGACCGTTAAATATTGTGTTTAATCGGAGTGTCAGGCTGTTTTACAATCGTTTTCAGATCTCTGTTTTCTGCGTATGTTTTATGTTCATTATTATGGTCGCGTATTAGTGTTTTGGGTCTGAGTCTGGTCATGGCTCATGTGTAATGGTAATGGTGTGTTGTAGGTTGTAGTAGTGGTGGCAAGATGGTGTATGGTGGGCGGAGGAAGCTGTTGTGACAGCGTGTTTAAGAAAACCAGAACAGGGACTCGTGTAGTGTCTGTCGTTTTGGAGAGGTTGTTTCAGGGTGTTTGGGGGCATCGAAGGTTGGTGCTTGGCACCGGGGGATTGTGGGTGAGGTGAGCGGTTGAGGGCAATGATTGGTGGTGGAGACGGTGGTGTTAGAGGGCGGTTTTGAGCATGTTTTCCGAGGGGCAGAAACATGCTGGTTGTGGTAAGGTGTTGTTGGTGTGGTGTTTGCCACTGTTTTCGAGGGGTGGTATGGGCGAGTCAGGTGTCGGGGTCGGGTCAGTGCGAACGCCAGAGTACAGTGGTGGCAGCCACCACGGTTGGGTGGTGGTACAGGTGTTGAGGGGCTGTCGAAGGGGGTTGTCGAAGAGGGCGGTCAGAACCGTGTAATTTAGTTGTGAGGTCAGGGGTTATACGGGTTCGATAAGGGAATGTTGGGATTATGCGTGTTTGCTAGTAGTTTTATTATTAATATTATTATTATTATTATTATTATTATTACTCTTATTATTGTTTTATATGATTATCATTATTATTGGTTGAATTATTATTATGGTGATTTTATAACTATAGGATAATAATGTTATTAATATTAGTATTATTATTATTAAGTATATTATTGGCAAATGTTATATTGTATATCATGTTTAATAATATTTAAGTTATTATTATTGTTATTATTACTAATCATGTTATTAGCAATTGTTATGGTTGATATTGTTGTTAATGAACATTGTGATTGTTATTAATTACTCATATTGTTGTTGTTGCTAATTTAGTAATATTTGGTCATTTGAATTCCTGCCATATTTAGTCAGTCTATATAAAGTAAGTCTATATTTAGTAAGCTTATAATTGTCTGATGAAGATTGATACGAGTAATGAGATAATGTTAATTGGTACGTAAATGAGTATGTTGATATGTATAATTATAGTGTGTGATAAGTATATCAATTATAAGCATGATGAATGTAATGTTGGTGTATGAATAGAAGTTAATAGTAAGTACTGATTATAGGAACTGAGCTCGAAGTGGAGTATTTCTAGCAGCTGTTCGGCTGTCATTCTGCCATTTGAGGTAGGGGATATATCTGTGGTTGTGTTATGACATGAAGTGTGTATGATGCTTATTACAAGATTGCAATATTTGATATTTAATGTTATTGTGGAATATTTGTTCATTGATAATTGTTGTGGAGAATGGGACTTGTGATATGGGACTTGTGATATGACCATGGAAGGTGCGGTGTGATGGAAGGTGTGGTGTGATGGAAGGTGTGGTGTGATGGAGGTGAAGTGGTTGACTGAATGATATGGAGATGGAGGAAGATGCATTTCTATTGTTGTTTATGTTTCATTTATCTTTCTACTCAACCTCGTGGTTGACCCTGTGTATTCGTGTGACACCTACGATGATCCGGAATGGGGAGTAGATTCTACAGGAAATAGACCGATGAGCTAGGAGCTGGGACGGGAATGTGAGATGCGGACTTGGGACCGACTTAGATCTACATCACATATAGAGTAGTCATCAGTTGTACCTTTTTTTCGTACATGTAGTTTCTGTAACAGCAAAGTTTAAATTCTATCAATTTTATATAATGTATTCTTGGGAGTTTTACTTTGTTATTCACTACCTCGGTCATTCCGAGATGGTAACAGTCCTATTTATTTGAGAATGTCTGGCTAAAGGCTTTTAAATAAATGGGGGTGTTACAAAGTGGCATCAGAGCGAACGATCCTCAGGCCTAAACCAAATGAATGATAATGAACGTAGGAAGAGTCTAATAAAATGAACCCGGAGATGAAACTGATAGGAGCCCCAAAAAGGAACGGGATGAGTTAGGGTCCCCCTCACACCAAACCTGGGTTCTGTCTCGGGAACCCAATGAGAGTAATTGAAGAGTGGGGTAGACTACATCCTGACCTAGTTATATTGTACTAACATTCTTGCAGGAGAAGAATGAGGTAAATGATATGTGAGTTATGATTGATGATGTATGTTGGAAGGATATGTGTGATATGAAAAGTGGATCGATATGGATGATTGAATTGAAATTTTCAGAGTTTGGAGGTGTATTTGTTGAGCAATAGTTAAGGGTGATGTGATCATATGATTTTGGTATTTTGAAATGTTCATACGATTATCGGGTATTTAAATGACTATCGTTATTATACGATATTGATGTTAACTCCTTGTAAGGACGAGTAATTCTTGTTGGGGCTGGTGTCCTTGATAGTTAGTACAATGACTTACTAAATCTCTTAAAGGATCACAAGGGCATACTTCAGTATTATTATCAGTTGATCCACGTTTATCAATAACGGTTGGCTTGCTAGATAAGTTTGACGTTATTGTCATACATATGGCGGTGATCAACTGGTCCCTATACGTCACACCTATAGGACACGTTTGAGAGATGTGAAGGTATGAAAATACAGTCACATCTATGCCGGATACGACTAAACAGTTAGTCAGAGGTATTGACTATTAAATTAGTCAATGAGATGTTGAGATTATCATTTAATACGGATTAAATGATTTTAGCTAATAGGGATTACATGATTAATTCGTATAATTAAATATAAACGGTTATATTTAATTAAATATTAATTTGGCTCATTATACAATATCGTATTTTATCAGACCATTATTAATATATCGACTGTATTAATATCTGATAACATGTGTGCGATTTATAATAAATACCCACGAATTATATTTTAGCAAAACGGGTCGATTCACACATTGGAATAAGGTAAGAGTGGAAAGCCCACTCTTACCCTAATGGGTCGGTCGGCCGAAACTACTACAAAAGGAGAAGACTTCTCCTTTTGTCAGGTTACTGCTTCTTGGATTGTTTTACTGATTAAACACATCTCAAGAAAATTAGGGTTTTGAGAACTGCCTTTTCCCAAAACTCAGATCTCACATCAAAACTCACAAAAGCTCTCCCCATATTGCAAGGCAATTGGAGAGTATTTTTAGCACACGCGGCATCGTCTCAATCAAGTCTTGGGTGTAATTTATAGGAGGGAATTTGCTTTAATTCCTGTTCTTAGGCCATTAGCACAAGGACCAAAGGTTGTATTCTTTTACATGTTTTTAATTATCTTATGACCATAATTCACAACTGTAAAATTTCGTTATAATCCTTCATGTTTAGGGCGAATACATGTTTTATTCCCCACAAGTGGTATCAGAGCCAAGGCCACGAAATTTTTACTTTTGTGTTTTTCATAAGTTTTAATTAAAAATTTTTGAAAATCGTCTTCTGGCGCCGTGTGGGTCGATCGACCTACTTTTGCGGCCGGTCGACCGCCGGCTCCTGCGAGTATTTTCTGTTTCGACAGTTTTCTTTTGTGAGTAATCGATCTTGTTTTCGATTCTTGTTTATATATTGTTAATTAATCGATATTCTTGGCAATATGTGAACCCTTGCTGCTGTTTAAATTGATTTACGCGTTTTGAATCAAAGGTAAAACATGTTTTGATATCAAGTGCAGCAATTTTGCGTTTTCAGAAACTCGGTTTCTTGTTTTGTGGTCGGTCGACCTGATTGATAGGTCGGTCGACCATTCTGCTGTTACAGGAAGTTTTTTTTACTGTCAGGAGGTCGGTCGACCCCATGTTGAGGTCTGTAACAACCCGGATTATAAAATAAAGGAAAAACATAATATAAAAGAATATCAGAGTGTAACTCAATGATAAATGGGTTAAGGTGGCGGAAACACCTTACCCAAACCCGGATCGAAACTCAAAACGAAAACCAAACTAATACATTATTCAAAGGTTCTTAAAAACTTAGAGCAAAGGTCCTAAACAATTTATTAAGCTCTCTTCGCACATTCCCCAAGCGAGCATCAACCAAACAGCGACCACCTGAACAACCTGAGAAGGGGGTCGACAATCAGTCGGGAGTAACTAGATGCTCTCCCAGTCATGTTTACAACAATTGAATGTAACCAACAATCAATAACAATTGAAATGCAAAACAAGTAAACATGTGAGATCATTTATACTCATGAAAGTCCAATCAAACTTACCGTTATCTGAAGACATATTACGACGATCATGTGAGGTTACGACACAACATGACATGAAAGCAAACTTACCATACCATGATATTCTCGACACCAGACGAATGAAACCAAACGAACTTAGACCATATGCGACCACTAGACCATGAACATTGACAACCCGAAATAGCACACGATCTAAAGCACACAAGGCACAAAGCTAGCATCAAAGCATAGCGAAAATGGTGACACGCAATCCATCGCAACCGAAGGCACAAAGCTATCATTAAAGCATAGCGAATAGAGCGAACGCCCGTTAGAGCGTATAACCACTGCCTCTAACTTGCCAGAGCGTATAACCACTGCCTCTAGCTGACGGAGCGTATAACCACTGCCTCCATCGGTGTGGAGCATATAACCACTGCCTCTAACTTGCCAGAGCGTATAAACACTCATAAACACCATTACATCTCACATACTAAAACATCAAAGTTTCCTCACTTTCACCAAGCTCACTCAAAACCATTAAGTAGTACACTCATCAATGTGTACTCTTTCATCTCATGAACCATCTAACTTCTAGTCCTCGTATTCCAAACATTACTCCACCACCATTAACGTCATATATGACCTCTCATAAATTTATTACTATTTCTCTAAGTCCAACAAACTTTCAACAAACACTTCAATTATAGTTTGCGTTCACCACAAAATCTGGCATGCATTGACCAAAACCTCAAACAGATAATCTCAAAGCCATGAAACTCTTCCAAATAAACAAACCCTTCTATTCACGAGTGCCATTAAAATTATTGCTACCATAATTTCCTCAAAGTTGGTAGTGCTTACTTTCATATACACTCTTAACCTCAAAAGGCTTAATATAAACTCTCGATAATTCTCAATATATGTCTAGTATCCAAAGTCATCAATCTCAAACCTCAATCTCACCACCTCATCATCGGTCGCACTCGCAAAATCTAAATCATTCTCTTTTGGACACTTATCATCAATAACTTATTTCCATCAAAGCATAACAACATCATCATACGAAACTTATCCTCCATGCTCATATAAAACTAAGCTTATAACCTCAATTCATAGTTACGGCCTACCATCCATGAACATCATCTCAACATTAAGAATCCACCAAAAAAAACTGTATAAAGCTATGTCCATCAATCTAATAACATCCTCAAACTTTCAAACCTTTTATAAGACCTTTAATACTCTTTCTCCAAAACTTTATATGTCATACAAATACATAATCTCATTCACAAATGTCACTATGCTCTCAACCTCCAAAAGTCAAACATCAAACTCAAAGATCTAACATTACTCCCAAAAGGATTCAAGCTTTCACTACGAGTTGATCACAAGTAGCTCTAAACATATTTCAAACATTTTCAAGTTACCATAAACGAATAAATAACTTGTAAACCAAAACAAAATATGTTCGCGCAATACTACGAAGCAAAAGAAAACATAGTTTTCGAAAGTATAAGCTCAATGAGAAATCAATGTAAAGAGGATAATTACAAAACTTCAAAGAAGAAGGAACTGGAGTTCAAATAGATAACAAATAGAGAGTAACAATAGACAAAGTAGGCAGAGAACAAAAATAAATAGAAACTTTTGGACTATAGGCTCAAATAGAAGAGGTATGGTCGACACGTGCAAGGATGACAAGAATGGAAGACTCCAAAAACAAATTTATAAACACCAAGACGACACATCAAGACAAGATAAATAAAGCACGATAACCAAGGTTTTACAATTCTCGTACAATCATCACTCAGGGTAACAACGTCTCGGAACATCCTTTCATCATGACTCCATAATACCTCAACACCAACAAATATCTATATAACTGCCCTTTTATCATCACTAACTATATTCCTCAAATTATCAACTCTCAAGATCATTATCAACTCTCATGACCATCAACTCTCAAAAACTCCATCTAATCAAATCAATGAATCAATCTGATCCATAGCAATCTCTATAGCCTCAAAAGACGAACACCTCGATCCATTATAATCATTGTCAACATGTTCATTCACTAAGTCAGCGCTCGTACACTTTAACATCAACATCTCACAAGTCCATAGATTACAGTTCGTCTCTCTCTCATCAAATCCTTAAAAGGTACAACCATTAAATATCTCCTCAACGGATAAACCATAAATCTTTCATAACTCATTATAAATCCTCAAAGATTCTTATTCCTCAAATATGATATTCCAATTAAAGACAAGCATAGTCTCCAAAATTCCCAACATGCTCAATCTAAACTCTACGATAACATTCAAACCGTTTCCACCATTCTATCCTCGATCCATAAATAACTCGCATAACTTTTCCCTTAACACAAGATAAAAATCCAAAAATTCCAACCATTAAGAGCATAAGCCTCGATATTCCCAAATCATATCATAAGGTAAAACCACTCATTATGTCTCTCACTTCTTATGAAATTATGAAACCACAATTAACCGTCTTATGCCACATATCATTCACTCATTCTCTATCCTCAAAAAGGAATTCCTCAAGCACATAACGAACTTAACAACCACTTATCCCAAATGAGACTTCATCCTAACAACAACTGTTCCCGAAATCAATTTCATCTCAACAACCTCTAATCCCAAAGTAAACTTCTTCTTAACAACCTCAAATCTCAAATTAACTCCCTCGTTACCAACTCATAAATGCACTTTTCTTTCATACCTGCACATCTCAATCTGCCAAACAATCCTAACTTGATGCCTCAAAAACCATAAGGGAATCAACCTCAAAATCACCTCAAGCACGGATAACACCACTGAGTGATCCAAAAGGATGAAAGTACGATAACAGTAAAGCTCGGGTTATCAAGGAAAAAGTTTTGACCAACATATAACCAAAATGCACGACATGTAAGCCGTAACATGCAAAAGATATTTTCAAAATTGACCATCTTTAAAATCAACAGAGCATGCTCAAAGAAGTTATACATAAACAACACATTATATAAACTGTAGATTTGATAAAATTAATAACGATGAACATTCGGACATAAACAAACAAATATATGAGCAAACATGCAATACACTTAATAACGATGCAAAACCTTAATGTATAACGTACAAATGCATGAACAACACAAATAACACAATTAATAAATATACGAAACATTAACGCATAATAAAACAAGTAGATGAATTATGCATTCAATACATTAAGTAACGATATGAAACATAAAAGACAACAAACAAATACATGAGCAACATATAAAACAATTAACAACTATGCGAAACATTGACGCATAAACAAATAAGCAGATGAACAATACATGTACTATAATTAACAACGATATGAAACATTAAGATGTACACAAACAAGTCCTTAATTGTTTCTACCCCATTTACTCCCACTCATTTACTAAGTCAATATAATTTTAGTCATACACTACGCGAGCGTTGGGAGCGTGTTCGCTCTGATACCAACTGTAACAACCCGGATTATAAAATAAAGGAAAAACATAATATAAAAGAATATCAGAGTGTAACTCAATGATAACTGGGTTAAGGTGGCGGAAACACCTTACCCAAACCCGGATCGATACTCAAAACGAAAACCAAACTAATACATTATTCAAAGGTTCTTAAAAACTTAGAGCAAAGGTCCTAAACAATTTATTAAGCTCTCTTCGCACATTCCCCAAGCGAGCATCAACCAAACAGCGACCACCTGAACAACCTGAGAAGGGGGTCGACAATCAGTCGGGAGTAACTAGATGCTCTCCCAGTCATGTTTACAACAATTGAATGTAACCAACAATCAATAACAATTGAAATGCAAAACAAGTAAACATGTGAGATCATTTATACTCATGAAAGTCCAATCAAACTTACCGTTATCTGAAGACATATTACGACGATCATGTGAGGTTACGACACAACATGACATGAAAGCAAACTTACCATACCATGATATTCTCGACACCAGACGAATGAAACCAAACGAACTTAGACCATATGCGACCACTAGACCATGAACATTGACAACCCGAAATAGCACACGATCTAAAGCACACAAGGCACAAAGCTAGCATCAAAGCATAGCGAAAATGGTGACACGCAATCCATCGCAACCGAAGGCACAAAGCTATCATTAAAGCATAGCGAATAGAGCGAACGCCCGTTAGAGCGTATAACCACTGCCTCTAACTTGCCAGAGCGTATAACCACTGCCTCTAGCTGACGGAGCGTATAACCACTGCCTCCATCGGTGTGGAGCGTATAACCACTGCCTCCACGGTACTATGTATAGCGTATAACCACTGCCTATATGCCTAAGACCTGGCCAGACCTCTCGATGCAATAACTGTACACCGAACGACACTCGGGACCCAGAACGTATAACTGACGAATCTGGCCACCCCCGAACATAGACCAAAATAAATCCCACATCAATGGGTGGCGTTAGTTCATTCCGATAGTATATAATTGATACTACCGTCATCTATTCAAACTAGCAAACAACAATGCACAATATAACTGACTGTACTAACATGCGTGAATAACATCACGACTCAAACCAGTAGAACATCATAACAGACTGTCCTAATATCACATGCATAGAAGTATCCAACGACATATGCAAACACAACATTATACAATCATTGAACACAACTCAACATGTGAATCAAGTATAAACAACCAAAGTTATAGTAACTTTAACTATAACATAAGTAATGGATGCGGGGTTATACTAAACTCGACTATAACTTCCACATATGGCTTGAGGTTATAGTAACCTTAGCCAAACCTTGACACGAACCTAAAGTTATACTAGCACCAACCATAACCTTGAGTCATACCTCAGGTTTACGTTAGTCTCAGCTATAACTTTAACTCGTAGTTCAAAGTTATATTAACTTCAGCTATAACTTTGAGTCGTACTCAAGGTTGTACTAGTTTCAGCTATAACCTTGAATCATATTTCCAAGTTTACACATACTTCACTATAACCTTGAGCAACACTCTTATCCATTAGCCGTGTCGCCATCTAGGGTTTTCCTCGCGAACCCTAGTTGTGCGCACGACACCCATAACGACTTATTAACATATTATAATCCACAATTACGATAATAAGACATACATAAATATATGAAAAACAATTAATTCATGACAATAAATAATCAAACATGTACTAATCGTACAAACAATCATTAAATCATATTAATCACATCGATTGGCATAAACACAATTAAAAGAGAAACACCTAGTTACCTTTTTGGCAATTATTGAAAACCTTCATAAAGAATACGACCAACAAAGCCTTGTCTCCAACACATGTCAATAACCCCAAAAATGAACTTTAACGAAAGCGGAAATCCAAATACTTGTGATAGAAATTGTACCAAGCAATCACTCTTTCGAAAACGCTAAAAGGGAAAGAGATCTTCTTTTTTACCCACAAAACAAGAGACCCAAAACGTAGGTCTAAAGGTCCATACAAATAATTCCCAATAAAATATTTTGAATAGATTATATTGTAGAGGTAAGAGCAAGGATTGTGAAAATATAATTTTTGTATGAGATTTGAGGAATGAAAGATATTCAACAATGAAGTCAAAGGGAGAAAAGAGAAGAAAACAACGAAAAGGAGGGAGATGTGAGGCGCGACAACTCACGCACGAAATAGAAGGAGCAGCTTGCTAGCTTGCTTAGGGTTTTCTTTTATAAGGAGATTAACTAATGGGCTTTTGGGTCCATTAGCTCATACAATGGATTATCTGATTACAAATTGGATTGAGCCATATTAAAACGTAAGGAGAACTTGAAATAGAAAAGTAAATATTAAATTAAAATACTTAATTATTGCACGGACGTTTTAACCCATCCAAAAGTAGATCAAAACGAGGAATAATAAAATAGAAAACGGAAGTTATAAATATATATTTTCAAAACCCATTAATAAACTTCGAAATAATTAATTAAATAAAGTACTTTTATAATAAAATATTATTATAAAATACGACTCGGTTTCTTGTTTTGTGGTCGGTCGACCTGATTGATAGGTCGGTCGACCATTCTGCTGTTACAGGAAGTTTTTTTTACTGTCAGGAGGTCGGTCGACCCCATGTTGAGGTCGGTCAACCTCGTCCCTGTAACAGACGTTTTATTTTTCCCGAAATTAACTTGGTTTTTATTTTCCCATGGCCTTAAGTAATATACTGTATACGGAAATAGTATATTATTTTTGTGAAACGGTTCACTCTCGCATGATACATATTATTTTAAAACGGTTTAAGATAATGGATTATAAACTTATTAAAATTAAAGTGGTTAAAGCGGTATAATCACATAATTTTAATCCCGTGAAGGTGGTTTGGTAAAATTTGTTAATCATAATAACAGTATTATGTCATGAATGAATTTTAATTTTAGTTGATGCATTTTATTTATCGTCTTGTTGAATGCCTTTTGAATGCTTTCTATAACGTATTTAATTTTGCAAGCGGTTGTAACTTAGTATGGCCTTAGTAGATTGTGTTACCGTAATGATGGAACACAATCTTGTTTGTAATTTTGAGATCTTGTATCTCCGTTTTGGGTTTTTGCCATGTAATTACTTTTGTATTTAAATTAGAATGTAAATAGGGTTATATTTGTAATTTAAATTAGTAATTTTGTGAAGACCAAAGACGGAGACCGGATGCTCACTCCCGCTGCAAAGACCAAGATGGAACATCAAGCAAGACAAACTTCTAGGGTCCAACGGTGGATTCCAAAGTTGTTTTTATGTTTATTTTGGTAGGATAGGCTACACTAGGACTTTTATTTACGTTTATTGCATTTATTTTATGCTTTCATCGATAATAGCTTGCATCATATTCCGCCTAAAACCAAACCACCTATAACATGCCTGAAAACTGACTCATGTAGAGGTTACGCGTTAGTTTTCTGTGACCATACAGATGTCACATGTCAAATGCAAAGCCATCACATTATTTCATTCATTCACGTATATGCTAGATATTAGTTCACTTAAAATGGATAAATAAAAGTTGATGGGGTCTTCCTCGTATAACCAAAAATTGAGAATAGTCTTTATAAATCAGACTCCCATGAATCCCTTCTTCGTCGGTAGGCATAATATGACCCCTTCTACATCGGGTAAGTGGGAATATATGATTTATTTTATCTCAACATCGTGGTCACTCGATACTATCTAGCGACTGTGATGGACTAATAGATAGGATTTACGGAAATCTATCGACCAAGAGTTCCAACGGTGGAATTAGTCAAGCTGTGGGCTTATCAATATACGGAAATTGAGTCTTGGGATCGTTTATATAATTCTTGAGGGAGATCAATTATATAAATACATGAGTCTACGAGTTTAAATTCAATTTAAAATAGACTTAAATCACAACGATGAGTTGCTTATATGGTTTTGTTTTTATCTTCTTTTCAGTGTAAAACACGATCAATTAAACTGCTGTATAACTAATGGCTGGTGAAGACCCAATGCCAAGTGCCAAGCTAGCACGTGAATCCTGGCTAAAAGCCTTCATGGACTCCATGAATCAGTCTACTAGACTGAGGAATGATGGGTCAAACTTCTCTGACTGGGAGGCAGCACTACGGAATGCTGCCATTGCTGACGGAAAGCTCAAGTACTTAATTGAGCCCATTCCGGCACACCCAGGAACCGGAGCTAGAGCTAACGAAGTTCGCGCTCATAGCGACTTTGTCATGGAAGCGGGTGCGATAAAGAACGTACTCATCTATGCAATGGAATCCAATTTGCAAAGACGCTTCATAACCCATGGTGCAAACAAGATTTTCACCACGCTTACTAACGAATTCTCGAAAGCTCCGAGAATCGTTTCTTATGAGCATACCTGTCGCTTCTTTGAGGCGAAACTCCAGAAGGGCCAAGCTGTTAGCCCACATATTCTCAACATGATTGAGAATATCGAGAAACTGGAGGCCCTAAACTGCAAGATTAGTGAGAACATAATCGTTGATCGAATGCTTCATTCGCTTCATGATGGGTTCACCCTTTTTAGGGCCAACTATTACATGAACGACATGAAGAAGACTCCTCATGAGCTCCACTCCCTTCTCGTACAGACCGAGAAGGATCTGAAATTAAGTGGGAGCGTGAAGCAGGATGTTCTCATGATCTCCAGTAAGGGTAAGGGTAAGGGAAAAGCTAAAGCTCAGGGGACCTAGCGGTAGGTAAGCCCAAGTTTAAGAAGTCAGGATTTGCTAAGAGTGGGCCAGGTGAGTCGAGCAACTCACAGGGCAAGACAAAGAGTAAAGATACTAGCATGGAATGCCACCTTTGCCATAGGACTGGGCATTGGAGGCACACATGCCCCGTGTATCGTGAGGACATTAAGGCAGGCCGCGTTATTCCTGTTGGTATGTCTTCTTCTTCTTCTTTTATTCACATGATTGAGATTAACCATGCAAGTTACGGAACTTGGGTACTAGATACTGGTTGTGGTTCTCATCTATGTAATCATGTGCAGGGCCTCCGAAATCAAGAATCCCTCATCAAGGGTGAGGTTGACCTGCTTGTCGGGAATGGAGCACGTGTTGCTGCAGTCTCGAGAGGAACATACGTGATCCAACTTCCAAGTGGATTCGAGTTATCTTTATATAACTGTTATTATGTTCCTAGTTTATCCAAAAACATTATTTCAGTTTCTGCACTTGACAAACTCGGATTTTCATTTGTAATAGAGAATAATAGCTGTATTTTCTCATTGCACAATATGATTTATGGCAAGGCAGTTTCCATGAATGAAATTTATGTTTTAGATCAAACCACCGAAATATTACATGTGAATAACAAGAGATTAAAGGTTGGTGACAAAGATCAAACTTATCTATGGCATTGTCGTATGGGACATATAAATGAGAAATGCGTAAAACAACTCATACAGAATGGGGCTATCTCGGCCTTTGATTTCGAATCATATGGCACGTGTGAATCATGTCTCATCGGAAAGATGACTCGTATTTCCTTCAAAGGTGTTGGAATGCGCGCTGCCGACCTATTAGGACTCATACATACGGATGTATGTGGCCCTATGTCGATCAACGCACGAGAAGGCTATAGGTATTTCATCACTTTCACGGATGATTTGAGTAGATATGGCTATGTCTACTTGATGAAACATAAAAGTGAATCCTTTGACAAGTTCAAAGAATACCAGAATCGGGTACAGAACCAACTGGGAAGAAAGATTAAAGCACTACGTTCTGACCGTGGTGGTGAGTATCTTTCACACGAGTTTGATCAACACCTTAAAGACTGTGGTATCGTTCTGCAGTTAACTCCACTTGGAACTCCACAATTAAATGGTGTGTCCGAACGGAGAAATCGAACTCTACTTGATATGGTTCGATCCATGATGAGTCACACCGTTGTACCTGAGTCATTATGGGGCTATGCTCTTTTGTCGGCCGCTCTAATACTTAACCGAAGTCCGTCTAAAGCTGTTGATAAGACTCCATACGAATTATGGAAGGGAACGGTCCCTAACTTGTCCTTTATTCGGGTTTGGGGATGCGAGGCTTATGTCAAGTGGAGACACGAGGATAAGCTCGGCCCGCGATCGGTCAAGACATACTTTATAGGCTATCCAAAAGGAACTTTTGGTCATTACTTCTACTCGCCAACCGAACAACGTGTTTTTGTTGCGGCTAGTGCGATGTTCTTAGAGAAAGAATTTCTTGAGAACAAGTCGAGTAATAGAACCTTCGATCTATCGGAGATTCAAGAACCAACTGCCGAGCAACCATTGGAGGAAACAATTCCTTCAACCGAGGCTGCAGTAGTTATTCCTGAGGAACCTAGGAGGTCAGGAAGAGTCTCTATTCCTCCGGACAGATACATTGGTATGGTCGAGAAATATGACATAGATGACGTCTTACTCCTAGAGGGTAATGAACCCTCAATCTATAAAGGTGCCATGACTAGTTCTGACTCAAAGCTATGGCTAGATGCCATGTAATCCGAGATGGACTCTATGTTTGAGAACAACGTGTGGGATCTTGTGGACCTACCTGCAAAGGTACGTCCCCTTCAATACAAATGGCTTTACAAGATAAAGCATGCCGTGGAAGGACAACAAGATATCCACAAGGCAAGACTAGTTGCTAAAGGTTTTACTCAAGTGCCAGGCTTGCACTACGATGAGATCTTTGCACCCGTAGTCATGCTACGTTCCATTCGGATTATCTTAACGATCGCCGCATTTCACGATTATGAAATCTGGCAAATGGATGTTAAAACCGCCTTCTTAAACGGTTATTTGGAGGAAGAGTTGTACATGGTACAACCCGAGGGTTTTATTGATCCAGTACATCCTAAGAAGGTCTGCAAGCTTAAGCGTTCCATCTATGGACTTAAGCAAGCATCGCGGAGTTGGAATCATCGCTTCGACCAAGTGATAAAAGAGAATGGGTTCATTCGATCAGTCGAGGAACCATGTGTCTATATCAAGTCGAGTGGGAGTAAGATTGTCTTCCTAGTACTGTATGTCGATGACATACTCTTGATTGGGAATGACATACCTCTCCTTTCTTCGGTTAAAGCATGGTTGAAAACACATTTCCAGATGAAAGATCTGGGAGAGGCACAAAGAATTTTGGGCATCCGTATCTACAGGGATAGATCACGACGGATGTTGTCTCTCAGTCATGAATCTTACACAGATAAGATTCTAGAGAGATTCAGCATGACGAACTCCAAGAAAGGGTTCCTTCCTATGACTACTGGGCTTCACTTGAGCAAGACTCAAGAAGCTAAGACATTGGAAGAGAAAGAGCGCATGAGTCGGATTCCTTATGCTTCGGCTATAGGATCGATCATGTATGCCATGATATGCACACGTCCAGACGTTGCATATGCATTGAGTATGACAAGTCGATTTCAAGCTCATCCAGGTGAACAACACTGGATGGCCGTGAAAAACATTCTTAAGTACCTACGGAGGACTAAAGATTGGGGATTGACTTACGGAGGCGACTCGACGCTCTGCGCCACGGGTTACACAGATGCTAGCTTCCAAACGGATCGAGACGACTCGAAATCTCAGTCTGGATTCGTTTTTACCCTTAATGGCGCTGCTGTCAGCTGGAAAAGTTCTAAACAGAGTGTTACAGCAGATTCTACCACTGAGTCCGAGTACTATGCTGCCTCGGAAGCAGCTAAGGAAGCAATATGGATGCGTCAATTCTTACAAGGACTCTCGGTAGTGCCTAGTTCGAATGACTCAATCACCGTTTATTGTGACAATAAAGGTGCCATCTTCCAAGCTAAGGAGCATTAGTCTAGCAACAAGGCTAGACATATACAACGGAAAGCTCATCTAATCAGATATTACGTGGAGCAAAAGGAGATTTTCATTGATAAGATCGCTACGGATGGCAACATAGCTGATCCTCTCACGAAAGCATTACCACGTGATAAGCATGAAGGGCACATTCATTCCATGAGAATTAGATGTGTTCCTAAGTTGTAGTACCCTTTTATGATTTCATGTAATAATTCATTTTCTCGTGTACTCTTTTCAACCTCATTGTTATGATATATAATGTTTTGTTTTTCATGTGGAATTGTACGCCAATTTTGAACACCACAAAGTGAACTGAATAACATTACATCGTTTTGGTCCTTGATTACCCACTTGAGCTGATAACTCAGGTAATGATTTTGTGACGTTGTTTGATGGTGGGTTCAACGAGCCATAAGTCAAACAGTTGACTGACCAATCACAAAGGCGAGTTATACGGATATCTCGTAGGACACCCCGTGACAACGTTATGGAGTCCTAAATGTTTTATAACATTGGGTGCCAGGTCGTGGATAGGATCTCCATAGTGTTCCTTAGAGTCGAGTCTTTTGACTTTCAACTGTCTCTTGAGAGTAAGGCAGATTTTGGGTAACTTTGGTTTCTTTCCCACGGTCTTCCGTAACAGGGGCCAAGAGGATTCTTTCTGGGTTATTTCATGCTGCGCTTAGATCTGCAGGATTCGAGTTGAGGGAAATATCCAAACCCTTATCAGGATTTTATCATTTCTCAGGGCCACTCGAGGAGTAGTAACTGAAATGCATGGCCATGCTCGAATATAGATTCGTTTTATTAGTTAAGTTACTCTCTAGTCGGGGAAACCACTCTTGATACAGATCGCTTGTGAGATACGACCTTTGCGAATGCGGATTTGCAAATTGTCTTACATTGAGTGGGAGAAATTTTAAAAGGATATGAGAATCGGTTATCGCACCTACACTTGTACGGACAAGTGGGAGTTTGTTGGAGCTTGTGTCCTCCACATGTAGTGTGATAACGTCATTGCACATACCCTTGTACGGACAAGTGGGAGATTGTTGGGGCTGGTGTCCTTGACAGTTAGTACAATGACTTACTAAATCTCTTAAAGGATCACAAGGGCATACTTCAGTATTATTATCAGTTGATCCACGTTTATCAATAACGGTTGGATTGCTAGATAAGTTTGACGTTATTGTCATACGGATGGCGGTGATCAACTGGTCCCTATACGTCACACCTATAGGACACGTTTGAGAGATGTGAAGGTATGAAAATACAGTCACATCTATGCCGGATACGACTAAACAGTTAGTCAGAGGTATTGACTATTAAATTAGTCAATGAGATGTTGAGATTACCATTAGCACAAGGACCAAAGGTTGTATTCTTTTTCATGTTTTTAATTATCTTATGACCATAATTCACAACTGTAAAATTTCGTTATAATCCTTCATGTTTAGGACGAATACATGTTTTATTCCCCACAATTCTATTGATCCTATCATATGTTATGGTAACCTATGTCTAGTGATATGCGGAATGTGTTTTCCTAAGCCATGAATGCATATAGTTATGTGTCGCATATATCGTATTTAAAATTTTATGCCTACGCATTTAAATTCGTTATGAAGTTAGGCATCAATAAGGGATACGTAGTAGTCCCTAGTTTATATTTCCATACTTGGATAAGTTGTGATTGTGCGGTGGGAGAAACTAATTTATTTTGATACACATGTATAACTATCAAGCTATTTAGTTGATCCTATTTTCAGTTTCGAAACCTTTACTGTGTTTTAGATGACAACTACAATTGAAATGAGGAATGAATGTTAATATGGTACAGACTGATGTCTATGCTCCAAATGATTGTCAATGTGTTTTGGTATAAGAAGGTTGAGTTTGGATGTAGTAATGTGTAATTGCAAAGGAACCAAAAATTTCAATAAATTTTCAGAATGTTACCTGGTTTGTATGGGCTGTCATTTTATATGTGTTCCATATTTGAGCATGACAATTTTATGTATGATAACCTTCTGAGTTGGTTTTACAATGCTTTTGGTTTCACGTTAATAGGAGTTATATTTTTGAGAGAAATAAATCTTTTAGTTGACAGTGGTCAGATTGTTATTGCACGGTTCTGTTTTGACCCATGTTTTTGTAAATGAAGTCATTTAAAACGTGTTTACCTTTTATGTATAATTCCAACTCCACTGTTTAGAATATTCGTTCACGTTTCCAAAATGATAAGTTATGTAAAATCTTATCGAGTCGTTGTTTAATTGTGATTTTTGCAAGTTGTCCAATTTTCCGATGAATTGCTGTAAAGTTCCTGTCCAAACCATTTAAGTTGTCGAAATTGTTATAAATGATTCCCTTGAGATATGCATCTGCTTTTGTTTCCTATGATTAGTTAATTCATTATATTTTCTAAAAACTATAATAGCTCGCAAGATAGCTAAGTGGATATGTAATTATGATTTGTGTAAATTGCTGCATAATGTTTAATTGGTGAAATTGTGAGTTATGTAAGTTTCATATAAAGGTTTAATCAAATGTGAATTATGTGATGTGACCATGTGATATCCTGATATGGCATTAGTAACATGACTAGTAGGCATATGATATGAATATTGACCTTACTTTATGATAACGTCATCTTGCTTATTTCTATATAAAATAGTTTCAATTATACTGACGCTCTTACTTCCTAGTGATATGACCTCAAAATAATGATGTGATGTTCGTATGTGATGTTAAAATCATATTTATCAGAGAAGAGTCTTGACAAGTGGTAGAATGAAATTGGACTCGTAAGCTTATTAGCATGATATAACAATTTAATTGTTATAAGTAATGGTGATCATTTTGAACAATGTTAATCGTGTTGATGTTCTTTAATATATTTATGGTATATCGTTGTCTAGTTCACTGAGATAATAACCTTTATAACACCCTCATGTATATTGTTATGTCACAAACTGAATTGCATTTGCTATGTTTAAAAATCTGATCATACTAAATTGAGTTATTAATTAGTTGGCATGATGAGTTTTATAGAAGTACCAGTGTTGTGAATCCGTCTACTATTAGCATTAAATATTCATGATTCATGAGCAACAATTTACGAGAACAATGTTTTAGTGAAGAGGAGTCAGAATGTCTTTGTGCAGTTTTAAGTCCGATCTGTAGTTGCAAAGTAGCCCTTTGATTGTGTTTATAATTGTCACAAACTACCACTTCAGCGTTTCAAAAGTTTTCCAAAGGTTTTCAAAATGGCGATCCTTGACAAAGTTTGATGTTTTGATAAGTATGTCAATTGGTTGCAATATTAGGAATTCTTGTAGCTACGTTTTGATGAAATCCTGCACGGATATTTAGTTACTGCGCATTATATAAACCTCTTAATTTACACGTTACATATGTTAACAGTTTCATGATAAATGATGTAATGTGAGGGGATGGAAAATGTACTTAAGTGATTTTAACTTATTAATATCCAAGAGTGTTAAACAGTTTTGCTAGTCTATGATTGGAGTATATCTTGTGAAATATGTCAATGCTCCATGTTTATTTGCGTTAATAAATTTTGCCCTATATCTTTTCTATAATATGATTACGAAAATGAAATGTTTTAATTTGTCAATTACGAACTCTGAGTTTCTTGATTATCTACATTGTTGTGAATATATTGATTTTGTGTTAAAATTTCAATGGTATGTAAGTATTAATTACCCTGATTCTATTTTACTGCGTAACACGATTTCTACCGATTCTAATACTCTTGTTATTGCTCGAGGTTATATGATAACAAGATAATTGCTATGGGTTTCTTACGAATACTTATTTGAGTTGAATATTAGTAATTGTTCTTTTATTTTGATAGTTCATATTTTCTGTTGATAAGATAATTCTTTTGTTTGTGAGATGGGTTGAGTGTGAGGTGGGTATGTTTTTGGTAATTGATTACCTGAGTTATTTATGATGATGTTGTATTGAGATTGAGATTGCAGTTCAGTGTTTTATCAAGTTGTCGCATTCTTTGACCTTGACTTGTGTGGGTGAGTAGCTTAGAGTTTTACTCTCTAAATGTTGAGCAGTTCCTTAATGGAATATCTGATAATATTGATATTGAAATCGAGATGAGAATTGGTCATTGGTACTGAGTTATGAGTTATTTGGCCGTTGTGCCATATTGTGTTTACGGTCCAGTGTGACCTTGGTTATTGAGTTGTATTATGAGTTTGAAATCGATATTGAGATGAAGTATTGATTCGCGGTTTTATTCCGCCAGTTCACTCACCCTTGTCTTTGGTCTTAGGTTCGACGATGATAATACAATACTTGGTTACTTAGAGTAAGATTTTATGAGATAGAGTAATGGGTAAGACGGAGTAATGTACTGGAATTCTTATAATGGGGTTACGGGGACGTAACCATGTTTTAAGGAGGATAGGATTGTAAAATCTTAATGTTTTATGACATGGCTTTTAGTATGTGGTGATTGTTTGAATGAATAAGACATAATCCTGATTACTTCTGTTATACATATTTTGTGTTTTGTGAAGTATCCCTCTAACTTCGTTATACGTTAAACTTTGGGGACAAAGTTTTCTTAACAAGGGTAGAATGTAATATTTCGTGTCTTAAAGTACCTTTATTAGTTTTGGTGTTACATGATGTCACGTTTGGGGTTCGTTACATGGCTGGTGGTCAGATCTTTGACCATGGGATGGTGAACTTCGGGACGAAGTTCATTTTAAGGAGGGAAGACTGTAATACTCCGTATTTTATATTGATATTTGTTATTTATTTTGACGATTCAATAGTTTATATTCAATAATTAACTTATCGAATGGTGTTGTTACACCTTATATGTTATAAGTGAAGTGTCGAGTATGGGTAAATAGCTATCGAAATGCGTGATAATGATTGATTATGGGCCTCGAAGCGTGTGCCAACGGCTGTATCAGCCTAAACCGACACAACACAAAAACCATAAGACCTCACTTCCTCTAAGTCTGCCGACATATAAACCCTATCTAAAAACCTAACCCTAACCTAACAACACCCTTCCCCCTCACGTACACCTACTACCGCCACCTCCAAGGAACAGGAGGGAGTGTTTCACGGTGGTTTAGGGCGGCGTAAGACTGGTCGACAACGCACAAAAACAGGTACACTCACCAGGTTCCTCGCGTTTTTCTATTTTTCCAGTCGTTTCGAATTGGCCTGTTCATCGTGTATATGTGTTTATAGTTGTTGTTCTTAGCATGTTTTTAACCTCTGATGCATAGTAATCAAATATGGACCACAAGGGAGTCGTCGTTGACCACCGTTGACCGTTAAATATATTGTTTAATCGGAGTGTCAGGCTGTTTTACAATCGTTTTCAGATCTCTGTTTTCTGCGTATGTTTTATGTTCATTATTGTGGTCGCGTGTTGGTGTTTTGGGTCTGAGTCTGGTCATGGGTCATGTGTAATGGTAATGGTGTGTTCTAGGTTGTAGTAGTGGTGGCAAGATGGTGTATGGTGGCCGGAGGAGGCTGTTGTGACAGCGTGTTTAAGAAAACCAGAACAGGGACTCGTGTAGTGTCTGTCGTTTTGGAGAGGTTGTTTCAGGGTGTTTGGGGGCATCGAAGGGTGGTGCTTGGCACCAGGGGATTGTGGGTGAGGTGAGGGGTTGAGGGCAGTGATTGGTGGTGGAGACGGTGGTGTTAGAGGGCGGTTTTAAGCATGTTTTCCGAGGGGCAGAAACATGCTGGTTGTGGTAAGGTGTTGCTGGTGTGGTGCTTGCCACTATTTTCGAGGGGTGGTATGGGTGAGTCAGGTGTCGGGGTCGGGTCAGTGCGAACGCCAGAGTACAGTGGTGGCAGCCACCACGATTGGGTGGTGGTACAGGCGTTGAGGGGCTGTCGAATGGGGCTGTTGAAGAGGGCGGTCACAACCGTGTAATTTAGTTGTGAGGTCAGGGGTTATACGGGTTCGATAAGGGAATTTTGGGGTTATGCGTGTTTGCTAGTAGTTTTATTATTATTATTATTATTATTACTCTTATTATTGTTTTTTATGATTATCATTATTATTGGTTGAATTATTATTATGGTGATTTTATAACTATAGGATAATAATGTTATTAATATTATTATTATTATTATTAAGTATATTATTGGCAAATGTTATAATTGTATATCATGTTTAATAATATTTAAGTTATTATTATTACTATTATTACTAATCATGTTATTAGCAATTTTTATGGTTGATATTGTTGTTAATGAACATTGTGATTGTTATTAATTACTCATATTGTTGTTGTTGCTGATTTAGTAATATTTGGTCATTTGAATTCATGCCATATTTAGTAAGTCTATATAAAGTAAGTCTATATTTAGTAAGCTTATAATTGTCTGATGAAGATTGATACGAGTAATGAGATAATGTTAATTGGTACGTAAATGAGTATGTTGATATGTATAATTATAGTGTGTGATAAGTATATCAATTATAAGCATGATGAATGTAATGTTAGTGTATGAATAGAAGTTAATAGTAAGTACTGATTATAAGAACTGAGCTCGAAGTGGAGTATTTCTAGCAGCTGTTCGGCTGTCATTCTGCCATTTGAGGTAGGGGATATATCTGTGGTTGTGTTATGACGTGAAGTGTGTATGATGCTTATTACAAGATTGCAATATTTGATATTTAATGTTATTGTGGAATATTTGTTCATTGATAATTGTTGTGGAGAATGGGACTTTGATATGGGACTTGTGATATGGCCATGGAAGGTGTGGTGTGATGGAAGGTGAAGTGGTTGACTGAATGATATGGAGATGGAGGAAGATGCATTTCTATTGTTGTTTATGTTTCATTTATCTTTCTACTCAACCTCGTGGTTGACCCTGTGTATTCGTGTGACACCTACGATGATCCGGAATGGGGAGTAGATTCTACAGGAAAGAGACAGATGAGCTAGGAGCTGGGACGGGAATGTGAGATGCGGACTTGGGACCGACTTAGATCTACATCACATATAGAGTAGTCATCAGTTGTACCATTTTTTTCGTACATGTAGTTTCTGTAACAGCAAAGTTTAAATTCTATCAATTTTATATAATGTATTCTTGGGAGTTTTACTTTGTTATTCACTACCTCGGTCATTCCGAGATGGTAACAGTCCTATTTATTTGAGAATGTCTGGCTAAAGGCTCTTAAATAAATGGGGCTGTTACAAATAATAATTCCTCTTTATATATATAAATATAGTATGTTTATTATCTTACTTCAATACAAAATTAAAAAGTAAATCACATATCACAAATTTTTTAATAATCTATTTCTATATTATCAGCATCCTCTTCATTTCCCTCTTCTTCATATCTCTCGTCTTCATTTGCGCTTACACCGTCAAATTCATTGCCTCGCCAAATATCTTTGACTATGTTATTTCGCACCTTGTACATAGCTTTCTTACCCTTCTTATCAAACATGAGTGAATATGTTGTCCCTTGAATATTCATGTCATGTCGTATAATAGGTATCCTAAGAGTGTGCATCCGTATAAAATTATGAAGTGTAAAAGTAAAAAAATAATGGACATTTGATACTTAAGTGACATTTGAGTATAACTTTTAACACCTTCCACCTATTTTTCAATTGACCAAATATCATTTCAACTTTCATTCTCAATGATGAATGTCGATAACTAAAATGTTCTAACATACCTTCTGGGGGACTGTGATCAAACTCGGGCATATGACATCTAACATTTGCATTTTTGTCGATAATAGGAGACACTTATCCTATTGTTTGGGTATCCGGAATCCACTAAATAGTATTTTTTCTTTAGATGGATGTGGGAAAACAATAGGCAGTGGAAGTACATCAATAAGTTTTGACTACGATTAGAGATGGTTCCTTAGTAATAGAAAATGCTTTATATATACTAGAACTCATAGACTAAAAGTCCTCGCCCCTGACTTCCATCACTAGAATCTTAATCCAATACTACAAAAATGAAGACAAGACTCAAGCTCTATAGCAGATTATATCACTCAAACGTCCAAAAACAAAATCAGTACGAAGATAAGTTATATCACTCAAGTAGGATTTGAAAGGCATAAAGCGTCAAAACTGATACCCAATATGCAAACAGATAATAACCCAAATCATAAAATATAAACTAAATAAATTACAATAATACTATAAACAAGAATAAAAAAACACACAAAAGAAAAAAACCCTATGGTTGCATGAAGGCGACTGCAGGGCGATCTTTGTCTTCCTTCTAGGGCTTGTTACAGTGCTTCCATGGCTCGATCTAGATCATCTTCACCGAAATCTCAATCTAAATATAGTAACAATAGTCAACCACCAAACAAACAGAGCAGTAGTAACAATAGTGGCACGGGGAGAAAACATGGGCCAGGGGAAGAGGATTTCTTACGTACCAAACCTATGCATGAAGTGAACCCCATTCCGGGGTTATCATTTGTAGATGAAGAGAATCCAGAAGACAATTTTGAATTAGTTACAGTGCGCAAGAAGAAACGCAGTGTTGGTGCTAATGGTGGTGATACAGAGGCTACTCCAAAGCCTGAAACAGAGTAGGATGCGCTTTTTCAATTTACTGCTGAGGATACCAAGGATAAAATAGATTACTGGAGTCAAGCGATATACAGTTTTGTGCTTGGGGCAAACCCTCCATGGAAAGTGTTGAATGGATATGTGCAACGTGTATGGGGGAAACATGGCATAGATAAGGTATCGTTCTTACCTAATGGTGTCTTCATGGTTCGTTTTAAGGACATGAAAGGCAAAGAATCAGTGTTGAATATTGGTTACCATATGTTTGATAACAAACCATTGATAGTGAAGGAATGGCAGAAGAACATTGATCTATTAAAAGAGGTTGTCAAAGTAGTACCAGCGTGGATTAGGATTCATGGCCTTCCCCTTAAATTCTGGGGGAAATGTATTTTTGGAGTAAATGTCCTCCATAGTGTGTGATTATTTGAATAAATCTTTTATAGGATCACACAGGGATACTTAGTATATTAATCAGTTGGTTAACGTTTATCAGTAACGATTGACTCACTAGTAGTTTGACGTTACTGTCATATGATGGCGATAATCAGCTGATCCCTAAAGGTCACACCTATAGGATAGTACTGAGAAATGTGATTATATATTGATATAATTACGTAAATGCTAAACTTAGCTAAATGTAGTTAAGTAGATGATAAACATTTAATAATAATTAGGAGAAATGAATTAAATGTTAATTCTAATAAATATATATAAATATTATATTTATTAATTATATTTTAATATATGATATTTTAGAATAATACAATTGGGTTAATTAATTATAAGATAATTAATTACTGTTCTCCGGGAATTATAATTGTACACCGAAAATTATTAAAATATGTATGATATTTTAAGGAAATTCGGAATAAAGAAACCGACTTAGAATATTATAATATAAGGAGGTTTCCAGAAAACTAACTTAGAATATTATAATATAAGGAGGTTTCCTAATAGAAGTACAATACCAACACAAACCAAAACCCTATAAGAAGGGATTTCGGCCGTGTGGTACAAGGACGAAAAACATAAGTTGTTTTCTCTCTTGTTCTCTTTTATTAGTTTATCATCTTAAAATCCCAAAACAAATCCTCTAAAATATTAATAGTAATTTAGGAGGAGCTTTGAAGAGATCTTTCTCAGTCATCTTGGGTGCAATTTAAGGAGAACTTCTACCTTAAAATTTGGGTTTATATTAGGTTGTTCTTAGGCCGATCTCATATAGGACTAAAGGTTATTTCTATATTCTTGACTGTTTAATTCTTGCAATTGAGGTTTTATTGAATCGTTTTTGATATAATCCTTGACAGTA
Source organism: Silene conica (assembly GCA_029255685.2). Taxonomy (NCBI): domain Eukaryota; kingdom Viridiplantae; phylum Streptophyta; class Magnoliopsida; order Caryophyllales; family Caryophyllaceae; genus Silene; species Silene conica. Next base: position 44,269,102 of record CM055318.2, on the reverse strand, counting down.
TTAATATGATTAATACTTTTATAAGCAGTTTAATAAATTATTTCCTACAAGTGGTGTCAGAGCCATTGTTCAAAATCGTTTTGATAATTAATTGAGAATTAAATCCCACTGCACAAATTTTTTCCACGGTTCAAAATTATTTTTTTTGATGTCTCGGCTGATTTTTTTTTCCGTGATTGTCACGGTTGATGGTTCACGACATTTTTGGGTTTCGTTTTTTTTTATTTTGTTATTTTAATTGTTAAAATAATTATCATATGATGATACTCATAACAATGATATAGATCAATGTTTATTAAAAGTTCAATCAACATAAATTTAGAAGTAGATTGATTTGTTTTAAATTGTTAAGATGAATGAATATTGTTCATATGAATTAAAAGTTAACCTTAATGACAATATTTGGAAATTTTTAAGATCTAATATGATTAGAAATATAACACATAAGTTATGAGATGAGTTTTGTGCTACTATGAGTAATATTAAGAAAGTTGACAAATCAGTAAAGTTTCCAAAATCTATTTCTACCTTGATTATACTATTTAAAGAAATAATATAATATCTTAAAAATATGTTGATGTACATGATATTATTTGATAATATGTGTTATTGTCTAATTTAATAATAAAAAAACGTGTATTTTGGACCGTGAGTTTTATTTTTTCGGCCCTTTCCTTAATTTTGTGATTTGTTGCTTTTGTTATTATTAATATCATATGATGATATTTGTATTAACTAAATTATAAATAAAGATTTATAATTAGAACAAATATATAAAGATAACAAAATAAAAGGGATATTAAAACCGTAAAATTGGATTTTAGGGTTAATTTATTTGTTTTCGTTTTTATTTATATTATGAGATAATATTTATATTAACTAAAGTTATAAAAAGATGTTTTGTAATTGTAACAAATTTTTTTTCGAAAGAAAAGGAAAGAAATGTTAGTGCCTCACGGTCAAACCGTCTTAGCAACTAAATTAGTCATACTAATTTATATACAAAATTAACTCTTTAGTTATATATAATCTTATGCATGCAAATATAAAAACGAAAATGTTATGAATTAAGTCCTTACATACGGTCCAATAATGCTAAGGACGATCCTCCACGGAGCAACCAGTGTAGATTGCCTCCTTTAAATTGCACCCAAGACTTACCCTTAAACACCGAATGTCAACACGGACTAGGTGAATGAACAATCGGTTTACCTTAAACAAGTTCTAATCACATTAGAAACTAACGAGAGATTGTTATACACTATCCTCCGTTTTTATATAATGTTCCCATTTGTTGAATATATGGGTGTAGTATTTTAATAAAATGGGTACATTATATAAAAATGGAGGAAGTATATGATATAATATTAAGAATATTATCAAATAATATTATGAGGATTTTGTATTTTTCTCACACTAAAATTACTTGTGTGTTTCAAAAATTAGAAAGAATAACATTATGTGTGTCTTACACATATAAGGAAATGGGATGGGTGATCTTAGAGTGCCGTGTGGGTTTTGGCCTAGGGAAGGGTTAGAGCTAATTTTTGGCTTACCCAAAATCATAGGCATAAGAGCTAATAATTAGGGTTAAAGGCTATTAACATCATTGTGTTTTTAAAGGTGTATTAAACAATTTAATTAACCCATAACACAAAATCCACACGATGCACTAAGTTGTAAAATGGTCTCCATTTTACAATTATAATTTTATACAATTGTTAAAAATGTAACATCCCATGTGACATAATTTAATTGTATTAATTTAAAATATATTTATCATATAAATACTATTTCTAAATTGATTAAATCATATTTAACAAATTATTTTAGTAATTCGTAATTACCGTCCCAATATATGGTTATTATAATAATCGTCGATACGATATACAACGTTTGTTATAACCACAAACCATTCATATTATGATTTCGATATTTCAAAAAAAAAATATCGATTAATATTTGACAATCGACACATTTCAATTTCAAATATAAATCTTACATTAAGATTCAACCTCCGATTTCTCGATATTCGATTTTAAGGAATTTGATCAATTCGTATCGTATACTATTGATCAACATATGTGTTAAGGGGATTATCCTATAGGTGTGACCTAAAGGGATCAACTAACCACTACCGTCATACGACAGAATATCAAACTCTAGTCAGCCAATCATTACCGATTAATGTTGGTCAGTTGATTATATATAATATTGGATCATCCCTTGCATATTCATATCATAAGATTTGCCAATGAAAATTATCATTGACGTTATCGCACTATTGTTGAGGACACATTTCCCAACAATCTCCCACTTGTCCTCGACAAGTGTGCGTCACCGATTCTCTTGTCCTATTACATCATCTCCCACTCAATGCAAGGTGTCTTGCAGGTCGTACTTGCATTTGATCATATCTTGAGTGGTTTCCTCGATTTGGAGATTTAACTGCTTTGACCGGAATTATCTACCATAGATATCTTCCGAGCGTGGCCACGCATTTTCAGTTAAAATTCTCCTCGAGTGGCCCTGAGATTTAAGATAACCCTGACGAGGGACCGGACAATTCCTATCGTACTGTTCCCTTCGAATAACACAGTCCATCATGACCCAAAAGATGCCCATTTGACCCCTTTAACGGATGATCGTAGAGCAAAAATCAAAGTCAATCTGAAAACTGTACCACCTTGGGCGAACAGTCTCTAGTCTAAGAATCGACTCATGAGAATAATATAGTAGCTTTCGCCACGACCAGGCTACTAATAAAATTTCCTGAACTCTATAAGCGGTCACTTATTGCCCGATAGAGTGTCTCATGCAGTCTGCCTATGTGATCGACTAGTCATCCCATATGACTCTATGACATCTGAACTTGCCATCAATCGCCTCACACTCTAGTCGCTTCGAGACGTCACCTCATACAAGCGACTATGGGATTTGACAAAGTATATAAATGGTGAGTTAACAATAACTCAAACGATAAGAGTGATTGTTATGTCTGAACAGTCAATACGATATTGCTGCTCCACATAAACAATCCTTGATGCTCATACATCAATTTGTACTAATGGTTTGCAATGTGAACATACAATTTATTCACATCTTTTAAACCTACAAATTTCGGTTTCCTTCTGACTCATATTATCTCGAATAATATGATCTTATTCAAGTACATTTCTAGTCCTCATACTAGAATCGAGTCCCCTTGATTGAAGGATGCTCCCAATGTTATCTTATAACTTGTGACATGTTGTTCTTACGTACACAGTCACATTGTACTAGAATCATTTTGTAGTTAACCTAGATCCGATCCATTAGTTCTCCTTGAAAACTCACATCGAAATAAGGTTTTGTTTCAACTTTTGGCATGCTAATCAAGGTCATACGAATCAATATATTCATATCTAGGAGATTCTTTATTCATTGACATGAATGATTTATCCAACCTTGTTAATCAATAAGTGATTATCATTATCATGTAATGAACTCACAATGATTGACCATCATCCTATGATGTTCTTAACATTTATTCAGCTAGAATTGAAAACCTCTTATTCTTTACATTTAAAGATTCACCATTCTCTCTAAATGGTAGGTTCAATTTTCTTAATGACTTTTCTCCCACTGAATTTTGTATCACTATCTTTTAGTTAAATAACTCCCACTATCTTCATAGTGTTTAAGTAATTACTCAATATACATCTTTTCAACTCATTATCAACATTTCATTTATCGTCCTTGTTCCTTTTGAAAACATCAGGACATGATTTCTCCTCTATATTCCTTTAGAACAAGAAATGCTATCATCAAGAGGACGGGAGACGATTTCTCCTTTATTATCTCATAAAAATCAGAAACATAAACTTCATAATGGTGGAAAGTAATCAAGTGATGTAATTTATCAGATCTCGCATCTCCGCTTTGTATTTTATTTATTCTTTATTTTTAGATCAAATGTAAATAGGATTTGCATTGTAATAGCTTAAAATAAAGAAGAAGAAGAAGAAGAAGAAGAAGAAGAAGAAGAAGAGGAGGAGTTTGGTGCGTCCGGGTCTCTATTTCCAGTTTAAATCATGAGACGAAGAACAGTGATCCATGAAGCTTCTAGGGTCCATGTTATTGGATTCCAAGTTGTATTTACTGTTTTTCATAGGATATGCCACACTAGGATTTTATGTTTTATGTTCTTTTCTTCATTGCTTGAATGTTGCATGTCATTATATTCCGCTTACCCTAAACCAAACCACCTACATGCATGTAAAATGACTCATGTAGATTATTTTGCATTTTGACATATGATGTTTTATTTATGCCAGCACTTATTCCTACTCATCTCAAAATAGTTCACTTAAATGAGTTTAAAATAGTGATGAGATCCCACTCTACATAAAATTGAGAAATTAGCCTTTCTAGATCAAACAACTATGAATCCCTTGTTCGTCAGTGGGCATATAAGACATGTTGTTATCTTCATATGGACCTCTTCTACCTCGGGTAAGTAGTGTGGTGTGACCTAGTTGAACTCAACACAATGATTCAATCAAGTTATTGAAGTCATTGTGGACTAATAGATACATTTAAGAAATTTGTCGACTGAGAGTTCTAATGTAGAACCAGATAAAGGGTTAACTCACCAAATTGGGATTTGGGTCTTGGGATACATTATATAATTCTTTGAGTGTAACACCCCAAGAGTATGAGAAGAAAGTTGTCCCACATCGGTAGAATGTGAGGCTTGTGATATGTTTATAATAGCATCCACCCACCACTTAGTAACAAGGCCTTGTGCTTTTGGGCTTAAGTGAGGACAAATAATGGCCCAAAAGTATGCACCCATCTTATTGGGGTTGTGTTACGACCGTGGTGGGTCGGGTTGTTACAAATGGTATCAGAGCGACCCTGCAACCGTGTGGTGAGCCTGTGGTCGGGAGTACCCGGGTCACACACCTAGCGGGGGAGGATTCTGGCCCTGGTTGTGGTCAAGTTTGAGGCACAACGAGGACGTTGTGTTCTTTAAGTGGGGGAGTTTGTAACACCCCAAGAGTATGAGAAGAAAGTTGTCCCACATCGGTAGAATGTGAGGCTTGTGATATGTTTATAATAACATCCACCCACCACTTAGTAACAAGGCCTTGTGCTTTTGGGCTTAAGTGAGGACAAATAATGGCCCAAAAGTATGCACCCATCTTATTGGGGTTGTGTTACGACCGTGGTGGGTCAGGTTGTTACATTGAGTGAGATCGATTAAATTATGTCGTATATCTTTGTTTAAAAAGATTTTAAATTCAATGATTTACTCATGTTTATTATTTTCTCATTTGTAGATCATTTAATATCTGCTATTAAAAATGACTGATGCAAATGCAACTCCGGGCCCTAGCGCCACCCTCACCAGGGAGTCGTGGTTACGCTCCTTTATAGACCACGTCTCCTACAATCAGAACTCCCACCTTAAGAATGATGGGAGTAACTTTACCGATTGGGAGGCAACATTACAGAATGCTGCCATTGCTGATGGTAAATTAAAGTATTTGGTTGAGCCAATGCCGGCTGAACCAACCACTAGGAATGGAGCCCAACGAACTGCATGTGATGACTTCGTTCGTGAAGCTGGTGTGATTAAGAACGTACTTATTTATGCAATGGAAAGCAATTTGCAGCGCCGCTTCATTTCACAAGGTGCACATAAGATTTTTACCACCCTTATCAATGAATTCTCGCAAGCTCCGAGAATCATGAGGTAAGACGCAACAGTTCGCTTCTTCGAAACTAAACTGTCTAAGGGCCAAGCTGTTAGCCCACACATCCTCAAGATGATTAAGAATGTGGAAGTTCTGGAGTCTCTTGGTTGCAAGATTGAGGAGTCGGTCATTGTAGACCGAATCTTACACTCTCTTCATGATGGGTTCACCCAGTTTATGGTGAACTATAACATGAATGTGTAACACCCCCATTTATTTAAGAGCCTATACTAGGACTCCCTAGATAAATAAGGATGTTACCATCTCGGTTTCCCGAGGCAGTAGATACAAAGGAAGATAAACAGTACTTTAAATTGATAAGTTATCTCAAAGAACAAGTTTATACAACTGAATTAAAACAAACTGTCTTGATAAAACAAAAGTACAACTCATAAGTAACTACTATGGTGATCTAGACTCTAGGCAGGTCCGGATCCAAGCTTCTCTCTTCCCCTAGCTCCCATAGTCTCAACACCTGTCAATCTGCTCCCCAATAATTGGTTCATCACAGGTGATCACGAATACACAGGGTCAACCACGAGGTTGAGTAGAGAAAAACCGTAAACAAACCACATTACTATAAATAGAAACTCGATCATCTCCACTCCGAATCACAAGACCCATTATTCTCCACACCAATCACAAGACCCATTATCTCCGCACCAATCACAAGACCCATTATCTCCACACCAATCACAAGACCCATTAACTCCGCACCAATCACAAGACCCATTATCTCCGCACCAATCACAAGACCCATTATCTCCGCACCAATCACAGAATGATATAAACAGCACAATATAGCGATCACATGATATTTATATAACAAACAAGCTTAATATCAAATAAGAACAGATTACACATCATTATATACCAGTATTTCCCCTACCTGAAATAGCAGGAACGCAGACACAATCCGAGATATGCTTAGAAATGTTCCACTCGAAACTCGCTACCTAGACAAGTATACGTAACGAATTAATAACTTACACGAACCCCTTAACTATCATACTTACTATAAATGACAACCTCCCATAAGTGGAAAGTTTCCATAAATAGAAACTTTCCCGATATAGCAACTTTCCAAATATAGTAACTTCTAAATATAACAACTTCCGTTTGAATTTCAAATTATTCTAAGTATACATTACTACCCATATCAAAGTTCCCCATAAATACTCCCAAAACTTAACCCTTAATAAATAATATTTTTACCATTAATAAAAATATTATTACCATAAATAACAAATACATTAATAAAAATAATAATAATAATAACATACTAAATTAACACAACTCAAACTACCCGAAGAAGCACCACGGTTTTAGCTCCACCACTACCACCGCGTACAACCCATTAAACCCCGCCGACAACCACCAACGACCACCCCCACTATGGCTACTACACCACGGACCACCACCAGGATGGCCGACTCCCTCCGGCGAGGTGGACCAGGGACTCAAACATCCCTGATTCCTCACCCTTAACCCGCGACACACCTGAGCAGACCTGCCACGCCACCACCCTCACTCTCCCAGACCACACGAGACCACCACCATTAACACCCCTGTCCCTGAACCATCAGACTGTGGTGGTACCACCGCACCGACCTCCCCCTAGTCATCGGTGGTACCACCCCCAAACCAATCTAACCAAATCGACAAAAGAATACTAACACATAAACCCGACAACCAAACTGAGACTGCTGTAACCAGGGGTGATAAACACCCTTGTCGACACCACCTGTGACTCTTACATCCACCGTGACTAACCCCCTGACCAACCTTCAAACACTAGCAACACAATAACACAAAAACGAACCCAAACCCGACACTCAAACCCCCTTCGAAAAAGTAACAATTATAAGTAAATCTGAACAATTTACAAACGAATTAACACAGGCTGCGCATACCTGTTTTCCGACTTAATTCGAGGGGTTTAGACAGAGTCAAACCACCGTGGAAATCTGACCTTCCTGGAGTGTGGTGCCGGCTGAGCAAAATAGGGTAGGGGTAGTGTTTGTAGATAGGTCAGAAAGTGTGTCGATACCCTACTTATAGGGCGGCAGGGAGGCTATGGATGTGAGGGTTTACTTGTGTTCATAACACAACCGTGGGCTGTTTACACGTTCGAGGCCCATGGCCGTGCTGCAATAGGTCCAGAGTTCGAGCCACACCAACAACCTACTACAATCATTATACTAAGGTGGATAGGTCCCCTTTTCGAGCCCCACCGACGTCCAAGACACTCCACATAAAACGAGTACAAGTAAGCTAGTAACAAACGATTTATAAACCCATCGCTTAACCGTGTAGTCACTATATACGATTAAGATAATATCGTAACTAAAATTCTAGGTATTACAGTCTTCCCCCCTTAAAATGAACTTCGTCCCGAAGTTCAACAAACGTTCAGATGACAAAACAGTCAACTCAAGCGAACTTGGAACACAAAACGTCACAAAAAGGTTCATTTTAAAACACAGAATGTTACATTCCACCTCCCTTAAAGAAAAGTTACGTCCGCGTAACTTACCTCAATCGAACAAATGTGGATAGCGTTCTCTCATGGATGCCTCAGGCTCCCACGTAGCCTCTTCCTGATTATGATGTGTCCACAAGACTTTCACCAAGGACGTCTCCCCATTGCGAGTCTTCCGTACCTTCCTGTCCAGAATCTCTTTCGGAGTCTCAATGTATGCCAACTGCTCGTCCACTTCAATCACCTCGTGTTGAAGCACATGTGATGGATCACTCACATATTTCCTCAACTGAGACACATGGAACACATTATGGACCTTGGATAGGGTTGGAGGTAAAGCTAAGCGATATGCCACTTCTCCAACTCTGTCCAAGATCTCAAATGGCCCAATAAATTTCTGACTCAGTTTGCCACGCTTGCCGAATCTCATCACACCATTCATTGGAGATACCTTCAGCAGAACCTTCTCTCCCGCCTCGAATGAAATCTCACTCCTCTTCAGATCCGCGTAGCTCTTCTGTCTATCCTGAGCGGCCCTCATACGCTGTCGAATAATCTGAACCTGCTCCACCATCTCCTGGATCATATCTGGCCCTAAAGTCACGACATCGGCTCGATCATCCTAACACACAGGACTCCTACACTTCCTCCCATACAAAGCCTCGAAAGGGGCCATCCCTATGCTGGCATGATAGCTGTTATTATAAGAAAACTCGATCAACCCCAGTCGATCCTCCCAAGATCCTCCGAACTCAAGTACACAAGCCCTCAACATATCCTCAAGGGTCTGAATCGTTCTCTCAGTCTGACCGTCAGTAGCTGGGTGGAAGGCAGTACTCATCTTCAATTGGGTACCCAAAGCTGCCTGCAACTCATGCCAAAATCTGGATATAAACCTCGAGTCTCGATCTGAAACAATGTCCTTGGGTACGCCATGCAGTTTGACCACATTCTGAACATATGACTTAGCCAACTCGGCTTTACTCCAGGTATCTTTCATTGGAATAAAGTGAGATGACTTAGTCAAACGATCCACAATCACCCAAATCATGTTGTTGCCCCTCTGAGTCCGAGGCAACCCCACGATAAAATCCATCGAAATGTTCTCCCACTTCCACTTTGGTACATCCAACGGTTGAACTTTCCCTTGAGGTCACTTATGCTCCCCTTTCACTCTCTGACAAGTCAAACACCTCGACACAAACTCTGCGACTTCCTTCTTAATGTTAGGCCACCAGAACGTCTTCTTAAGATCTTTATACAGCTTATCACCCCCTGGGTGAACGGAATATGGAGTAGCATGAGCTTCAGTCAGGATCTTCTTCTTTAGCTCCTCTACATCCGGAATACACCATCGCCCACTGAACCTCAAACTACCATCAGTATTGAACTTGGATGCAGTCTCTCTACCCTCACTCGCCACCATCCTGCACCACTTCTGGATTCTCGCATCATTACCTTGCAACTCCCGAATCTCACCATACAACTCAGGCTCCACTGTCAAGTCACTAAGAGCATCCCCTTTCCGGATCATGAATATTCCCATCTCCCTTAGTTCACCATGCAACCTCACTCTCGATCTACCACATTTGCCTTGCCTTCGTGGTAGACAATCTGCATATCATAATCTCCAATTAACTCTATCCACCTTCTCTGTCGCATGTTCAACTCTCTCTGGGTGTAGATATACTTCAGGCTCTTATGATCAGAAAACATGTAACATCCCAATATTTCGGGACTTAGAAGTTTAATGATTTTTAGTCCAAGTTCGATAAATAATTTATAATTCGTAATTTTTGGAATTTCTTTTAAATAACTGACTAATTTATGTGAGAATATTTAAAAGCATTTAAATAAGATTTCATTTAATTGCGTAATTTACGTCTTAGCAATTTAATTTCATAGTCCGGAAATATTTATATCGTCTTAAGTTTATAGTTACCTTAAGTCGGTGTTTTTAGCTTAAACCGTCTTAAAACTTGTCTTATGGGCCTAACTTCTTAATGGACCTATTTCCCCTCTTTTTCCTCACAAAACCCTAAACCCACCATCTTCTAGCTCCCTCCTCCAATTCATTTTTCAGATTTAATCAAAACACCATTTTTGATTTCCTCCTCCTTCAATCTTAAAACTCTCATAGAATCTTCGTTTCTTATCCGATTGAGGCGATTTTCGCGGCCACGGATTCCTCTTCTCGCCCTCCATCTTTCCAGGTAAGCTTTTACCCAAAATAATTCCGTCTTATATTCTGGCCGTGACCCTAAGGGAACGTTTTTCGAGGTTTACGGAGGTTGTTGTGTTTCTAGCGCGGACTTGGACAAAAGGAGTAGCTTGGAGTCGGATTCATGTTGGTTTAAGAAGTTAAGAGGTGACGATTAGGAGTAACTCGGCCTTTTTGTTAAAATAGCAAGTTTTGATGTGTTCTTGTATAAGTTTCTGATTTTTGTTTAAGATTGATGTTTAATGGACTTAGTAACATGTTAGGAATAACCTTATTTGAGGATTATATGTTTGCTTGATGTTCATATGTGTATGGGTTTGATTTCTGAATTTTATGTTTTGCGACGAATTTATATAATCGTATTGAGGATTGTTATGGGTTTGTTTGCTGTTAGATAGTGTTGTTGGATGATTTGTAATAGTGGGTAAACTTCGTATGTTGGAATTCGTAAAGTTTGGTATCGAATTATCGAGGTTTTGAGTTTACAGGAATGTCGTTTTTAACGTACAGGCTCTCTGAGCCGGTCGACCGACCGGCCGCCGGTCGACCGGCTGGGAGCGTCTATGGTGGATTTTGCGAATTTTGCGAGAAAGTAGATTTTGAGCTGCCAGCCGGTAGGCCGGCTGCCTGCCGACCGGCTGGTAGCCTCTTTGTGTTAATTTCGTAAAATTTTAGAATTAAGGAATGAGGTGTCCAGCCGGTAGACCGGCCGCCTGCCAGCCGGCTGGGAGCCTCATTGTGAAATTATGCGTATAGTGGGATTGGGTTCCCAGCCGGCCGACCGGCTGCCTGCCGACCGGCTGGGAGTCCTTTTGGGCTGATTTTGTGTTAAGGAAAGGGAAGGCTGAGAGGGGTTGCTAGCCGGTAGGCCGGCTGCCTGCCGACCGGCTGGGGGCCCCTATAGCTTGTTTTTTATTTGTAATTCGTTGATAACTTTTAGACGGTTGATCAGTTTTGATTGAAACTCATTCCTTGCATCTTTGATATGTATCTATGGTCCCCGGAGGATGGGCGACACTATATTGGGTTCGGAAATGGAGAGAGGATAGAGACCCCCCGGTCGGGTAACCGAAAGGGAAACCGGCTCTCCCTCAACTTAGTTCCCGGGGTCAATTAAGTGTTGATTAGAATTTAAGAAAGTAGAAGTATAGATTAGTTCCTAGACTTGGATGATACACTACTACAGAAAGCCTTAAGGACATCGGACTTTTATGGACAAGGACATCGGATTAGCAACCGATGTAGAGTTCGCTGATGTCCATTATGGGTGTCAAGGACATCGGTTGTGCAACCGATGTCCATTTGGTAATGCACATCGGATTTTTCAAAAGTCTGATGTCCATCATCCTTATGCACATCAGACTTTAGCTAACATCTGATGTCCATTTGGTAATGCACATCGGGGGTTTAATAAATCTGATGTCCTTCATTCTTATGCATATCATTCTGTAGCTCACATCTGATGTCCTTCATATGTATGCACATCGGAGGTGTAATATGTCTGATGTCCTTAATATGTATGCACATCGGAGGTTTAATATGTCTGATGTCCTTCATATGTATGCACATCATTTTTTTGCTGTAATCTGATGTCCATTTATGTTTTGTACATCGGAGGTTTAATATGTCTGATGTCCTTCATATGTATGCACATCATTTTTTTGCTGTAATCTGATGTCCATTTATGTTAATATACATCATACTATTGAATAAACCGCTGTCCTTGATGTTGCCTTTTTTTTAAAAAAAAAAGCTGATATTGATGGTTTGTACCACCAGTATACATTATTCAGATGCCAGCAAGACTGCCATACCATCAACCAAACAAACACAAATTCAAAGCGAAGCACGACAAAGTCGTTCGTCTTTCATTAAACATGGACAAAGCAAATCACGACAAAGGTCGGTCGGCTTTCATATACATTATCCAAAATCATCAACTAACCAAATATATAGGGTTATCTGTCATTTTAGACGACATCCAAAATAGTCTAGAGATCACAAGTTTAACAACTAACCAAACATCGGCTTAGTTTGCAAAATCAAAGTACGTACTACGTTACTAGCTAGAAAGACTATGCATTTAGAAAATAGTCCGCCCACAAGTCCCTGGCCTCGTCGATTTCTTCTTGGGAATATGGCAGTCGGTGTTTGAAAACCTGTAAATAATACACAAAATTCTAACTTTAATAATAATACAAATTAATTAACAAGTGATACGGATAATACCATATGGCACCGGATTGGGAGCTATTAGTTATTACTACATTGCATCATGTCGTGCATGGGTACAAGTGTAGTAGTGTACAACGGCTACAACGGCCATGCACACGATACAAGTGTAGAAGTCGTGTGCAATGGCAAGTGACTGTCAAAGATAGTACGTGATTAGTGACCAAGAGCTTTCGTAGGGGGGTAGAGGGGCAAGTTCATACATACATGATACATTCAGCCATGCTCAATCTATGAGGGAGGCGGTAAACTAATCTACCTTACATACACCACATTGATTATTACACAGCATCCAGATAAACCCTTTGAGAGGCTTTGCATATCTTACACCTCTAAACATTGCATAGAGACTTGATATACAAAATTCGATGATTATATCCTAGACCGTTCATAAAAGCATACTCACCCGAACTCCAAAGCAGTTTACAAGTCACAATTCACAATTGATCATTAACTAAACACAACTAACATATGGCACCGGATTGGGAATCAAGCACGTTTATGAAAATATTTACGAGTTTTATAGTGGAAGGATAATCTGACCTCTTCGATAGGTGCAGTCGAATTAGCTCGAGTGACTATTTCTAGCATGTACCTCATTACGTAGTACCCGCATTCAATGTCACCTTGCTGACGCGCACACTGCAAAGAGATAACGACAAATTAAACCAAAATGTTCTGTACTAATATAATTGATGATTAGGCTGTCCTATCTAGTAAACAGTTAACAAATTACCAGTGTTTTCAGCCATGTTGGTGTTTGAGAACTCATTCTTGACCCACCATTGAAGCCGTAAATTCTTACAGATCTATACAAATGTTTCAATAAATAATTGTCAGCCACATTATTGGTTCCATCAACTTGATTACGTATTAATTAATAGTTGAACTTACGAATTAATTAAAGTTTTCAACTTTGAAGGCGCTGAATTTCCAAGTGAGTCAAACCAGTAAATTTTATTATGCTCTACAATGTCAAATACAAGGAGCATCCAATGATCCCTGCAAATAATTTGTAATGTATAATTAACATGAAAATCGGTAATCATTAAGCAAGGTAAAGGTGATCGGGTATATGTACTTACTGTTCGAAATATGGAGCGAGAAAAATCTTTTTCGGACTCAAGTCTTTCATCCTTTTACAAATCTTGTTAATTGCTTGGTCATCATTGTCTACGAAGGAAATCAATTCTGGGCTTAAAAAACCATAGGTTTCCATGTCACAGACGCTACATAAGTACCTGTAACAATATAGTACGACTTAGAAGCAAACGAATGGTATGTACTTCAAATTAATGACCAAAGGCAAACTATAATGAGATGCAATTTTAAAATTCTGATTGAATATGTACATACCCAAGAAAAGTCTCAATGACTTGAAGGCTAATCTTTCCCATGTTTAACAGTGCACTAAGATCCTCCTTGAGGAGGCGCACCCTTTTCTTAGTAGATCCTAGGATATCCTCGCTCAAATACATGTCAGTTACTTGAGTATCGCCCATCATACTAACTACCTTGGACATTAATCGTCTACAATCATATTTTTGGTCCAAAAGTGCTTTCAAGCTTTTGTTTGATCTTGTCACTGGTTCATTTGTTCTGCTTATTTTACCGCTTTCTACTTTTTTGGAATGAGTACTGTCAGGTATCTTCAGCCTTTTCAATTTACTATTCGTCACCGACTTGTCTCCTGTCTCTGACTCATTTTTCTGCAAAGGAAAGAAAAACAAATTTGAGTTCATGCTCATAAGTCATAAGAAAAACAAATTGTGAGTGCGCTGATCTGGTCAACTCGAATAATGGTCCCTGGAAATGCAAATAATACTTGGTCCCTGGAAATGCAAATAATACTTTGTCCCTGGAAGTAGCTTTGTTGCCCTTCTGTTAAAAAAAGGTTCAGAACTTTCATATAATACTTGGTTTATTGACACTTAACTTGATTTCAAATTTATATTGCAGAGGTATGGTTGAGCTTCTGGTCACTATAATTCACTTTACGAAATACGAGGTTTGTCCCTTGTAAAATTATCATTCTCTACAATGCAGTAGGTTTGTTCCAGAATTCTTCAATATATATGTTCAGGTACAGTTCAGTTTAGTAGCGTGCAACACCGTAACAACGTAAGGAAAACAACAATTCATACCTTTAAGGAGCGTAAGGTGATTAAATTCTTTGGCCAAAGCAAAAATGAACCAATTGCATCACCAACAGTAGCAAATTCATCAGTTGGCAGAGGTAATGCCGTCTCCTCCTGATTTTCCATGATAACGTAAACGCACACCCTTAAAGCATCCGCTCCAATTCTTTGACCGTGACAAACTGATGCCTCACTGGAGCTCTTGAAAACTCGTCCTAGTGCAACCTTCTTCTTTTCACCATCTTCCATAGCTAGCTCGCATTCAAAGCCCTTAGGAAAGCATGAAAAGACAATTAGCGCTTAGAAATTGAAAGGCTACAATTTGTAATAAGTATCAGCGCTAATACAAACACATGTACCTTCTCAGGTATCTCATCAAATGGGTCAGGATAATCATCATGATGACTATCATTCCCAGTTTTGCAAGTCGTCTCGACCTCAGCAACGACCTTCTCATTATTTTCAATAGTTTGCGAACTACTAGCATTCCCATTTGTCCTTATATGTTCCATGTCTTTATAGATCTCTCCCCTCACTTTTTCTGTGATCTGTTGAGTCAACTTCTCCAGAAACTCGGATGAAATTTCTCCCTCACCTCTTTTTCTTTTGCATTGGCCAAAGTAATGCCTATGACCAACTCGACCTCCAATTCCTCTTACACGACCATAGTGCTCAGGAGTTCCCAGTGCTTTTGTTAATTCATCATCTTTACCATTAGGTACAAACTCTCCTTTCTTCACCATTTCATTCAACACATGCTGCATGTATACAATAATTGATTACGCAAAACATATATAAATAGCATGCATGCAATATATATATATATTATTAACAGTGTTATAAAAACACCCCCACGTTTGAATGTTCGGCAGAAGCAAACAAATGTGTCATGGGGTCAGAAGTATTCGGGGGTGCAGCAGGTCTGTTTCTGGGTCTGTTGGTAGCTGCTGAGCTCTTTTTCTGAATTCTGGAAGGTTAGTAGGGGTACGCTGGCAGAGTAGGTCAGTAGGGGTTCCTACTGGTCTGGAATTGTTAGATTCTGGGTCTGTAGTGTAGAGTAGATAGGTCAGTAGGGGTTCCTTATGTTCTGGATTTGAGCAAGTTTGCTAGAGAATGGAAGTACTCACAATGTCATTAATTTTTTTGGCTGTTTCAGAATTTAGAGTTTCACCATCTTTGCCTAGTCTTCCCTCAATCCATAAGTCACCTCGTTTTATAACAGTTGGGGCTTGACTGTTTTCCCCTCCATCAGTGTCGACTTCTTTCATTTTCAATTTTTCTTCCAACTTCTCCCTTGTTCTGCGATATCCTCCACGTGACATTCTGTGGGGGTAAATGTTCTTCGACTGAACCTCTGCAGCGGCTTTACTGATAGCCTAATAAAAAGAATCAATCCACATCTCTTATCAGATACAAAGGCAAAATACCTATTTTTGTTATAACATGAAATAAAATAATTATAAAAGATATGCCAAGTACTCACTTGAAATTCTTCTGACATACGCCTTTCTTTAAACTCCTTCCATACCTCCGGAGAAATGTAAGGATACTTCTTTGTCGGATCAGTCTCTTCTGGCAACTTTCTTTTCTTAGGTGGTTTTCTGTGCACATACAAAGAGGTCAACTTTGACTTAAAGTTTGTCCATGTAGCATTTGCAATGCCGATAACCTGCTTCTGCTTTGTCTCTGGAATGTCGAAAACAGTCTACAAAAAGAAAATAACAACATCATCCATGTAGCATTGGTTGCTGTAGAAGTTATTATTCCCCCACTTCCCCTTCAGACTCTAAACAGGGAGTAAAATTCAAATACTTTAATAAAAACATGCTTGGATTTATTGTAATTGTTAAGGGGCTAATGGGCAATGTATGAAAGAACAAAGGAAAATAAGCGCCGGTGGATAGAGTACAGAGATGATGAGAGAGCAATGTTTACTCCATAAAAGAGGATAATAGTTACTCACCTACTTGGCCATACCAAACGAAAAACAATGTCACCATACTCTACCCCAACCTATGTAAATACTTATTACACTAACTAGTAAAGTCATTGTGAGATGACAGTCATGACTTGGGTTAGAAAAACTTCAGCATCACAATTTCCACAAGGAGTTCCATTTACACCAAAAAAACTCTCAATCTCCTACCAGTAGCAGATTTAACTTTTCTGAACTTTCTGTTTGACTTAGTATGATCAAATGTATAGAGCCAATTCACAAAGAGAGGCCAAAACACAGGTAAACATGTACCAGCTCACTGATGAGTGAGGACTTCCCACCCACCCCCACCAATTTAAGGGGAAAAAAAGGTTCAAACAACAAATAAAGGACAAGTGTGACAAATGACAATATAAGAACAACACAATCAAGATCAGTCTCCCTGAATACAACATATCCATGCTTGCTTATATATGTAAGATACCACAAACCTGTGATGTAGATATGGGTAGCTGTCGCCATTTTTGCTGAAAAGTCCCTGGGTCTAAGACAGCCTTCGAATTAAGTTTAAGAGAAGGCGGAGGAGGAGTAGGTGCAGATACTGCAGCTGGTACTATACTCAAACCAAGTAAATCATCAATGCCCATGCTAGTCTGTGGAGATTGTAGCACTGGCTGTGTGTCTACAGCAACCAACGGTGCAGAAACTGTAGCTTTGACTTAAAGTTTGTCCATGTAGCATTTTCTGAGAAAGATTGGCCTACTATATGGACAAACCAGCCACCCACAAACCAGCCAAATCCAACAAAATCCCGCCTCGACCCATAAGTCCATAACCCAAAACCACCACAATCAGTAGCCACCCACAACCAGCACTGTTTCTGAGAAATGGATCCAGTTCTGCTATGCAAGATTGGCCTACTATATCCCAGTTCCCCAAAGTTATGTTATCCAGAATTTTAACTCAAGTTCCTATCACTTCAAAAACAGTTCAAATTACAGTTATGTTATCCAGAATTTTAACTCAAGTTCCTTAGTTCCACCAGTGCATCAAACCAATCTCACAAAATCAAACAAACAATCCTCTCGCTCACAAACAATCCAGCTGCAAGATGCTTAAATCTTTGTTCATCTTACACAGTTAAACAAAAAAACATAATACATAACCAGGGCGATAAACCCCCACAATGCCACAGACATCCAGGCATCCAGCTCCAACAATGATAGGCAAAACATGAAAACAAGAGATTGGCACATAAATCTCTATGTTAAAACAGAAAAGACATGAAAACGAAAGCTTAGACATGCTTGTAGGAATAATGTAATGATCATCTTACCTTTACATCATCCCAAATCTTCAGTTTAAGATCCTCGGTCACATCCTTCCAGGTAGGAATAATGATAGGCACTTTCGAGCGTCCAAGTAGCCCAACATAACTCGTATACTTGGAACCAATCTTCCCAATTGGGAGACCATCATTATCAAAGACAACTGTTAGCTTTTTCCCTTGATCACGTAATGCTGTTATCTCCCTCATAAGCACTACACTTTTGCTCTTTCGTTCACGTTGTTTACTAAGAGATGATGCTGATACTGAAGACATGATTACCCTGCATCAAAATATATTACAATGACGAATAATAAGTATATCAGATCAGCAGACTTTAAATGCTAATTAATTCATCAGAAGTGCTAGGACTAGCAGAATAAAACCAGTGAACAAAGGATAAAAACATTAACATGCATTAAAATGATGACATTGTCTTAAAAGGAAAAACACTGTCTGATCTATAAAATATTACTAACAATTACATAAACAAACAAGGTCTATAAATAAAGACAGTAAAACAAACTAGCTACTGTTTTTAGGGGGCTCAACATATAACCCTTCCTTATGATCATCTCGTAGATAAAAATCATCTACATCTTCAGTAGTCGGATCAGACGGCATTCCATAAGAGAAAGGAGGCAATTCATCATCCACTTCATCCGTTGCTACCTTACCCACAAACTGCTTCTTACCATGAAGGACAATCGACCTACTCGCATCCGCTGGATCTTTAATATAAAAGATTTGCCTTGCTTGACTAGCCATAATGAACGGCTCTGATTTGTACCCTTCTCGTGCAAAATCAACCAAAGTGAATCCCATCTTATCAACTCGAACACCCCTATCATGATCAACCCACATACAACGGAAAACAGGTATCCTAAACTCAACATAGTCTAGCTCCCAAATTTCTTTAATGACCCCAAAATATGGCTGAGTACTAGCAACACTCGTTGACATAGCCATCAAAGCCACACCACTATTTTGCATAGTACTTCTATCATCTTGATCCTTAGTGTAAAACGAATACCCATTGATGTCATAACCTTGATAGGTTAAAACATTCACAACAGGTCCATGGGCTAACCACCTTACCTCATCAGATACTTTTTCACGGTCATTTTCCAGCTCAATATCTACCTCCTTACTGAACCATTTAACAAATGCGCGATTATGCTCCATTGCTAACCACCTTTCTCCTTTCAAAGGGTTGTGAGCACTTAAAAAGGTTTGATGCTTCTCTAAATACGGATGCACATCGACCATGTGTTGGAGAATATATAAGTGAGCTTGATCAAGGATTTGTCGATCAACAGTGACTACATTTCTTCCCAAAGTACCTTGTCCCTCTATTCTTCCTTCATGTCGAGATGTCGGAAGCCCACTAGATTCAACATCGGACAGGTAGTCATTAACAAACTCAAGCGCCTCTTCTGCCACATACCCCTGAATCATACAACTCTCTGGCCTGTTTTGGTTTCTTACATAGGCAGCTAAGGGTTTCATATATCGCTCAAAGGGATACATATTTCTTAAAAATGCAGGTCCACAAATCTTAATTTCCCTCACCAAATGTACTACTAGGTGCTGCATTATATCGAAAAAGGAAGGAGGGAAAAACATCTCAAGTTCACACATAGTAGTAATAAGATCTCGTTGTAATGTATTCAAGGTATCCGAGTCAACAACTTTGGTAAATATTGAATTGAAGAAATAACAAAGTCTAATAATAGCTATCCGAACATGATTAGGCAGAACTCCACGAATCGCTACTGGAAGTAATTGTTGCATTAAAACATGACAATCATGTGATTTCAAACCAACCAGTTTTAACTCCGCCATATTTACAAAATTACTTATGTTTGAAGAATAGCCTTGAGGTACCTTCACCCCATGTAAACATTCACACACACTTTTTTTCTCATGTCGTGACAAAGTAAAACAAGCCGGGGGTAAATAGGTTCTTGACCCTCTAATTTCTGGTGCTAATTCTGGTCGTATTTTTTGAGCAACCATATCTTCTCTAGCTTTGACACCATCTTTGGTTTTACCAGGGATGTTGAGAAGTGTGCCAATAAGGCTTTCAAAACATTTTTCTCCACATGCATGACATCAATACAATGTCTCACCGACAAATGTTTCCAATATGGTAAATCCCAAAATATAGACCTCTTTTTGTATAATGTACCATTATTTGGCCTCTTATATGGCTTACCAAAATTATTTTCAATGTTTTTCACTTTCTCATAAACCTCTTTCCCACTCAAAATTTTTGGAGGGTTTCTAAGTTCTTGTTTCCCATTAAATGGCTTCATTTTTTTCCTATAAGGGTGTGAGCGGTGGAGCAACCTTCGGTTATAAAGGTAGACATTCTTTCCTCCATGAGCTAAACGATCGGAAACTGTATCCTCCTCACAAATTGGGCAGGCTTTAGCCCATTTCACCGTATAACCAGATAGGTTACCGTATGCCGGGAAATCATTAATGGTGCAAAAGATCATGGCACGTAGGTTAAAAGTCTCACGACGATATGCATCATATACCTCTACCCCTTCATCCCACAATAACTTCAAATCATCGATCAATGGTTCTAGGTAAACATCTATATCATTTCCAGGTTGCTTAGGCCCCGAAATAAGTAGTGACAACATAAGATATTTATGCTTCATGCATAACCAGGGAGGCAGATTATAAATTGTTAGCAAAACCGGCCACGTACTCCACTGACTACTAAGATTACCAAACGGATTCATACCATCCGTACATAGTCCAAGCCTTAAATTTCTAGCCTCGGTTCCAAATTCAGGAAATATATGGTCTATGGTTTTCCACTGAGTTGAATCAGCCGGATGACGAATTTTGTCATCTACTATTCTACCATCACCATCAGCATGCCACACTAAGTTTTTCGCATCTTTCAACTTCGCAAATAGTCGTCTAAATCTAGGGATAATGGGAAGATACCACAAGACTTTAGCAGGGACTCCTTCTTTTTGGGAATTTTTTTTCGACAACTTGTAACGTAAAGACCCACACTTTGGACATTTGTCTAAATCTTTATAATCTTTTCGAAATAAAATGCAATCTTTCGGACATGCATGTATCTTTACATAATCAACTCCCATTGGACACAAAATCTTCTTAGCATCATAAGTATGCTTAGGGAGTTCATTGCCATCTGGTAAAATCTTACCCAACAACTCAAGCAAACTTGTGAAACTCTTATCACTCCAACCATTTTTCGCCTTCAAACTATATAATTTTAAAGTTGCAGATAGACGACTGAAAGTTGAACCTGGGTATACGGGTTTAATTGCATCACCAAATAGATTATCAAACACCTCAATTTCATCCGGGTCTTTGGTGGATTGTTTCAAATCATTAAGAAGATCGTCTACTCTATCAAAATTTTCATCATCTCCCTCGAAGTCGCTTTCATCCTCTAAATTACTAAACAAAGTTGGCAACACATCCTCCCCATGCCAAATCCATCTTGTATAACTTTTATCAATACCATTGCATAAAAGGTGACTTTTCAATTCTACAGCGTCAAGGTACTGATTATTACCACATTTAACACATGGACAAAAAATTTGTTCGACATCCTCTGCATTATTAACAGCATGTCTAACAAATTCTTCCACCCCTTTACTATATCTAGGATCTAAACGATCGGCAAACATCCATTCACGATCCATAATCCCAATCTGCGGATGAAATTGAGGTGTTATTAATACACTTTCGAAATTAATTCACTAAAATAAATGGTATACAATGGAATATTTATGAAATTTTTTATGTGAAAGAGTAAAATAGGTATGTAAAAAAATAATTCCGGTGGAAGTTAAACCCATTTTCATCTGAAATCTGAAAAATATGGGCAGGCCTCTTTAGCCATAAATATGATTAAGTGGTTGAATTATGAGTGAGTAAATAATAGTGTAATTAGTTGGATGGCTGAAAATTGGGCGTGAAGCATATTCATGAGAGAATGGGACTTGAGGTAGAAGCCAAGTTCTACTATGCTCATTATGTATGACTTTTGAGTGTTAGGAACATTTCATATATCGATTCATTTCACAACAAAAAAAAACATTACGCAGCATTTCAATTGGTTTCACAAATAGCAAGGTAATAGTATATGGGATGTATTCATATTTATGTTATCCCTGTATATGGGAACATGAGGACACTAGGAAACCAGTGGATTACAATAGTCGAGAACAAAAGAGTATTTGGAGAGGGAACAAAATGGAAGATTGAAAAGCAAGGCATAAAAATGACAAGTAAATAAATACAGACATAGAGTACTAGACAATGTAGACAAAGGATAGGGCGATAGGCAACATCATCCATCACTTTCCTTCTACCCTGGAAACTTAACACATTCACTAAACTTGAGTCCTTTCCATGTGCTTCCTTTCAAAACACTACAACCTCCCTTCTCTTTTTTGGTCCCATTTAATTACCACCTCTCTTTTCTCTTAATCCCATCTCAATTCTCAACTACACCCTTTTTTCTCCTTAGTCCCCTTACCCATTCACACCCCCAGCTCAGCTTCTTCACCTTCCAATTTCCGGACTCTACCCACTTTTCTATTCGACTACTTTCTGCACACGAAGGGACTCTCATGTATGCGCTCTTACCAACACAAACCGCATACAATCCCAATAAATAATCGGCATTATCAACAACAACCATCTAAAACTGCATTATTAACCATATTGCATCACAGATTATGCAATCCATTCATAGTAGCAAGGAAATAATACAAAACACATAGTACAAAATAAGACCAAAACCAACCAGAATGTTAAACAAAAATGTGAGAACAGTAACCACTCCAAATATTAATCATCCTTACATCCCAAACTAGTACTAGTTACAAACGACTCAACATACTGCATCCAAACCAGTATTATAGAGTCAATTAATTACCTTCAAAAACAGTAATTAAGGAGATAGGATGAGATAGAGTACATACATCATAAGAGTTTGATTTTGGAACTTTAGCCAATGCCAATTTAATCGTAAACCCAGAATTATTAATCGTAAACCCTAATTAAACCCCAATTTAATCGTAAACCCAGAATTATTAATCGTAAACCCCCAATTTAAACCCTAATTAAACCCCCAATTTAAACCCTAATTAAACCCCCAATTTAAACCCTAATTAAACCCCCAATTTCAATTCCATCGTTCAATCATCAGTTCGTGATTCATCAAAATAACAAAACAAATAAAGAAAATAACCAATTTAACTAAGAAAATTACCTGAAGAATGAACGAACTGATAAGGAACGATGATAAGGAAGTCCCTGAATAATGATAATGAACGATGATAAGGAAGTCCCTCAAGTTGAAGGACGAACTGTTGACGGGAGGCGATGAATATTGATTATCTGAAGATTTTTTTTTTCACGCGGGAGGGATGAAGTACTGTGGGAATGAATATTATGAACGATTTTTTTAATATGAACTATTGATGTATGTTGTACGAAGTAAGTACTGGATTTTTTTAATATGAACTATTTATGAACAATTCACATCGGATTAAATAAATAACTGATGTCCTTCATCAATTAATGTACATGGGTTGTCATTTAGTCTGATGTGCATTAAAATCAATACTTAAGGACATAGGTTTGAATTAGAAACCGATGTCCTTTACTTGATAAGGACATCAGATTTTTTTAAACAACTGATGTGCAAATTAATTACATTAGATTTTTCAAAAATCTGATGTCCATTAGCCGATGTCCTTAAGGGTTTCTGTAGTAGTGATATTGTATTGATGCGTATTAAGGTATGCCTTAAGCTGGCGTCTGAGCTTAATACGTGAGCTTGTTGTCATACATGGGGATATGCCTTAAGCTGGCCTCTAAGCCCTATATGTGTATGGTTGTCGTGTCTGGGATATACCTTAAGCTGGCCTCTGAGCCCAGACATGTTTGTTGTGATCGCGTTGGAACATGCCTTAAGTTGGCCTCTGAGTCTGACGAGTAGAGCAGATGCACAACGGGGCATTTAGGTCGTAACACCTCACCCGGAGTGCAGATGTTTGATGCTAGAACATGCCTTAAGCTGGCCTCTGAGTTTAGTATCTTGTGATGTGGTGAAGGGACATGCCTTAAGCTGGCCTCTGAGTCCTTTACTTTTGGATGCTAGTCTATGCCTTAAGTTGGCCTCTGAGTCTAGTGTCTTGCTGATTGGCAGGTCCATGCCTTAAGTTGGCCTCTGAGTCCTTGCTTGCTGAATGATTGGTATTTAGGTTGTGTCTTAAGTTGACTGCTGAACCTTTATACTTGCTGAATGATTGGTATGTAGGTTATGTCTTAAGTTGACCGCTGAACCTTATACTTGCTGAGTCTTATCCGCTTGCCTTGAGTTGGTACAGTGTCAAATGTAGATGTTGATATTGATGACATAGATGTGGATAATGATGAATATGTTGCTTTGACTTTGTTGTTGTTCATCCAAGGCATTGGATGACTCTTTGATCGGTTTCATAAATAGTTGGCCTGAAAGACCCCCGACTGGGTAACCAGTAGGGAAACCGGCTCTCCTTCCCAACGGTTTATGAAGTTGGTTGAGAGCCGTGCATTAGAGTTTGCATGATAGTATGAGATCAGTTATTGAGATATTGATATGCTTCACATGTTTATATATGTTGGAGTGTTCTGTTTGCTTTACTTGTTTCGTGTCGTTACAAAAGGTGGCTAGGAGAACTCTAGTCACTCCCCACTGATTGTGGCGTACATGTTTATATGTATGTAGGTACATGACAGGTGGTTGGCAGAGGGTTGCATGGAGCTAGCGAGCGATGATCCTTCATCGATTGACTTACACCTTTACGTTAGTTAGACTTTAGATTTACATTTCAGTTCTTGTGTGCTTGTAGGGATGTGCCATCCCGGGCTGCTTTTGTATTACACTTATGTACTTATTTATGTTTCAGTTTTGTAGTAGGACGCCTCGCATGTTTAGTTCTGTTAAAAAGTTTTAATTCCGCTGCATTTTTAGTACTTTGTGTGTTTATTTATTTCCGCTTCGCGAGGGGTTTTACAGTTGGTATCAGAGCGTTATTGCTCCCGACGCACTCATGTAACCCCCAACCTTAACTTGACCATATAATCAAATAATGAATGAGAGATGGGGTAGATTTAAGGACTTAAATTGTAGTCTGTTTTGTGATTGATTTTATTAGGTTATAACGTGTTTGTTGATTTTCATTGATAATATTTTATTGCCTTCCAATCGACGGACCGTGGACTTATCCATTTGGCGCTGAAGACCGGAGTTTCTACCGAAGATAGAAGATTTGCGCTACTGTTGGAAAATACTTCTGAGCCTTGAAGATACTCCTGTTTCCTTGTGCATCACTTTCTTGATACTCTGGATGCACATCCTTCTTTTAGGATATTTGTCTATCTTGCTTGAACAAATCTTCATATCTTTTCAGCTTAACCTTGTTGCTTGCTTTCTTAAGGTGCCCTCTAGGTAACCTTCCCTTTTATTGGATTTCGAGGAACTAGTCTTAGGATAACCGTAAGCTGTGTTATGAGAAATATTGTTATTTGAGGAATAACTTAAGAGGTATCGAGAGACATGTTTGGTGATCCAAGGGTCTAGTTGTCTATCCAATTGGGAGAGTAAAAGTGAGTGATAGGATACTTGCTTGAAGGTTGAGTTGTATAATTAGTATTCGGTGGAACCTAACCTTGAGAACCATGCTTAGATCGTGAAAGTTTGTGGATTGTAGAGTACTGTTAAGGAGTTAGATCAGATAATTGAGGATATAGAGCGACCTAGAAGAATAGGCTTAAGATGCTAATGATGATGAGTGTATGATGAAGTTAGTTAGTATCCCTTGACTTAGGTGAGTGATTGAGCTGAGAAAGGCTCATTGTGGAGGAATACGAATCATTTGCTATAATAGTGGAATACTCGAAAAGGTTGACTTAAGCTTAGAGGAAGTGAATCACTATGTGACCCTAGGTTGCTTAATAAATCTTAGCGTTTATTTATTGAAAAACTTAAGAGAAATTTGAAGTTGCACCACCAGTATGTGGATGGAATGAAGTACTTTATTGAGAGATGGAAGTTCAGAAATCTGATGGTTTAAGAATTGTTATTTGGTGGACAGTAAGGTAAGTAAAGTAGATATAGCATATAGGGGTGATGACCCGAAAGTGTTATTGAATTGTCATTTGAGGAACTAGCAGAGATGTCACATCTCAAACTTTTGGGAATAGGTAGTTGTAATGATTATATCGTTTAAAGTTTGGAAGATTAGGGTATATAAATCATTGGAGGAATTGTTCGTGAGAACCGATGATTGAATGACTTGATTTGGAAAGTAAGAAGTGAGAACCCCACGAGAATAGTGAGAGACCCGCACCTTGGAAGATTCCGCAATCGTTCTTTTCACGTCGCTTCTCTCCTTTCTTCTCCTTTGCTTCTCCGTCTGCTCTTGGCTTCAACTTTGATTGGGGTCCTTAACCTAAAGTTCCTTACCTTGTCATCTCGTTGTTCCTCGAGTCGCTTTCTTAGGACTCTCTCGAAACCTGTATCATGTTTGTCCCTGAAGTTCGTATCTCATCTCCTCTTTTGTGAGCCTTGTTCCTTTTTATTTAGATTAGTGGCGAGATCGACCTGTTCTTGGGGTAGAGATACATGCTTGAGGAATGCTTGGTTCTGCGTTGTCAGGATTTGGTTGAGAGAGTTGGTGAGAATAATAATGTTCGGGCAATGTTGGACAGTGTGTCGTCTTGAGAGTCCAAGTTAGATGGATTGTGTGTGAGTGATATTTGTAGATTTCTAAGCACCATTTGAGGATTGGAATAGAATGCTTGGAGTTATAGATGAATTTAGAGGAATGTGCCTTAGATAATGATGATGTGGTTAAATTGATGAATTAGGTAAGTTAGTGCTACTTAACCTTGAGGAATTTTTGTAATGCAGAAAATACCACATATTTGAGGAACGAGAGTTATTGGTAACGGTGTGAGAGTGTTGAGACATTTACGACTTAATTTATGACGTTGACAGAGTGTTGGACCTGAGGTTACTTGTTGAACCTCAACATTTACCTGTTGAGATACTTGAGGAATTGTAAGATGCACCCACTGTTAGGTGAATCGTTTATGATAACTTGTGGGGTAATGAGAGCCGTCGGCTTAATAGTACTCCATGGTGATCGATGGGTAACCATTGACGTTTTTGGTAATCATAGTATAGAGGTTTGCAAATTATAAGTGTTCATAAATATCATTTGAGGAATCTCAGAATTTGAATAACTAAACCTTATGGAAACTGTAAGAGTGAAAGTGGTTACTTCTTTGGTGCTTTTCCTTGGGATGTGTATTGTTGGTAAGTGGTTAGAAACCAGAGGATTTAAGAGTGGTTACCTTAGTAAGGTCTTGAGTTGAATGTTCATTGTGGTAATAAGATGTGAGAATTTAGGATGTCGAACCTTGTGGAATAGGTTAGCTAGGATCGAACTGTTAAAAGTTAAGGTTATAGGTTGATGAATGCAATATTTCGGGTTTTGAGGTTCGGTGTCATGGTAATAGAATTCTGGTTTAAAGTGCTGAAAGTGCGTGAACCTTGGTCTGGAGTATGTGTATTAGGCTTCCACCTTGAGTGAGAGATCCTTAACCGTGGTTGAACGGATTTTAGTGTGAACCGAGTGAGAGTTTTGGAAACCTTCTTGTTGAGGAATACCTTGTTCGGTGGATGACATAATGGTAAGGGGGATCGTGAAACCATTGAGAGTCTAGAGATCACTTGAATTGTCCTTCTTGGGATATATTGGGAATCGTTGTGACGGTGCTTGGATTATGGATCGAGTGGTTAGTGACCCCATGTTTAGCAAGAGTTACCGTTTTTCTTGACCTCTAACCTGGTTGTTTCACTCCTTCGATCCTTCTTCGTGTGTTCTGACAGCTGTGAAACTAGAAACTCTCAATTCTTCGTGTCGAAAGTAATCTTTTGGATGTTTCTACCCTCTCGGTCACTGTTTTTGAAATTTGTTTCCCATTGTTAACTCTGAAAGTTTGTAGTTTTGGAAAAATCTTAATTGTTTCGAGAATTTGAAACTGCTCCCTCTTTTGGTGAAGGCGGTCTTTTTGTCGTTGTTGCAATTTTACTCTTTCAAGAATTTGAGAATAAGGGTAAATTTTGAAGAAAACTTGGTTTTAAGAGCAGAATGTTTTACAACTTTGAGGGATTTCAGCGTTGAATGCCACTGGAACTTGTTATTGGAGACGTCTGATAACCTGTGCTGTGCTTATCAACACCGAATCCATCTAAATTTTGAATTGTGACTGATTTAAATTTGGGACTTGTCTCAGATTTGGAATGTCGGACTCTTGAATACGTAACGAGAACCCCAATGTCCATTGACAGAGACTTGTACCTTAAAATCTTCTTCTTCTTGAAAATTTTTGAAAGATAAAGTTTTGGCTTACCATAACCCGGTAGTACATTTTGGTAGTTAAAGTTGTTTCTTACTTACTTCTGTTTTCAAGTTTCGAGGACGAAACTTTTTGAAAGATGGGGTGATTGTAACATCCCAATATTTCGGGACTTAGAAGTTTAATGATTTTAAGTCCAAGTTCGATAAATAATTTATAATTCGTAATTTTTGGAATTTCTTTTAAATAACTGACTAATTTATGTGAGAATATTTAAAAGCATTTAAATAAGATTTCATTTAATTGCGTAATTTACGTCTTAGCAATTTAATTTCATAGTCCGGAAATATTTATATCGTCTTAAGTTTATAGTTACCTTAAGTCGGTGTTTTTAGCTTAAACCGTCTTAAAACTTGTCTTATGGGCCTAACTTCTTAATGGACCTATTTCCCCTCTTTTTCCTCACAAAACCCTAAACCCACCATCTTCTACCTCCCTCCTCCAATTCATTTTTCAGATTTAATCAAAACACCATTTTTGATTTCCTCCTCCTTCAATCTTAAAACTCTCATAGAATCTTCGTTTCTTATCCGATTGAGGCGATTTTCGCGGCCACGGATTCCTCTTCTCGCCCTCCATCTTTCCAAGTAAGTTTTTACCCAAAATAATTTCGTCTTATATTCTGGCCGTGACCCTAAGGGGACGTTTTTCGAGGTTTACGGAGTTTGTTGTGTTTCTAGCGCGGACTTGGACAAAAGGAGTAGCTTGGAGTCGGATTCATGTTGGTTTAAGAAGTTAAGAGGTGACGATTACGAGTAACTCGGCCTTTTTGTTAAAATAGCAAGTTTTGATGTGTTCTTGTATAAGTTTCTGATTTTTGTTTAAGATTGATGTTTAATGGACTTAGTAACATGTTAGGAATAACCTTATTTGAGGATTATATGTTTGCTTGATGTTCATATGTGTATGGGTTTGATTTCTGAATTTTATGTTTTGCGACGGATACTTTATATAATCGTATTGAGGATTGTTATGGGTTTGTTTGCTGTTAGATAGTGTTGTTGGATGATTTGTAACAGTGGGTAAACTTCGTATGTTGCAATTCGTAAAGTTTGGTATCGAATTATCGAGGTTTTGAGTTTACAGGAATGTCGTTTTTAACGTACAGGCTCTCTGAGCCGGTCGACCGACCGGCCGCCGGTCGACCGGCTGGGAGCGTCTATGGTGGATTTTGCGAATTTTGCGAGAAAGTAGATTTTGAGCTGCCAGCCGGTAGGCCGGCTGCCTGCCGACCGGCTGGTAGCCTCTTTGTGTTCATTTCGTAAAATTTTAGAATTAAGGAATGAGGTGTCCAGCCGGTAGACCGGCCGCCTGCCAGCCGGCTGGGAGCCTCATTGTGAAATTATGCGTATAGTGGGATTGGGTTCCCAGCCGGCTGACCGGCTGCCTGCCGACCGACTGGGAGTCCTTTTGGGCTGATTTTGTGTTAAGGAAAGGGAAGGCTGAGAGGGGTTTCCAGCCGGTAGGCCGGCTGCCTGCCGACCGGCTGGGGGCCCCTGTAGCTTGTTTTTTATTTGTAATTCGTTGATAACTTTTAGACGGTTGATCAGTTTTGATTGAAACTCGTTCCTTGCATCTTTGATAAGTATCTGAGGTCCCCGGAGGATGGGCGACACTATATTGGGTTCGGAAATGGAGAGAGGATAGAGACCCCCCGGTCGGGTAACCGAAAGGGAAACCGGCTCTCCCTCAACTTAGTTCCCGGGGTCAATTAAGTGCTGATTAGAATTTAAGAAAGTAGAAGTATAGATTAGTTCCTAGACTTGGATGATATTGTATTGATGCGTATTAAGGTATGCCTTAAGCTGGCCTCTGAGCTTAATACGTGAGCTTGTTGTCATATATGGGGATATGCCTTAAGCTGGCCTCTGAGCCCTATATGTGTATGGTTGTCGTGTCTGGGATATGCCTTAAGCTGGCCTCTGAGCCCAGACATGTTTGTTGTGATCGCGTTGGAACATGCCTTAAGTTGGCCTCTGAGTCTGACGAGTAGAGCAGATGCACAACGGGGCATTTAGGTCGTAACACCTCACCCGGAGTGCAGATGTTTGATGCTAGAACATGCCTTAAGCTGGCTTCTGAGTTTAGTATCTTGTGATGTGGTGAAGGGACATGCCTTAAGCTGGCCTCTGAGTCCTTTACTTTTGGATGCTAGTCTATGCCTTAAGTTGGCCTCTGAGTCTAGTGTCTTGCTGATTGGCAGGTCCATGCCTTAAGTTGGCCTCTGAGTCCTTGCTTGCTGAATGATTGGTATTTAGGTTATGTCTTAAGTTGACTGCTGAACCTTTATACTTGCTGAATGATTGGTATGTAGGTTATGTCTTAAGTTGACCGCTGAACCTTATACTTGCTGAGTCTTATCCGCTTGCCTTGAGTTGGTACAGTGTCAAATGTAGATGTTGATATTGATGACATAGATGTGGATAATGATGAATATGTTGCTTTGACTTTGTTGTTGTTCATCCAAGGCATTGGATGACTCTTTGATCGGTTTCATAAATAGTTGGCCTGAAAGACCCCCCGACTGGGTAACCAGTAGGGAAACCGGCTCTCCTTCCCAACGGTTTATGAAGTTGGTTGAGAGCCGTGCATTAGAGTTTGCATGATAGTATGAGATCAGTTATTGAGATATTGATATGCTTCACATGTTTATATATGTTGGAGTGTTCTGTTTGCTTTACTTGTTTCGTGTCGTTACAAAAGGTGGCTAGGAGAACTCTAGTCACTCCCCACTGATTGTGGCGTACATGTTTACATGTATGTAGGTACATGACAGGTGGTTGGCAGAGGGTTGCATGGAGCTAGCGAGCGATGATCCTTCATCGATTGACTTACACCTTTACGTTAGTTAGACTTTAGATTTACATTTCAGTTCTTGAGTGCCTGTAGGGATGTGCCATCCCGGGCTGCTTTTGTATTACACTTATGTACTTATTTATGTTTCAGTTTTGTAGTAGGACGCCTCGCATGTTTAGTTATGTTAAAAAGTTTTAATTCCGCTGCATTTTTAGTATTTTGTGTGTTTATTTATTTCCGTTTCGCGAGGGGTTTTACAAAACACCTTAAAAGTGGCCCCATAAAGGTAATGGCGCCACAATTTAAGTGCAAATACGACTGCGCCCAATTCCAAATCATGAGTTGGATAATTTTCTTCATAGATCTTCAACTGGCGAGAAGCATACGCGATCACTCTTCCATTCTGCATTACTACACATCCCAACCCATGCTTCGAAGCGTCAGTATACACTTCAAAATTATCACTCCCAACTGGCAAAGCAAGGATAGGAGCTGTTGTCAGGCGTTCCTTAAGGGTTAGGAATGCCTTCTCACAACTCTCATCCCAGACAAAACGGTTCTCTTTCCTCATTAACGACGTCAACGATTTTGCTATCTTTGAAAAATCTTTGACAAATCTCCGATAATATCCAGCCAATCCCAAGAAGCTTCGAATCTCACTCACATTCTTCGGACTTTGCCACTTAGTCACGGCCTCGATCTTACTAGGGTCGACCGATACCCCCTCCTTGGAAATTACATGCCCAGAAATGCGACTTTCTTCAACCAGAACTCACACTTGCTCAACTTAGCATTGAGTTTATGTTCTTCTAGGGTCTGAAGTACTTTCCTCAAATGGTCCTCGTGCTCTTCTGCATTCTTGGAGTATACCAGGATATCATCTATGAATACCACCACGAGCTTGTCCAGATATGGGCTGAAGACTCGATTCATCAAGTCCATGAACACAGCTGGAGCATTAGTCAATCCAAATGGCATAAACACAAATTCATAGTGGCCATACCTCGTTCGGAAAGCGGTCTTTGGAATATCTTCATCCTTTATTCTCAACTGATGATACCCGGATCTTAAATCAATCTTGGAGAAAACCCCAGCTCCACTTAACTGATCAAACAAGTCGTCAATTCTCGGCAAAGGATAACGGTTCTTGATGGTCACATTGTTCAGCTCTCGGTAGTCAACACAAAGTCTCAAACTACCATCCTTCTTCTTCACAAACAAAACGGGTGCTCCCCAGGGTGACACACTGGGTCGAATGAACCCTTTCTCAGCTAGTTCATCCAACTGCTTCTTCAACTCCTCCATCTCCTTCGGTCCCATACGGTACGGTGATTTGGATATTGGTCCCGCCCCTGGTTTTAGGTCAATGGAAAATTCCACTTCCCTCCTCGGCGGCAACCCCGAAACGTCGTCTCGAAATACTCCCTCAAACTCCCGTACCACAGGTATCTCACTAGTCTTTGGAGTCTCAGCCTCACAATCCCACATTTAGCACAAGATTAGGCTCTCTCCTTTTCGCAAGCTAGACTTAAGGGTATTGACGGATATGAATTTGATTTTTGGCTTGACTCGGTATCCCTTGTAAGACACCCTTACTCCCTTAGGTCCCTTCAAGGAAATCTTCTTTTGATGACAGTCGATAAAAGCCCTATACTTCCCCAACCAGTCCATCCCTAGGATCACCTCAAAACCCCCCAGTGGAAATTCTATGAGGTCACAATAGAAAATTGCTTCACCGATTTTGATGGGTACACTTTGATAAACTCTACTACAGGTGATTGACTCCCCTGAGGGTATGGTCACGGAGTCCGCGACCAACTCAAATCTCTCAAGTCCCAAAAGTCTAACATGCTCTCTAGACACAAAAGAATGGGTCGCACCGGAATCGAAAAGTACAAAGGTAGGTCTAGAGTTGACAAGAAAAGTACCGGTAACCACATGAGCATCCTCCTGAGCTGCCTGCTTTCCCATGGCAAAGAGCTTGCCACTGGACTTGACTCCACTCTGGCTGGCAGAAGATGTCCCAGCCTGCTGATTTCCTTTCGTTCCCGTCTTGTGATTGTTCCCACTTCCATTGTACTGATTCTGGTATGAACGGTTCTGATTGCTGTTGTAGTTCCTTTGATAGTTACTGCTGCCTCCAGACTTCGCACCCCCACCATAGTTTGTCATGGGTGTGCGATAGCCACTGCTGCCATATGACTGAGTGCGAGATCCTTGATACCCTAATGTCGGCGTACGATAACCTCTAGACTGGTTTCCCCCAGATGAGCGACATACAGCCTGCTTATGTCCCGTCTTTCCACAGCCGAAACAAACTATTCCAATTGAACCACTGCCAGAACCCCCACTCCTGAAGTTGCCCCCACTCTGGTTTCTCCCACCACCAGAGGCACTACTCCCGAAGTACCCACTGAACTTGTTAGTGCTTTGCTTTTTCGACCACGAACCCTCAGTTACTGCTTCAGCCTTCCTCTTTTCAGACTTGGACTTCTTGTCCTCCTTGATCATCTCTGAAAGCCTCTCCGCCGCCCCAGCCATTAAGTAGATGTCACGGACTGTGGTGGGCGGAGCTGCAATCAGTCTCTTCTTGATGGCGATTGATAACCCCCTCTCAAATTTCATTGCCAGCATGACATCGTCAAACCCCATGTCTCCCACATAGCTCACTAACTGGATAAATTTCCTGTAGTAAGCCTCTACTATCATGTCCTCCGACATCCTGAATGTATCGAACTCCTCCCTCAGCTTGCTCTTCTGAAACTCTGGTAGAAACACCTCATATAAGATCCTCTTGAATGCGATCCAGGCAACAAACGCAGTTCCATCCTCCCTGGCTGCCTCTCGAATTTCACCTTTGTTTCCGGTCCACCAGTCACCGGCCATACCCCTCAGGTAGTGGGCTGCTTGGTCAACCCTCAGCTCTTCGGGGCAATCCACCAACTCGAACAGGTTACTGAATTCCCGGCACCAAGCCCCTAGCAGATGAGGTTCCCCCTCCCCAGTGAATTGGGTAGGGTGGTGCCTCGCGATAATTGTGCTCATTTTCGCGGAGTCCATACGTTTGGCCTTTAGGGCCTCGTTCTCAGCTATCAAACGGTCCAACTCTTCTTGCGTGATGTTAACGGCATTGTCTCTTCGCGGAGGCATACTATAACACAAGAAAAGAAATGAGTCCTGACGTATATGGGTACCCATTTGGATTAGGGCTATGTTCCCTAAGCATCAAAGTCTATAAACACTTATCATATAAAGTAGTTCTCTTCTATAACATGGCTCAGGGATCACATAACCGCATATCACTAGACATGATGAAAGAAGAATTTCTAACATGTTTTAAATCACTTCACAGATTCATATTAATATACACCTCCTTATTCAAACAATTAAAATTCTTTCATGCACATGCCCCTCTCGGCTTATTTTTAAATAGTCACATATACTAAGAGTTCTCATAACATACTTACCACAGTATACCATTACTTCCACCACCTCCTATTCTACCCTTTTCTCTCGTATATGCACTCTGGGTTCCCGGGTAAAACTGAGAGGGCCTATGGTTCCGTGTGAGGGGGCCCCAGACTCATACTTTTCCTTTAGTGTGCTCCTAACAGTCCTATCCCGGGGTTCATTTTATTTAGACTCTCCTAAATTCATTGGGTTCATTAAGTTAGGCCTGAGGATCGTTCGCTCTGATACCACTTTGTAACACCCCCATTTATTTAAGGGCCTGTACTAGGACTCCCTAGATAAATAAGGATGTTACCATATCGGTTTCCCGAGGCAGTAGATACAAGGAAGATAAACAGTACTTTAAATTGATAAGTTATCTCAAAGAACAAGTTTATACAACTGAATTAAAACAAATTGTCTTGATAAAACAAAAGTACAACTCATAAGTAACTACTATGGTGATCTAGACTCTAGGCAGGTCCGGATCCAAGCTTCTCTCTTCCCCTAGCTCCTATAGTCTCAACACCTATCAATCTGCTCCCCAATAATTGGTTCATCACAGGTAATCACGAATACACAGGGTCAACCACGAGGTTGAGTAGAGAAAAACCGTAAACAAACCACATTACTATAAATAGAAAGTCGATCATCTCCACTCCGAATCACAAGACCCATTATTCTCCACACCAATCACAAGAC
Source organism: Silene conica (assembly GCA_029255685.2). NCBI lineage: Eukaryota > Viridiplantae > Streptophyta > Magnoliopsida > Caryophyllales > Caryophyllaceae > Silene > Silene conica. The sequence continues at coordinate 44,233,595 of CM055318.2, read as the reverse complement.
CCATTTATATCTCCGCACCAATCACAAGACCCATTATCTCCACACCAATCACAAGACCCATTAACTCCGCACCAATCACAAGACCCATTATCTCCGCACCAATCACAAGACCCATTATCTCCGCACCAATCACAGAATGATATAAACAACACAATATAGCGATCACATGATATTTATATAACAAACAAGCTTAATATCAAATAAGAACAGATTACACATCATTATATACCAGTATTTCCCCTACCTGAAATAGCAGGAACGCAGACACAATCCGAGATATGCTTAGAAATGTTCCACTCGAAACTCGCTACCTAGACAGGTATACGTAACGAATTAATAACTTACACGAACCCCTTAACGATCATACTTACTATAAATGGCAACCTCCCATAAGTGGAAAGTTTCCATAAATAGAAACTTTCCCGATATAACAACTTTCCAAATATAGTAACTTCTAAATATAACAACTTCCGTTTGAATTTCAAATTATTCTAAGTATACATTACTACCCATATCAAAGTTCCCCATAAATACTCCCAAAACTTAACCCTTAATAAAAAAAAAATTTACCATTAATAAAAATATTTTTACCGTAAATAACAAATACATTAATAAAAATAATAATAATAATAACATACTAAATTAACACAACTCAAACTACCCGAAGAAGCACCACGGTTTTAGCTCCACCACTACCACCGCGTACAACCCACTAAACCCCACCGACAACCACCAGCGACCACCCCCACTATGGCTACTACACCACGGACCACCACCAGGATGGCCGACTCCCTCCAGCGAGGTGGACCAGGGACTCAAACATCTCTGATTCCTCACCCTTAACCCGCGACACACCTGAGCAGACCTGCCACGCCACCACCCTCACTCTGCCAGACCACCCGAGACCACCACCATTAACACCCCTGTCCCTGAACCATCAGACTGTGGTGGTACCACCGCACCGACCTCCCCCTAGTCATCGGTGGTACCACCCCCAAACCAATCTAACCAAATCGACAAAAGAATACTAACACATAAACCCGACAACCAAACTGAGACTGCTGTAAAGGGGTGATAAACACCCCTGTCGACACCACCTGTGACTCTTACATCCACCGTGACTAACCCCCTGACCAACCTTCAAACACTAGCAACACAATAACACAAAAACGAACCCAAACCCGACACTCAAACCCCCTTCGAAAAAGTAACAATTATAAGTAAATCTGAACAATTTACAAACGAATTAACACAGGCTGCGCATACCTGTTTTTCCGACTTAATTCGAGGGGTTTAGACAGAGTCAAACCACCGTGGAAATCTGACCTTCCTGGAGTGTGGTGGCGGCTGAGCAAAATAGGGTAGGGGTAGTGTTTGTAGATAGGTCAGAAAGTGTGTCAATACCCTACTTATAGGGCGGCAGGGAGGCTATGGATGTGAGGGTTTACTTGTGTTCATAACACAACCGTGGGCTGTTTACACGGATTTCGAGGCCCATGGCCGTGCTGCAATAGGTCCAGAGTTCGAGCCACACCAACAACCTACTACAATCATTATACTAAGGTGGATAGGTCCCCTTTTCGAGCCCCACCGACGTCCAAGACACTCCACATAAAACGAGTACAAGTAAGCTAGTAACAAACGATTTATAAACCCATCGCTTAACCGTGTAGTCACTATATACGATTAAGATAATATCGTAACTAAAATTCGAGGTATTACAGAATGACATGAAGAAAAGTCTTCATGAGCTCCATTCTCAGCTCGTGCAAGCTGAGAAAGATCTCAATTTGAGTGGGAGTGCTAAGGAGGACGTCCTTGTCATACAAGCTAATTGGAAAGGGAAGGGAAAGACAAAGGCTCCCTTAAATGTTAAGAAGCCTCAGTTAAAAAAGAAGCAGCCAAAGCCCAAGAGTGGACCTAATGAGACCAGTAACTCAAAGGCCAAAGATAAGGGCAAAGGGAAAGAGGGAGAGTGCCACCATTGCCACAAGTCTGGGCATTGGAAGAGGAACTACCTTAAGTACCTCGAGGATATCAAGGCTGAACGTGTGACGGCCATAGGTATATCTTCATTTATTCATATGATTGAAATAAACCATGCAAGTTCAGCAACATGGGTATTTGATACTGGTTGTGGTTCTCACTTGTGTAATCACTTGCAGGGTTAAGGGACGTCCGCAAACTTGAGAAGGGGGACATAGACCTTCGTGTTGGAAATGGAGCAAATGTTGCAGCTGTCTCCATAGGAAATTATGTACTCAAACTACCTAGTGTTTTCGAGTTATTTTTAAATAATTGTTATTTTGTTCCTAGTTTGTCGAAAACATTATTTCTATTTTGTTTTGGATACGGAAGGATTTTGTTTTAATATTAAGCACAACTGTTGTACTTTTTCATTATATGATATGATTTATGGAAAGGCTGTTTCCGTAAACGGAATATACGTTTTAGAGCAAACCACGTATCGAGGTTTATCATGTGAATAATAAAAGGGTTAAAACAGGTGATAAAGAACAAACGTATTTATGGCATTGTCGAATGGGACACATCAATGAAAAACGAGTAGAGAAACTCATTAAGAATGGGTCAATACCACCATTTCAATACGAATCAATTGGTACGTGTGAATCATGTCTCATCGAAAAAATGACTCGTATTTCCTTTAAAGGTATTGGATTGTGAGCTAGTGATCTTTTAGGACTCATACATACAGTTGTGATCCTATGACAATCACAACAAGAGACGGCCATAGATATTTCATCACTTTTACGGATGATTTAAGTAGATACGGGTATGTCTATTTAATGAAACATAAAAGTGAATCCTTCGACAAGTTCAAGGAATTCCAAAATAAGGTTGAGAACCAATTGGATAGGAAGATAAAAGCACTTCGATCTGATCGTGGTGGGGAGTATCTTTCGACTGAGTTTGATCAACACCTGAAAGACTGTGGTATTGTATCGCAGTTAACTCCACCTAGAACACCACAATTGAATGGTGTATCCGAACGGAGAAATCGAACTTTATTAGATATGGTTCGATCCATGATGAGTCACACGGTTGTGCCTGATTCATTATGGGGATTTGATCTTCAATCGACTACTTTAATACTTAACCGAAGTCCGACTAAAGCAGCAGACAAGACTCCATATGAGATGTGGAAAGGAAAATTTCCTGACTTGTCTTTTATTCGGGTTTGGGGCTGTGAAGCTTATGTCAAGTGGAGACACGAAGACAAGTTAGGCCCACGATCGGTCAAGACTTACTTTGTAGGTTATCCGAAAGGAATTTTTGGTCACTACTTTTATTCACCTACCGAACAAAGAGTGTTTGTTGCGGCTAGTGCGAAGTTTTTAGAGAAAGAGTTTCTCTCGAACAAACAGAGTAGTAGAACTTTTGATCTGTCAGAGGTTCAAGAACCAGAAACCAACAGTGTGATGGAAGAAAGTGTTCTTTCCACATCTGCTATGGTATCCATTCCAGAGGAACCTAGGAGATCGGCTCGAGTTTCTCACCCCCCAAACCGATACATTGGTGTGGTTGAGGAAGGTGGTGTAGAAAACATTTTACTCCTTGAGAGTAACGAACCAGCTACCTACAAAGGAGCCATGACCTGTTCCGACTCCAAGCTATGGCTCGAAGTCATACAGTCCGAAATAGATTCCATGCAAGAGAATCAAGTATAGGACTTGGTTGATTTGCCTGAAAAGGTAAGACCCCATCAGTGCAAATGGCTTTAAAAGATAAAGCGTGCATTAGATGGACAACCAGATGTTTATAAAGCACGATTGGTGGCAAAAGGTTTCACTCAAGTACACGGGTTGCACTATGATGAGATATTTGCGCCAGTCGTAATGCTTAGATCTATTCGGATTATCTTGGTGATAGCCGCATTTTATGATTATGAGATTTGGCAAATGGATGTGAAAACCGCCTTCCTAAACGGGTTTTTGGAAGAAGAACTGTATATGATACAGCCTGAGGGTTTCATCGATCCTAAACATCCTAAGAAAGTGTGCAAGCTTAAGCGTTCCATCTATGGACTTAAGCAAGCATCACAGAGTTGGAATCATCGTTTTGATGACGTGATAAAACAGAACGGATTCATTCGAAGTGTCGAAGAACCATGTCTGTATATCAAGTCAAGTTGGAGTAAAATCGTGTTCCAGTATTGTATGTAGACGACATACTACTGATTGGAAACGACATTCCAATGCTCTCTTCGGTTAAGACATGGTTAAAGAACCATTTCAAAATGAAAGATTTGGGTGAGGTACAGAGGATTCTAGGCATCCGTATCTATAGAGATAGATCGAAAAGGATGTTGGCATTGAGTCAAGAAGATTATATAGATAAGATTCTTGACAGATTCAGTATGACAAACCCCAAGAGAGGTTACCTTCCTGTTGTTCATGGGGTGCATCTTGTAAGGTTTATATATCTCATAACCCTAATATATTTGTCATACTAAACAAATAATATAATTAACATTTTAATTATTGCTTTTAGATCTTATGCATACTAATAATATATGCGGAATAATAGTGTCGAATACTTACAATCCGACGAAATCGGTGCTAGGATGATCCTCCAACCCTTAGTATCCAAAGTAGGATACCTCCTCCAAGATGCACCCAAGACAATCCCTTTAGAACCGAAAATAACACTTAGCTAGGTGTTAAAACGATTTTCCTTAAACTATAATCTAATCACTTTATTAGAATAATAAAATATATGAATACTACAAATATTGTAGTATTGATAATATAATCTATTTTTTTTGGTAAAATGTAAAAATATATAAATTACCAAGGATATAGAAGGTTTAAGCCTTCTATAAAATATCATACATCAACTTATTACATCAGCATATTATCTAGCCAGGTCTTATCTCTACTAGAGATACGACCTTTACAACATTTTGCAATACGGAATTTAAAATCATCTTTGAGCAACTTGAAAACAATCTGGGGCCTAAGTAAAATTAGCTCATGTCGTGCCTTGTTCCTTTGGTTCCAAACGTGATAAAGAGCAGCATTCAACAGACCAAAGATCACCCCTCTCCTTACCTTCGATCCTCTTCTGGCTAAGCACCACTGACGGATACCTATTGACGGATAGCTGACCCCTGTCCAGCTCTGCAGCAAGTGTATAATGCTGGCACTATATCTGCACTCAAAAAACAAATGGTCCAGAGTTTCTGTTCCTGTTCCACACATGTTGCAGTAATCAGTGTCACTGATTCCCAGACTGAAGAGCTTGGCTGCTGTATTCATGGCATTATGTTGGTACATCCAGGCCACAAAAGAGTGTTTTGGCATCGTCCAGTCGTTCCAAGTATGATAGCTCCAATTCTGAATAGGAAACACACCTCTGGTAAGGTTATAAACCTGCCTGATAGAATAGCTTGTTTGGGTGTTGAAGTCTGGTAAAACAGACTGAATCAAATCTCTCATCTTACAGATTCTTTTCCAGGTCCATGTCACATCTATAGGAGGAGTGTATTCAGCCCAAGACTGACCTTTCAGGTAAATACTGTGCACCCATCGAACCCATAGCATGTCTGGCTTGGATGCTACCCACCATGCCAATTTCCCTATGGCTGCTTTGTTCCAATCAGAATCATTTTTAACCCCTAAGCCCCCTTCATTAGTAGGTCTGCAAATCTTGTCCCATGCCACAGGGGGACTCCTTTTATATTCTGTGCCCCCCTCCCAAAGAAAATTCCTACATAAGTTCTCTATGTTGTGGATCACTGCTGCAGGAAGAATGAAAATGGTAGCCCAGTAGTTAGGTAAAGTTTTAAGCACTGATTTCACTAGCACCAACCTGCCAACATACGAAAGCTTCCTTGCTCCTATAATCCTTATCCTTTCCATGATTTTATCTATGATAGGTCTACAGTCCTTAGCATTTAGCTTGGTAGGTTTAATGGGTACACCCAAGTATGTGAATGGCAGCCTTCCTTCCACACATCCAGAGACTTGGAGTACATCAAACTTCACTTCCTCCTTAACTCCATTAAAATATACATTAGACTTGCCAGGGCTCATTCTCAACCCAGATGCTGCTGAGAATGTAGCAAAGGTTCTTAGGAGCACCATAATAGAGTCTATATCTCCTTTGCTAAAGAGGAGGAGATCATCAGCAAACATGAGGCTAGAAAGTTTCATAGGAGTACACAAGGGGTGATATCTGAACTTGTTAGCTTGAGTTGTGTGGTGCAGAAGCCTGGATAAGTATTCCATACAGATAGTAAACAATAAAGGAGAGAGAGGGTCTCCTTGTCTCAAGCCTCTTTGACCCTTGAAGAAGCCAAAGGTATCCCCATTCAGGCAAAGAGAAAAAGAAGCACTAGTGACACAGGCCATAACCATATCAGTAAACTCCTGAAGGAACTGGAGAGCCTTCATCATTTGGTCTAAGAAATCCCACTCAATGGTGTCATAAGCTTTTTGGAGATCAATCTTAAACATGCATCTAGGAGAAACAGACTTCCTTCCATACAGTCTAATAAGGTCCTGGCATATTAAAATATTCTCTATAATGTTTCTACCCTGTATGAATCCTCCTTGGGTGGGGGATATAATCTCTGGAAGAACTAGGGCCAGCCTCCTACATAGCAACTTAGAGATGACCTTGTATATGACATTACAGCAAGATATAGGCCTGTACTGAGTCACAGATTGAGGATTAGTTACCTTTGGGATCAGAGAAATGTTAGTAGCATTCAACTGTTTAAGGAGTTGTTTGGTCCTAAAGAATTCCATGACAGCATCTGTAACATCATCTTGCATTAACTCCCAACCAGCTTTGAAGAACTGGCTTGTGTAGCCATCAGGCCCAGGAGCCTTATCCTTGGGAATACTAAAAAGTACCTCTTTGATCTCATCTTTAGACACAGCAGTTAAGAGCATCATTGAATGTGCTTCTGAACAGGTAGGACCTTGCTGGACAATCTGTGTGGCCACAGGAGCAGTGGTGGTGCTAGAGCCCAGCAGATCAGTATAGAACTTCAAAAAACTGGCTTTAATAGTATCAGGGGTAGTATGAACAACACCTGCAGTATCCATAATCTGGTGTACTGTATTCTGTCTCCTCCTAGCCTTTAAAATACCATGGAGGTATTTGGTATTATGATCTCCCTCCTGTAACCAGTGAGCTTTTGCTTTCTGTCTCAAGAACATGTGTAATTGGTGTTTGAGTGTAGTGTATTGTCCATGAGCCTCATATTCCTTTTGAATCAGAGTAACATCTCCTGGATGCTGGATTAGAGCTTTTTGACACTCTACCAACAGTCTGTGTGCCATATCAGTGTTTCTCTCAATGTCAGAGAACTTCTGGTTACTGAGATGCTTTAATGGGGTTTTCAGTGCTTTCATCTTCTGTGCCAGTAGATATTGATGTGTCCCATATCTATTAGTGTGCCAGTGCTGCTGTAAAACTTCCTGGAAATCAGGGACACTACACCACATGTTAGAAAATTTAAAAGGTCTGTTCCTTCGCACCATATTCTGAGCAGGTTGCAGTAAGCAAGGATTATGATCATAATCCCCTTCAGGTAGAAAGTGAGCTTGCATATCAGGCATCATACTATCCCATGCTTCATTAGTGAAAACTCTATCCAGCTTAGAAAACACTCTATCAGCTGGACATTGCTTATTTGTCCAAGTGTAGAATGCCCCCACAGTAGGGCATTGCATAAGTTCACAGTATGAGATACAATCTTGGTAAGGAGTAGCTTCAGCATTGGTAAAACTGCCCCCTAACCTTTCTTCAGGATTCATAACACAGTTAAAATCCCCCCCAATCACCCATGGGCCTGTCATGTTATCTGCCAACCTCTTAAGGTTTGTCCATAGGCTTTCCCTTTCCAAAATCCCATTGAAAGCATAAATCATGGTGCAATGAAAGCTTTTTTGACTAGGGACATGAGCAACACTGATATGAACATATTGAGGGTCATACTCCAAGAAAGTAACTTGAAATTCCATATGATTCCACCCTATCCAAATTCTTCCTCCAGGATGAGTGTGGGCATTGGTACTGATGCTCCAATGCTCAAAGATAGACATAACTTGCTGATGTTTTTGTGCTTTTATTTTTGTTTCAAAAAGAGCAAAAAGACCTACTTTATTGGCTAACATAAAATGATTAATATCACGCTGTTTCTGTACATTATTCATACCTCGTATATTCCAGAGACCTATAATCATGATATCAGGTCTGGACTAGGGGGTCTACTAGTTTCTGCACTCTTATTCCCTGTCAACACAGCCTTGAAAGATGGGCTTCCTGGCTGTAGAGGAGTGAGATTGAGTGGCATTCCAAATCTTGGTTCTACCTGTGGCACCTGCTGCTGTTCAGAGTTTGGGACAGCATGTTGTTCTTTGTTGAGGCTAACAGGAAGAATCTCTGGTGCAAACTGTTCTGTGGCTACAGGCTAGCTGCTTTGTATCTCTTTTCTTTTCCACACCTTCTTAATACCTGCAGGAACTTGCCCACTGACTCCTTTTCGTTTCCTACACATTTGAGCAGTATGCCCAATACCTTGGCACTCTTTGCATCTGTGTGGGGTCCATTCAAACTCCACCATGATATCAATTATGACACTTTTCTCATCCTTAACACGAACCTTCGTTGGCAACTTTTGATCTACTTGAACCTCCACCAGGACCCTGGCAAAGCCCAGTCTGGTTTTTGCCTCTGTCGTAGGATCTTTCCTTATAAATTTCCCTACCTTGTTTGCTATTTTTGGGATACTGGCACCCCAAAACTTCAAAGGTAACTTACGAAGTCGCATCCAAGTTGGAACTGTTTTCACATCCTCTTTTTCAAGATCAACTTCCGGCATCCATCTCTTAATGATAACAGGCTTGCTATCAAACATATGGATGCCTGCCTCTAGAACAGCTTCCTGCATTGCTTGTGTTTGAAAACGAACAATAAACACTCCATTAGGCAAGAAAGAAACAAATTCTATCTTATGATGCCTCCATATACGATGAAGGTATCCCTCAAATACAGGCCAGGGAGGATTTGTGCCAATAACAAATCCATAGATAGCAAATTTCCAATACTCCAACTCCTCCTAGACATCCTCCTCTGCAATTTCAACACAATCATCCTCATCCTCTGTTATGTCTACTATTTTCCTCCCATGGTGATCAAACCAGTCATCCAAAGATGATTCTCCATTGTCTTGGACTCCTTGACTACTGGGTAAGGGGTTCTGTTGTTCATTTCCATTGCTCTGGGTATCATTCAGAACGTAGGGAGCAACTCCTACTATATTCATCATGCTCCCATACTTAGTTGCATCATCTGGTTCAGGTCTGAAATTCTCATCATTCTTTGTCACCCGCGCCTTGTTGTTCATGGTTTTCCTATTGGTGATGTTACGGAGTAGGGAAGGAGAATTCTCCATAGCCATATGCACAGGATACGTTCTCCAACTTCAGCCGTCAATCTCCTTCAGATCGCCATGCTAGGGAGCGTTTTGATAATATAATCTAATTATATTGATATCAAGAGATAATAATTTTAGAGGTTTTTAGAGGTTTTTCTCACTAGAAAAATTTGCTAAGGAATTAGAATGGCATAACTTATGATCAACTCACAAGTTTTATGTTAAGTGTTGTAGATAGTTATGGCCGGCCATGGGTAGTAGCAAAAGGGGAACATTTTCCCTTTCCCATGCACATAGGGTGGCTATAGGTTTTAGATATCAAGGTGTGCTTTTGTGATTATGTTTGCTTAACATTTAAGACACAAAATCACTACCCTAAACCAACCCATAAAACCGGCACTTACATAAAATGTACTCCATTTTATATTTTGTCATTTATACAATTGTACATGTGTGGTATACACTATGCCACAATATTATTAGATATAATTGTTTTAATTTAAAATGCATATTTATCAAATAAATATCATTTATAAATTAAATAAATCACATTTAACAATTTGACAAGTAATTCGAAATTACTAATATATATAAAATGGTTATTTCAATAATCGTCAATACGATTTACAACACTTGTGATTATATTGAACCCGATTCATTCTAATTACGACATTTCATAAATATCGTTTAATGTTTGACAATTGACACGTTTCAATTTCAAACATAAATCTTACATTAAGATTTAACCTCTGATTTCTCGATATACGAATTTAAGGAATCTGATCAACTCGTATCAACATACATTTGATTAGTTTATCAATTAAGGGAATTGTCTTATAGGTGTGACCTAAAGGGATCAACTGACCACCACCGTCATACGACAGTAATGTCAAACTCTAGCTAGCCAATCATTACCGATTAATGTTGGTCAGTTGACTATATAATTTTGTATCATCCCTTGCGCATTCTTGTCATGAGATTTAATTACGTGATCGCACTATTGTTGAGGACACATTTCCCAACACATCTGAGTAAGAAACAATCACCTACAACACCGGAAGAAACCGAACGCATGAGTTGGATACCTCATGCTTCCGGAGTAGGGTCGAACATGTATGCCATGATGTGCACACGTCCAGACGTGGCATATGCATTGATTATGGTCAGCCGTTACCAAAATAATCCAGGTGAAAGTCAATGGATAGCGGTCAAGAACATCCTTAAGTACTTACGAAGGACTAAGGATTGGGATCTGGTATATGGTGGAAACACAGAGCTATGTGTTAAAGGTTACACAGATGTCAGTTTCCAAACCGATCGTGATGATTCCAAATCTCAGTCGGGTTTTGTCTTTACTCTTAATGGTGGAGCAGTCAGCTGGAAGAGTTCCAAGCAGAGCGTCACAGTAGATTCTACAACAGAGTGTGAGTACTTGGCACTTGGCAGTTTCCGAAGCTGCAAAGGAAGCTATTTGGATGCGTTATTTCTTACAAGGACTAAAGGTAGTGCCTAGTGTGAAAGATCCAATCACCCTTTATTGTGATAACAATGGTGCCATCTTCCAGGCTAAGGAGCCTAGGTCTAGCAACAAATCTAGACATGTACTCAGAAAAGTTCATCTGATAAGAGATTACATGGAGCAAAAGGAGATAGCATTGTGCAAGATTGGAACGGATAACAACATTGCAGATCCGCTGACTAAGGCACTACCGCATAATAAACATGAAGGGCACATCTCATCCATGGGGATAAAACGTGTTCCAGAGTTGTAATAAACATTATTTGATTGATATTTAATCATTTCAATTATTACTTAATAAAATCATTGAATTTCTTTATATTGTATTACATGTGGATTGTATGACAATTTTGAACACCACACAGTGAACTGTTTTACTTTATATGTCTGCATTGTCCGTAAACACCAATATGAGCTGATAACTCAGGTGATTATTTTGTTAGTTGAAGGATGGAAGATTCAATATTCCATAAGTCAAGCGTTTGACTGATCAATAATAAATATGGGTATATGATATCGCATAGGACATAGTGACCACAATATAGAGTCCTAAATGTTAAGATACATTAGGTTCCTAGTCGTGGATGGGATGTGTATTGTGATTCCTAAAGTCGGTTCTTTTGACCATTGTTTATTTCATGCGATATAGACAGTTTTTGGGTGGTTTAGGTTTCTGTCCTAGGTCGCACCGTAAAAGGAGACCAATCGGACTTTTACTGGGCCATTTCATGTTGTGCTTCCATCGACAGGTTATAAGTCAAGGAAAATATCCAGCCTTTATCAGGTTTTATATTCATTTCTCAGGGCCACTCGAGGAGTATTAACTTAAACGCATGGCCATGCTCGAATATGATTCATATCAGTTATGTTACTCTCTAGTCAAGGAAACCACTCTTGATATGATTACTTGGGAGATACGACCTTGTAAGGTGAGACTTTGCAATTTGTCTTCCATTGAGTAGGAGAATAATTTATGGATATGAGAATCGTAATCGCACACTCACTTGTAGGACAAGTGGGAGATTGATGGAGTAAATGTCCTCCACAGTGTGTGATTATTAGAATAAATCTTATACAGGATCACATAGGGATACTTAGTATATTAATCAGCTGGTTAACGTTTATCGGTAACGATTGGCTCACTAGTAGTTTGACGTTACTGTCATATGATGGCGATAATCAGCTGATCTCTAAAGGTCACACCTATAGGATAGTACTGAGAAATTTGATTATATATTGATATAATTACGTAAATGCTAAACTTAGCTAAATCTAGCTAAGTAGATGATAAACATTTAATAATAAGGAAAAATGAATTAAATGTTAATTCTAATAAATATATATATATTATATTTATTAATTATATATGATATTTTAGAATAAAATAATTGGGTTAATTAATTATAAGATAATTAATTAATGTTCACCGGGAATTATAATTGTACACCGAAAATTATTAAAATATGTATGATATTTTAAGGAAATTCGGAATAAGGAAACTGACTTAAAATATTATAATATAAGGAGGTTTCCAGGAAACTGACTTAAAATATTATAATATAAGGAGGTTTCCTAATAGAAGTACAAGACCAACACAAACCAAAACCCTATAAGAAGGGATTTCAGCCGTATGGTACAAGGACGAAAAAACATAAGTTGTTTTCTCTCTTGTTCTCTTTGATTAATTTATCATCTTAAAATCTCAAAACAAATCCTATAAAATAATTAATAGTAATTTAGGAGGAGCTTTGAAGGGATCTTTCTCAGTCATCTTGGGTGCAATCTAAAGAGAACTTCTACCTTGAATTTGGGTTTATACTAGGTTATTCTTAGGCGATCTCATATAGGACTAAAGGTTAATTCTATATTCTTGACTGTTTAATTCTTGCAATTGAGGTTTTATTGAATCGTTTTTTATATAATCCTTGGCAGTATTTGTTGGGGCTGGTGTCCTTGACAATTAGTACAATGACTTACTAAATCTCTTAAAGGATCACAAGGGCATACTTCAGTATTATTATCAGTTGATCCACGTTTATCAATAACGGTTGGCTTGCTAGATAAGTTTGACGTTATTGTCATACGGATGGCGGTGATCAACTGGTCCCTATACGTCACACCTATAGAGAAAGGTTTTTAGTTACTCATAAACTAATATTTAGTCATACTAATCAAAATACTTTAATTAACTTATTTATGTGATCTTATGCATGCTTAAAAATGCGGAAATAAGAGAGTTTTCGAACCCTTACTCACGGTCCGAATATATAGCAAAGATGATCCTCCGAGTATTCAACAAGAACACCTCCTCCAAGATGCACCCAAGACACACTACTCTCAATATTTTGTATGTATTTTTGCTAGAAAATTTGATACAAAATTGCTAGTTCACAAGGGAGAGTCACGGTTTAGGGTTAGAAAATTAGGGAGTAATTTTCTTTCTTTTTTTTGTTCTCTCTAAACAAAACCCTAATACCACTAATGAATGAATATTCAAGAGGGAACAAAACCTCTTTTGTTCTAGCCAAGGAGGTGGCCGGGTGGTGTGGATTAGGGTGCCCAATGGATGGCACCTTAATAATCTACAATGTCCCCCATTAAGACAATGTTATTAATAAGATGTCCCCAACACATATTTATCATATAATGTGTTAATGTATGTAAAATGTCTAGAACAATCACATTGTCACACGATCCACTTCATTCGTAAATGGACTATTGTATACGTTACATAGAGACGTATACATTACTTCGACAATCTTACATTTTATGATTCTCGTATTTTAACATTTAAACAATTAATCATAAAATTAGTAATTCATAATTACAATTATCCATTAGCCTTTATCCGTTTACAACAATTGTAAAATTCATTCATTTAATTATGTTTCATAATCATATTATATTTCATCCCTTTATATAATATATATAAACTAGACATAAACTGACTCGTATCAATATACAGTCATTTTATTTATCATTGAGAGAGTTGTCCTATAGGTGTGACCTAAAGGGATCAACTGACCACCACCGTCATACGACAGTAATGTCAAACTCTAGCTAGCCAATCATTACCGATTAATGTTGGTCAGTTGACTAATATAAATCGTATCATCCCTTGCGCATTCTCGTCATGAGATTTAATTACGTGATCGCACTATTGTTGAGGACACATTTCCCAACAATCTCCCACTTGTCCTCGACAAGTGTGCGTCACCAATTCTCTTGTCCTATTACAATCTCCCACTCAATGCAAGATGTCTCTCTGAGGTCGTACTTGCATTTGATCATATCATGAGTGGTTTTCTCGATCTGGAGAATAACCGTTTGACCGGAATTATCTACCATAGATACCTTCCGAGCGTGGCCACTCATTTCCAGTTAACTTATCCTCGAGTGGCCTTGAGATTTGTACAACCCTGACAAAGGGTGGACAATTTCTATCGCACTACTTCCTTCAACTAGTCACAGTCAGTCACAGCCTGAAGCAATCCCATTTGACTCCAGTTACGAAAAGTCGTAGAGAATGGATCAACGCTATGCCTAAACTATACCATCTTGGGAGAGTAGTCTTTAGTCTAAGAATTGACTCACAAGAATACTATAGCAGTTCTCGCCACGACCCGGCTATTATAAAATTTCCAGAATTCTATAAGCGGTCACTTTGCCCGACAGAGTGTCTCTTGCAGTCTGCCTATGTGATCGACTAGTCATCACATATGACTCCATGGCACTTGAACTTGCCATCAGTCGCCTCACATTCTAGTCGCTTTGAGACGTCACCTCATGTAAGCGGCTAGGGGCTATACTAAGTCAATCCAGTTCACTTATCGGGTTCAATATTGTCTCTCACAACCCATTTGGATTTCGACAAAGTATCTTTCATCTTGAGTTAATCATAACTCAAATGACATTGTCATGCAAAAATAGTCAATACTATTTCATTGCATTTGATGCACGATCATCTATTTGTATTAATGTTTTGCGAATAAACCCTTTTATTCATGATTGCAAAACTTACAAATTTTGGTCTCCTTCCGACTCATATTATCTCACATAATATGATCTTATTTGAGCACATATCTAAAACCCATTCTAGATCTTGAGGTTCCTTTCCTGAGGGAAGCTCCCACTGTTATCTTATAACTCGTGACGTATTGATATACTAGAGGGATTAAAGAATCACTCAGAATTATTTAGTCACTTATGTGCTGAAATCTATATTGCAGTTATTAGTGATATCATCACCTTTATTATTTTCAAACATCTTGGCTATTTTATTAAGGTTATTTATATCTAACCATTTTGATTTCTAATGGGCGACTTTTTATTATCAATATAATAAACCTTCCCGTAAAGCTCCATCATCGTATGATATAAGGTATTTGATCATCTAGAATTGAAAACCTCTTATTCTTTACACCTTAAAGAATCACCCATCCTCTCTAAATGGTAGGCTTAATTCTTTTAATGAACATCGCTCCCACTAAAATCAATATTACTCGATCTCTTTAATGAACCTTTCATTTCTCGCATGTAAATCTTTATTTATCACTTAAATCATTATTACTATCACTATCCCTATAGTGATCTATTTTCATTCAATCAATCATCACCCTCTTTTCATGTCTTTGTTTCCTCGAGACGAAAATGACATGATATTTTCCTTATAACTACATTGAGAGAATTGAGATGATTTCTTCTCTTTTATCTTATAAACTTAGAAAAATCATTTATTAAGGAACCGGTCTTTCCTCCTGTATAGATAGGTGATTTCTCCTCTATTATCTTATAATCTTTAAAAGATCATTATCTCAAGGAGCCGATATTCCTTCCGAATTCATACGGGGTTTCTTACTGAAACAAAGACCATAAAGAACCTTTCTTCGAGTGTCCTCCCGTAGTTTCTTCAATTCATTTAGGGCTCTTCTTAAGACTCCCAAGTAGGAATCTTCTCTAAGATCCGTTATTTATATCATTGGTTTTGCAAGCGAAATATTTTCTCCCACTCTATCCTTCTAACAATAACCTTTATTCGTATAAGGATAGTTATTTCGATTAACCAATGTATATGAATGTTTGAAGTTTTATAGGTGTGATGAATACATTCTCATTTTCACTTAAAATGATCAAATCTCATTTTGATTGAAAGTATCTCATGGGGTGTAGTTCTCCGTTTTAATCAACACTTTGATTACATTATATTGATCGTATCAATGTTTATTGCGTGATAAAATCACCATTATTCATGTTTAAACAAGGTATGCAATTTTATTTGAGAAATCAAGACATTGATTAAGAACAAAAGTAGTGACTCGGGTTGAAAACCAAGTCACCAATATCCAAAATTACAACCATTGTTTTAGGATTTTAATCCTTGTCTTACAAGAAAGTAAATTGTTCCATAAATAAAATGCAAAATATGAAAGAAGACGATATGAAAATTAGAGCCTAGCTCTTCAAGTCTTCGATCAATTTTGATGCTACCATAGCCATCCAAGTAAGGAACTTCATGTTTCCTTCTCCTTGTCCTTATCTTTATAAGATGCCTCTTTAAAACAATTTAAAAGGGGTGATAGTCAACAACGTGTATCGCCATACAAAAGTTAACAAAAGAACATGAAAGTAAACGAGAATTATAAACTACGGCAGTTGCCTTTCCATTTTTGAGATCGGTCAAGTATTTGGGGCAATTCCGTTTCCTAAGACTTAACCTCGTGCAATAAAGGCACTTGTATTCAACCTTTGAAGATGAGGTGGAAACGCCTTTCGAAAAGGTATTTTCTTTGGCCGCTTTGGGTTTGAACGTTTTCTTGCCCTTGCCTTTAAAGGCATTCTTCTTGAAGCTCGTTTTCCCTTTCTTTTCGATGTTTAAAACATCCTTGGTGGAACATTCATGAAGTCCCATGTCCCTTTCGGCTTGGACGAGCATCTTATGCAACTCATCCAACGTGGTCTCTTGGTTTCGCATATTGAAATTCACCCGGAATTGAGGATACGCTTTAACCTTATTGAGTGAGTGAAGAACTCGGTCAATAATGAGAGAGTCGGGAATATCTACGTCTTGCGCTTTTAGAGTCTCCGCGAGCTCAACGAGTTTGAGCACATGAGGGCTTATCTTTTGTCCTTCCTTGAACGTAATGTCGAAGAAGGCGGAAGCCGCCTCATATTGGATCACCCTTGGAGTTTGCGAAAACATGGTCGCAAGCTTGGTGTATATTTCATACGATGTGGTCAACTTAATCATACTCCTTTGGAGATCCGGCTCCATGGAGAAGATGAGCACATTTTTAAGAGCGGAGGACTCTTTCATGTAGGCTTCATAGGCCTCACGATTTTGGACCGATGAACGAGCGGTCGGAGCGGGAGGAGCGGCTTCTGATGGGTAACGACTCTTATCGTCACCTTGAGCGGCCAAAAGTAATTGCGTATCCCAATCTTTAAAATTGGAACCATGCTTATCGAGTTTGCAACGGTCCATAAAGGACCGAAGCCATGATATGTTAGTGAGAGGTGGAGCGTTGGTTGCCATTGATGATGTTGAAAATAAAACTACAATAAAATGAAGGAAATAAAACAATATCATTTTAAAATTCATAATTTAAATTAAAAACTTAAACAAGTTAAGTATATTTTACTTAATGATCTCTTACCCAATTAAGTAAACAATCCCGAGACCCAAACCCATACTAATGCGGGCACGGTGTAGCCGATTCAACCCGTATAGGTATAATTTGGTGGATTAACCCTTTAATCGGTTCTACCTTAGAACTCTCGGTCGACAATTTTCTAAAAATCGTCTTTAGCCCGAACTTATTGCAACTACGGTTACGAATACTTTCGTTGAGATCAACCAAATTTCAAGGTGTAATCTTATTACCCCACTTACCCAACGTAACAATTTTAGTACCCCGGTATAGCCGAGCCTACGTTCTTGTGAAGAAGGGATTCATGGGTCCGTACTTTTTGGTAAGGCTAAGTCTCAATATTTATATGTAAGAGATCTAGTCAAATTATTATATATCTCTGTTTAAGTGAACTAAGTCGGTGAATTATCGATAAAATAAATGACTAGGTCGACTAAATCGAAAAAATGCATGAGACGATATATGACGATTTGGCTATGCATGCAAACATATAAAAAGCAAAATAAAAGCATAAAAATAAACCCTAGTATGGCCTTTCCTAGAAAAGAAATAATAAAAGTACAAATTCGGAAACCAACTCCTTTGGTCCCTTGAACTTCACAAGGCACGCACTTCGAGGTAAACACCGTCTTGTCGGAACTCCTTTCCGAATGGCACCATCTTCAAGGAACTCCGGATTTAACAAAAATTACAACTTTTCTAGTCTACTTTATACATTATAAAATAGAAATAAATTACAATTGGGTGATACGAGATCACAAAATTACAACCGAATCGGTAACCCCTTACATTACGGGAAATACCGATTTAAAACTAAGGCCATACTAAGTAAATTACATAATTCCCAAAATTACGTAAATAAATCATGACATTCATAATAAAATATGCAATGCTTATGAATATATGAACTACCATGCAAATCCTAAGCCAAATCGTCCTATTTAAATAAATAGTTATCGTATACCTTGGTTTTTATGGAATCGCGTGTTTTAACGTTTAACAACACTATGCATAATATGAATCGGTATTTATCCTTAAGTTAATCATCCCAACTCATATGGGTTTCAAAATTTAGTCTTACTCAAACTTTGAACATGACTTAACTTAACATATTTTAATATTGTTAGGTATTACTCGGTTTTACGGGAAAAATATTATAAAAATCCAAAAGAGTCATAAAAATTTCGAAAATTTCAAAATTCAAATTTTGAAAATTCCAGAATGTTCTTAAAATTTTAGAACCTTAAAAATATTAGTATATATACGGTTTTAACATTATTTCGAAAATAATACGTAAAACGAGCATTTTAAGTCGGAAAATTCAATAATTAATTCCATAAATGCAAAATAAAATACTAATAATATTTTTACACTTTCCAAAACACTTTAAGAACATAAAATGGACAGAAAAATAAATTACACACTGCCCAAGAGCCGAAATTTTAAATGCATGACTCTTTTTATTTAATTTTAAATGCAACTTTTAACAATTTAAAATTAAATCAAAACAGAAACTTTTGGCTCCAAAGAATATTTTCATGATGCACATATCATATATGACTATTATGGGTTAAATGTTTCGGCCATTTTAACAACTATTGCAAATTTTAACGATTTACGTCATATATCGTACGATATTAACCTTTAAAATTATTTCTCAAGCATAAAATAAGATAAAAATCTCGAAACTTTTATACATTCTAGAAATAATATATATGACATCGTGTTAAATTTTTATGGCCAAATTCCAACTTAAACTATTAAAGTCGAAATAAAGTCACTAATTACCCGATTTTTACATTAAAAATCTATAATATTGCAATATTTGAGATACGTTTCTGGAAAATTCAACATATATTTTAAATATTGCATGTGACATACTTATAAATTTTTATAGTCAAATTCGTAATATAACTATTTTAACCCATTTTTATTTATCTTATTGCATTTTAACCCTTAAAATTCATATCACATGTTTTATAAGTCCATAATTTACGAAAATTCATATTCATAACATAGGATATACATGTGATAACATACTGAAAAATCTCGGCCAAAGGATGATTTTAACTATTTTTCCCAAAATAAACGATTTTTAACCATTAAAACATAATAAAACCGAGATTTAATATACCAATAACCAATATTCATGCAAAATATATTCCAAATATTCTAAAAAAATTTTAGAAAACAGTAGGTATTCATGCTAAATATATTTCGGCCATATCTTATATCAAACGAAATTTCAAATTTTATTTTGTTATCATTATAACTCTGTAAAAACGTAAACGGAAAGCATGCAAACAACCTATTGCTCTGATACCAATTGTTGGGTTTTTAGTTACTCATAAACTAATATTTAGTCATACTAATCAAAATACTTTAATTAACATTTTAATTAACTTATTTATGTGATCTTATGCATGCTTAGAAATGCGGAAATAAGAGAGTTTTCGAACCCTTACTCACGGTCCGAATATATAGCAAGGATGATCCTCCGAGTATTCAACAAGAACACCTCCTCCAAGATGCACCCAAGACACACTACTCTAAATATTTTGTATGTATGTTTGCTAGAAAATTTGATACAAAATTGCTAGTTCACAAGGGAGAGTCACGGTTTAGGGTTAGAAAATTAGGGAGTAATTTTCTTTCTTTTTTTTTGTTCTCTCTAAACAAAACCCTAATACCACTAATGAATGAATATTCAAGAGGGAACAAAACCTCTTTTGTTCTAGCCAAGGAGGTGGCCGGGTGGTGTGGATTAGGGTGCCCAATGGATGACACCTTAATAATC
Organism: Silene conica; assembly: GCA_029255685.2. NCBI lineage: Eukaryota > Viridiplantae > Streptophyta > Magnoliopsida > Caryophyllales > Caryophyllaceae > Silene > Silene conica. The sequence continues at coordinate 44,213,220 of CM055318.2, read as the reverse complement.
TACAATGTCTCCCATTAAGACAATGTTATTAATAAGATGTCCCCAACACATATTTATCATATAATGTGTTAATGTATGTAAAATGTCTAGGACAATCACATTGTCACACGATCCACTTCATTCGTAAATGGACTATTGTATACGTTACATAGAGACGTATACATTACTTCGACAATCTTACATTTTATGATTCTCGTATTTTAACATTTAAACAATTAATCATAAAATTAGTAATTCATAATTACAATTATCCATTAGCCTTTATCCGTTTACAACAATTGTAAAATTCATTCATTTAATTATGTTTCATAAACATACTTATATTAGTGACAACATTTTAATCATTATAATTTATAATCATATTAGATTTCATCCCTTTATATAATATATATAAACTAGACATAAATTGACTCGTATCAATATACAATCATTTTATTTATCATTGAGAGAGTTGTCCTATAGGTGTGACCTAAAGGGATCAACTGACCACCACCGTCATACGACAGTAATGTCAAACTCTAGCTAGCCAATCATTACCGATTAATGTTGGTCAGTTGACTAATATAAATCGTATCATCCCTTGCGCATTCTCGTCATGAGATTTAATTACGTGATCGCACTATTGTTGAGGACACATTTCCCAACATATAGGACACGTTTGAGAGATGTGAAGGTATGAAAATACAGTCACATTTATGCCGGATACGACTAAACAGTTACTCAGAGGTATTGACTATTAAATTAGTCAATAAGATGTTGAGATTATTATTTAATACGGATTAAATATTTTTAGCTAATACGGATTACATGATTAATTCGTATATTAAATATAAACGGTTATATTTAATTAAATATTGTATTCGCGTATTAATATAAACAGTTATATTAATTTGGGTAATTATACAATATCGTAATTTTATCAGACCATTATTAATACATCGACTGCATTAATATCTGATAACATGTATGCGATTTATAATTAAAATTCCGCAAATAATATTTAGCAAAACGGGTCGAATCACGCAAAGGAATAAGGTAAGAGTGGAGAAAGCCCACTCTCACCCATCCAATTCGGCCGACCCTCAAGTACTACATAAGGAGAGTCCTTCTCCTTTTGTCAGTTACTGTTTAATTGATAATCTCAAGAATTAGGGTTTTGAGAACATTATTTTCCCAAAACTCAGATCTCACATCTAAAACCTCACAAAAGCTCTCTCCATATTGCAAGGCAATTGGAGAGTATTTCTAGCACACGCGGCATCATCTCATTCAAGTCTTGGGTGCAAGTTATAGGAGGGAATTTACGTTAATTTCTGTTCTTAGGCCTATTCAAGCAAGGACCCAAGGTTGTATTCCTTTTTCATGTTTTTATTAACTTATGACAATAATCGCAATTGTAAAATTCGTTATAATCCTTCACGTTTTAGGGCGAATACATGCTTTATTCCCCACAAGTGGTATCAGAGCCAAGGCCACGGAATTTTACTTTTGTGTTTTTTCATAAGTTTTAATTTAAAAATTTTGAAAATTGATTTTTGTCGGCTTGTGGGTCGGTCGACCCATTATTGTGGTCGGTCGACCTCTGCCCACGTAGGGTTTCTGTTTTTCGGCAGTTTCTCTTTTGTATAATCGATCTTGTTTTCGATTCCTGTTTACATATTGTTAATTAATCGATATTCTTGACAATATGTGAACCCTTGTTGCTGTTTATTTTGATTTACGCGTTTTGAATCAAAGGTTAAAACTTGTTTTGATTAAAAGTGCAGCAATTTCGCGTTTTCAGAAACTCGACTTCGTGTTTTGTGGTCGCTCGACCCGTTTATTGGGTCGGTCGACCACTCTGCAGTTACAGGAAAATTATTTTTTCTGTCAGGAGGTCGGTCGACCTGTTTATTGGGTCGGTCGACCTGTTTATTGGGTCGGTCGACCACTCTGTAGTTACAGGAAAATTATTTTTTCTGTCAGGAGGTCGGTCGACCTGTTTAATGGGTCGGTCGACCACTATGCAGTTACAGGAAATTTTTTTTTTGACAGTAGGTCGGTCGACCCCATGTTGAGGTCGGTCGACCACTTCCCTGTAACAGTCGTGTTTTATTTTTCCGAAAATAACTTGTTTTATTTTCCCTTGGCCAAAAGTAATATGCTGTATACGGAAATAGTATATTATTTTTGTGAAACGGTTCACTCTCGCATGATACATATTACTTTAAAACGGTTTAAGATAATGGATTATTAACTTGTTAAAATTAAAGTGGTTAAAACGGTATAATCACATAATTTTAATCCCGTAAAGGTGGTTTGGTAAAATTTGTTAATCATAATAACAGTATTATGTCATGTATGAATTTTAATTTTAGTTGATGCATTTTATTTATCGTCTTGTTGAATGCCTTTTGAATGCTTTTTATAACGTATTTAATTTTGCAAACGGTTGTAACTTAGTGTGGCCTTAGAAGATTGTGTCACCGTAATGATGGGACACAGTCTTGTTTGTAATTTTGAGATCTTGAATCTCCGTTTTGGGTTTTTGCCATGTAATTACTTTTGTATTTGAATTAGAATGTAAATAGGGTTATATTTGTAATTTAAATTAGTAATTTTGTGAAGACCAAAGACGGAGACCGGATGCTCACTCCCGCTGCAAAGACCAAGATGGAACATCAAGACAAGCTTCTAGGGTCCAACGGTGGTTTCCAAGTTGTTTTATGTTTATTTTGGTAGGATAGGCCACACTAGGACTTTTTAATTACGTTTATTGCATTTATTTTTATGCTTTCATCGATAATAGCTTACATCATATTCCGCCTAAAACCAAACCACCTATAACATGCCTGAAAACTGACTCATGTAGAGGTTACGCGTTAGTTTTCTGTGACAATACAGATGTCACATGTCAATTGCAAAGCCATCACTTTATTTCATTCATTCACGCATATGCTAGATATATATTAGTTCACTTAAAATGGATAAATATAAGTTGATGGGGTCTTCCTCGTATAACCAAAAATTGAGAATAGTCTTTATAAATCAGACTCCCATGAATCCCTTCTTCGTCGGTAGGCATAATACCTTCTACGTCGGGTAAGTGGGAACAGATGATATATTTTATCTCAACATCATGGTCACTCGATACTATCTAGCGACTGAGATGGACTAATAGATAGGATTTACGGAAATCTATCGACCAAGAGTTCCAACGGTGGAATTAGCCAAGCTGTGGGCTTATCAATATACAGAAATTGAGTCTTGGGATCGTTTATATAATTCTTGAGGGAGATCAATTATATAAATGCATGAGTCTACGAGTTTAAATACAATTTAAAATAGACTTAAATCACAACAATGAGTTGCTTATATGGTTTTGTTTTATCTTCTTTTCAGTGTAGAACACGACCATTTAAATTGCTGTATAACTAATGGCTGGTGAAGACCCAATGCCAAGTGTCAAGCTAGCACGTGAATCCTGGCTAAAAGCCTTCATGGACTCCATGAATCAGTCTACTAGACTGAGGAATGATGGGTCAAACTTCTCTGACTGGGAGGCAGCACTACGGAATGCTGCCATTGCTGACGGAAAGCTTAAGTGCTTAACTGAGCCAATTCCGGCACACCCAGGAACTGGAGCTAGAGCTAACGAAGTTCGCGCTCATAGCGACTTCGTCATGGAAGCGGGTGCGATAATAAAGAACGTACTCATCTATGCAATGGAATCCAATTTGCAAAGACGCTTCATAACCCATGGTGCAAACAAGATTTTCACCATGCTCACTAACGAATTCTCAAAAGCTCCGAGAATCGTTTCTTATGAGCATACATGTCGCTTCTTTGAGGCGAAACTCCAGAAGGGCCAAGCGGTTAGCCCACATATTCTCGACATGATTGAGAATATCGAGAAACTGGAGGCCCTAAACTGCAAGATCAGTGAGAACATAATCGTTGATCGAATGCTTCATTCGCTTCATAATGGGTTCGCCCTCTTCAGGGCCAACTATTACATGAACGACATGAAGAAGACTCCTCATGAGCTTCACTCCCTTCTCGTACAGACCGAGAAGGATCTGAAATTAAGTGGGAGCGTGAAGCAGGATGTTCTCATGATCTCCAGTAAGGGTAAGGGTAAGGGAAAAGCTAAAGCTCAGGGTGACCTAACAGTAGGCAAGCCCAAGTTTAAGAAGTCGGGATTTACTAAGAGTGGGCCAGGTGAGTCGAGCAACTCACAGGGCAAGGGAAAGAGCAAGGATACTAGCATGGAATGTCACCATTGCCACAAGACTGGGCATTGGAGGCGCTCATTCCCCGTGTATCGTGAGGACATTAAGGCAGGCCGCGTTACTCCTGTTGGTATGTCTTCTTCTTCTTTTATTCACATGATTGAGATTAACCATGCAAGTTACGGAACTTGGGTACTAGATACTGGTTGTGGTTCTCATCTATGTAATCATGTGCAGGGCCTCCGAAACCAAGAACCCCTCATCAAGGGTGAGGTTGACCTGCGTGTCGGGAATGGAGCACGTGTTGCTGCAGTCTCGAAGGGAACATATGTGATCCAGCTTCCAAGTGGATTCGAGTTATCTTTATATAACTGTTATTATGTTCCTTGTTTATCCAAAAACATTATTTCAGTCTCTGCACTTGACAAACTTGGTTTTTCATTTGTAATAGAAAATAACAGTTGTATTTTCTCATTACACAATATGATTTATGGCAAGGCAGTTTCCATGAATTTAATTTATGTTTTAGATCAAACCACTGAAATATTACATGTGAATAATAAGAGGTTAAAGGTAGGTGACAAAGATCAAACTTATCTATGGCATTGTCGTATGAGACACATAAATGAGAAACGCGTAAAACAGCTAATACAGAATGGAGATATCTCGGCCTTTGATTTCGAATCATATGGCACGTGTGAATCATGTCACATCGGTAAGATGACTCGTATTTCCTTCAAAGGTGTTGGAATGCGCGCTGCCGACCTATTAGGACTCATACATACGGACGTATGTGGCCCTATGTCGATCAACGCACGAGAAGGCTATAGGTATTTCATCACTTTCACGGATGATTTGAGTAGATATAGCTATGTCTACTTAATGAAGCATAAAAGTGAATCCTTTGACAAGTTCAAAGAATACCAGAATCGGGTACAGAACCAGCTGGGAAGAAAGATTAAAGCACTACGTTCTGATCGTGGTGGTGAGTATCTTTCACACGAGTTTGATCAACACCTTAAAGACTGTGGCATCGTGCTACAGTTGACTCCACCTGGAACACCACAATTAAATGTTGTGTCCGAACGGAGAAATCGAACTCTACTCGATATGGTTCGATCCATGATGAGTCACACCGTTGTGCCTGATTCATTGTGGGGCTATGCTCTTTTGTCGGCCGCTCTAATACTTAACCGAAGTCCGTCTAAAGCTGTTGACAAGACTCCATACGAATTATGGAAGGGAACGGTCCCTAACTTGTCCTTTATTCGGGTTTGGGGCTGCGAGGCTTATGTCAAGTGGAGACACCAGGATAAGCTCGGCCCGCAATCGGTCAAGACATACTTTATAGGCTATCCAAAGGGAACTTTTGGTCATTACTTCTACTCGCCAACCGAACAACGTGTTTTTGTTGCGGCTAGTGCGACGTTCTTAGAGAAAGAATTTCTCGAGAACAAGTCGAGTAATAGAACCTTCGATTTTTCGGAGGTTCAAGAACCAACTACCGAGCAACCATTGGACGAAACAGTTCCTTCAACCGAGGCTGCGGTAGATATTCCTGAGGAACCTAGGAGGTCGGGAAGAGTCTCTATTCCTCCGGACAGATACATTGGTATGGTCGAGGAACATGATATAGATGACGTCTTACTCCTAGAGGGTAATGAACCCACAACCTATAAAGGTGCCATGGCCAATTCTGACTCAAAGCTATGGCTAGAAGCCATGCAATCCGAGTTGGACTCCATGTATGAGAACAGCGTATGGGATCTTGTGGACCTACCTGCAAAGGTACGTCCCCTTCAATGCAAATGGCTTTACAAGATAAAGCATGCTGTGTAAGGAAAACAAAATATCCACAAGGCACGACTAGTTGCTAAAGGTTTCACCCAAGTGCCAGGCTTGCACTACGATGAGATCTTTGCACCTGTAGTCATGCTACGTTCCATTCGGATTATCTTAGCGATCGCCGCATTTCATGACTATGAAATATGGCAAATGGACGTTAAAACTGCCTTCTTAAACGGTTATTTGGAGGAAGAGTTGTACATGGTACAACCCGGGGGTTTTATTGATCCAGAACATCCTAAGAAGGTTTGCAAGCTTAAGCGTTCCATCTATGGACTTAAGCAAGCATCACAGAGTTGGAATCATCGCTTCGACCAAGTGATAAAAGAGAATGGGTTCATTCGATCAGTCGAGGAACCATGTCTCTATATCAAGTCGAGTGGGAGCAAGATTGTATTCCTAGTACTGTATGTCGACGACATACTCTTGATTGGGAATGACATACCTCTCTTATCTTCGGTTAAAGCATGGTTGAAAAACCATTTCCAGATGAAAGATCTGGGAGAGGCACAAAGAATTTTGGGCATCCGTATCTACAGGGATAGATCACGACGGATGTTGTCTCTCAGTCAGGAGTCTTACATAGATAAGATTCTAGAGAGATTCGACATGACGAACTCCAAGAAAGGGTTCCTTCCTATGACTACTGGGCTTCACTTGAGCAAAACTCAAGGAACTAAGACATTGGAAGAGAAGGAGCGCATGAGTCGGATTCCTTATGCTTTGGCAATAGGATCGATCATGTATGCCATGATATGCACACGTCCAGACGTTGCATATGCATTGAGTATGACAAGTCGATTTCAAGCTCATCCAGGTGAACAACACTGGATGGCCATGAAAAACATTCTTAAGTACCTACGGAGGACTAAAGATTGGGGATTGACTTACGGAGGCGACTCAACGCTCTGCGCCACAGGTTACGCAGATGCTAGCTTCCAAACGGATCGAGACGACTCGAAATCTCAGTCTGGATTCGTTTTTCCTCTTAATGGTGTTGCTGTCAGCTGGAAAAGTTCTAAACAGAGTGTTACAGCAGATTCTACTACTGAGTCTGAGTACTATGCCGCCTCGGAAGCAGCTAAGGAAGCAATATGGATGCGTCAATTCTTACAAGGACTCTCAGTAGTGCCTAGTTCGAATGACCCAATCACCGTTTATTGTGACAATAAAGGTGCCATCTTCCAAGCTAAGGAGCATAAGTCTAGCAACAAGGCTAGACATGTACAACGGAAAGCTCATCTAATCAGAGATTACGTGGAGCAAAAGGAGATTTTCATTGATAAGATCGCTACGGATGACAACATAGCTGATCCTCTCACTAAAGCATTACCACGTGATAAGCATGAAGGGCACATTCATTCCATGGGAATTAGATGTGTTCCTAAGTTGTAGTACTCTTTTATGAATTCATGTAATAATTCATTTTCTTGTGTACTCTATTCAACCTCATTGTTATGATATATAATGTTTTGTTTTTCATGTGGAATTGTACGCCAATTTTGAACACCACAAAGTGAACTGAATAACATTACATCGTTTTAGTCCTTGATTACCCACTTGAGCTGATAACTCAGGTAATCATTTTGTGACGTTGGTTGATGGTGGGTTCAACGAGCCATAAGTCAAACGGCTGACTGACCAATCACAAAGGCGAGTTATACGGATATCTCGTAGGACACCCCGTGACAACGTTATGGAGTCCTAAATGTTTTATAACATTGGGTGCCAAGTCGTGGATATGACCTCCATAGTGTTCCTTAGAGTCGAGTCTTTTGACTTTCAACTGTCTCTTGAGATTAAGGCAGATTTTGGGTAACTTTGGTTTCTTTCCCACGGTCATCGTAACAGGGGCCAAGAGGATTTTTTCTGGGTTATTTCATGCTGCGCGAACATCGGCAGGATTCGAGTTGAGGGAAATATCCAAACCCTTATCAGGATTTTATCATTTCTCAGGGCCACTCGAGGAGTAGTAACTGAAATGCATGGCCATGCTCGAATACAGATTCGTTTTATGAGTTAAGTTACTCTCTAGTCGGGGAAACCACTCTTGATACAGATCGCTTGTGAGATACGACCTTTGCGAATGCGGATTTACAAATTGTCTTACATTGAGTGGGAGAAATTTTAAAAGGATATGAGAATCAGTTATCGCACCTACACTTGTACGGACAAGTGGGAGTTTGTTGGAGCTTGTGTCCTCCACATGTAGTGTGATAACGTCATTGCACATACCCTTGTACGGACAAGTGGGAGATTGTTGGGGCTGGTGTCCTTGACAATTAGTACAATGACTTACCAAATCTCTTTAAGGATCACAAGGGCATACTTCAGTATTATTATCAGTTGATCCACGTTTATCAATAACGGTTGGCTTGCTAGATAAGTTTGACGTTATTGTCATACGGATGGCGGTGATCAACTGGTCACTATACGTCACACCTATAGGACACGTTTGAGAGATGTGAAGGTATGAAAATACAGTCACATTTATGCCGGATACGACTAAACAGTTAGTCAGAGGTATTGACTATTAAATTAGTCAATAAGATGTTGAGATTATTATTTAATACGGATTAAATAATTTTAGCTAATACGGATTACATGATTAATTCGTATATTAAATATAAACGGTTATATTTAATTAAATATTGTATTCGCGTATTAATATAAACAGTTATATTAATTTGGGTAATTATACAATATCGTAATTTTATCAGACCATTATTAATACATCGACTGCATTAATATCTGATAACATGTATGCGATTTATAATTAAAATCCCGCAAATAATATTTAGCAAAACGGGTCGAATCACGCAAAGGAATAAGGTAAGAGTGGAGAAAGCCCACTCTCACCCATCCAATTCGGCCGACCCTCAAGTACTACATAAGGAGAGTCCTTCTCCTTTTGTCAGTTACTGTTTAATTGATAATCTCAAGAATTAGGGTTTTGAGAACATTATTTTCCCAAAACTCAGATCTCACATCTAAAACCTCACAAAAGCTCTCCCCATATTGCAAGGCAATTGGAGAGTATTTCTAGCACACGCGGCATCATCTCATTCAAGTCTTGGGTGCAAGTTATAGGAGGGAATTTATGTTAATTCCTGTTCTTAGGCCTATTCAAGTAAGGACCCAAGGTTGTATTCCTTTTTCATGTTTTTATTAACTTATGACAATAATCTCAATTGTAAAATTCGTTATAATCCTTCAAGTTTTAGGGCGAATACATGCTTTATTCCCCACAGTATTAATATGATTAATACTTTTATAAGTAATTTAAGAAATTATTTCCTACACTTTGGACAAGTTGTAAGAGATTTTATCTATCATTTAATTATAAAGTATTGTGGTTGTTTTACTTTGTTATTCACTACCTCGGTATATCCGAGATGGTAACAGTCCTATTTATTTGGGAAGGTCTTGCTAAAGGTTCCTAAATAAATGGGGGTGTTACAAAGTGGTATCAGAGCGAACGACGATCCTCAGGCCTAAACCAAATGAATAATGAACGTAGGAAGAGTGTAATAAAATGAATCCCATGTTAGTAACTGTTAGGAGTGTTGGGGCTAGTGTCCTTGACAGTTAGTACAATGACTTATTAAATCTCTTAATGGATCACAAGGGCATACTTTGGTATTATTATCAGTTGATCCACGTTTATCAATAACGGTTGGCTTGCTAGATAAGTTTGACGTTATTGTCATACGGATGGCGGTGATCAACTGATCCCTATACGTCATACCTATAGGACACATTTGAGAGATGTGAAGGTATGAAAATACAGTCACATTTATGCTGAATACGACTAAACAGTTAGTCAGAGGTATTGACTATTAAATTAGTCAATGATATGTTGAGATAATTATTTAATACGGATTAAATAATGTTAGCTAATACGGATTACATGATTAATTCGTAAATTAAATATAAACAGTTATATTTAATTAAATATTGAATTCGTGTATTAATATAAGCAGTTATATTAATTAGGCTAATTATACAATATCGTAATTTTTATCAGACCATTATTAATGTATCGACTACATTAATATCTGATAACGTGTATACGATTTATAATTAAATCCCGCGAATTATATTTTAGCATTAGGGTCGAACCACGCAAGAGAATAAGGTAAGAGTGGAAAGCCCACTCTCACCCTTGACCTAATTTCGGCGAGTAATACAAAAAGAGAGTGACTCTCCTTTTGTCAGGACTCTCTTTTTTTACTGGTGATTTCATAATTCAGAAAATTAGGGTTTTGAGAACTATCTTTTCCCAAAACCTAGATCTCACATCAAAACCCTCACAATAACTCTTCCCATATTGCAAGGCAATTGGAGAGATTTTCTAGCACACGCGGCATCATCTCGATCGGGTCTTGGGTGCAAATTATAGGAGGGAATTTCCTTTAATTCCTGTTCTTAGGCCATTCGCGCAAAGGACCTAAGGTTGTACTTTCTTATTCATGTTTTTCATCTTATGACAATTATTCACATATGTAATTTTCGTTATAATCCTGGAAATTTTAGGGTGAATACATGTATATTCCCCACAAGGAGCCCCCAGGATTGAGATGAGTTAGGGGCCCCCTCAAACCAAGTCACTGGCCCTTCAGTCTAACCTGGTTACCCTTGAGAGATGTAGAGCGTGGGTAGTATAGAATAAAGGAAAGAACCCAATATATATATATATATATATATTGTACTAACATTTTCGCAGGAAAGGAATGAAGTAAGATATGATGTGGATTATGATTGGTAATTTATATTTTGAATCATGAAATTGATATTGACTGTGATTGAGATATGTATTACTTCAAGTATGAGGACATGAGTTTTTTAATATGAGTTGAAATATGAGTTTGACTTGTATTGTGATATGCATGCGGCTATATGATCCCTGAACCCTTAGGTAGAGATATAATATAATGATATGTGTAATGAGTTGATGATAGAAGTACCATAAGATATAGCTAACTAGGAGGTTAGATGTAGCAGAGATATGACCATGATTGACTGGAATGGTTAGTAGAGCCAACCATGCTATGTTGTTTCAGGATGTGGAATCAAGTTAAGTCTTATGTGTAAAGCTAGTAGACCAAAACGGGTGTCGTGTCCGTTGATAATTGTTTTGTTGTTATTCTAAGTGTGTATACACTTCTTATCTAAATGCCTTATTCTTTGGAAGAGTTTACTGTTTGGCTTACTAGGCATATGTGATCGGATTTTGTGATTTATGATTGCTATTATTTTATTAATTGCCTTAGCAATCCCTGGCTAGTGATATGCGGAATGTGTTGCCCTAAGCCATGAATGTTATATAGTTATGTGTTGAAATTACATGTCGATTTTACATCTAATTATATACATTTAATTTAGTTATAAGGTTAGTTTTCAGTAAGTGGCACCTTATTGATTTCTAGGATATATTTTCGTATTTAAATAAGTTGTGATTGTTACGATGGTAGAAACTAATGCATTGTCTATACATACATGATTATTGAGTTGTTTAGTTGATTTTATTTTCGGTTTCACAATCTTTACCCTTTTCTAGATGACAATTACATGTTAATATGGTGCAATATGATTTCAATGCTTCAAATGATATGTCCACATGTTTTGGAGAAGGAATGATTGTGTTTAAATGTGATAATGTGAAGCAAAGTTTTTAAGGAACCAAAATTTGTAATAAATTTTCAGAATGTTACCTTGTTTGTACGGGTTGCCATTTAAAATGTGTTCCATATATGTATCTGAAAATTTTATGTATGATAAGCTCCTGAGTTAGCTTCCCAATTCCTTTGGTTTCATGTTAATAGGAGTAATATTTTGAGATAAATAAATATTTTTGCCGACAGTGGTCAGATTGTTGCTGCACAGTTCTGTTTGACTCATGTTTTTGCAAAATAAATCGTTTAAAACGTGGTTATTGTTTATGCATAATTCCAACTCCACTGTTTAGATTATTTATTTATGTTTCCAAAATGATAAGTCATGTAAAATCTTATTGAGTCGTTATTTAATTGTGATTTTTGCAAGTTGTCCAATTTTCTGTCTAATTGCTGTAAAGTTTCTGTTCAGACCATCTGAGTTGTAAAAATTGTTATAAATAATGCCCTTAAGATATACATTTTATTCTTTTTCCTATGATTACTTAATTCTTTATATTCTCTAAAACTATAATAGCTCACAAAATGACGGGACAGTTATTTAATTATAATTTTTGAAAGTTGCAGTGTGATGTATGATTGTTGAAATGGTAAAGTTTTAAATATAAAAGTTTAATCAAATATGAATTCTGTAATGTAAGCATGTAATACCCTGATATGACATTAATAGCATGAACAGTAGGCGTATGATATAAATATGAACTTTATTATATGATAATATAATCTTATTTATTTCGGTGAGTTCTATATAAAGTAGTTTCAATTATACAGACGTCATTACATTCTATTAATATGACCTAAAAATGATTATGTGGTGTTCATATGTGATGATAAAATCATGTTCATCAGAGAAAAGTCTTGACAAGTGGTGGAATGAAATTTAACTGGTAAACTTATTAGCATGATGTCATGAGTAAAAGTTATATAACAATCTAATTGTTATAATTAATTGTGATTATTTTGAATAATGTGAATCTTGTTGATGTTCTTTCATATATTAATGGTATATGTTTGTCTAGTTCCCTGCGATAATAATCTCCATAACTTCTTCATGTATATTGTGATGCCACAAAGTGAATTGCATATTGCTATGTTTAAAATCTAATCACAATATGTTAAATTATTAATTGGTTGGCGTGTGAAATATGTGAGTGCTAGTCTTGTGAATTCGTTTTCTTTTATCGCTAATTTTATAATTTATGAGTTACAATTGACAGGAATAATGTTTTAGTGAAGGAGAGTTAGAATATCACTGTGTAGTCTTGCTTGCATATGTGGCTTTGAAAAAAATTGTCAATTAATTCGTGTTTATACATTGCCACTAACTACAACTTCATTGTTCTGAGAGTTTCAAAATGTTCTCAAAGTAATAATCCATGCTAAGACTTGATGTGTTGATAATCATAGTGATTGTTTTGCAACATGACAAATTCAGTAGCTACGTGTTGATGAAATCCTGCCTGAATATTAACTTGTTCCACACTATATAGACAAGAGTTAATTAACTGCGATTTTGCAAGTTATATTTATTACTAGTGTTATGTTAAATGATGTAACGTGAGTAGATGCAAAATGTACCCGAATTATTCTAACTTATTTATACCTATGGATGTTAAGTTATCTTGTTAGGCTGTGATTATTATATATCTCGTTAAATATGTCGTTACTCCGTATTTGATTTCGTTATTTAAATTTTGCCTATTGTCATACTCTAAACCTTATGTGCAGAAATATGCATTTTATTTCTATAATATGATTACTAATATGAAATGTTTTAATTTGTCAAGTATGAACTATGAGTTAGCGGTTTGTCTACATTGACGTAAATGTGTTAATTTTGTGTCAAAACTGCCAAGGGTATATGAGTGTTAATTACCTTGATTTTGACTGCGTAACATGAAGTTGATAAGTATGTTTTGTTGCTTTAAAAGTCGGATGCTAGTTGCCCAGTATAGAGTAATCAATTTATCGGATGATTGGTGTCTATTGTTTCGGTGAGCTTCTAGAGCATTGGATGTGGAATTTTATAATGGGATTACGGGGACGTAACCATGTTTTAAGGAGGATAGGATTGTAAAATCTTAATGATTTATGATATGGCTAATTGGTATGTCGTGATTGTTTGACGGAGATTGACTATACTTGAAAATCCTGATCATTACTTCTGTTATGCATTATATTGCGGTTCGTTAAGTATCCTATAATTTTGCTATAGGTTAAACTTTGGGGAAAAACTTTTCTTAAGGAGGGTAGAATGTAACATCTCACGTTTCGAAGCCTATATAAGTGCTACTTGTGTTTGTTTCATGCTCGTTAGATGTTTCGTTACCGTTACGAGGTGGTGAACTTCGGGACGAAGTTCATTTTAAGGAGGGAAGACTGTACTACCCGTATTTTCATAGTTCGTAATAATGAGTTGCTTTATATTATTATCAAGACGAGGTATAATTATATATTATTTGATATGTATTTGCTAGTTGCTATAATAATTATATTTAGTATATTATGTGAACTTGTAATACTATTTACCTTCATATTCATATTCATATTTAATTTATATTTAAATTATATTATTATATGTACTCGTTAATTTTAAGTTATGTGTTAAGAACAGGATATAGATATATAAGTTTCTTGAGATGCGTGATGGGCTATTAGACTCGATTATGATTGATGCGAGATGGGCTTGGACTCGGGTTGTGATTGTGAGAAACATGTAATGCACAACCCAACCTTATGATATGCAAACCAAAAAAAACCCTAAAATTAAAGCCTAACCATCGACATCCCAACACCATTTTCTAAACTTAGAGAGAGGGAATGGAAGAAGAGTGTCAAGCCTTTCACTGGATTGGAGATTTCTCACCATTTGCAACCTAATTCGATTTCCCTGTTTGTAAGTCGATTTCATTTAATTGTTTTTACTGTTTTAAAGTCTTCTTCTTCGAAAAGTTTGAAAAGAGAGTCCTATTTATTTGAAGTCTTGTTTATGCATATAAAATTTCATAGTTAGAATCCTTATGGTTTGTCCTAGGTGATTTATTTATGAACATGTCACTGAAAAGTCCGCGAATCTGATTTGGTTGTGGAAAATGGTTTGGAAACCTAGTTTATAGGTCGATTCAATTTTTGGTATTTTTTATAAATAATCTTTGTAAAGTCGATATGATAATAGGATTTGGAATTACCGAAAAATAATATTTTAAACTCGTTTTATGAATTAATACTTTTTATGCGACGGATTCTGTCAGCTTTTGGAAATCAATCTGAAAACCCTAGATAAGTTTGGAATTTGATAAAACTACGTTAGACATTATTTGTAGATAAGACTTATGGGGTTCTCATCCAATTGGCTTTGAATCAATTCAATTTTTTTGGAATTAGTTATATATTTTATACCGAATCTGTCAGGTGTTGGAAAATCAGGAAAAGTGGTGTTTGTTCTTTAAGTTGATATTCCTATTAAGTTATGATGAGTCTAGGTTATGTGCATGATTAATTATTTTATTAGGTGGTAATTATACATAATTATGGTATATAGGTGATGGATATGTGAAAGATCGTAATTAGTTTGCATAATTGATATATTATATTAGTGACGTAATTGTATTAGTTAGTAATTAAGTACATTATTTTGTTAGGTGTTGAGTATGTGATGAAGTGATTCTGCTGATTGGATGTTAGCTGCGGGATGAGATTATATTGCTATCCAGGTAGGATACAATTGTACTATACTCTATGATCTGTTATGAATGGGTGTTGAATATTATGTATTGGATGCTGAGCATGATTGACATGAGAATGATATTTGGTAATTGTTTATGTTAATATTGCATTCATGAACATGACATATGCATTGGGTACGGCTTCAAGATGATGATATATTATTGGGACCAGGCTAGTTCTGCAGGACTAGACCTGGTGACCTCAGCTGTTATGCTGGTGTTCGGCGACGGCCGATTATACTCTGCCGGGAGGTTCGGTAAGGCTGGGAGTTACGGGTTGAGATTGAGATTGAGCTCAGACATATCATGACATTTGCATATCATTATTTGTTCATTATGATTTTGTGTTATCCTACTCGACCGCGAGGTTGACAGTATATTCGTGTGACACCTACGATGATCCGGAATTGGGAGTATATTCTACAGGAAAGAGACAGATGAGCTAGGAGTTGGGGCAGGATTGTGAGATGCGGACTTGGACTTACTTAGCTTATAGATCACTCTAGTCTTTTATTTCAGAGTTTATTTTATTTCTTGTAACTCAGTTTTGTATTTGGTCTTTTGACAAGTTGTAAGAGATTTTATCTATCATTTAATTATAAAGTACTATGGTTGTTTTACTTTGTTATTCACTACCTCGGTATTTCCGAGATGGTAACAGTCCTATTTATTTGGGAAGGTCTTGCTAAAGGCTCCTTAATAAATGGGGTTGTTACAGTTTGTTAGAATTTTTATCAGATGGCATACATGCTCTTGATCTAGAGCGTGGCTTCTTTGTAGTAGATGCTCAAAAAGATCCAAGATTTAAAAATACGATTTCAGTATCAGAACTGTGTCAACAGATGGTTGAGTTTGACAAGAATTGGCTTTATCTTATGGTTTATCGATTGATTTGTCTTGTCTTATCTTGACTCTTTATGTTTCAACCACAACAACATAGACAATGTTTTCAAGTACAAACAAACTGCGAAATAAGATGAATGATATTTCTCGATGATTTGATGGTTTTTTTTATATTGAGAGGACATTTGCAGGTACTATTAACATTGATGATGTAATGCGGATTTTGAGCTTCGTGGAACTCGTAGGGTAAAAGTTAGTTGATTGTGTAATTTACATGGCGTAAGGCGTGGGTCCCTCATGTATTTGTTTGGATTTAATATATTAGAGTAGTTAAAAGTTTTATATAAACTATCAAACTTTTTTTATTTTAATTCTAGTCCTGATTCCGCCCCTTCATTAAACCATAATATTAAAATGGATGGAGGGAGTACTATGTTAACGAAACATTGTTAATTCCCTCAATTTTCTCTCTCTATGTGTAGTATGCTTATAAGCTTATGCGCCTATATAAGTTATCGGTTACCATTATTATACCAAATGATCCTAAACTGTAGTCTCCTTGAGAAAGGTTAACATCATGGAATATGCAAAAGACGGAAAATAAAATGTCCAAATATTCAAACAGTAAAAGACAGTAAGCTGAAATCCAAATTACACGAACACATAATTGATATTTTTAGGTCATTAGTAACTTGGAAGAACTATTAGTGGAAGGGCCATGCAAGTGCACTGTGTTTTTTCAAATTGTGATGTTAGAAATATTATTAAATAATTAGTGGGTTTTTGGTAAATACAACTTTAAAATTTTTCTTTCCAAACACCACATTCCAATTTTTTTTTGTCAAATACAACCTTTAATATAAATTTTGATGCGAAACACGACATTTTGGCCAAATTTCGCCAATTTAAAACAACTTGCAATATGGTAATTTTCAGTTGATGTTGAGATAGCAAACAAGATCAGTTTGAGATGTTTTTGGATGTGTTGGAAATGTGGGAGTACAGACTTTCAATTATTGTCAACAATGGCCTTTTATGGAGAACTAGTTTTATGCCCGTACAAAAAATGTACGGGTCTATTTCTAAAAACTTCGTAAATATTAGTGCAAATATAATTCAATATGATTTTAAATCAGAAATATATAAATTATCAATCCGGCGATGATTTTATCTCCAAATAATTGATTTATTGGTATTGAATTAATTAATTTATTTTTTTAAAGATTATTATAAATTGAAATTAGTTTTCAATTTTAATGTTTTTAACGGAAATAATCAAACTTTATGAAATAAATCTGAACCATATAAAATAGATAATAAATTGTATTTGTACTTGTATAACTAACCCCTTAAACAACTTAAATGAAAGTAAAATGATACTCCCTCCGAGTCATAGTAATGGTTCCTTTACCTTTATGCACAAAAAATAAGGAAATGATTCTAAACCACACAAAACACCCTACCCCACACTGAATTGATTTTGGACCACAAAAAGGTTACTAAAAATGGAAAGAGGAACCATCACTAAACTCGCACAAAAAAGGAAATAAGAACCATTACTCCGACTCGGAGGGAGTAGAATTTTTTTTGCAGTGGGGGTAGACGGATAAGAAAGTTGTTTTAGACTGCTAATTTTAAGCAGTCCAACATAATCTCTTCAAAGCTTTAGATTTGATAATATAAAGATTTCGAGTTTATTTTATTAGTATTATTATTAATTATTAATATGCAACCCGATCCTTATTAATAAATGGAATATTATTAAATGGAACATTCGGAATATGATTTTTTTAGTTTGAAATTTGAATTTTATTACGACATGGCAAAATGTAAGCCGAATGCATTACAGAATATAAGAATTCTAATTGAATCATTTTGGTGTATATTGGACCGTTATTCATATTTTCAACTGACAATAATTTGATCATATATCGTATTTTATATGTAAATCATATAATAATATTACATAATATAAATAAGGAATAAGAAAATTAATTCGGAAATTATGGGACGAGGAATGAGAAAAAGAGGAAAATTTATTCTAAAACGGGTAAGCATTTGGAGTGTATGACAAATCTCCGTGCGGTCGCAAACTTAAAAACTTAATTACAAGTCTCCTTTACGCAAACTTACGGCATGTCAAATTCTCTCATTTAAGTTTATAAGACAAATCATAAAAAATATAAATAACTTATTTTTTCTACCAAATAGGATAATAATTCAGGCGTACTAAGTTTACAACGGATATATCCGTGATAGAATTTGTATAAAATTTATGGGTATGTTGTTCTGGTGGCCTGTGGGGGGAGTGGTTGATTAGTTGGTGACACGCTTACACGCGTTTGTAATTGAAATTGATCTCGTCAATCTGAACTATAAACTCTCATTTCCCTTTTGAGTCTTTGACCCAATCAAACACACCTTTCTGGATATCCAGTATATCCCCCTCATAAATACTCTCCTCCCCCCTCCCAACTACTTTCACCGATCCCATCATGTCAGGGTACGGCCACCCTCACAACCAACCCGGCTACGGTTACGGCGGTCCCCCTCCTCCCGGCCAACCTTACGGCGCACCACCTCCTACTTCCCAACCCTACGGCGCACCACCCCCTACCGCCCAACCCTACGGCGCACCTCCCTACGGTGCTCCACCACCTCACAAAGACGACCACTCTCATTCCTCACCCGGATCGGGTTATCCATCCGCTCAACCCTACGGCAAACCAGACAAACCCCCCAAAGACGACTACTACTCTCATTCCTCCCCCGGAGGATCGGGTTACCCGTCCGCACCACCCTCTCAGTACGGCTCATCCTACGGTGGTAAACCAGACAAACCCCCCAAGGACAGCTACTCGCATTCCTCTGCCGGTCCGGGTTACCCATCTGCTCCACCGTCTCAGTACGGGTCGGCACCGCCTTACGGCAAGCCTGACAAACCCCCAAAGGACGATTACTATCATCAGCCTCAGTATGGGTCGGGTAGCAGTCCGTTTGCGGCGCTGATGCCGTCTACTTTTCCACCGGGTACGGATCCTACTGTGGTAGCGTGCTTTCAGGTGGCGGACCAGGATGGAAGTGGACTTATTGATGATAAGGAGCTGCAGGGTGCGCTGTCGTCTTACAATCAGAGTTTTAGTCTTCGGACTGTTCATCTCCTCATGGTTCTCTTCACCAGCTCTAACTCTCGCAAGATAGGTCAGTCTGTCTGCCCGTCCGACGTCTCCTCTTCTTCTCTCTCCGTTTATATTGTCCCCCTTTTTTTAATATTTGATATTCATAAATTAATGACCGCATTTCTAAATTTAGCACGAGCAGAAGTGAGTACTTAATATTTGCTCAGGGTTTGTATTGAGGTCTATGTTTGGATATATATATGACAGAAATACTATTTTTAAGTTATGGATCTACTCCTATAACGAAATGGTTTAGGATGGAACCGTAACGGACAATATGCCATTGCTGCTTCCGGGTACCTTAGCTATCAATAGCAATAGGATATGTTTGGATAAATATTTGCTGAGGGTTTGAATTGAGGTCTATGTTTGGATATATGACTTAAATAATATTTTTAAGTTATGGATCTATTCCTATAACGAAATGGTTTAGGATGGAACCGTAATGGACAATATGCCATTGCTGCTTCAGGAGTCTCAACGATTTGATTTGAAACCTTAGCTATCAATACCAATAGGATATGTTGCATATTTTTGTTTATTTAGTTGCAGCTTTCACTTTAAAGCATTACGTAAGTGTCATATGGTTTATTGCTGATGATTCATTTCTAACAATCATCATCTTATAAATACTCAACAAATACAATAGTAGCTCTTAATTCCTTATAATATTTTTGAGATATTTAAATTTACATAACTCCAAACTTTTCATTACCAATCTTTGGTAAACTCCACCTATGTTACTTCGACACTTCATATAACCTCCCGTACCCGTACTCGTGTCCGACACTTAATCCTCGGACAATGGTATGACACTTGGACACTTCATTTTAGACAAAAAACTTGTATTTTTTTCATAAAATAGCCGTGTCCGAAACTTGAATACGTACCCGTGGCTGACCCTTCAAGCCGAGTCAGAGTAACATAGAACTCACTCTAATGCTAGAGTCTCAATTTCGTAGTAAGATGTACGGAGTAATATTAATTAAGGGACACCAAGCTTTTCATTATCACCTATGTACAAAATATACCATAGTATTGGCGCCTCTCTAGAAAAAGACACGATGGGATGATGGCCATATACAAAACTTCCTAACGGATGTCCACATGGGGGTGAAGGTGTTCTACTCTGTAGCAAGTTTACATGCAATCTTTTTCTATGCATAATGTGAGGCACCCTCACTTTTTGCTTGTCTTTTGTGAATTATAGTGTTGGATAGAGAAGGTTGAATGGAAGGTGGTAATGGAGACCACCATATTCCTCTGGTTTGGGGTTTTTATGGGGTCGTATATTAGCTTTGACTGTCAAGAGGATTTGGTTAACATTTAGTTAAAGGCGCTATTCATGTCGTTATTAGTCTTGCTCTATGTTATATAATATTGGTCATCAAGTGCTTTTCTATATTAGTTTTGCTCTATGTTATATAAAATTAGTAGGTCTTGCTTGTGACGGGTCATCATTTGTGACGGATATTTTGTAAGATAAAATGGATACAAAATAAGTTAGTGGAGAAAGGGGACCACATGAATAGTGTCGGAGAGAGAAAAAAATGGGTATTTTGTGAGAGAAAACGGTATCCGTCACAAGCTTGTGACGGATACCGCCGTCACAAATGAGAATTTGTGATATAAAATTGATCACTGAATTCCTAAATTTATGACATAACATACTCCCTCCTATTCTTCTCTTTCTTCTCTTTCTTCTCTTTGTTTGTAGGCACAAGATTTAAAGAAAAGGATAAAATAGGAGCAAAAGAATTTGGTGGGGTTTGATGATAGGAGAGAGATGAATAATTTGGAGTTAAATAAGTAATTGTGGGCCACAAACATTAAAGAGAGGGATGAATAAAATAGGAGTAAAAAGTTAGGTGGGGTTTGGTGATAGAAGAGAGGGATGAATAAAATGAGTAAAAATTTTCAAAATAAGAAAGGGAAGAAAACCTAAATAAGCCGTTTAAGGAAATAGAGAAGGAAATGGTGAATGAGGGAGTATGATTTTAGAATTTATGTGAATTACAAAATATTGTTTGTTTGCCATTAAGGGAGTGGAATTCATATAGACATTCTCACTTACTTAGGGGGGGCTAGGTAAGGCTCTTCCTCCATTATGGAGGTTCATACGAATTGGGGTAACCAAACAATATAACCATTTTACAATTCACATGAATTTTATTTCCTGTGTTGTTTAGTGGGTAACCAAACGGCTCTAAGTGTCGATCTACTTCTCCTTAACATTTAGGTCATGTTGGAAAACTGTTGTGCCAAACTTGTACATACTTCTTAAATAACGAATTTTGGAAGTTTCGACTAGAAACAATCACACAACCAATATTTGGTCTTCCATTTTAGTAATCTTATTATAAATGGTCGTCCTCTCTTTTATTAGTGGTTCTTTTCGACCATTGTTTGTAAGGAGTAATGATCTTTAGCCAAGGAACGTAATGCTTTGTGGTGTTGTATAATCTATCTGTTATATTTATTGCCACTGGCCAGATTGTAGGCCCTGTTTGGTTGAGCAGCCTTTAGGCTTTAGATGGAAGTTTCTCATCGTCAGCCTTGATTATTTTTTCTCACGATAATCTTTAGCCAATGATATAAGGATGCTCATCTTTGTAACAAACATGTATTAATCATTCGAGATCTATACATTTGATTGTGGTTCTCGGAATCTTGGTTTCCGATCTCTGTAGCAATGTAGCGATTTCTGTTATAAACTTTTGTTCATATTTAAAACACATATTCATGTTTGAACTTCTGCATGTCTACTGCAGGCCCAAAGGAATTCACTAATCTGTTTTACGCTCTGCAATCCTGGAGGGTATGCCTATATTTAGCTAAACTATGACACTTCATGAATTTATCGCTTGTTTGAGCCATGAATTAATTTTTTTTTGCAGGAAATATTTGAGAGATTCGATAAAGACAGGAGTGGGAAGATAGATGCTCCTGAGCTGCGTGATGCCCTATATAGTCTTGGCTATGCTGTTTCGCCGATGATCCTGGATTTACTGGTTTCGAAGTTTGATAAGACTGGGGGAAAACACAAGGCTATTGAATATGATAACTTCATTGAGTAAGTTTCAATTTTTTATTCTGTTGAAACATAGCTTCAAATATATCTATCACACTTTCTAATCGTAGTACTAATGCTTATGTTTTTTTTTTTCCTGTTACAGGTGCTGCTTGACGGTCAAGGTCGGTCACTTCTTTCCCTTTCTCTATTATTACTTATTAGTTTACTATGGTTTCAATAGCCTGTTAGTTTCTGCTTATTGCTAGGTTGCATCATCTGCGTGCATGTTGGTAAAACCATTTAGGAGCATGTTTCGCCTAGTTTATTAAAATTGAGCTTTTGTTTCTCAAGCTTAATTTTTCAAAAGTACTTTTCAAAAGCTAGAAGCACCAAATTGATGCTTCTATTTTAAGGAGAAAATGATAGTTGTTGAGCTTTTAAGAAATTATTTTTAACTAGTGAAAATTTGTGTGTTTGGCCAATTTGTGATTATTAGCCAAAAAACACTTTCAAAAGTTTGGCCAAACATGGTCTAAACCTAATGATGAGAGTCTCCTGTTTAGTCTTTTTGTGGGCGACAACCATTGTATAGTTTACTCCGTACAATGTTATGTTTGCATTCATGGCATTGGCATATTACTTATCTGCTCATATCAGAGATAATCTGTGTGTCAAATGAGGCTCAGAGATAACTGGGATTTCTTATGCTCCAAATCTTTACTATGTCAGAGGAATTCTCTGTTCCACTTCCAATTTCTTCTCATCCAAACAAAGGATTAATTTTTGTTGTTGCACTTCTTTCTATTGTGACGGACCAGTGATTTGATGTAGTTTTCAATGTAATATTCATCTTGGGTCATTTGGAAACAACCTCTTTGTGTTGCTAACACAAGTGTAAGACTGTGTATACCCGATCCACCCTTACCCCGCAATTTGCGGGAGCCATTGAGACAGGGTGATGTTGTATATGAAAGTTTGTTAGTTGAAGAAAGAAGCAAAGATCGTGTCAAAGTTATCTCAATTGTCTACAGTGTAATTACTAAATATGTAGCGCTGCTATTCCTTATTGGATACTCTACAGGAAATTATTTTTGTGCCATTAATTGAAATAAAATTGCGGAATGTTTGCTGTATTTCCGTGATTGCCACTTATCCAACCATACATTTTGTTGTATCACAGGGACTGACCGACAAATTCAAGGAGAAGGACACACAATATCGAGGCTCTGCAACATTTACTTATGAAGAGTTCATGCTCACTGTTCTACCTTATCTTGTTGCATAGAGATATGAATGAGCATTAAAGGGTGTTAAAGTCGCCAAAGTACATTGATGTATGTAGCTCTTTTTTTTTAATCGGGTGCAGATTCTATCAATAATGTTAATATATCTCAGTTCTCAGTTTGCTTTCTCAAATATTTCAATCATGAAACGTGTTTACTCTTTTAAGATTAATGTCAGCAACGTATACTAGTCTCATAATTACCGTGGAATTCTTATTTGCCAGTCATGTCGTTGGTATGAATATGAATCAATGTAGCAACAAATTAGTTGTTGGTTTATTGTTCTGAGTTTTCATTCTATGCGTTGGCATGGCTGGCTTGCTTGCTTATTATCAATACCACACAAAAAGCTACAAATACAGAGTGTATGTAAAAAGTTACTTTAGTTAGCTCAAAATGGAACCGTTGCTAATGAGTTTCGGGCCCATGATCTCATGGAGTCTTGGTAGACATCACATTCACCTGTTTGCTAAATTTGTACTGTATTTCTTTTGTTATATTTACGTATAATAATGATTAAATATATACTTCTAGCTTATATTTAATGTAATGTATTTATTTAATGGCTTGTGCTTTTTCATATATGATTTTATTCACATACGGTTTTTAGGATTTTACTCTTCATATTTTTTCTCATCACTTGCTCAAAACAAATATCTTGTCTAAACATTTGATTAACTACTAATTTGCTCAAAACAAATATCTTGTCTAAACATTTGATTAACTACTAATTTTCGTAAGTTCCAGAAAGCACTTCAGTATGCGCATGTATTTTTGTGTTGCCTAGTGACATCATCGTCAGCATGAACAAATTAAAATCCATCGGTTTACAAATGCAAGATCTCGGTTTACAAATGCGATAATTCTAATAATAACCAATTAAAATGAAGTTTACAAACCGGTTGTACAAAAATACGCCAAACAACAAAATAAAGATTCACTGTCGAAATATTTGTCACCGTTCAACTCAATAGACTATTTAAATGGAGATGTGTGGGAAAAGGCTACACAATAGGAAAACTTCATACACGACCAATCACATCGCGACACGTAGATAACCCGACTTAAACCACATTAGTTAGTTTTAGGATAGTTTAGTAATTTTACAAGTGTAGTTAACATGTTCTCAAAATTACTATAATAATATATTTAGGCAATGAAATCTACTAAAATAATATTTTCAAAAATCTTATTGCATATAATGAATTTTTTAATTTTAAAATTAGCAAGTCATCTTTAACTAAATTTGAATAATTAAAAAATTGATTTCACAAAAAAAAGGCCGAGTCAACTTATTAAAATACAAAAAAAAATTCCAATATTAATTTACTAAAATAATTTCCAAAAGGATATTAATAAAATAAAAAAAATAAAAAAAAATGTCTAAATTAATTACATACAAAAAAAATAATTTGCAGAATACTAACTTACAAAATAATTTCCAACAGAATATTAATAAAATACAAAAAAAAAACCGTGTAAATTAAGTAAATACAAAAAAAATATTTTCCAGAATATTAATTTTTTTTTAAAAAAATCCAACAATATTACAAATTAATATTTCCGAAATTTTAATTAAATACAAAAAAATAACAAAATATTTTTTAAAAATATTAATTTAATAAAACATAATAAAATCTTAACAAATAACAAATATTCCTAAATTATGCTAACTACATGTGGCTAAGAACTTAACTACATTTGTATAATTACTAATATACCCTAACACTAACTCATGCAAATTTACTATGGTTATACACGTGGCGCGATGTGATTGGTCGTGTATAAATTTTTCCATATGCAATGTGTATCTCTAGCGCCTTCCAGATTTGTGATCAATTGTTTAAGTACTTTGAGCGATTAGAGTACATTATAGGAAAATATTGGTATGGTAGTTACAAGTAATTTGCATATAGTTTTTAGTTTGTGAAAAAATAATTCCGCATATTTAAGGTGTGTTTAGATTGAGAGAATTGGAGGGAAGGGGATGGGAGGAAAATGGAGGGATTCAATTTCCACTGTTTGGTTACAATAATATTTGGAAGGAGAGAAATAGAAGGTGAGTAAAATGGGAGGATTCAATTAGACCAAACAATATTTTTTTCCAAATCACGCGCTCTGGTCGACCGACCGATGATGCTGGTCGGTCGACCAGTTATCGGGCCCGTTGACCTTTCTGATCTTGAAATTAGATTTCTGAACTTTAGTCATCAGGTGCCTTGGTCGACTGACCACTGTGTGAGGTCGGTCGACTGAGAGTGCTGCTACGTCAGCTCATCTAACTTCAGAAATTCGTCTTTCGGGCTTTCAAATGCGCCTCGGACTTCGTTCCTTCCTTATTTCTTCGTTCCTTAAGCATGCAAAAATCTCGAGGGTATTATTTGGCTCGAAATCGCCTCAATTCCGCATAAATCTGCAAAATAGCATAAAAACACGAAAGTAGACGAAATAGGGAAATAGTGACCAAAAACTCGTAAACGAGCTCTGAAATGCGTGTAAAATTAGATGTAAAACATCATAAAATAGACATGCATCAAATTCCCCAAACCAAACCTTGCTTGCCCTCAAGCAAGAATTAGACTCGATCTTAAACCTATTGGAACGATTTCAATCTCAGAGCGAAATGCACATGTACGCCTAAACCAATTTAATGCAAGGTCAACAAGGGAATAATAAAAGAATCATGCAAAACGAATTATGAAGTTGTCAAACTTGTTAATCTATTGACCAAAAAGACTTGTCACAATGGACTCTCGCAGGTCGCGCAAATCATACAATAAGCACAGGGTGAGTGTATGTAAAAGATAGAAATAAGTAATTTGTAAAGACACTCACCTAACTTCGACCCATGAAAACATGCCTGCAATCTAACATGAAAATGAACTCTACAACCGTGCATATACATATCTATCAAGTGACTTCGACACATGCTGAGGTAAAGAGAGATATGTGAGGTAATGGGTAAGAAAGGTTAAGATGTTTTTGGATAAGTGGGGTTAAATAACCAAGCTAGCAAAACTGGGATCCAACAACAAGTTTCATAACTTCCATCACAATGAATGTAGACACGGTGCTATTTTGTAGCACAAATCTCACAATACTTTAAAGGAAAGGACTCCCAATTGATTTGAATGAAGTACGGGAGTAAATAAAATAAAAGAAAGCCATTTCTGAACGACAACAAGTTTCTGTTTCTGAGAGTTGGTCGACCGACCAGTTGATGCGGTCGGTTGACTGACTTGCAGTGAATTTTTTTCGATTTTTTTTCTTTTTCAGTTTTTCCTTTTTCTTTTCTTTCTTTCTCTTTCTTTTCTCAAGTGAACATACAATAACCAAAGATGACTCAAAAAATTCCATTGACCACAAATACTAGCTTGGTTAAGGTGGGCTAAGTATCAGATGTAGTTTTAGGGACAAAAGGCAAATTTGGTAATGTAAGGCTTATGGGTAAAATAAGAGAAAGGGGCCTCAAATGCACGTGTCACGGATCACAAAATAAGATAGCATACAGGTATATAGCAGATTACGTTCATGTTTATGCATATTGATATAACATGTTTCAAGGGGAGTACTACTCACATTTCTAAACAACTGGTTATGAATGAAACCATAAATAAAGCTCTAAACTTAGAAAATAGAGTAGTTAGCCAAAGGTTCAAATCAAGTCTCAAGAAAAGCAAAAAGTTTGACAAAAACTCGTGGAAAAGCATATGATTCTATACTAAAACATGTTGACAAGGCAGGGCATAAGCATAGACACATGAAAATGCAAAGTCATCATTGAAATACTCTCGTTTCGACTCGACCTATATGCTAAAGCAAACTTGCATTTTTTGAAAATTTTGAATTCTCATTTTATTTTTTTTGGATTTTTGTATATGCAAGGAAAAAAATAAAAGATACGATGCAAGACGGAAATGCAATAAACGTGTGACAAAATGCAGTAAAACGTATGAATGTGACGCAAAACCCTTCCCCAAACCAAACCGCACAATGTCCCCATTGTGCAATAGAATAAGCAAAGGATCAAAGAAATTGGGAATTTGCGTAAAAGTAAAACAAAAGGAATGTTGGGAAATGTGTCCTCAACAATAGTGCGATCACATAATTAAATCTCATGACGAGAATGGGCAAGGGATGATTCGAAATTATATAGTCAACTGACCAACATTAATCGGTAATGATTGGCTAGCTAGAATTTGACATTACTGTCGTATGATGGTGGTGGTCAGTTGATCCCTTTAGGTCACACCTATAGGAGAATTCCCTTAATTGATAACTGATCAAGTGTATATTGTTACGAGTTGATCAGATTCCTTAAATTCGAATATCGAGAAATCAGAGGTTAAATCTTAATGTAAGATTTATGTTTGAAATTGAAACGTGTCTATTGTCAAACATTAATCGATATTTATGAAATGTCGAAATTAGAATGAATCGGGTTGAATATTATTACAAGTGATGTAAATCGTATTGACGATTATAGGAATGACCATTTTTATATTGGTAATTATGAATTACTAGTCAAATTGATAAATGTGATTTATTTAATTTACAAGTGATATTTATTTGATAAATATGCATTTTAAATTGAGACAATTGTTTTATAATTGTGACATAATGTATGTCACACATGATTATACAATTATACAAAAATGACAATTGTAAAATGGAAGTTCATTTTACCACTTAGGGTGCCGATTTTGGGGATAGGTTCTTAAGGGATTTAAATTATGTTTTAAAGTGGTTAAAACATAATCATAACCTAGCTTTAACACCTAATTGTTAGGGTTGCATGCCTAGGTCATGGGTAATCTAAAGAAGCAACCTACTTTCCCCCTTTCCCATGCTTATACCTGGCCACCCCCTTCCCCAATACACTACTTAATGTAAAATGTTTACTTAAGAAGCTAGTGTGTCATTTTAACGACTACTAGTGCATCTTTCACAAAACCTCATATATATATTTTTAGTAAGAAAAATATATATTCTCTATAATTATTATTCATATAATTAGATTATATTAGAATACTATAATTGTTATATTATTAGTTGTTTTAATAAGATTAGAACATATATTAAGGAAACCGTATTTCATACCTAGCTCGTGTGACTCACGGTTTAAGGGGTTGTTTTGGGTGCATCACAAAGGAGGTAATCTACTTTGATTACTGGGTTTGGCACCGATTTCGTCGGATTGTAAGAACTCGACATTTTAATTCCGCTTTTTATATGGCATGCATAATATAACCTAATTAAAGAGTTAATTAGAATGTGAATATTAGTAAGACTAATTTAATTAGGGTATGTATGACATGAACCCTACAATTGGTATCAGAGCAAAATGGTTGTTTCCATGCATCCCGTGTTGTTTTTACGAATTATTATGATAACAAAACAAATCCGAAAATTAAAAACCATATAAGATATGGACGAAAATTTTATGCATGAATACCTACTGGTCCTAAAAGTGTTTTAGGTCATTTGGAATGATTTATGGAAATATATTGTTCATTTGTATAATTAAATTGGTTATTTTGTCATTTTAATCGGTTAAAATGAATTAATTTGGGAAAAATAGCAATTTTAACTTTCTGGCCGATATTTTTTAATATGCTCTCACATGTATGTTCTATGTTATGAATATAATTTTCGTAATTATTAGAGTTATAATGCATGGTTTATGAATTTTAAGTGTTAAAATGTCATAAAATGAGAATAAATGGGTTTATATAATTATTTTGTGAATTTAGCTAGGAAATTTTTTGAGTATGTCACATGCAATATTTAAAATGTACCTTAAATTTTCCAGAAGTTTTTATCAAGTATTGCATGATTATTGATATTTTAGTGATTTTTATTGATTTTAATTGTGAAACGGCCTTTAAACTCTAGTGAGAGTGCTCTGACAGGCGATTTTGAGGCGACTGGCAGATTGCGGCACCATGGCCAAATCTCCAACTCCAACGTCCCCTGTGCTGAGTAATATCACTCGAAGAATACATAAGTATGTTTCAAAAACCAAAGAAAGCGCAAAACAAGCAATACTTGATGTTGAAGTTGTAACACCCCCAATTATTTAAGAGCCTTTAGCCAGACATTCTCAAATAAGTAGGACTTTTACTGTCTCGGAATGACCGAGGTAGTGAATAACAAAGTAAAACAACCAAAGTACTTTATATAAAATTGGTAAAATTTAAACTTTAATGTTACAGAGACTACATGTAAGAATAAAGTACAACTGATAACTACTCTATATGTGATGTAGATCTAGGTCGGTCCCAAGTCTGCATCTCACATTCCCGCCCCAGCTCCTAGCTCATCTGTCTCCTTCCGGTAGAATCTACTACCCATTCCGGATCATCGTAGGTGTCACACGAATACACAGGGTCAACCACGAGGTTGAGTAGGAAAAACATCAATAAGACATAAATGACAACAGATCAGAACACCACTCCGTCTCCGTATCTCCAGCCATTCGCTTCACCTCCATCACACCACTCCTTTCATCACACCACACCTTCCATCACATCACAACCTCCATCACATCACAACCTCCATCACCCCACACCTTCCAAGTCCCATATCACAAGACCCATATCACAAGACCCATATCACAAGTCCCATTCTCCACAATATTCGATAATAATCAAACAATCCACAATACATTCAATATTATTTAAAACAGTCGTGTACTAACATCACACACATATACTTCAATTCATGTCAAAACACAACCACAGATACATCCCCTACCTCAAGTTGCAGAAAGACAGTCAACAGCTCCTAGAAATGTCCCACGCGGAAACCGTCACCTAAACATATATTACATAACGATTAATAACCCCTATTCTAGAATAGTAAGGATTCTAAATATAGTAACTTTCTAAAAGTGGAAAGTTTCCTGTAATAGAAACTTTCCCGAAATAGCAACCTCGCCCAAAATAGAAATTTCCCGTTATAGAAAAGCCACGTAACTACTACTACACACTAAAATATCATCAAAGACATATATATAACAACATTACTCCATAAAATATTATTATTAATACTGCTAATAATAATAACACAAAAAATATTAATTTACAAAGACATACATAATTCTATACTAACATACAATTATTACTAATAATAAACATTAACAATACGTACTTAAAATACACAATAATTACTTTTATACATTTTATTAATGCCACACATAAAAAATATGTTAATGTTTACAAACGATAACAACCCAATTAGACTTGAACAACCTAACATCTAAGGCGAAAAACACGAAAACACTCCCTGCCCCAAACACAAACCAGCATCCACCACGTCTGACCACTCCCGTAACCACCACATTCGACACCAATAACAACCACCACCCTCGCCAGTGACACCACCGCCCTCGCGGCCTCGCGGCCTCGCCCCTGAGCCGTGGTGGCTCCTGGGAGGTTAGTGCCTGATGTCGACCCCGCAGCAACCGCCAACAACTACCAACTCAACCCAACTCCCACACCAACGCTGTTTCGAACCGTGAACCACCCATACTAATCCTAACCAAGAAACGACATGAGACACCACGACCCACCATGAAAACCACCACCCAAACACCCTGACTACCACCAATCCAAATACCCGAACACCCAAAATAAACGTGACCATAAAACGCATCGAAATCACATATAAACATTACATGCCCATAACTCTGTTTCGCGACTGGTAGGACGAAACACCCTACACGGTGGTCGAGGGTGGTGAAGGACAACACACTATGGTCCACATACAACTACGACACACCCTAGATTAATTTTAAATAAAGATCAGAGATTAAAAACGTGTTCTTAAGGTCGAAAATGGTGAATCGAAAGAGAAGAGAGCATAGGAACAGAGAAGCAGCGTGTGCACATACCTGTTTCTCTGGTGAAAACGACGGACCTTACTCCCATTTACCCACTGTGTGAAACCCCGTACTGGTGCCCTGAAGTGGCGGCTAAAAGGTGAGGGTCCTCTTCATTATTCGATTTCAACAGAGCTAGGGTTTTTGGGGGTTGATATGTGACGGCAGAGGTGAGGTCTGAGTGTGTTTGTGTCAATGTGTGTTTTATTCGGTTTTGGGCTATATTGGTTGCTCGAAATTCAAGGCCCAAAACACTTGCTTAAAACGTGATCTAATAACAAATACTCAAACCCGATATTACACTTATAACATGTAACACCCCGATATTTTCCGTATTATAAATTTAAAGATTTAATTTAATTTAAAGAATAATTTATATTTTATTATATTTCTTAAATATATTTTTGTGATATGAATATTTCAATTTAAAACATTTTATTTCAAATGATATTTCGAGTTTAATAAATTTAAGTTTCGGCTTTAATTTTCGAAAATGACAAGCATGTAGGATAATTTCATGAGTTGTGAGTTATTTGAAAAATTGGTTCTATCTTGAGTCATTTTGGTCATAAGATGTTATTTCCGTCTTAGTTAATGAATTCCGAGTCATCCCGACTCATTAAATGAATCCCGAGTCATTTCCGACTCAAAAACCCTTATAACCCCTATGTTGTGTTTTATTTCACACAACCTATTCTTTTCTTCATCCTCCTCAAAAATCAGAAAAAAAAAACCCTTCACCATTGTTGGTGTTTCTCCATGAGCACAAAATCGACTCTAACATCTTTGTTTCTTGCTCAAATTCCGAGTTCTTTATAGGTTTGTTCTCCTCTCCTTCTCCTCCTTCTTTTGATACAAACAATTTCTAGTCTTGTTGAGTTTTACGAAAACCCGTCTTTCTAGGGTTACGTTTTTAATTCGTTTTTCTTATTGTTTGTTGGTGAGAATGAATGTTTGGGCTTCAATGAAGGATTCTTTGAAGATTTGAAGAGTTTTAATGGTAACTTTGAGAGGTTACTCGACTTTAAGTCAAAAATCGTTCATGTGTAGTTGTTGTTAGTTTAATTTCTGAAATTGTGATGTATTGTGCTAATTAGTTCATCATTTAGTCGATTGAAATGAAATTCATGTTGGATTCGGTAGTAATGAATGATAAATGTTGGTTATAGTTATGTGGCAAGTTAGTATCCGTCACATGCTTAGTTTGTCTGATCGATATAATGATTCCCGATCCAATTTGAGTTATGTTTAAGTCGAGGATTGTGGTTTGTTATCATTTGTTTAAGTTCGTATGTCAAGGTAAGGGTGAGAATGGTTGGTGTTACGTATTGTTTTTTTTTTGGTAAAATGTGGGTGTTACGTATTGTTTATGTCGCACAAGACCGTCTTGCATTGGCGAGTGAGGAGGCAAGGCAGCGTGCAATAGCCTGAACCACGGCCAGCAGCAGCCCGACAGAACCGCAGCCTACGGCCCCAAGCGCAGGCCTGCGGCCTGGTCATGCGCAGCCTGCGGCCAGGTTGGCAGCCTGCGTTTGGCGCTGGTTTCAGGCGGGTTTGGGGGCTGTTTTAGGCGAGGTTATGGGGATGTTTTGGGGTGTGTTCGGCCATTGTTTTCCCGCTTGCTTGGGCATGGTTTGAACATGTAAAATCATTATAAAACTCGTCCTAGAAAGTATATATTTAGCACGTATAACCCATGAGTCGAATTACATGTATTTTACATTGTTTAATTAGCATGTTTACGACATTGAACTTGCCTTTCAATTCTCGTTTGTTTTATTTCCGAATGAAATGTAAACTTGTATATGAGACTTGGCAAATGTTTCCTTGTTGGTTTATACTCATGTGAGTCGTATACTCGAGTGAATTCATTGTGGTCGTTTGGTTGAATGCTTAAGCCGTTTAAGTAGCAAAGTTGAGGAGGAAGACCCCCCGGCCGGGAAACCGACTCCCGCTTCAAGTTAGCTTCTCAAAACTAGCTTAAGTGTTGTCTTGATTGATTTGAGACTCACATGTTTTAAATGAGTCAATTAACGATTATGTTAGCTTGAATGGTAATGATAACGGTTATGTTGTCGTACTTATAAATTGATAACGGTTATGTTGTCTTGAATTGAGGCGAGTAACGGTTATGTTGCCTTACTTGTAATTTGATAACGGTTATGTTATCTTAAGTTGAGTCGGGTAACGGTTATGTTACCTAGCTTGTGTTGGGTGACGGTTATGTCATCCTATGTATGTGAGTGACGGCTATGTCACCTTGTTTGTGAATGGATAGCGGTGGTACGATTTGTGTATCATTGCAATGAACTAATGCCACCCCGGTTATGGGTTTTATCTATGTTCGGGATTGGTCGGTGTCCGTGGTTATGCGGCTCGGTCCCCGTGTGTCGTTCGGTGTAGGTTATTACATCGAGAGGTCTGGCCAGGTCTTAGGCATATAGTTGTCGGTTATGCACTATACACAGAGTCGGTGTCGTGGTTATGCGTCCCGATAGTTAGTGTCGTGGTTATGCGACCTAGCGGTCAGTGGTAACGGTTATGTTCCCTGACGGCGTTCATTCTATTCTTGTATGTTCTGTGATTGGCCATGCCATCTAATGTTGGCCTCTGAGTCGGTCACTTGCTTGTTGTTTGTGTGAATGAACATGCCATCAAGTGTTGGCCGCTGAGTCATTTACTTGGTTGTTTGTTGGTCTTGATAATAGTTCATATGGGGACTTGATTATGTTTCACATGTTGATTCATGTCTTGATCATATTTGTTGTACTTTATTATGTCATATTTGATTACTTATCATTGTATATGCATGTTCATATGTATATGTTGCGTTGTATTACTGTTTACGTGTTTTCTGACAAAAAGTGGCTGGGAGAACCTCGAGTTACTCCCCACTGACTGTGGCGTACATGTTTCATGTATGTAGGTTGGTGCTGTTTGGGGAAGACGTGTGGCTAGCGAGCATTGTTGACTATTCGACATCTACCTATTTACGATTAGATTAGTTTAAATTGTATTGCTATCAAGGGATACCTTATCCCTTGTTCTTTTAATTTATCTTGTATAAGCTATACTATTTCTTTAGTTTTAAAACTTCCGCATGTTGTTTTTGATATTCCGCGATTAAGTTTATTTATATATGTCGAAAGTTTTTAAAACACCGTATTTCCGCTGCAAGTTGTTTGTTTATTTTTATGTAATATCGCGGGGTGTCACAGTTGGTATCAGAGCAGTAATGCTCCCGATGCACGCACGTGTACCCCAACTTAAATATGAACTTGACCTGGAATAATGAACGAGAGATGGGTAGACTTAAGGACCAAGTGGTAGTCTGTATTGTTATTTCTCCATGTTAGGTCTAACCGGTTGTTAATTGTTCTTGAGTTTATTGTTGTGCTTTTAGAACAGGTCAACCGCGAGCTTACCTGAGTGGCGATCAAGACTGATGTCTTCTACCGTAGTTGGAAGATTCTTGTTATCCTTGGTAAATGTTTCCTTGTTCCCTAAATTACTCATTTTTCTCATGCATCCCCTTTCTTCTCTTGTCTCCGGATGCATTTCCTTTTTCCTTAAACTCTCTTCTATCTTGCCTCGGAAGCTACCTTCGTAGCTTTCCAATTTAATCTCATTCTTGTTACCTTCCTCTTCTCTTGGCGTTTTATAGGTAGCCTACCTTAGTTGAAATTTGAGTAACTTGTTCGAGGATAACCCCGTAACCTTCTTTTGGAAAGATAATGTTTTGGAATGGTTTAGGGAGTGTAATAGGCTAAGTCTTAGTGAACATAATGCTTAGTTGGTTGCCCTATAATGAATGGAATTGGTTGGTAGAATTCTTAGCTTGAATAGTGAGTAGTATATATAGAATTCAGTGACATTTAGCCTTGGAATCATAATGGGGATTGAAAGCTAGTGGATTGGATGTGTTGCCTACGAATGAGGTGTTGAGGTTCATAAAAATGAATTTTTGGAAGATATGCTTGGGATGTTAATAAAGATGAATAGATGAGTAAAGTGAACTAGTAATACTTGACCTTGGGAATCCATTCTAAGTTTAATTGGCATGTTTTTTTTTTTGGGAAAGTGTAAATTATATTAAATATCAGATAAGAACCTCCTACAACCAAATTGTTCAACCATATATCACATTACATTAAAACGAACGAAAGCAAAAACAACTCTATTTTCTTAAATGTTCAAGCCATCTTCCATCCTTCCTTGAAAGGTTTCCTGTTAGCTTGTTTGCTATGTGTATTAGAGCTTCTTGCTCTATCATCTGAACACATTTATCAGGGGTAGTCAGAACTCCTTCCAATCTGCTTCGGTTTCTTTGTTGCCATATGTTGTAAGTTGCAGCATTCATGATACTGTCTATCACCCCTCCCTTGAGCCTGGTATATCTTTTAGTTCTCTTCCAGTCTGTATAATCCTCTGTGGGCAGCCTCACCCCAAGCCAATCAGATAAGCCCTTAATGATCAAAGATGAGTAGGAGCAGCTAATTAAAGAAAAGATGCTGACTGGTTTCAGTTGTTTGTGCACAGATGCAGTAGCTGCTGTCTGCAGTTATCCCCCATGCCTCTAGTTTATCTCTGGTACTCAGTCCACGATGATAGTACATCCAGGTGATGAAAGTGTGTTTTGGTATGGACCACTTATTCCATATGCAGGAATGTCATTCAACCCTCTGGTGATTTAATTGGCATGTTACCTTTGGTGAATGAGAGTTGTTCCTGATTTATGAATGAGTAATGGAAGAATTAGTAATGTGACCTGGGAAGGATTTATTTAAGGTTATACTCATGATTGCTTGAACGGAATTAGTGTTATGCTCTTAGTGTAATTACTTAAAGGTCACATTTGGAATATCTGGATGGTGTAGTGAAGTACAACTTGTGGACTTGTAGATTTTCGAGCCTGAGATATTCAAAGGATGTTTGGTTCCTTGTATAGAGGTGTGAGGACGTTGTTAGTGAATCTTAACGTTCACACTCTGAGGTACTGATGAGTTTTGAGGAATCTACTTCTTTATGGGATTGAGTAGGAGTGAGATGATGAATTGTAAAGTAATGCTGGTATAGAGATGGTTGATCCTGGAGTGATATGGAAGTATCATTAGGGGAATGTAAGATATAGAGATACCCGACCTCTATAGAGCTGTTGATATTGATATGACCGTACACCTTTAAATTTTGGAAGAGCTTATAATATGGTGGACCATTTGGGAAGATGTGTCTTGGAAAGAGTTAGTTCGACATGCTTGAATTGAGAAATAGGAGCTGAGAACCTTGTGAGGATCCCAGGAATCCCGAGCCTCGAGTTTTGTGCCAGTTGAAATCCTAATCTTGCTTCAACGCTTATCTTCTTCTTTCTCCTCCCTTGTGAACTCTGTCGAGCTATACTTCCCTCACAATTCTTACTTGACCTTCTGTTATATCTTGTATCTTCTTACCTCTAATGCTTACTCTTCAATTCTGGGCTTCACTTCTATTGACATCCTTAGCCTGGGGTTTCCAACCTTGTTACCTTGTCTCTCTTACTCTCTCAAGTTCCTGTATCTTGCTTGTCTCTGAGTTTGTACCATGTCCTTACCCTTGTAAACCTTGTCGTCCTTCCTTTGGTTAGTCGTGAGGTTGGCCCCGTTTGGGGGATAATAATGTATGTTTGAGGACCCTTGGTTTGGTTTTATCGGAATTAGTTGAGAGAGGTTGCAATTATGTCCTTAGATAATGAGGTAGTATACCATCGTAGTAGTTTTGTGTTAAAGACTTAGCTATGTGAATGCTTCTTAGGTTTTGGTGACAATCGTGAGAGTGGTGTTGTTGGTGGTTTCCTATGAGAGTGTTCATGGCTAAGTAGAAATCGTTAGATGGGAGTTGTTGCCTTTTTGGACTGAATGTCCTCCTTATGGTGATAAAACTTGGTAATCAATGTGATAAGATGTAATTTGTGGTTTGGGTTGAGAAACCTTGAGTAAATGGAACTTAGTGCCTTGGGTGTTGACCGCAGTCCTATATTTGGGTGTATTCGAATTGAGGAATATCGTGTTGTACTTTTGGAACTTGAGGCTGTGAATGAGTATCTCATAGCCCTTTATGTGGGAATGTGTAAGATTTAGAGAATGTCGTGTTCACCTTTTGATTGTCAGTATGGGTATATTAAATTTTGTTTGGGTTGGTTGGTTGTCCTAAGATGTGATTGCTCCTAGACTGAGGCCCTTGTTTGATGCTTTACCTTGGTGAGAACCTTAGCTTTTGTCGGTTGGATGTGAGTTTGACCATATCAGTAGGTTTTGGGTTTAGTCTTATGGAGGTTGTTGATTGTTGGGTAATGATCGCGAGTAGTGAAACCCTGTTGTAATGAGGTACCTTGTGCCGTGGATGACCTAGAAATGAGTGACCCAAGTGAGTTGAGGAAATCTTGAGAGAGTCATGGACTGAAAGAGCTGTTTTCTGAAGTGTGCAAGAAATCGTGATGACGATGTTTCTGTTGGGGATCTAATGGTTAGTGTCTCCGTATCCTGGGAGAGTTACCTATCCTCCCTTAACCTGAAGCTCTTGTTTCCATGCTCATGTTCCTTGTTGTTTTCCTCCTTTCATCTCTTGTTGAATACCGTCTTTTACTTTGGAAGCGATGGTTTGATGCCTTGTCTTAGTTAATATCCTTGTTGACCTTGTTGTGTTTCGAGTTCGTTGAGGGTCCGATCTGACTCTCTTTAGTTGCTTATGTGTGGCTTTCATGCTTGTGTGTTGTTTGACCAATGTTCAAATTGTTTTCTATCTAAGTGCTTCATAATTGATTTTGAGTCGCCTTACCTATGGTGTTGGAAGTTTTCATTGCGGTTACAACCTTACTTAATTTTGAATTTCAAAATGAAAGTTTTCTTTCGAAAATGACATGTTTTGAAAACTTTAAATTTACTTACAAATTTTGGATTGGTTTTGGCGCTTGATTTGATGTAGGACTTGTTATTGAAGACGTCTGATGACTTGAATTACGCTTATCGACGCATGACTTAATTTTGACTTTTGAACATGTCCTGATTTCGGGATGTCGGGCTCTTGAGTACGTAACGAGAACCCTAACATTCCGTTGGTGAGGACTTGTGCCCTTGAATTTTCCTTTCGAAAATATTTGAAAGAAAGCTATGTTTTAGAATATCGACTTTTGATAAACACCTTTTCTACTTTCAAGTTTCGAGGACGAAACTTTTTAAAAGGTGGGGTGATTGTAACACCCCGATATTTTCCGTATTATAAATTTAAAGATTTAATTTAATTTAAAGAATAATTTATATTTTATTATATTTCGTAAATATATTTTTGTGATATGAATATTTCGTTTTAAAACATTTTAATTTCAAATGATATTTCGAGTTTTATAAATTTAAGTTTCGGCTTTAATTTTCGAAAATGACAAGCATGTAGGGTAATTTCATGAGTTGTGAGTTATTTGCAAAATTGGTTCTATCTTGAGTCATTTTGGTCTTAAGATGTTATTTCCGTCTTAGTTAATGAATTCCGAGTCATCCCGACTCATTAAATGAATCCCGAGTCATTTCCGAGTCAAAAACACTTATAACCCCTATGTTGTGTTTTATTTCACACAACCTATTCTTTTCTTCATCCTCCTCAAAAATCAGAAAAAAAAAACCCTTCACCATTGTTGGTGTTTCTCCATGAGAACAAAATCGACTCTAGCATCTTTGTTTCTTGCTCAAATTCCGAGTTCTTTATAGGTTTGTTCTCCTCTCCTTCTCCTCCTTCTTTTGATACAAACAATTTCTAGTCTTGTTGAGTTTTACGAAAACCCGTCTTTCTAGGGTTACGTTTTTAATTCGTTTTTCTTATTGTTTGTTGGTGAGAATGGATGTTTGGACTTCAATGAAGGATTCTTTGAAGATTTGAAGAGTTTTAAAGGTAACTTTGAGAGGTTACTGGACTTTAAGTCAAAAATCGTTCATGTGTAGTTGTTGTTGGTTTAATTTCTGAAATTGTGATGTATTGTGCTAATTAGTTCATCATTTAGTCGATTGAAATGAAATTCATGTTGGATTTGGTAGTAATGAATGATAAATGTTGGTTATAGTTAATGGGCAAGTTAGTATCCGTCACATGCTTAGTTTGTCGCATCGATATAATGATTCCCGATCCAATTTGAGTTATGTTTAAGTCGAGGATTGTGGTTTGTTATCATTTGTTTAAGTTCGTATGTCAAGGTAAGGGTGAGAATGGTTGGTGTTACGTATTGTTTATGTCGCACAAGACCGTCTTGCATTGGCGAGTGAGGAGGCAAGGCAGCGTGCAATAGCCTGAACCACGGCCAGCAGCAGCCCGACAGAACCGCAGCCTGCGGCCCCAAGCGCAGGCCTGCGGCCTGGTCATGCGCAGCCTGCGGCCAGGTT
The DNA here is from genome assembly GCA_029255685.2 of Silene conica. Classification (NCBI taxonomy): domain Eukaryota; kingdom Viridiplantae; phylum Streptophyta; class Magnoliopsida; order Caryophyllales; family Caryophyllaceae; genus Silene; species Silene conica. The sequence goes on along the minus strand of CM055318.2, from coordinate 44,173,165 downwards.
GGCAGCCTGCGTTTGGCGCTGGTTTCAGGCGGGTTTGGGGGCTGTTTTAGGCGAGGTTATGGGGATGTTTTGGGGTGTGTTCGGCCATTGTTTTCCCGCTTGCTTGGGCATGGTTTGAACATGTAAAATCATTATAAAACTCGTCCTAGAAAGTATATATTTAGCACGTATAACCCATGAGTCGAATTACATGTATTTTACATTGTTTAATTAGCATGTTTACGACATTGAACTTGCCTTTCAATTCTCGTTTGTTTTATTTCCGAATGAAATGTAAACTTGTATATGAGACTTGGCAAATGTTTCCTTGTTGGTTTATACTCATGTGAGTCGTATACTCGAGTGAATTCATTGTGGTCATTTGGTTGAATGCTTAAGCCATTTAAGTAGCTAAGTTGAGGAGGAAGACCCCCCGGTCGGGCAACCGGAAGGGAAACCGGCTCCCGCTTCAAGTTAGCTTCTCAAAACTAGCTTAAGTGTTGTCTTGATTGATTTGAGACTCACATGTTTTAAATGAGTCAATTAACGGTTATGTTAGCTTGAATGGTAATGATAACGGTTATGTTGTCGTACTTATAAATTGATAACGGTTATGTTGTCTTGAATTGAGTCGAGTAACGGTTATGTTGCTTTACTTGTAATTTGATAACGGTTATGTTATCTTAAGTTTAGTCGGGTAACGGTTATGTTACCTAGCTTGTGTTGGGTGACGGTTATGTCATCCTATGTATGTGAGTGACGGTTATGTCACCTTTTTTGTGAATGGATAGCGGTGGTACGATTTGTGTATCATTGTAATGAACTAATGCCACCCTGGTTATGGGTTTTATCTATGTTCGGGATTGGTCGGTGTCCGTGGTTATGCGGCCCGGTCCCCGTGTGTCGTTCGGTGTAGGTTATTACATCGAGAGGTCTGGCCAGGTCTTAGGCATATAGTTGTCGGTTATGCACTATACATAGAGTCGGTGTCGTGGTTATGCGTCCCGATAGCTAGTGTCGTGGTTATGCGACCTAGCGGTCAGTGGTAACGGTTATGTTCCCTGACGGCGTTCATTCTATTCTTGTATGTTCTGTGATTGGCCATGCCATCTTATGTTGGCCTCTGAGTCGGTCACTTGCTTGTTGTTTGTGTGAATGAACATGCCATCAAGTGTTGGCCGCTGAGTGATTTACTTGGTTGTTTGTTGGTCTTGATAATAGTTCATATGGGGACTTGATTATGTTTCACATGTTGATTCATGTCTTGATCATATTTTTTGTACTTTATTATGTCATATTTGATTACTTATCATTGTATATGCATGTTCATATGTATATGTTGCATTGTATTACCGTTTACGTGTTTTCTGACAAAAAGTGGCTGGGAGAACCTCGAGTTACTCCCCACTGACTGCGGCGTACATGTTTCATGTATGTAGGTTGGTGCTGTTTGGGGAAGACGTGTGGCTAGCGAGCATCGTTGACTATTCGACATCTACCTATTTACGATTAGATTAGTTTAAATTGTATTGCTATCAAGGGATACCTTATCCCTTGTTCTTTTAATTTATCTTGTATAAGCTATACTATTTCTTTAGTTTTAAACCTTCCGCATGCTGTTTTTGATATTCCGCGATTAATTTTATTTATATATGTCGAAAGTTTTTAAAACACCGTATTTCCGCTGCAAGTTGCTTGTTTATTTTTATGTAATATCGCGGGGTGTCACATAACATATAAAACATAAAACACGTATTCGATAAATAAATTATTGAATATAAACGTTCAGAAGACCAACAACACGTCGATATAACTAATAATTTTTAAAATAAAATAGGAGGTATTACAGTCTTCCGCCCTTAAAATGAACTTCGTCCCGAAGTTCAACCACACACATATATCACCGTGCTTACGACTTCAACATACATCACAATCTCATATGGACTTGAAAATGTAAAACATCATAATAAGACAATGAACATAAGTGAATTGTGAACACAACACAAACCCAATACGGGGTATTACAGTCTCTCCCCCTTACAAGGAACTTCGTCCCGAAGTTCACCATCCCATGGTCAATAACTGGTCACTAGGCATGTAACGAACACAAAACGTGACACCACATAACATCACATTAATAACGGCCCTTTTGAATTACCAAAAGTTACATTCTATCCTCGTTAAGAAAACTTTGTCCTCAAATTTTAACGTATTACCAAATTAAAGTATACTTCACGAAACACAATATATTCAAACAATCACAAGATACCTAATAGTCATGATCATAACAACTAGCCATATCGTAAATTATTACGATTTTACAATCCTATCCTCCTTAAAACATGGTTACGTCCCCGTAACCCTATAAACACAATGTGACACAACGGCCTAATAACTCATAACTCAATGCCAGTAACCAACTCTCATCTCAATTTCAACATCAATATTGTCAAATATTCCTCAAAGGATCTGCTCAACACCTAGAGAATAAAACTCTAAGCTACTCACCCACGTGTCAAGGTCAAAGAATATAACAACTCGATAAAATACTGAACTGCAATCCAAATCTCAATACACAATCAACCATGGCCTTGTTCTAGACTCACCAACAACTCAATCTCATCTACTCAATCTCATCAGTACTTACCTTCCAAGTTCATTGACATAATTGTATGTATATATACCGTTCCACAGTTCATAACATAAGGATCTGGACGCTACCAAACCAACCTAATACAACACCATTATGCATAAACAACTAAGCAATTACCAAAAGTTATCCATCTCACAACTCAACCCGTTTCACAACAAAAGGATTACTTCATCACTAGAAATATTAACTATCAAAATAAGGGAACGATTACTAATTCCAATGCAAGAAGTACTCGTAATAATCCATAGCAATTATTATGCAAACATATATAACCTCGAGCAAAACAAGAGTACTAGGATCAGTAGAAACCGTGTTACGCAGTAAAGCAGAATCAGGGTAGCTAACACTTACATACCTTTGAAATTTTTATTACAAATTTAATATGTTTACAACAATGTAAACAATCAAGAAGCTCATAGTTCATACTTGACAATTTAAAACGTTTCATGTTCATAATCATATTTTTGAAGCAAAACCATTTTAGGAAGGCCATAGAGCAAAATTAATTAACATAATCACATATGGCACACCGACATATTACACAAGATACACGCCAAACATAGACTGACCAGATCGTTTAACATTCAAAGACATCTATAAGTTAGCATCACTTAGGCACATTTTCCGTCCACTCACATTACTTCATTTTTCATGAAACTATTACTATATCCGACTTGCACAATAAGGGTTTTATACACTGCGCAGCAATTTAAACATTCAAACAGGATTTCATCGACACATAGCCACAGAATTATCATATTGCAAACCATCACCATAATTATCAAACATCAAGCTTTGTCCTGGTTTATCACTTTGAAAAGAAATATTTTGACATATTTGAAGCATTAAAAAGGTAGTTGGTGACAATTTATAAACACGAAACAAAGACAATTTTACAAGTTATAGATCGAACAAGACTACACGGACACATTTTGACCTTTCTTTACTAAAACATTGTTCATGTAGTTTATAAATTAAAAAAAAAATTAACGATAATAGTAAACGAATTCACCAGATTAGTACTTCCATAAATCATATGTCAAACAATTAATAATTCCACATATCGTGATCAAATTCTTAATATAACAATATGCAATTCACTGTATGATCTAACAATTCACTTGAAAAAGTTGTAAAGATTATATTCACAGGGAACTAGACAGAGATAACCCTCAATAGACGAAAGAACATCAACAAGATTCACATTTGTTCAAATAATCACAATCACAATTACGTATAACCACTAGATTGCTATATCATGCTAATAAGCTTACCAGTTACATTTCATTTTGCCATTTGGCAAGACTCTTCTTAGATAACATGCCTTTGACATCACATACGAGCAGCACATCATTAAAATTAGACATATAATTGAAATGATTCTATATTAAACTTGACGAAATAAACAAGGTTATGCTATCATATAGTGGGGTTCATACTCATACCCTATGTCTATTATTCATGTTACTAAATCCATATTAGGATATCACGTGGTCGCATCACATAATTCACATTTGATTAAACTTTTATACGAAGCTTACATATCTCACAACTTCACCAATTAAACGTTATGCAACAACTTACAAAAAAATCATAATTAAATAACAGCTTAGCTAACGTGCGAGCGATTATGGTCTTTTAGAAGATATAAAGAATTAGCTAAACAGAGGAAAAGCATCGAATGCATACCTCAAGGAAATTATTTAATACAATTTTTACAACTCAAACGGTCTGAACAATAACTTTACAGCATTTCAACAAAAATTTAGGCAACTTGCAAGAATCACAATTGAATAACGACTCGTTAAGATTTTACATGGCGTATCATTTTGAAAACGTGAACGAACATTCTGTACAGTAGAGCTGGAACTACGCACAAGCAATAACCAAGTTTTAAATGATTTCTTTTACAAAAAAGATAGGTCAAAATGGGACTGTGCAGTAACAATCTGACTACTGTCAACAAAAAGATTTATTTCTCCCAAAATATAACTCCTATTAACATAAAACCAAAAGCATTGTAAACCCAACTCAGGGGTTATCATACATAAAGTTTCCATACTCAAATATGAAACACATTTACATTGGCAGCCCGCACCAACAAGGCAATATACTGGAAGTTTATTGAAAATTTTGGTTCCGTTACTATTTCACATTACTACATCAAAATTCAACCATTCTTCTTCCGAAACACGTTGACATACATTTGAAGCATAGACATCACTTTGTACCATATTAACATTCACTCCTCATTTCAACAAAAATTATCATCTAGAAAACGGCAAAGATTTCGAAACTGAAAGTAGGCTCAACTTGTAACACCCCCATTTATTTAAGGGCCTGTACTAGGATTCCCCAGATAAAAGAAGGTGTTACCATCTCGGTTTCCCGAGGCAGTAGATACAAAGGAAAGATAACAGTACTTTAATTAAAGTTAAACTCATATCAAGTTCTTACAACAGTACCCAAAAGTCTTAACAAAATAAATGAAGTAAATCTCATGCCAAACTGACTAAGGTGATCTAGACTCTAGTCTGGTCCGGATCCAAGCTCTTCCTCCCATAGCTCCCCCTTAGTCTCAGCCACCTGTCAATCTGCTCCCCAATAATTGGTTCATCACAGGTGATCACGAACACACAGGGTCAACCACGAGGTTGAGTAGGGAAAAGAATAAATATAACAACAATATAATAAACTCCGCACCGATCCAACGCCAATTAAACTCCGCACCGATCCAACGCCAAATAAACTCCGCACCGATCCAACACCAAATATACTCCGCACCGATCCAACACCAAATATACTCCGCACCGATCCAACACCATATCACAAGACCCAATATATATTCATATCGTATAATATCACAGAATAAGGTAATAACTCAATACAGCGATCACATGATATTATATAGCAAACATGCTTAATGTCAAATGAGAACAGATTGCACATTATTATAAACCAGTATTTTCCCCTACCTGGATTAGCAAGGTACGTAGTTAAATCCGAGGCTTGCTTAGAAATGTTCCACGCGAAACTCCCTACCTAGACAGGTATACGTAACGAATTAATAACTTACACGAACCCCCTAACGTTCATACTTACTATAAATGACAACCTTCCAAAAGTGGAAAGTTTCCAAAAATAGAAACTTTCCCGATATAGTAACTTTCCAAATATAGACGTCCCATGACTTAAATAATTCCCGACTCGCATATTTAAATAACCCGACTCGAAACCGTAAGAAAATAATAAGGCACTATTAGAAATAATAACACTAACACAACATAAATAAAATAATAAAATACTAATACTAATAATAATAATAATAATAATAATAATAAAACATGGAAAATTGTTTAGAATGGCTCGAAAAACACACACCCCTTGTACCCGACATCAAACCCACGACAACAACATGAACCACCCATACGAACACCAACACACGCTGCCTTCCAACACCTCTGACCCCCATCTACCACCACAACACCGTCACACCCCACGACATTCGCCGACAACCCCAACATAGACACCCAAACTCAGACCAGACCCTTAACCGCAAACCAGACCACCCTGAACAGACCCCACATCGACAGCCACCCAGACCAGCCAACCACCCTAGACCGACACCTAAACATCCCCCTGACACCGTACATTAAACCACGGTGGTACCACCGCACCGACCTCCCCCGAGTCAGCGGTGGTACCACCCCCAACAACCAGACCGTAACAAGGTGAAGAAATCCCAGAACAGACTACCATCAGAACCACCCTAATCGACCCTAATTACGCCACCTGGAACCACCCAGCCTTCCGCCATGACCACCCCTGACTACCACCTGACTCCCCGACCAAAGACCCGTACAACCCAACCACCGATCTCAACACAAAACCTCTGTAGAACGTAAACAAAATACTGCAATCAGAATATTATAAAAACAGAACGAAGACATACTCTACTGACACCGTATTAAACACCTCTTGCAACACCCTTTAACAGCCAACGACGACCATCTAACAGATTACATATGTTCATTGCATGTTATATTACGAATTTGTGCAAAAACAGTGAAGGTAGATCGTGTTATAGACGAATACTTAAACGATGAAAACACAAACGAAAGCTGGAATTACAACGAGAGGTGACATACCCAACTTCTCAGTCAAATCGAGCCGCCTTACGCCCACCTAAGACCACCGTGATTACTGCCTCTCTATTCTATGCTGTGACGGCTGTAGGTATGGGATATAGGAATGAGGATTAGGGTAAGTTTAGGGTTTATGGAAGGTGTTAAAAGGGTGGCGGTAACATGGTCTCTTAGTAGGGTTTTGTGGAGCTGTTTTTAAAACAGCCGTGGGCTTGGGGTTGTGGCACACATTACGAGGCCCAAGCCACGCGCATAAGGTCTAGGGATCGATCCCCACCACGACCTAAACATAGGGCTAGAGGTCTAGGGTTCGAACCCTCATAACAACCTAATCTCATAACTCGATTTGTTACTTAACAAATAAACTTAACTATCAACACAAACAAATAAACTCAGTTATCGCGTCTAAATTTTAGAGGTATTACAGTCTTCCCTCCTTAAATTGAACTTCGTCCCGAAGTTCATCCCCACTTAGGTGACAAAACCAAAACAACTCCACGAACTTGGAAACAAAGCATCACCAAAAGTTTACTTAAATTACCGAATGTTACATTCCACCCCCCTTAAAGAAAAGTTACGTCTGCGTAACTTACCTCAATCAAACAAATGTGGGTAACGCTCCCTCATAGATGCCTCAGGCTCCCACGTAGCCTCCTCCTGATTATGGTTGGTCCACAAAACTTTCACCAAGGACGTCTCCCCATTGCGAGTCTTTCGTACCTTCCTGTCCAGAATCTCTTTCGGAGTCTCAATGTAGGCCAACTGCTCATCTACCTCAATCACCTCGTGCTGAAGCACATGTGATGGATCACTCACATATTTTCTCAACTGGGACACATGGAACACATTATGGACCTTGGATAGGGTTGGAGGTAAAGCTAAGCGGTATGCCACCTCTCCAACTCTGTCCAAGATCTCAAATGGTCCAACAAATTTCTGACTCAGTTTGCCACGCTTGCCGAATCTCATCACACCCTGGAGATACTTTCAGTAGTACCTTCTCTCCTGCCTCGAATGAAATATCACTCCTCTTCCGATCTGCGTAACTCTTCTGTCTATCATGGGCGGCCCTCATCCTCTGTCGAATAATCTGCACCTGCTCCACCATCTCCTGGATCATATCTGGCCCTAAAGTCACAACATCGGCTCGATCATCCCAACACACAGGGCTACGACACTTCCTCCCGTATAGAGCCTCGTAAGGGTCCATGCCTATGCTTGCATGGTAGCTATTATTATAAGAAAACTCGATAAACCCCAGTCGATCCTCCAAAGACCCCCCGAACTCAAGTACACAAGCCCTCAACATATCCTCTAGGGTCTGAATCGTTCTCTCAGTCTGTCCGTCGGTAGCTGGATGGAAAGCAGTACTCATCTTCAATTGGGTACCCAAAGCTGCCTGCAACTCTTGCCAAAATCTGGATATAAACCTCGAGTCTCGATCTGAAACAATGTCCTTGGGTACGCCATGTAGTTTGACCACATTCTGAACATATGACTTAGCCAACTCGGCTTTACTCCAGGTATCTTTCATTGGAATAAAGTGAGCTGACTTAGTCAAACGATCCACAATCACCCAAATCATGTTGTTGCCCCTCTGAGTCCGAGGCAACCCCACGATAAAAAAATCCATCGAAATGTTCTCCCACTTCCACTCTAGCACATCCAAAGGTTGAACTTTCCCTTGAGGTCTCTTATGTTCCCCTTTCACCTTCTGACATGTCAAACACCTGGAAACAAACTCAGCGACTTCCTTCTTCATGTTAGGCCACCAGAACGTCTTCTTAAGGTCCTTATACAGCTTATCGCCCCTTGGGTGAACGGAATAGGGAGTAGCATGAGCTTCAGTCAGGATCTTCTTCTTTAGCTCCTCTACATCCGGAACACACCAGCGCCCACTGAACCTTAAACTACCATCAGTATGGATACTGAACTTGGATGCAGTCTCTCCACCCTCACTCCCCACCATCGTGCGCCACTTCTGGATTCTCGCATCATTACTTTGCAATTCCCGAATCTCACCATACAACTCAGGCTCTACTGTCAAGTCACTAAGGGCATCCCCTTTCTGGATCATGAATATTCCCATCTCCCTTAGTTCACCATGCAACCTCACTCTCGACCTGGCACAATTCAAAGCATGCACAGATTTCATACTTAGGGCGTCAGCTACCACATTCGCCTTACCTTCATGATAGACAATCTGCATATCATAGTCTCCAATCAACTCTATCCACCTCCTCTGTCTCATGTTCAGCTCCTTCTGGGTGTAGATATACTTCAGGCTCTTATGATCAGAAAACACCTTGAAAGTGGCTCCGTAAAGGTAATGGCGCCACAATTTAAGTGCAAAGACCACAGCTCCTAATTCCAAATCATGGGTCGGATAATTTTCTTCGTAGGTCTTCAACTGGCGAGAAGCATACGCTATCACCCTCCCATTCTGCATTAGCACACAACCCAACCCATGCTTCGATGCGTCAGTATAAACTTCGAAGTTATCACTCCCAACTGGCAAAGCAAGAATAGGAGCTGTTGTCAGTCGTTCCTTAAGGGTTAGGAATGCCTTCTCACAACTCTCATCCCAAACAAAACGGTTCTCTTTCCTCATTAACGACGTCAACGGCTTCGCTATCTTTGAAAAATCTTTGACAAATCTCCGATAATATCCAGCCAATCCCAGAAAGCTTCGAATCTCACTCACATTCTTCGGACTCTGCCACCTAGTCACAGCCTCAATTTTACTAGGGTCAACAGACACCCCCTCCTTTGAAATTACATGTCCCAGAAATGCTACTCTCTCCAACCAGAACTCACACTTACTCAACTTAGCATTGAGTTTATGTTCTTCCAGGGTCTGAAGTACTTTCCTTAAATGGTCTTCGTGCTCTTCTGCATTCTTGGAGTACACCAGGATATCGTCTATGAATACCACCACAAACTTGTCCAGATAGGGGTTGAAGACTCGGTTCATCAAGTCCATGAACACGGCTGGAGCATTAGTCAATCCGAAGGGCATAACCACAAATTCATAGTGGCCATAACTCGTTCGGAAAGCGGTCTTTGGAATATCTTCATCCTTTATTCTCAACTGATGATACCCGGATCTCAAATCAATCTTGGAGAAGACCCCAGCTCCACTTAACTGATCGAACAAATCGTCAATTCTCGATAAAGGATAACGGTTCTTGATGGTCACATTGTTCAGCTCTCGGTAGTCAACGCAAAGTCTCAAACTACCATCCTTCTTCTTCACAAACAAAACGGGTGCTCCCCAGGGTGACACACTGGGTCGAATGAACCCTCTCTCAGCTAGTTCATCCAACTGCTTCTTCAACTCCTCCATCTCCTTCGGTCCCATACGGTACGGTGATTTGGATATTGGTCCCGCCCCTGGTTTTAGGTCAATGGAAAATTCCACTTCCCTCCTCGGCGGCAACCCTGGAACGTCGTCTCGAAAAACTCCCTCAAACTCCCGTACCACAGGTATCTCGCTAGTCTTAGGAGTCTCAGCCTCACAATTCCACATTTGGCACAAGATCAGGCTCTCTCCTTTCCTCAAGCTAGACTTCAAGGTGTTGACAGAAATGAACTTGATTTTTGGTTTGATTCGATATCCCTTGTAAGACACCCTCACCCCCTTAGGTCCCTTCAAGGAAATTTTCTTTTGATAGCAGTCGATGAAAGCTCGATACTTCCCTAGCCAGTCCATTCCCAGAATCACCTCAAAGCCCCCCAGCAGATGAGGTTCCCCCTCCCCGGTGAATTGGGTAGGGTGATGCCTCGCGATTATTGTGCTCATTTTTGCCGAGTCCATGCGTTGGGCCTTTAGGGCCTCGTTCTCAGCTAGTAACCGGTCTAACTCCTCTTGTGTGATGTTTGCAACATTGGCTCTTCGCGGAGGCATACTATAGTACAACAGAAAAAGAAATGAGTCCCGGCTCATATGGGTACCCATTTGGATTAGGGCTATGTTCCCTAAACATTAAAGTCTATAAACACTTAGACTATAAGTAGTCCTTTTCTATAACATGGCTCAGGGATCACATAACCGCATATCTCTAGACATGGTGAGAGAAGAATTACTAACATGTTTCAAATCACTTCACATAGCCATATTAATATGCACTTCTATATTCACACAATTAAAGATTCTTTCATGCTCATGCCCCTTCCGGCTTTTCCAACAGTCACTTATACTCAGAATTCTCATAAAATACTTATCATAGTATACCATTACTTCCATCTTTTCTTAACCTACCCTTTTCTCTCATATTTTCACTCTGGGTTCCCGGGTAAAACTGATAAGGCCAATGGTTCGGTGTGAGGGGGCCCCAGACTCATACTTCCCCTTTTGTGTGCTCCTAACAGCCCTATCCCGGGGTTCATTTTATTTAGACTCTCCTACATTCATTGGGTTCATTAGGTTAGGCCTGAGGATCGTCCGCTCTGATACCACTTTGTAACACCCCCATTTATTTAAGGGCCTGTACTAGGACTCCCCAGATAAAAGAAGGTGTTACCATCTCGGTTTCCCGAGGCAGTAGATACAAAGGAAAGATAACAATACTTTAATTAAAGTTAAACTCATATCAAGTTCTTACAACAGTACCCAAAAGTCTTAACAAAATAAATGAAGTATATCTCATGCCAAACTGACTAAGGTGATCTAGACTCTAGTCTGGTCCGGATCCAAGCTCTTCCTCCCATAGCTCCCCCTTAGTCTCAGCCACCTGTCAATCTGCTCCCCAATAATTGGTTCATCACAGGTGATCACGAACACACAGGGTCAACCACGAGGTTGAGTAGGGAAAAGAATAAATATAACAACAATATAATAAACTCCGCACCGATCCAACGCCAATTAAACTCCGCACCGATCCAACGCCAAATAAACTCCGCACCGATCCAACACCAAATATACTCCGCACCGATCCAACACCAAATATACTCCGCACCGATCCAACACCATATCACAAGACCCAATATATATTCATATCGTATAATATCACAGAATAAGGTAATAACTCAATACAGCGATCACATGATATTATATAGCAAACATGCTTAATGTCAAATGAGAACAGATTGCACATTATTATAAACCAGTATTTTCCCCTACCTGGATTAGCAAGGTACGTAGTTAAATCCGAGGCTTGCTTAGAAATGTTCCACGCGAAACTCCCTACCTAGACAGGTATACGTAACGAATTAATAACTTACACGAACCCCCTAACGTTCATACTTACTATAAATGACAACCTTCCAAAAGTGGAAAGTTTCCAAAAATAGAAACTTTCCCGATATAGTAACTTTCCAAATATAGACGTCCCATGACTTAAATAATTCCCGACTCGCATATTTAAATAACCCGACTCGAAACCGTAAGAAAATAATAAGGCACTATTAGAAATAATAACACTAACACAACATAAATAAAATAATAAAATAATATTAAGAATAATAATAATAATAATAATAATAAAACATGGAAAATTGTTTAGAATGGCTCGAAAAACACACACCCCTTGTACCCGACATCAAACCCACGACAACCACATGAACCACCCATACGAGCACCAACACACGCTGCCTTCCAACACCTCTGACCCCCATCTACCACCACAACACCGTCACACCCTACGACATTCGCCGACAACCCCAACAAAGACCCTTAAACTCAGACCAGACCCTTAACCGCAAACCAGACCACCCTGAACAGACCCCACATCGACAGCCACCCAGACCAGCCAACCACCCTAGACCGACACCTAAACATCCCCCTGACACCGTACATTAAACCACGGTGGTACCACCGCACCGACCTCCCCCGAGTCAGCGGTGGTACCACCCCCAACAACCAGACCGTAACAAGGTGAAGAAATCCCAGAACAGACTACTATCAGAACCACCCTAATCGACCCTAATTACGCCACCTGAAACCACCCAGCCTTCCGCCATGACCACCCCTGACTACCACCTGACTCCCCGACCAAAGACCCGTACAACCCAACCACCGATCTCAACACAAAACCTCAGTGGAACGTAAACAAAATACTGCAATCAGAATATTATAAAAACAGAACGAAGACATACTCTACTGACACCGTATTAAACACCTCTTGCAACACCCTTTAACAGCCAACGACGACCATCTAACAGATTACATATGTTCATTGCATGTTATATTACGAATTTGTGCAAAAACAGTGAAGGTAGATCGTGTTATTGACGAATACTTAAACGATGAAAACACAAACCAAAGCTGGAATTACAACGAGAGGTGACATACCCAACTTCTCAGTCAAATCGAGCCGCCTTACGCCCACCTAAGACCACCGTGATTACTGCCTCTCTATTCTATGCTGTGACGGCTGTAGGTATGGGATATAGGAATGAGGATTAGGGTAAGTTTAGGGTTTATGGAAGGTGTTAAAAGGGTGGCGGTAGCATGGTCTCTTAGTAGGGTTTTGTGGAGCTGTTTTTAAAACAGCCGTGGGCTTGGGGTTGTGGCACACATTACGAGGCCCAAGCCACGCGCATAAGGTCTAGGGATCGATCCCCACCACGACCTAAACATAGGGCTAGAGGTCTAGGGTTCGAACCCTCATAACAACCTAATCTCATAACTCGATTTGTTACTTAACAAATAAACTTAACTATCAACACAAACAAATAAACTCAGTTATCGCGTCTAAATTTTAGAGGTATTACACAACTAGATAACTCGATAGTTATACGTGTGTATATAAATAAATTAGTTTCTACCATCACCCAATCACAACTTATTCAAGTACGGAAATATAAACTAGGAGTTACTACGATGTCACTTATTGATTACGAACTTCATAACAAATTTTAAATGCGTATAATAGGCATAAAATCTTAAGTACGATATATGCAATACATGACTATGTACGTTCATGGCTTAGGGAAACACATTCCGCATATCACTAGACATGGATTACTATAACATATAATCATAAGATCAACTGAATTACTCATCCTTACAAGGAGTTAAACATCAAAGTCATATAATAACGATAGTCATTTAAACACCAGATAATCGTATGAACATTCCATGCACCAACATACCTATGATCACATTAATCTAACCATTGTTCAACAATTACACCTCTAAACTCTTAAAATTTCAATTCCATCATCCAAATTGATCCACATCTCATATCACACATATCTTTCCAACACACATCCTTAATCATAACTCAAATATTACTTACCTCATTTTTCTCCTGCAAGAACCTTAGTACAAGATAACTAGGTCACTATATAACCTACCCCACTCTTCAATTACTCTCATTGGGTTCCCGAGACAGAACCAAAAGGGCCCATGGTTTGGTGTGAGGGGGCCCCTAACTCATCCCGTTCCTTTTTGGGGCTCCTATCAGTTTCATCTCGGGGTTCATTTTATTTGACTCTTCCTACATTCATTATTATCCATTTGGTTTAGGCCTGAGGATCGTTCGCTCTGATACCACTTTGTAACACCCCCAATTATTTAAGAGCCTTTAGCCAGACATTCTCAAATAAGTAGGACTGTTACTGTATCGGAATGACCGAGGTAGTGAATAACAAAGTAAAACAACCAAAGTACTTTATATAAAATTGGTAAAATTTAAACTTTAATGTTACAGAGACTGCATGTAAGAATAAAGTACAACTGATAACTACTCTATATGTGATGTAGATCTAGGTCGGTCCCAAGTCTACATCTCACATTCCCGCCACAGCTCCTAGATCATATGTCTCCTTCCTGTAGAATCTACTCCCCATTCCGGATCATCGTAGGTGTCACACGAATACACAGGGTCAACTACGAGGTTGAGTAGGAAAAACATGAATAAGACATAAATGACAACAGATCAGAACACCACTCCGTCTCCGTATCTCCAGTCATCCGCTTCACCTCCATCACACCACTCCTTCCATCACACCACTCCTTCCATCACACCACACCTTCCATCACATCACAACCCCCATCACATCACAACCTCCATCACCCCACACCTTCCATGACCATATCACAAGCCCCATATCACAAGACCCATATCACAAGTCCCGTTCTCCACAATATTCGATAATAATCAAACAATCCACAATACATTCAATATTATTTAAAACAGTCGTGTAATAACATCACACACATATACTTCATGTCAAAACACAACCACAGATACATCCCCTACCTCAACTTGCAGAAAGACAGTCAACAGCTCCTAGAAATGTCCCACGCGGAAACCGTCACCTAAACATATATTACATAACAATTAATAACCCCTATTCTAGAATAGTAAGGATTCTAAATATAGTAACTTTCTAAAAGTGGAAAGTTTCCTGTAATAGAAACTTTCCCGAAATAGCAACCTCGCCCAAAATAGAAATTTCCCGTTGTAGAAAAGCCACGTAACTACTACTACACACTAAAATATCATCAAAGACATATATATAACAACATTACTCCATAAAATATTATTATTAATACTGCTAATAATAATAACACAAAAATAATTAATTTACAAAGACATACATAATTCTATACTAACATACAATTATTACAAATAATAAACATTAACAATAAGTGCTTAAAATACACAATAATTACTTTTATACATTTTAATAATGCCACACATAAAAATTATGTTAATGTTTACAAACGATAACAATCCAATTAGACTTGAACAACCTAACATCTAAGGCGAAAAACACGAAAGCACCCCCTGCCCCAAACACAAACCCAGCAGCCACCACGTCTGACCACTCCCGTAACCACCACATTCGACACCAACAACAACCACCACCCTCGCCAGTGACACCACCGCCCTCGCCCCTGAGCCGTGGTGGCTTTTGGGAGGTTAGTGGCTGATGTCGACCCCGCAGCAACCGCCAACAACTACCAACTCAAAACCCAACTCCCACACCAACACTGTTTCGAACCGTGAACCACCCATACTAATCCTAACCAAGAAACGACATGAGACACCACGACCCACCAAGAAAACCACCACCCAAACACCCTGACTACCACCAATCCAAATACCCGAACACCCAAAATAAACGTGACCATAAAACGCATCGAAATCACATATCAACATTACATGCCCATAACTCTGTTTCGCGACTGGTAGGACGAAATACCCTACACGGTGGTCGAGGGTGGTGAAGGACAACACACTATGGTCCACATACAACTACGACACACCCTAGATTAATTTTAAATAAAGATCAGAGATTAAAAACGTGTTCTTAAGGTCGAAAATGGTGAATCGAAAGAGAAGAGTGCATAGGAACAGAGAAGCAGCGTGTGCACATACCTGTTTCTCTGGTGAAAACGACGGACCTTACTCCCCTTTACCCACCGTCTGAAACCCCGTACTGGTGCCCTGAAGTGGCGGCTAAAAGGTGAGGGTCCTCTTCATTATTCGATTTCAACAGAGCTAGGGTTTTTGGGGGTTGATATGTGACGGCAGAGGTGAGGTTTGAGTGTGTTTGTGTCAATGGGTGTTATATTCGGTTTTGGGCTATATTGGTTGCACAAAATTCAAGGCCCAAAACACTTGCTTAAAACGTGATCTAATAACAAATACTCAAACCCGATATTACACTTATAACATATAAAACATAAAACACGTATTCGATAAATAAATTATTGAATATAAACGTTCAAAAGACCAACAACACGTCGATATAACTAATAATTATTAAAATAAAATACGAGGTATTACAGAAGTACCGTTGAAAGAGAAGTCTATTAATGATATTATGGGTGTTGCAACCTATGATCTGGATTCTGATGGAGATGAATACATAGGAGATGCAGAGGATGAGATTGTTCATGAGAATGGTCCTGACGAAGCACTTGAAGATATTAATGGGAAAGGAGACGAGGAAGGCTGGTTGTAGAAAAGAGGTAAGAAAACAGTCTCTGTTTTACATATAGAGGAACCAATAATGCAACTGGCCCCTGAGGATGTTCAGGGAGAATTAGAGTACTGGAAAATGGCTGTTTATGGGTTCATAGTAGGGGCTAATCCACCATGGTACATTGTGGAAAGCTTTGTGAGGCGCATATAGAAAGCACATACCATAGATAAGATTTCGTTCCTACCTAATGGAGTTTTCTTGGTTAGATTTCAAACTGAAGCAATGAGAGAGGCAGTTTTGAATGGAGGCTATTTTCTGTTTGATAGCAAACCTCTTGTTTTAAAGGCATGGCAACCTGATATTGATCTTGAGAAAGAGGAGGTGAAAGTCATTCCTACTTGGGTTAGATTACATAAGTTGCCACTCAAATTTTGGGGCAACAGTCTGCCCAAAATAGCTTCATTGATTGGCACGTATGTGAAAAAGGATGAACCAACAGAACAGAAAACACGATTCGGATTTGCAAGGGTCCTTGCAAACCAGACCCCTGCAGACACCCAGACTATGCAGAATATACATGATACTAATGGTGTGGGAACTGTAGTCAACAGGACAAGAAGGGATACTGCTATTAGTCCAACTTACAAGCAGAAATTGACTAGTATCGCTAATATACCAGGCATAATTGGTAACCCTCCATCTCCAGTTTCCTTATGAATATAGGATTCTGGAATGTTAGGGGCATGAATAATGTAGATAAACATATAGAAGTCAATAAATTTATGGTTTCCCAATCAGTATGATTCTTTGGCTTGATGGAAACTATAATAAAACCGCAATACCAGCAAAAGGTACTGAGGCAAGTCTTTCATAGGTCGAGCATCTCCACAAATAGTCATACTCATAATGGTGGCAGAGTTTGGGTGTTGTGGGATCCTCTTGCCTGCAATGTCCAAATTCTCAAGTATACGTCTCAGTTAATTCATTGTACAGTGCTAGATATAGCTAGAAACAAAAGTTTTCAATGCACCTTGGTGTATGCTTTTAATCATATAGGAGATAGGGAAGCTCTATGGCATGACTTAATCATGTTGAGTGCCCACATCACCACGCCTTGGGTGGTTATGGGTGATTTTAATTGTGTCCTTACTCCTGAAGAGAGACTCGGGGGGTGGCTTTCAAGTTCTGGAAGCAATTCCTTTCCAAGCATGTATTGATCAATGCTCTTTAATGGACAGTCCAGCAACAGGTGCTTTCTTTACTTTAAACAACAAACAACTTCCTCAAGGAAGAGTTTATAGCAGATTAGACAGAGTGTTAGTAAACCAAGAATGGTTAACAGTCAATGATGAGTATCGTGCCCACTTCCTGCCTGAAGGTCTCTTTGATCATTCCCCGTGCATTGTGCATATGAAGCAGATGAATAATAACAAAGCAAGGACTTTTCAATACTATAATATGTGGAGCCAAGCCCCCCATTTCCAACAGACAGTCATGGACTCCTGGTGGCACTCTAATGTATCAGGTAGTTTCGAAGTTACGCAGACTTAAGCATCCCTTGAACCAGCTAAATAGGGATTTTTTCAGTGACATTGAACAGCAAGCTACTGTGGCACAAATTCACTTGTTTGACATTCAAAAATTGTTGGTGGCTCAACCGAACGATCCCGATTTAATAAGTAAAGAGTTACAAGCGCATGAAACTTACAGAAGACTAGAGAAAGCCAGAATTAGCTTCCTAAAACAGAAAGCTAAGGCTAGATGGCTCAAAGATGGTGATAGCAATACTGCTTACTTCCATGGTCTGCTAAAATCTAGAAGGGTTAGGAACACAGTGCACAACATCACAGGCATGAATGGCCATCTGCAGACTGATCATGCTAGCATTCAATCTGCTTTCCTAGTGTATTACCAGATGCTACTTGGGAGCAGCTAGAATACTGCAAGAGTGTCCACGACTGTGGTGAACAAGGGCCCTAAATGCACAATGGCACACCTTCATATTCTCAATGCTCCTGTCACCAAGGAAGAAATTAAGGAGGTCTTATTCAGTATACCGAATGACAAAGCACCTGGACCTGATGGTTATTCTAGCTAGTTCTTCAAAACCTCGTGGTCTATCATAGGGGACGATATTTGTGCAGCAGTCAGTGACTTTTTCACCAGTGGCAAATTGCTCAAACAGATTAATACTACTAAACTGACCATGATTCCTAAGATTCCTACACCTACATCAATGCTCCATTTTCGACCTATTGCTTGTTGCAACATTATCTACAAATGCATCTCTAAACTCCTGTGCAACAGGCTATCTTCTGTTTTACCAGACTTGATTTTCCCTGTCCAAGGTGGTTTTATCCAAGGTAGGAGCATAGTTGAGAATATTCTGATATGTCAGGACTTTGTAAGACTATATTCTAGGAAAGCTGTGACTCCCAGATGCCTTATTAAGATGGATATGCAGAAGGCCTATGATTCTGTTGAGTGGGCATTCTTACTCCAAATGCTTCAGAAAATGAATTTCCCAAGCCACTTCATTACGTTGATTATGCAGTGTGTCGCTACTGCCACGTACAGTATAAATGTGAATGGGGATACATTTGGCTTCTTCCAAGGACATCGAGGGTTGAGACAGGGTGATCCATTATCACCTCTCTTATTTACTATTTGTATGGAGTACCTGACCAGGTTGCTTCAACATACCACAACTACTAATGAGTTCAGGTACCATCCTCTATGTCATAGAATGAAACTGACAAGTCTTATGTTTGCTGATGACCTCCTTCTCTTCAGTAAAGGAGATGTGGCCTCTATAATGGTGTTGTTGCAAACTTTTGCTACCTTTTCCGCATCTTCTGGCCTCAAATTAAGCCCTGGTAAATCCAATATTTACTTCAATGGGGTCAGTGAAGCGTTGAAACATGATATCCTTACAGTTTCTGGCTGCAAGGAAGGATCTTTCCCCTTCAAGTATTTGGGCATTCCCATCAAATCCTCACGATTAACTATTTTGGAATGCCAACCTCTGGTACATAATGTGACGCAAAGAATTAGGAAACTTGGAGCACGGAAGTTGTCCTACTCTGGTCGGTTGGTTCTGGTCAAAACAGTGCTAAGTACATTGCATAACTATTGGGCTACAATCTTCATAATTCCTACTGGTGTACTCAACCAAATCGAAGCCATTTGCAGGAATTACCTATGGAATGGAGGGACTGATTATACTAAGACTCCCCTAGTTGCCTGGAGCAAAATATGTACTCTTTTCAAGGAAGAAGGTCTTAATCTTATTCAGAATGGGGTGTGGAATAGAGCTTCCATGGGAAAGCTAGCATGGTGGGTGCTTAAAAAACATGATAAATTATGGGTCAAATGGGTGCAAGCTGTTTACTTAAAGGGTCAAGATTGGATGACATACCAACCCCCGCATGATACTAGTTGGGGATGGAAAAAAATCTGTCAAGTGAAGGAACAGTTTCATGGATTGTTTGAGAGTCCAGAATGGGCTGGGATACATGAGTATTCCATAGCCAAAGCTTACCATAGTACTAGACTGAAAAATGAGGAGGTTGATTGGCATCGTTTGGTCAGGAATAAATGGACTATACCAAAGCATAAGATGGTGGCCTGGATGTATCAACACAATGGTATGAACACCAAGGATAAATTAGCTCAATGGCAGATAGTCCCTAATGACCTATGTTGTATCTGCTCGTTGACGACAGAAGACAGGCAACATTTGTTCTCTCATTGCCCTTTTAGCAGGAGAATTCTTCAGAATATTGGAGAGTGGTTACGGTTTCAATTTCCCCCTGACATCAGTAATAACTGGAGGCACCGATTGCGCGGGTCGAAAATGAAGAGGTCTATCATCAATAGTGTTCTCAATGCAATTATCTGTATACACTGTTTGGTTTCACAGGAATAAGAGCAGAACTGAAGGGGTCTTGGTTAGACCAGAAATAGTTAGGAAACAACTTATTCACGAGATGAAAGTGTATTTCTCAGGCATTCACACAGGCACTCTCAGTAGTAGAGACTCCAATTTCGTTACTAGGTTTCATACAGTGTAATTATCTTTTTGATTAATATACTTACCTTTATCAAAAAAAAAAATTTCGACTTAAATAGTTTGAGTTGAATTTGGCCATGAAAATTTTACACAGTGTCATATATATTAATTCTATCATGCATAAAAAATTTGAGATTTTCTTTCGTATATTGCATGAGAAATGATTTTAATGGTTAAAATCGTATATTATATGACATAAAATGTTAAATATAGTAAGAGTTGCTAAAATGGCCGGAAACATTAACCCATATAAGTCATATTTGATATCACCATATTTTTCTTGGGAGCCAAAAGTTTCTGCATATTTAATTTTTAATTATTAAAGGTTAAAGTTAAAAATTGAATTGTAAGAGTCATTTTGTGATTATTTCGGTTTTTGGGCAATGTGTTCCTTAACTTTTCTGTCCATTTCAGTTCCTTAAGTGTTTTGGAATGTGTAAAAGTATCATTAGTATTTTAAATGCATTTATGAAGGTAATTATTGAATTTCCGACTCAAAATACGCGTTTTTACGTTTTATTAACGACATAAATGGTTATCTCGTTTAATACTAATAATTTTAAAGTTCTGAAATTTTAATTCCAGAATATTCAAAATTTGAATTTTGAGTTTTTCAAAATTTTTATGACTCTTTTAGATTTTTATATTATTTTTCCGTAAAACCGATTAAATTCCGAACAATATTGAGAATAAGTTAAGTCATGTTCAAAATTTGAGTAAGACTAAATTAAAACCTAATATGAGTTAGGATGTTTAACTTAAGTGTGAATATCGATTCACGTGATATTAAGTGATTTTAAACGTTAAAATCACGCAATTCCATAAAACCGAGTTATACGATAACAATATTTAAATGATATTTAATAGGGCGATTTGGCTTAGGATTTGCATGTTAGTTACATATTCATAAGCATTGCATATTTTATTATGATTGTCATAATTTTATTTACGTAATTTTGGAATTATGTAATTTTGCTTAGTATGGCCTTAGTTTAATCGATACTTCCCGTAATGTAAGGGGTTATTGATTTGGATGTAATTAATGTGATCTCGTATCACTTTATTTATTGTTTATTATATTTTATAATGTATAAAGTAGATAGAAAAGTTTTAATTTTTGTAATTCCGGAGGACTTTGAAGACGGTGCCTTTCGGAAAGGAGTTCGGACCAAGACGATGTTTGCCTTGGGATGCGTGCCTCGTGAGAAGTTCAAGGGACCAAGGAGTTGGTTTTCGAATTTGTATTTTATTACTTTTCTATTTTAGGAAGGCCATACTAGGATTTTACTTATGCTTTAAGTTTTATGCTTTTATTTATGCTTTATGTGTTTGCATGCATAGCCAAATTGTCATATCATGTCATGCATATTTATCGAGTATATCGACCACGTCAATTAAATTTATCGATAATTCACCGACTTAGTTTACTTAAAGGAGATAGATAATAAATTGACTATATCTCTTACAAATCTAAAGATTGAGACTTAGCCTTACCAAAGAGTAAAAAGCCATGTCTCCCTTCTTCATAAGGAAGTGGGCTCGACTACACCGGGGTGCTAAACTTATTACCTTGGGTAAGTGGGGGTAATATGATTACACCTTGAAATTTGGTCGATCTCAACGAAGGTATTCGTAACCGTAGTTGTAATAAGTTCGGGCTAAAGACAATTTAAGGTAAATTGTCGACCGAGAGTTCTAATGTAGAATCGATTAAAGGTTAATCCACCGAATTATATTATTGAGGGATGAATCGGCTACACCGTGCCCGGGTTAATATGGATTTGGGTCTCGGAATCGTTTACTTAATCGGGTAAGAGATAATTAAGTAAATGTTAGACTTGTTTAAAATATTTACGAGTTTTAATTAATGATGATTGTTTTTTTATTTTTTTAAATTCCTTCGTTTTTATTGTAGTTTACTTTCAAACATCATCAATGGTCGCAAACGCTCCACCTCTCACTAACGTGTCATGGCTTCGATCCTTTATGGATCGTTGCAAGCTTGACAAGCATGATTCCAATTTTAAAGATTGGGATGCGCAATTGGTTTTGGCCGCTCAAGGTGACGATAAGACTCGTTACCTTACCGAAACCGCTCCAACCGATCGCTCCACGGCTGCGACTCGTGAGGTCTATGAGGCCTACATGAAAGAGTCATCCGCTCTCAAGAACGTGCTTATCTTCTCCATGGAGCCGGATCTCCAAAGGAGTATGATTAAGCTAAGCACGTCATACGAGATTTACACCAAGCTTGCGACAATGTTTTCGCAAACTCCGAGGGTAATTCAATATGAGGCGGCCTCCGCCTTCTTCGATATTTGTTTGAAGCAAGGGCAAAAGGTTAGCCCTCACGTGCTCAAGTTAGTTGAGCTTGCTGAAATTCGAGTTGATGTTCCCGACTCCCTCATCATAGACCGAGTTCTTCACTCCCTTAATAAAGTGAAATCGTATGCACAGTTCCGGGTGAACTTTAACATGCGAAATCAAGAGACCACTTTGGACGAATTGCATAAGATGCTCGTCCAAGCGGAAAGGGACATGGGACTTAATGAGAGTTCCTCAAAGGATGTTTTGAACATCGAAAAGAAGGGAAAGGGGAAGTTTAAGAGGAGTGCCTTCAAAGGCAAGGGCAACAAGACCTCCAAATCCAAACCTTCAAAAGAGAAGACCTTTTCGAAAGGTGCTTCCACCTCATCTTCAAAGATTGAAGACAAATGCCATTATTGCACGAGGTTAGGTCATTGGAAACGGAATTGCCCTAAATACTTAACCGATCTCAAAAATGAAAAGGCTCTTGCCGTAGGTAATAATTCTCGTTTAAAATTCATGTATTTTGTCAACTTTTGTATGTTGATACAAGTTGTTGACTATCACCTTTTTTAATTGTTTTAAAAGGGCACCTTCTAATGACAAGGGCAAGGAAAAGGAAGCTTGAAGTTCCTTACATGGATTGCTATGGTAGCATCTAGTGATTGAAGACATGAAGAGCATGGCTCTAATTTTCATTATCGTCTTCTTTCATTTATGCATTTCAATTTTAAATAACAATGTCTTTTCTTGTATGACAAGGATTCAAATCCTAAACAATGGTTGTATTTTGGATATTGGTGACTTGCTTTTCAACCCAAGTCACTCCTTTTGTTCTTAATCAAATAGTTGATGCCTAAACTAAATTGCATACCTTATAACATGAGTTAATGTGATCTTAATAAATCACTAAAGAAGTACCCTGAAATGTTCATTGTACATTTGATTGATACGATCAAATATCAAAAGTAAGAATCAAAGTGTTGATTTATTTAAACGGAGAACTAAACCTCAAGAGAAACACTCAATCAAAATGAGATATAATTAGTTCATTATAAGATGATCATTTTAAGTGAAAATGAGAACTAATATCTCACCCCAAATAATATTCACCATCCAAAACATTGGTTATGGGAAAATTGTTATTCTTGTATAAATAAAGGTTATTTTAAAGGATAGAGTGGGAGAAAATATTTCGCCCGCAAACCAATGAGTTAAATGTGGGATCTTAGAGAATAATCCTACATGGGATACTTAAGAATAACCCTAAATTAATGGATAGAAGAAACTACAAGAGGACACAGAAGAAACTACGCGAGGACACAAAAGAAAATGTTCTAAATGTCATTAGTTCCTAGAGAGGATGAAACGAACCGCGTGTATAATCGAAAGGAAAACGTTTCCTTGATAATAATGTTTCTTAAATTATATGATAATTGTTTCCTAAATGGTAGTGTCTTGAATTCAAAAGGAATAATAAGGGAGATATCATATCGTGTTTCGAGGAAATAAGGAAGAGAAATAAAAAGTTCATTCAAAATGATGTTAATTGAGTGAGAGCTAATCACTATAGGATAGTGATACTGGTTTGAGTGGGAGCAATAATCATTAGAGAATTGAACCTACCATTAAGAGAGAATGGTGATTCTATAAGTGTAAAGAATGAGAGGTTTTCAATTCTAGATGAATAAACTTGTTGGAACATCAAAGGATGATGGAGCTTCACGGGAAAGTTTATTATATTGATAATGAAACGTCACCCATTGGAAATCAAAAGGTTTGGATAAATTATTCATATCGATGAATATAGAATCACGTGGTGATTCATACAACCTAAAAGACTCTGATTAATACGCCAAGATATTTGAAAATGATGAGTTCTCGAGGAGAACTAGCAATCAAAACATGATAACTACAAAATAAATTTTAGTACAAAATGTGACTAGGTACTTTAAGAGTGATAAGTTGATCCCTCTGATATACCAATACGTCACGATTTATAAAATAACAGTAGGAGCTTCTTTCAGGGAAAGAAACTCAAGATCTAGAATGAGTTCTAGACATATACTCAATTAAGATCATATTATACGAGATAATATGAGTCGGAAGGACACTGAATTTTGTAGGTTTTGGAAGAATATGAATAAAAGGTTTATTCACAAATTCAAACCACTAATACAAATTGATGAATGTGCATCAAATGCTGTAAAGTATGGAGCAGTAATATTGTATTGACTGTCCATACATAACAATATCGTTTGAGTTATTATTAACTCACAATTGAAAGATACTTTGTCAAATCCAAATGGGTTGTAAGAGACAACTTTAAACCCCATAAAGTGAACTGGATTGACTTAATAAAACCCCTAGCCGCTTGTCTGAGGTGACATCTCGAAGCGACTAGAGTATGAGGCGATTGATGACAAGTTCAAATGCCATAGAGTCATATGGGATGACTAGTCGATCACATAGGCAGACTGTGGGAGACACTCTGTCGGGCAGAGTGACCGCTTATAGAGTTCTGGAAATTTTATAATAGCCCGGTCGTGACAAGAGCTGCTATAATATTCTTATGAGTCAATTCTTGGACTAAAGACTACTCGCCCAAGATGGCACAACTTTGGCATAGCTTTGATTCATTCTCTACGACTTTTCGTAACTGGAGTCAAATGGGATTGTTTTGGGTTATGTTTAGCTGTGGCGAGTTAAAGGGAGTAGTGTGATAGGAATTGTCCACCCCTTTGTCAGGGTTGTTCAAATCTCAAGGCACTCGAGGAGAAGTTAACTAGAAATGCGTGGCCACGCTCGGAAGGTATCTATGGTAGATAATTCCGGTCAAGCAATTAATCTCCAGATCGAGGAAACCACTCACGATATGATCAAATGCAAGTACGACCTGAGAGACACCTTGCATTGAGTGCGAGATTGTAATAGGACAAGAGAATTGGTGACGTACACTTGTCGAGGACAAGTGAGAGATTGTTGGGAAATGTGTCCTCAACAATAGTGCGATCACATAATTAAATCTCATGACGAGAATGGGCAAGGGATGATTCGAAATTATATAGTCAACTGACCAACATTAATCGGTAATGATTGGCTAGCTAGAGTTTGACATTACTGTCGTATGACGGTGGTGGTCAGTTGATCCCTTTAGGTCACACCTATAGGACAATTCCCTTAATTGATAAACTGATCAAGTGTATATTGATACGAGTTGATCAGATTCCTTAAATTCGAATATCGAGAAATCAGAGGTTAAATCTTAATGTAAGATTTATGTTTGAAATTGAAACGTGTCTATTGTCAAACATTAATCGATATTTATGAAATGTCGAAATTAGAATGAATCGGATTAAATATTATTACAAGTGTTGTAAATCGTATTGACGATTATAGGAATGACCATTTTTATATTGGTAATTATGAATTACTAGTCAAATTGATAAATGTGATTTATTTAATTTACAAGTGATATTTATTTGATAAATATGCATTTTAAATTAAGACGATTGTTTTATAATTGTGACATAATGTATGTCACACATGATTATACAATTGTACAAAAATGACAATTGTAAAATGGAAGTTCATTTTACCACTTAGGGTGCCGGTTTTGGGGATAGGTTCTTAAGGGATTTAAATTATGTTTTAAAGTGGTTAAAACATAATCATTGTTAGAGCTAATGTCCTAAACAGTTAGTGCGACATCACGTATAAATCTCTTAAAGGAACACAGGGTATACTTTGTATTTTAGCCAGTTGATTCACGTTGATCAATAACGGTTGACTTGCTAGAAAGTTTGACGTTATTGTCATACAGATGGCGGTAATCAACTGGTCCCTAAGAGTCACACCTAAAGGATGAAATCTGATAGATATGATTAGATGAAAATGTAATTATATTGATACCCTATATGACTAAACGGTTAGTCAATGTAATGATGACATAATTATTTAATACTGATTAAATAATATTAGCTAAGACGAATTAAAATGTTAATTCGTAATTAAATATAAAATGTTATATTTAATTATGTGTAATGAAATTATTTAATAAAAATTAAATGATTTAATTAAATATAAAAGGTTATATTTAATTAGCAGATTATAAATATAAGATATTTATAAGATAAAATATTACACAAGAGAGAGCGATATAACCGATTCTATAAAGATAGAATTTCGGTCTGAGCAATTATTAAGTTGTTCAGTTGTTATGAAGTGTTGTAGGTAGAACCAAATACTGATTTGGGGAATCCTTGTTGATGTCTAATAGCAAGGTTGTTTGTAGCTATAAATATGACATTCACTCTGGACTTAAAGCGCACGAGTTACACGACTACTTCCCTCCTCTCTCTAGCTTTCATCTTACACAAAATTAAAGGTAATTTTGCAATTTCTAGCTCACGAAAGGGTAATTCTCAGGACATCTTGGATGCAACGATTATGAGGATATCTATTTTGATATCTTATCTTAGGCCTTTGCAAAGACAGAAGGTTAATTCTTGATCCCTATCTTTGTATCTTGTTCTTCGTTTATGACCATAAATCGTACATTATAAATTTGTTATAATCCTGCATATAAAGTATTGAGAATATATACAGATATTTTCCCACAAGTGGTATCAGAGCATAAGGCTTACAAATTTTATTTTTGTATGATTTCATAAACGTTTTAAGAAAATTGAGAAAATTTTTAGTGGTGTATTATTTTTTTTAGCCGAGACAAGTGTTTTCGTTTTTCGTTTTCCTTTTGATTTATTGTTGTTGTTGTCTTAAACGGTTAAAATAACAATATAATAAATTTATAGATGTTTTAATTTAATAAGGATTGAATTAAAATGTAAAAGGATATCGTCTCACATGTTCTTGAATGATATAATTTGCTAAATAAATTGATCCCAATATAATCTTGATATTCGTCTTAAAAGGTTAATTTGAATGTTTAGGATTACAACAATATCTAATAAAGATTAGAATTTTGAAGGTTATCGATCCCGTATTTAGCAACCCGACATTAATTACTCAAGTTCATGGGTGTTTTTAAGAAGAGAAAAAAAATAGAAAAAAACAGGCTGTTTGATTTTCGGCGCTTCAATCACGGGACTTTTTCAGTTTTGTCGCGCTTTCCTATTACTTGCAGCGCTTTTATGGGTTGCTGCGGTTTTCTGGGTCCGTACAGCGTTTTTCCTTAGTTTTTGCGACGCTTCTTGTCGACGTTTTCTTGCTTATGCTGACGCTTTTCTGCATTTTATTTATTACAGCATTTTGGAAAGTGTCGTTATATTTTTCAGCTTTAAAAATGTCAGAAAACCTGTTTACAGCTTGATTTTGCTGCGCTTTCTGGGTATTTGCGACGCTTAGCGTTTTTAAAGTGCTGAAATCTGTTTTGTTTGTTTGTTTTTTTTTTCTTTTCTCTCTTTTTGTCTCGACTATTTAATTAAATCACTGGCTGTTTTTCGTTTTTTTATTTACACATTAAAAGGATAATGTGTAATTTTTGGGTGAAAAAGTTCACTAGTTTTGATACCTAAATTATTTTAAAACGGTTTAAAATAATGTTGGATTAATCATATTATACGATAATATGAATATGTTTGTTTGATTAAATTATGAGAATAAGTACGGAATTATCACATAATTTAAATCAATAAATGGTGGTTTGGGTAAATTACTCTACATAATTACGGAATTATGTCTTGAAAGATTAATTTAATTAGTATGATGCATTATATATATTATATTGTTGAATGAATGAATGGTTTTATTTACAATTTCGCAGTCAGTTGTATTTTGTAATACTTAGTGTGGCCTTAGTAAATTATGTTTTCGTAATGAAGGAAACATAATTTGTGATGTATTTATGAGATCTCGAATCTCCCTTGTATAATTATTTTTACGTTTTTGGGAATTAGAACATAATAATATATAGGATTTTATTATGTAATTCTTCAAATGTAAATAAGAAGACCAAGACGGAGATCAGATTGCTCACTCCCACTACATCACCAAGAAGGAACATCAAGACAAGACAAGCTTCCAGGGTCCATTGCTGAATGGATTCCAAGTTGTTTTTTTTGTTCTTTTTGGTAGAATAGGCCACACTAGGACTTGCTTTATTTTCGGTTTTATTTCCGTTTTGCTTTTCATTCACATGTTTTGTATCATTTTTCCGCCTAAACCAAACCACCTGAGAATGCATGAAAATTGACTCATATAGTATGTATGCTAGTCTGTGTCGACATACATATGTCACACGTTTTTTTTAAAAGCCATCACCTTAGTTTATTCATTCTCGCATGCTAGATATTTATTCACTTAAATGAATTAAAATTAAAGATGATGTGATCTTCCTCTATAACCTAAAATTGAGAGTAGTCTTTTATAAGTCAAATTACTATGAATCCCTTCTTCGTCGCCAGACATATAGGACCTTACTCTCCATATGACCCCTTCTACGTTGGGTAAGTAGTAGTTGTTGACTTATTTTACCTCAACATCATGACCCTCCTACGATCTTGTGGTTATGGTGGACTAAAGATAGAATTTACAGAAAATTATCGACCAAGAATTCTAAATGTAGAATTAGCCAAGAGGTTGGCTTATCAATTTACTGAAATTGAGTCTTGGGATCGTTTATATTGTTCTAGAGGAAGATCAATTATATAAATGCTAAAGTCATCGCATTAAACTGTTTTTGCTAGACTATTTACAAAATGATGGTATGCTTATTATGTTTTAATTTCTTCTTTACAGTGTAGAATTCACCTAAACAAAACAATAATACTGCAAATACTATGGCTGGTCATAATGATGCCCCTATGCCTAGTGTCACACTAAGAAAAGAATCCTGGCTTAAGGCTTTCTAGAATGGGAGGAATTTAATTGGATATGAGAATCGGTTATCGCACATACACTTGTACGTAAAAGTGGGAGATTGTTGGAGCTAGTGTCCTCAACAGTTAGTGCGACAACACGTATAAATCTCTTAAAGGAACACAGGCTATACTTTGTATTTTAGCCATTGCCAGTTGATTCACGTTTGTCAATAATGGTTGGCTTGCTAGAAAGTTTGACGTTATTGTCATACAGATGGCGGTAATCAACTGGTCCCTAAGAGTCACACCTAAAGGATGAAATCTGATAGATATGATTAGATGAAAATGTAATCATATTGATACCCTATATGACTAAACGGTTAGTCAATGTAATGATGACATAATTATTTAATACTGATTAAATAATATTCGCTAAGACGAATTAAAATGTTAATTCGTAATTAAATATAAAATGTTATATTTAATTATGTGTAATGAATTAGTTAATAAAGATTAAATGATTTAATTAAATATAAAACGTTATATTTAATTAGCGGATTATAAATATAAGATATTTATAAGATAAAACATTACACAAGAGAGAGCGATATAACTGATTCTATAAAGATAGAATTTCGGTCTGAGCAATTATTAAGTTGTTCAGTTGTTATGAAGTGTTGTAGGTAGAACCAAATACTGATTTGGGGAATCCTAGTTGATGTCTAATAGCAAGGTTGTTTGCAGCTATAAATAGGACATTCACTCTGGACTTAAAGCGCACGAGTTACACGACTACTTCACTCCTCTCTCTAGCTTTCATCTTACACAAAATTAAAGGTAATTTTGCAATTTCTAGCTCAGGAAAGGGTATTTCTCAGGACATCTTGGGTGCAACGATCATAAGGATATCTATTTTGATATCTGATCTTAGGCCCTTTGCAAGGTCAGAAGGTTAATTCTTGATCCCTATCTTTGTATCTTGTTCTTCGTTTATGACCATAAATCGTACATTATAAATTTGTTATAATCCTGCATATAAAGTATTGGGAATATATACATATATTTTCCCATAATCATAACCTAGCATTAACACCTAATTGTTAGGGTTGCATGCCTAGGACATAGGTAATCTAAAGAAGCAACCTACTTTCCCCCTTTCCCGTGCTTATACCCGGCCACCCCCTTCCCAAATACACTACTTAATGTAAAATGTTTACTTAAGAAGCTAGTGTGTCATTTTAATGACTACTAGTGCATCTTTCACAAAACCATATATATATATATATATATATATATATATATATATATATATATATATATATATATATATATATATATATATATATATATTCTTAGTAAGAAAAATATATATTCTCTATAATTATTATTCATATAATTAGATTATATTAGAATACTATAATTGTTATAGTATTAGTTGTTTTAATAAGATTAGAACATATATTAAGGAAACCGTATTTCATACCTCGCTCGTGTGACTCACGGTTTAAGGGGTTGTTTTGGGTGCATCACAAAGGAGGTAATCTACTTTGATTACTAGGTTTGGAGGATCATCCTAGCACCGGTTTCGTCGGATTGTAAGAACTCGACATTTTAATTCCGCTTTTTATATGGCATGCATAAGATCTATAACCTAATTAAAGAGTTAATTAGAATGTTAATATTAGTAAGACTAATTTAATTAGGGCATGTATGACATGAACCCTACAAGGAAAACATAGAAGGAACTCACAAGATTAAGCACAAACGAAAACCTCCCCGAACCAGTGTGAGCTAGGAGGTTTCGGTGGCCAGCAGTGCCACCCCCAGGACCTGAAAAGGAACAAGAAGATAAACCCTTTTCGGGGATTAAAGGCGTTTTGGGTGATAGATGATAATGTAAAGGTTTAAAAAAGGGAAAAGAAAATGAAAGCATAGAAGAAAGAGTAAGGGGAAATACTCCCTAATCGTGCCTGCACGCTTCCCGAGGCAAGTAAGAACAGGCTGTAGCAGCTACAATGGTCGACCGACCACACCTCTTGGTCGACCGACCAAGAGACGGGTAATAGTGACCTTCTGGGTTGTAGTGACTGATCGACCGACTGATGCTTCTGGTCGGTCGACCAGACTTCCTGTGCAGTGCTCTTTTTCTTCTCCGAATTAACTCATTTGGATTGAGTTAATCCTTTTTCAAAACCTGTAAACAGCATATAGGCACCCAAAACATGCGCAAAATCCCATAATACCAAGTCTATTGGCTTAAACAAAAACAACGAAAGCAAAAAGTCTAAGTCTTACGCAAACTAACAACTAAAAAGTCTTAAAACAGAAATAAAAAGTCTTAAAAACAGAATTGCAAAAACTCATCCGCAAAAGATGCGGAATATCTCGGACCACGGCTTCTGACTACACGTCGTGGCCTCCACAATGCTTGTCTTGATAGCCAAGCATGTTTCCACCTCGTCACAAATAAAGCATATGTGACGGTCCACCATCTCTAGCATTCTCTTTTCTTTCCCGATCTTCCTCATCCACTTCATCAGGATTATCATCCGATCCATATAGCTCAATATTCCAAGTCCTCCCCTTTGCACGATGGGCTCCTTCACGATAGGCTCCACTCCTTGCTCCTCTTTTTTCCCCAAACTGAATCCTGCAAATGGTAAAACAAGAGTGTCCTCCATATTGCTCCCAATTTGGGGCGGAGGTGTAACAACAGGTATAGGTGTAGGTTCCAAAACAGGGGACTCAGTTATGACCACATACTTCCTTTCGGAAGTCAAAGCATTACAAGTAATAGGGGTCATGTCATCCTTCTTCCTATAGGATTGCCCAAAAATAATGGAGTGTTTCCCTACCTTGAAGGTCAAAGTCCCACACCCCACATCGATAATCGCACCAGCAGTGTGCAAAAAACGTCTCCCTAAAATGATAGGTATGTGTGCATCCTCGGGGATGTCCAACACAACAATGTCAACGGGGAAAAAGAACCTATCGATGCAAACGGGAATGTTTTCCAACATCCCTATGGGTTCTACCGAGGTGCGGTCCGCTATTTGGACCGTCATACTAGTCATAGAAAAGGTAGCCATCCCTAGTTTCTTGGCTAGACTCAAAGGCATAACGCTAATACTAGCCCCTAGGTCAAAAAGTGCCTTCTTGATGGGGGAGGTACCTATGTTATATGGGACAGAAAAGCTACCCGGGTCTTCTAGCTTATGGGGTACAATAACATGAGATAAAAAAACTAGAAGACTGTTCGGTCAACGCAACTGACTCAACCTTATCTAAAGACCTCTTCCTAGTAAGCAATTGACGCATAAATTTCATGTAGGAAGGGACTTGTTGGACTAGTTCAAGGAAAGGGACTTGTATATTGAGGCTACGAATAACGTCTTTAAACTTATCGAAGGATACCTGTTCCTTCGTCGGGATGAGCCTCTCTGGATATGGAGGAGTAGAGCCTTCAGCATTCACGGCTCTCTTCAAGAATTTTGGGGCGTTTTCACCTCGAAACAGGAAT
The DNA here is from genome assembly GCA_029255685.2 of Silene conica. Classification (NCBI taxonomy): domain Eukaryota; kingdom Viridiplantae; phylum Streptophyta; class Magnoliopsida; order Caryophyllales; family Caryophyllaceae; genus Silene; species Silene conica. Next base: position 44,139,786 of record CM055318.2, on the reverse strand, counting down.
TGCTTCAAATTTTCAGGCATCTCAAGCCTAAACGGATCTGCATCATCAGCTACAGTGGTCGGTCGACCACTGTCTTCGGTCGGTCGACCGGCCTCTGCTTCCTCTGAGTTTCCAGTAGCTACTGGATCAACTTATGAATTCTCGACATTGGTCGACCGACTGACAGCATTAGTCGGTCGACCACTCCCACTTCTACTCGCACCATCTCGCACCATCTTTTTCTGGTTCTTCTTTTCCACAGCCTTGGAAATTCCCACCTTCGTCCCGCTCCTCAAAGATATGATATTGAGGGTCTCTTTCTTTTGGTCGGGTTGAGTCGGAAGTTGCCCCGGAGTCCTTGAATTGTTCTTGCTCGCCATTTGAGCAATTTGAAACTCTAACATTTTTATCCCGGCCTCCCTCGCTTGGGACTCCTTTTGCACCATCCCAATAAGGTTTTGGATCATAGTCTTCATGCTTTGAGGTGGGTTTTGAGGTTGTTGTGGAATGAAAGGTTGTTTTTGGAAATTTTGTTTGTGGGGTATGATGTAGCTTTGGTTTTGTTGTGGTGGAGGTTGTGGATTCTGAACATTTTTGCTTGTCCACCTCATGTTGGGGTGAACATTATTCGGGTCATAGAAGTTGTTTTGGCGGTAATGTTGGAAGGCCGCACAAATTTCATTTGGAGTTGTGCAAAACTTAGAAACATGGCCTTCTCCACCGCACCTCTCACAAGTAAACGGTCCACCCGACACTGCGTTTACTTGGTACATTCCACCCTTACCTCCTCCACCAAGCTCGTATTTGTCAAAACGAGCTACAAGAGCCTCAATCGCTGCTACCGAAGATTCGGCCTTCCTTCGGTTACCACGGGAAGTCCCGTGCCCGGCTCTATGTACAACAACATCTTCTATTATATTGAGACCCTTGGTCTCCTCACTATTTTCTTGGAACCTTCCATTGGCCGCAGCATCAAGGTAAGCATGGTTGTCATCATATAACCCGTTGTAAAATTGGTTGCAAAGGAACCATTGCTCGAATCCATGGTGAGGTATGGATCGAACAAGCCTCTTAAAGCGAGTCCATGCTTCAGTAAAATCTTCAGCCGACCCTTGTTTGAAGCTAGTTATTTGGGCCAATGTCAATGTGTTCCAATTCGTGACACCCGCAGGAGTGCGGTCCAAATCTCGATACCATTCCCGAGCTGAATCCCGAAGAGAGAAAATGAACATGATCTTTTTTATTTGATCCTAAGTAACACCATCTGGAGGCGCAATAGAGCATATGTAATCGGTAAAGATCTCTATGTGCTTCGCTGCGTCTTCATTAGCTGCACCCCAAATTGGTTTTTTTCAACCATAAAAATATAAGAGGGTTTGGCTTCGAATGTTTTACCCGTGCCCGCAGGTAGCGTGAACCTTTTGTAAAGGTCCTTCACCTGGGGCATGGAATGACAAGCAATACTTGCTTCCTTGGCCATCTCGTCTTCGTCGGGTTTAGGGGGTTCCGTATTTATGAGTGAATTGAGTGTGGGTGGTTGACTTGGTGAAAGTGAGTGATTTAGTGTATGTGGGTGATTTGGTGTAGGTGGTTGGTTATCGAAAATGTCTTCCTCGAATAAAGAAGATGGAGAACCTCCTTCTTTATCCTGCTGAAATAATTTTCTCTTAGTCCTTAGCGTCTTCTCAAGCTCGAGGTCAACGGGAAGTAGTTCTCCTTGAACTGACCTGCGCATAAGATAGAAACTACAGGAAAAAAGTGAGAACGGTTTAAGGAACAAATTTCCTTAAACACAAAAATAAGACAAAAACAATAAACACTAGCGCTACCTCCCCGGCAACGGCGCCAAAATTTGATACCCGTTATTGTGGGTATCAAAGATAAGATTTATAATTTCCTAGCTTTAACTATAGATAGCAAAATTCAGAGTCGAACCACAAGGAGGTTGAGAGTGTATAGTGTTTTAAGTCTAAGTCTTAAAGTAACAAGTTGGGGGTTTTGATGATTGGTATTGGGTTGTCACTGAGTCTAACAATAAAATTAAGAACAAGACAAAAATAAAGATGTGAAAGAACTATAGTAAAAGAGATGTTAGGATGATCGGGTCGTTATAACTACGATGGCATATGGTCTAGGTCAACATGTATTGCAATCGTGTAAGGGATATAACAAATCCTCTCGGTCTATGTTATCTAATAGCTCCTTTCGGCCTATGCTATTAGTTCCTAGGTCTCACAAATATCGGGTGTCAACAATATGGGTGATTCCTAATGTCTAGGTCACATACTTTTCAGTCCTAGTAACCTAGCTGTCTTAAAACATTAACTAGTTCCCTTCCCCTATCTTTCGATCCCGGGGTGGTCATTATTAAGCATCCGATAAGTCTCCTTTCGGTCTCATCATAAGATATTGCTATGAACATAAGAAAACAGGTCTGATCATACACGGAGTTGGTCGACCGACCAGCTAATCCAGTCGGTCGACTAACTACCTCAGTCGACTGACCAGATAAGCCGGTCGGTCGACCAAGGTCTGCTACAGGTCGCCCTAATTCATGCCATCTACGCCATTACTTACCTACATCCTAACATGTGATATTTAGCTACGCATAATAACAGTAAAAACAACAACTACGATTATAACAATAACAAACATAGTGATTGAAACTATAAACATGCGATTATCAAACAAGGCTTTTAGGGATTCTATCTAACCGGTATATTAACAATAAGCATAAACAAAACTGAATTGATAAAGAGAGATTACCGTAAAAAAGGATTAAGAATTGAAGAACTGAACTTTATTGAATTTGCGTGGAATCAGAATGTTGCAAACTAAACTATAAAGAACTTGTATAAAACTGACTAAAAAGATTTGTAAACTAAACTTGATTAGGGTTTTCTGCTAAAAACTAAGATAATGAAAAGATAATTAGCCTAATGACGGGATTAATCCTTTATAAGAATTCATGTAAGTCTCCTCTTTGACCTAATCACGCCGTGGGCTTTTCTGATTTTTCCAAATCCCGCGCTCTGGTCGACCGACTGATGATGCTGGTCGGTCGACCAGTTATCGGGCCCGTTGACCTTTCTGATCTTGAAATTAGATTTCTGAACTTTAGTCATCAGGTGCCTTGGTCGACCGACCACTGTGTGAGGTCGGTCGACTGAGAGTGCTGCTATGTCAGCTCATCTAACTTCAGAAATTGGTCTTTCGGTCTTTTAAATGCGCCTCGGACTTCGTTCCTTCCTTATTTCTTCGTTCCTTAAGCATGCAAAAATCTCGAGGGTAGTATTTGGCTCGAAATCGCCTCAATTCCGCATAAATCTGCAAAATAGCATAAAAACACGAAAGTAGACGAAATAGGGAAATAGTGACCAAAAACTCGTAAACGAGCTCTGAAATGTGTGTAAAATTAGATGTAAAACATCATAAAATAGACATGCATCAGTATACTTGAAAAAAATTGAACAAAATATTTTATTTATGGTACTTATTATTCGTACCTTTACTTTACATTTAACTCGGTTTAGTACCCGGTCCGGCCGGGCTATTCTATTTACCATTTAAATCCAGAATTACTTTTTCACATACGGATTTTACTCTTTTACGTACAAATTTTCATTAACTTTTCATATCATACCCTCTTTCCTAAACCTAAACAAATTATTAGTGTTTATCAATTAGTAAAGTTAATTTGTTTATTTTTTATCAATAATCCGGAAAAAACTTCGTAAAGAACAATCCAAAGATCGAACAAATTCAAAATTGTTAAATCTCCAACGTATTCATGAATTGTTCATCGTGAATTAGCAATAGTATTGCACTTCATAGTGAATCCAAATATAAAAGTATCAAATTAAAGTGTTAATCATGCATCAAGGAATCTATTATATTCCTGCTGATACGTGCCTATTTTATGCATTTTATTTATTCATTTGGCACGTATTTTCTTACATTTTCATGACTTTTAGTTGCTTTTTCTCCCGAAACGGTTTACTTTGGCATTTCTATGTTTTATATGTAGGAATACGCGAAAGTGAGCAAAACTGAACCTTATTTGCCTTTCGGAAGCTGTTTTGAGTACTAATACGGAGCAAGGATCCGGATTGCATGTCCGAGTGTTGTTATTGGGCCTGATTAAAGCTGGAACGGACAAGAAGAAGTCGACCGACCCGCATCAGAGGTCGACCGACCGAATCCCAATTCCTGACCAAAGCAAAATCGCATAAAAAGCCCAGCAACGCTTAAAGCGGTCGACCGACCCGCATCGTAGGTCGACCGACCAGAAGCTGACCCGAGGATCTTTTTATTTCGTGTTTTCTACTTTCCTAATCTTGTAATTAATCTTATTTAAGGAGACCTAAACTCTTCAATTAGGTCAAGCTTTTTATTATCAAGTAATCTTTTATTTTTATCAAGCACCTTATGTTGGAAGAACTCCATAATTAGAAAGAGATTTTTATTCAAGTTTTCATCTTTTGTTCTTAATTCCAATTAAGTTGTAAGTTTGCTACAATTAATCTTTCCCTTTTAATTAATCTTATTGTTCATCTTATTGTTGTTCTTTAATTCATGTTTTCTCTTTTATCATCATCTTTATTTATGTTGGTTCCTTTGATGTTCTTAATTCTTGTTATTGTTAATTTTATGATTAAGATTATGCATAGCTAATTCTTGTGATTAGGAATTAGGGGAACCATGGTAAAGACTTGATTTTGATAGTTTAATGATTGAATTACCAATCCCCCATTGTTGTTGGTGAACTAATCCTTAGGATTGAAAGATTATTAGGATTAGTTTAACAACAACTTTGGGATTGCTTTATGAACGAAAGTTTAGTGCTTTTCTAGGAACCCTAAGACCGTAAGGATTGGGTAGAATATTGACCTAAAGGTTTATTCTTTGTTTCTTGGGATTGTGTTATTTGGTTATTTTACCTTTCATTGACTTGTTTTAACCATGGGGAACCAAAGTTCCTAATCTCCTTTTTACTTTGTTTTATTTCTCTTGTTTATTTTATCCTTTTAGTTATTAGTTTAAATCTCAAATCAACCCCCCCTTTTTGGTTACTTGCAATAGACTTTAAATTCACAAACATAATTAACCTTGTCTCTCTGTGGTTCGACCCTTGACTTATCATATCTAAGTTTAAGCTGAGGTTTTATAAATCTTATCTTTGGCACCCCTCAACGACGGGTGTCAAATTTTGGCGCCGTTGCCGGAGAGACGGTATAATTTTGTTTGTTAATTTTTAGTTTATTTTTCTTGTCTTAAGGAACTTAGGTTCCTTAAGACCGTTTCTTAACTTTTCTTCTAGTTTTGTTTTAGAAGCTAGGTTTTTGAGAGGAAGGCTTGAGTACTCTCTTGTTTCAGATATGGATTCTATTTATGCCCACCTACAGCCGAAGGCTCAAGATTTACCGAAGGGATTCGCCTTGCCTACCCCCACCACTGGCTCCTTTGAACTCCGCCCAAATAATATTTTTTTGGTGGAACAGAGTCAATTTTCTGGTCTACCCGACGAAGATCCAATGAAGCATGTTACAACCTTCACGGATTATTGTTGTGCCATACCCCTACCTAAAGGGGTGACTAGAGACGAGGTGCTGGCAACGATGTTCCTGTTCTCATTAAAAGATGACGCGCGAGATTGGTACCGGTACCTTGATAGGGACGCCGAGGAGGTTACGGATTGGACTTCCTTGGCATTGGCCTTTTACAAGAAATACTTCCCTCTTGCAAAAGCCGAAGACTTGAGGAGCCAAATTCGTAACTTTCAACAGGGACCTGATGAAGGATTTTGTGAAGCATGGGATCGGTTCAAGAAATTTGTCCGTTCTATCCCTCACCATAACTTTCAACAATGGGACCTGTGTAACCGATTTTACAACGCTCTTTACGATGATTATAAGATGATTCTTGATGTGGCCGCCAATGGAAGATTCCAGAATAACACCAACCATATGAAGGGTTGGAAAACCATTGAAGACATGGCGGTGCATAGGGCTACTTTTAAGAGTTCACGTGGGAATTCAAAGAGGCTGAATGTGGAGATGAATAGAGTGATGGCTCTTGAGACAACAGTCGAAGCCCGTTTCGAAAAGCTTGAGGCAACCCAGCTGAAGCTTGAAAGTGCGAACCTAGTTACTACGGTTGACAACATGGGTGAGATTGAGAACTTGGGAGCCCTTGTTGATGATTTAACAAGAACGGTTATGGAGATGAGTAAGGCTCAATTTGCCTCCTCAAAAGTTTTTGAAGAACACTTGATAAACATAGCCAACCGAATGACCAGCTCTCCAGCTAGTTGTGAGGGACCCATGGAGACATTAAACGCCATAAATCTTAGGAGTGGTCGTGTTTGTGAAGAATCAACCCAAAAAGAAGATTCTGCCGAGGTTCAAAACAAGAAATCTGATCCCGTTAACGGATCAGGAGGTCGACCGACCGCTACAGTAGGTCGACCGACCTCGGTTCCTGACGCGAGATCAGATTCTGGAAAAGAGAAAATTTCGGATGTTACAGATTCTGGTCGACCGACCGCTGCTGTTGGTCGACCGACCGACGTTCCTGAGCAAAGTGCTGTTTTGACTCCGGAATCGCTGGATTCCTCCTTCATTCAAGGCCTCACCGAAATTTTACAGCTGAAAAAGCCAAAGGTTGCTGATCCTATGGCTAATGCCACCGTTCCTTATCCCGAAAGACTGAAAAATTCAAAAGAAGATCGGAAATATGGCAAGTTTTTGGAGATGGTGAAGAATCTTGAGGTAACCATCCCTTTCACTGATTTAATTACCCAGGTACCTTCTTATGCTAAATTCATGAAAGATATTTTGAGTCGTAAGAGGAATTTTCAGGACGACGGTGCTGTTGCTTTTGTGGAAGAATGTTATGTTCTTTCACAAAACAATATAGCACCCAAGTTAAAAGACCCAGGTAGTTTTTCTATCCCTTGTACCATAGGTAATCATGTTATAGGGAAAGCCCTTTGTGATCTAGGGGCTAGTGTCAGTGTTATACCTTATTCTGTATGTGAAAGACTTGGTTTAGGTAGACTTAAAGTCACCAATATTACCCTACAGATGGCTGATAGATCAACCCAAAGACCATTAGGGGTCTTGGAGGATGTCCCAGTAAGAGTGGGAAAGTTCTTTATTCCTGTGGATTTCGTTATTTTAGACATTGCTGAGGATAGTCAAATACCTATTATTCTAGGTAGACCATTTTTACACACAGCTGGGGCTATGATAGATGTCAAACGCGGGACCATTACTTTAGAGATTGGGGATGACACTATCGAGTTTAGTCTTGCCCATAAGGCAACTATTCCTACTGATGATACTTGTTGTTCCATCGATATTATAGACAGGAATGTTATCCTTAATTGGAGGGAATCCTTGACCAAGGATCCCTTAGAAGATCTGACAGTTTTGGATAAGTGTGCAGGTAATCCAGCTGAAGATGCTGAAGAGCTGGATTTGATAGAAGAAGAGGAAGAGGAATATGAGCTCACTGAAGATGAGAATGAGAAGCTCATAAGCCCAGCTAATGCAAGTCTGGTAAACATGTGCTATTCTATTGATACTAATTCTGTTCAGGCAGTTGAGGTAAAAGCACCAGAGCGTAAGCCACTTCCTCCTAATCTTAAGTATGTTTTCCTAGATGATACTGAACAGTACCCTGCAATTGTTAGCTCTAAACTTAGTCCTGACCAACTTTCTGCCTTAATGACTGTTCTTAAAAAGAATAGAAAAGCTCTAGGTTATTCTTTGGATGATATTAAGGGCATAAGCCCTGATGTTTGTATGCACAGAATAGAGTTAGAGGAAGGGCATAAGTCTTATAGACAGGGACAGCGCAAGTTGAATCCTAAGATGCAGGATGTGGTTATGGCTGAGGTAATGAAACTCCTTGATGCAGGTATTATCTATCCAGTTGGCAACTCTAAGTGGGTTAGCCCAGTTCAGGTGGTTCCTAAGAAAGGAGGAACCACAGTAGTCAAAAATGATAAAAATGAGTTAATACCAACTAGAGTTGTAACTGGGTGGCGGATGTGCATTGATTATAGACAGTTAAATGCCGCCACCAAGAAAGACCATTTCCCCCTTCCTTTTGTTGACCAAATGACTGAAAGACTGGCTTCTAATAAATTCTTCTGTTTTCTAGATGGTTATTCAGGTTTTTTCCAGATTCCCATCCATCCTGATGATCAGAGTAAGACTACTTTTACTTGTCCACAGGGTGTTTTTGCTTATCGCAGGATGCCTTTTGGGTTATGCAATGCTCCTGCTACCTTTCAAAGGTGTATGATGGGTATCTTCTCTGACTTTATAGAAAACATCATGGAGGTATTTATGGATGACTTCTCTGTTTATGGTAATGCTTTTGATCAATGCTTAGCTAATCTTGATAAAGTCTTGCAGCGATGTATTGATGTAAATCTTGTCTTAAACTGGGAAAAGTGTCATTTTATGGTTACTGAAGGGGTAGTGTTAGGGCATCTAATTTCTGACAAAGGTATACATGTAGATAAAGCAAAGGTGCAGGTGATTGAGCAATTACCCCCTCCTGTTAATGTCAAAGGGGTGAGAAGTTTCTTAGGACAGGCAGGTTTCTACAGACGTTTCATTAAGGACTTCTCCAAAATTGCCAAACCACTTACACAATTGCTTCTTAAAGATGCCATCTTTGATTTTACTGATGAGTGCCTCTCAGCTTTTAACAGGTTGAAGGAAGCTTTGATCTCAGCACCAATCATCCAGCCACCAGATTGGGATCTCCCATTTGAGATCATGTGCGATGCTAGTGACTACGCTGTAGGTGCTGTGCTAGGTCAAAGGAAGGACAAGGCTCTTAATGCTATATACTATGCGAGCCGCACCCTAGATGAGACTCAAGTCAACTATTTCACCACTGAGAAGGAGATGCTAGCCGTCATATTTGCCTTAGAAAAATCCAGGTCATATTTAGTAGGTAATAAGGTAATTGTTTACACTGACCATGCAGCTTTAAAAGGCTTTTTTCAGAAGAAGGATTCAAAGCCAAGGCTTTTAAGGTGGATACTCCTTCTACAAGAGTTTGACATTGAGATTAGGGACAAGAAAAGCGCGGAAAACGTGGTAGCTGACCACCTATCTCGCCTACAGTTGACTGATGGGGAAGATTCTTTACCTATTGATGATTCATTTCCTGATGAGAGTTTATTTATCATTAATAGTTCAGGTTCTTATCCCCCTCCTTGGTATGCTGATTTTGCTAATTTTGCTGTTACAGGTAAAATCCCTCCTGAGTTGTCATGGCAACAAAAGAAGAGATTTATGTTTGATGCAAAACAGTATTTTTGGGACGACCCTTATGTTTTTAAAGAATGCGGAGATGGACTCATCCGGAGATGCGTTCCCCAATGGGAGGTGAAGGACATTCTGGAAGCATGTCACTCTTCTGCATATGGTGGTCACCACGGTCCATCTAGGACCGTGGCCAAGGTATTGCAGTCTGGTTTTTATTGGCCTACTTTACATGCTGACTGTAGAAATTTTGTAGGTAACTGTGATGCCTGTCAAAGAACTGGGAATGTCTCAAAAAGACATGAGATGCCACAGGTTGGTATTCTAGAGGTAGAGATTTTTGATGTCTGGGGCATTGATTATCAAGGACCTTTTCCTAGTAGTCAAGGTAACAGGTATATTCTTGTGGCTGTTGATTATGTGTCTAAGTGGGTAGAAGCTATTGCTACTCCCCATTGTGATGCAAAGGCTGTTATAAAGATGTTTAAAAAAATCATATTTCCTCGTTTTGGTGTCCCTAGGGTTGTCATAAGTGACGGAGGTATGCATTTTAAGGAGAAACGCTTAGGTGACTTGTTAAATAAATTCGGTGTCCAACACCGTAGGGGTTTAGCTTATCACCCTCAGACTAGTGGTCAAGTTGAGATCTCAAATAGGGAATTCAAGGAGACCCTAGCCAAGGTAGTTTCTAAGTCTAGGAAAGATTGGAGCCTAAAACTTGATGATGTTTTATGGGCCTATAGAACCGCGTTCAAAACTCCAATAGGAATGTCACCATTCCGATTGATTTATGGTAAGACTTGTCATTTACCAGTAGAGTTAGAACGTAAGTCTTGGTGGGCTATATGTAATCTTAATTTAGACCCTAATCTTTCCCGTGAGAAACGTTTGATGCAGCTCAATGAGTTAGAAGAATTCAGGTTGTTAGCATATGACAATGCCAGAATTTACAAGGAAAAAACAAAGCGCTGGCATGACAAAAGAATCATTAAACGTGATTTTCGGGTAGGTGATAGGGTGTTGCTTTTTAATGCTCGTATTCGTCTTTTTCCTGGTAAGCTAAAGTCCAGGTGGAGCGGACCCTACACCATCACAGCTGTCTCAAAATTCGGGTCAATCGAATTAGAAACCTCATCTGGTGAGAGGTTCAAAGTCAATGGTCAATATGTGAAGCACTTCCGAGGAGAAAATGAATTTGTCGGAAAGGTCGAAGTTTCTTACTTTGACCCTTTTTAGGATGCTTCACGACAGGTAAAAAGGTCGTGCGGGACCTCTTAAACCAGCGCTACACGGGAGGCAACCCGTGCCTTTTTTTTAAGTTTGCGTTTTTATTTTCGTTTTATCCTTGATGACAATTTGAAATCTCTGCAGAAAAAGTAAAATAAAAGGAATCCGTCAGTACAGTTGGTCGACCGACCGCGTTACTAGGTCGACCGACCAACTAGCAGCTTTAATTACTTTTCCTGCCAGGTTAAGTAGAAATTGCAGAGCAGGTAAAAGGACTTTGGTCGACCGACCGAGTATCGTGGTCGACCGACCGTGTGTTTTTTCCGGTTTTTTTTCTTTTGAGTCAAGGGTCACGGGTCTTTTGTGTTTTTGAAAACACAATAATTGCTTCACTTCCTCACTTTTCCTGCATTCCCTTCCTCTCTTAAAACCCTAAATAACACCCACCTTCTTCATCCTTCACCAATTTACTTGCTTTCTTTCAATTTCCTCATTCAAGGTATGATTTTCTCAGTTTTTCTTTCTTTCTTTTTCGTTTTTATCATCTTAATTCCGTTTTAGGTAGTATTAGTTTGTCCTTTTAAGTTTATTTTGCTCTTAATTCCGTTTCCATGCTTGTTTGTGTGTTTTTATCTTAGTTTTCTTCTTCCTTTTGATTTTATATGCTTAGATCTGTAACTTTTGGGTGATTTCGTGCTGATTAGGGTTAGTTTCATTCCTCTTTTATTTTTTATGCTTTTTTTTCGCGCGTTTTCAGTCACAAAAATCCGACGCTGGTACTGTTACGGTCGACCGACCGGAAACGGAGGTCGGCCGACCAAAAATTTGAATTTTCTGGGTTTCTAATTTACAGATCTGCATTTGTCTTGCGTTAGTTGGTCGACCGACCCGAAAATGAGGTCGGCCGACCTGAACCGTTTTTTTCCTGAGTTTATTCTTTGCGGTTTCTGATTTTTCTTCCCTAATTGGTCGACCGACCTAGGTTTACGGTCGACTGACCGATCGTGCAACGGAAATTATGTGGTTTCTCGCAAATATGGTCGACCGACTTATCTGTGAAGTCGGCCGACCGGTGCTGTTTCATAAGTTTCTGTTTCTACAAATTTTCGTGCCTATATATGTTAAAGTCATGTTTTCATATTCACATAAGACTTAAATTTTTATTGAACTTTTCAGATTCGCAATGTCTAGCCGTGATCAAGGTGGGAAGCGTGCCCGCACTTCGGGTACAAGAACCTCCAGAGGACGTGTCCCTAGGTCGAGAGGTTTGGCGGTGCAAGACACAGATAGTCTACCCAACTATCCGCAAATCATTTTCAGCACTCCGGCCCAGAAGGCTCGGTTCCTCCATCTCACCGCCTATTGCTTGGTAGTAGCAACCCGTTTCCTATCTATTCCAGCCTTGCAAGCCCTGGGATGTCATGACGAGGTGGTATCTTTGCTCGACGGGACTGGTTTTACAGGACTTGTCACTATGGATGAGTTCACCCATCCCCTTCTCACTTTTGAGTTCTTTTCTTCCTTTACTTTTGATTTTAGAGCATTTCATCCTGGCTATGACAACATTTGCATTTCTTTTCGTCTGTTCAATGAAACTTTTTCTTTAACTTTAAGCCAATTTGCTCAGTATCTAGGTTTATCTTCTACGGGTCTTACTGATGACCCCACGGGGTCGTATACTGATATGTGGTCCTGTATTTCTGATTCCAGCGATGTGAAGAAGAAAAACAGTACCATCCACCTTCCTACCCCCCGTTATTATTTGCGTCTGTTGGCCAACACTGTTTTCGGCCGAAAAGAGTCTCAAAATGTTAACAACATTGAGCTCTCCATTTTGTCTGGTTATCTTAACATCAGACGTACGGGTCAGCAGTTTTATAACACTGCATTTTCGGTCGCCTCTCATTTCATGTCGGTGAGTGAGGGAACTTCTTTGTCTACTATTGTTTGTGGTGGGCTAGTCACTAGATTAGCCCGCTCCCTAGTCCCCCTGTTTCCTCGCTTTGAGGATGCGATTGACACTACCTCCCGGTTCATGGACATGGCTTATGTCAGGTCCGTGCATTGGGTGGACAGGAGAGATTATTGGAAGGTAGACACCTACCTCAGTGATCGCATCCCCATCACCATAGCTCCCCCTATGCTTCCCCTTTTTACTGTTATAGGGGAGCCCAGACCACTACTCCCGTCTTACCGCCTTCCCCTTAGAGGAGGCACCTCTAGAGGCCATAGGGTCCCTGCTCCCGGTAGCCACCATACCACATCCGGGACGGGGTACCCATCTGATTTTACTGCTCCCCCTAATGTTTATGTTCCTCCTTTTATTGATGACAGATCTGTGCCACAAATGATGGCGAGCCTTTGCAGGCAGTTCAGCCAAAAACAGCTGAACGATAGTCTTTGCCAATATCCGGTTTACAGGGAGTATGCCACTCATGGTAGGCTCCCTACCGGCCCATGGACTCACCCCACCTGGTACACACCCCTCGCAGGCGGTCGTGTCCACGGTGAAGCTTCAGGCTCTGCCTCGAGATCAGGCATTGGGTCTGAAGAGGAGGAGGAGGAGGAAGAAGGAGGAGAGGACTCTGAGCCGGATTTCGACTCAGAATCCTAGGGACATGCTTAACCTTACCCTCTTTGGGGTTCGGTTTGGGGAGGTCCCCTTTCTTTAGTTCGATTTGGGGAGGTCCCCATTTCTTTTGTAAGTTTTTTCTTCCTTTAGATTTCCAATTTTTTCCCTCTAGATTTCCAGTTTTCCCCTCCTTCCTCCTTAGACTCTTTTTGTAGTTTCTAGTCTTTTTCCTTTTCCTTTCTTTGTTTGTTTCTTTTCCGCCTACCCCCATCCCTTTGCTGTGGTTGTATGCTGATGAGCACAATGGGGGCATTGTGCGTTTTGGTTTGGGGAGGGTGTTTGCATACTCCTTTGCGAGTATGCAATTGTCTTTGTGTCTTTTGTTTTTCATTCCTTTAGGTGTCTTTCTTGTTTTCATCCTCTCTTGCCGCGTGTTCCTCCCTGTCGCGCGTTCTTCTCTGTCTTAAGTTTTTAGGTCGAGTCGGAACGGACGAATACAATTTATGCCTCACATATCACATATTGCCTTGCCTTGCATTTTTCAAAAAAAAAAAAAATTTCAAGCTAGTCTTTTGCATTATCTACGAGTTTTTGTTGATTTCATGCTAAATGATTTCATGGTTGTTAGCTCGGTTTAACCCCTCTTCCCATAACTTATTTTAACCCCTTCTTACCTTAAGCCTCACAATTCCAAATTTGCCTCGGCATGTGTCATGGTTATCTAGTGTGGGAGTGCATATGTACGGTTGTAGAGATTCTATTAATGTTAGATTGCAGGCATGTTCTTACGGGTCGCAGATAGGTGAGAGTCTTTACTTTTATTTATCTTCTTATCTTTCACATATACATTTGACCCTTTGCTTTCATGAGTGTCTCAAGCGTACCGCGAGAGTCCAATTAGAATGAGTCTTGCAAGGTTGAAGTTTTAGCATGCTATTCCAACATGGCCAATTCGTTTTGCTCTTGACATTATGCTTGTTTATATTTGAAGGTTGCATTAAATTGGTTGGGCATAGTGTTGTGTTTGGTTGTAAAAAGTATGAAATCCGTTCCATTAGAAGTTTTTCTTTTCTTTTGAGTCTTAGTGCTTGCTTGAGGACAAGCAAGGTTTGGTTTGGGGAGTTTGATACGTGCCTATTTTATGCATTTTATTTATTCATTTGGCACGTATTTTCTTACGTTTTCATGACTTTTAGTTGCTTTTTCTCCCGAAACGGTTTACTTTGGCATTTCTATGTTTTATATGTAGGAATACGCAAAAGTGAGCAAAACTGAACCTTATTTGCCTTTCGGAAGCTGTTTTGAGTACTAATACGGAGCAAGGATCCGGATTGCATGTCCGAGTGTTGTTATTGTGGGGAATAAAGCATGTATTCGCCCCAAACTTGCAGGATTATAATGAAACATACAATTGTGATTATGGTCATAAGTTAATAAAAAGCATGAAAAAGAAATCAACCTTGGGTCCTTGCTTGAATAGGCCTAAGAACAGGAATTAAAGTAAATTCCCTCCTATAACTTGCACCCAAGACTTTGTTTGAGATGATGCCGCGTGTGCTAGAAAGTACTCTCCAATTGCCTTGCAATATGGGGAGAGTTATTGAGGTTTTAGATGTGAGATCTGAGTTTTGGGAGAAGAATGCTCTCAAAACCCTAATTATGAGATTTGTGATTCCTGTAACTGACATAAGGAGAAAGACTCTCCTTATGTAGCTATAAGGGGCGGCCGAATTGGTCTTGGGTAAGGGTGGGCTTTCTCCACTCTTACCTTATTCCTTTGCGTGATTCGACCCGTTTTGCTAAATATTATTTGCGGGATTTTTATTATAAATCGCATACGTGTTATCAGATATTAATGCAGTCGATGTATTAATAACGGTCTGATAAAATTACGATATTGTATAATTACCCAAATTAATATAACTGTTTATATTAATACGCGAATACAATATTTAATTAAATATAACTGCTTATATTTAATTTTACGAATTAAACATGTAATCCGTATTAGCTAAAATTATTTAATCCGTATTAAATAATAATCTCAACATCTTATTGACTAATTTAATAGTCAATACCTCTGACTAACTATTTAGTCATATTCGGCATAAATGTCACTGTATTTTCATACCTTCACATCTCTCAAACGTGTCCTATAGGTGTGACGTATAGGGACCAGTTGATCACCGCCATCCGTATGACAATAACGTCAAACTTATCTAGCAAGCCAACCGTTATTGATAAACGTGGATCAACTGGTAATAATACAAAAGTATGCCCTTGTGATCCTTTAAGAGATTTAGTAAGTCATTGTACTTAATTGTCAAGGACACCAGCCCCAACAATCTCCCACTTGTCCGTACAAGGGTATGTGCAATGACGTTATCACACTACATGTGGAGGACACAAGCTCCAACAAACTCCCACTTGTCCGTACAAGTGTAGGTGCGATAACCGAATCTCATATCCTTTTAAAATTTCTCCCACTCAATGTAAGACAATTTGCAAATCCGTATTCGCAAAGGTCGTATCTCACAAGCGATCTGTATCAAGAGTGGTTTCCCCGACTAGAGAGTAACTTAACTGATAAAACGAATCTGTATTCGAGCATGGCCATGCATTTCAGTTACTACTCCTCGAGTGGCCCTGAGAAATGATAAAATCCTGATAAGGGTTTGGATATTTCCCTCAACTCGAATCCTGCCGATATCGCCCAGCATGAAATAACCCAGAAAAAATCCTCTTGGCCCCTGTTACGGTGACCGTGGGAAAGAAACCAAAGTTACCCAAAATCTGTCTTAATCTCAAGAGACAGTTGAAGGTCAAAAGACTCGACTCTAAGGAACACTATGGAGGTCCTATCCACGACCAGGCACCCAATGTTATAAAACATTTAGGACTCCATAACGTTGTCACAGGGTGTCCTACGAGATATCCGTATAACTCGCCTTTGTGATTGGTCAGTCATCCACGTGACTTATGGCTCGTTGAACCCACCATCAACCAACGTCACAAAATGATTACCTGAGTTATCAGCTCAAGTGGGTAATCAAGGACCAAAACGATGTAATGTTAATCAGTTCACTTTGTGGTGTTCAAAATTGGCGTACAATTCCACATGAAAAACAAAACATTTTATATCATAACAATAAGGTTGAATAGAGTACACGAGAAAATGAATTATTACATGAATTCATAAAAGAGTACTACAACTTAGGAACACATCCAATTCCCATGGAATGAATGTGCCCTTCATGCTTATCACGTGGTAATGCTTTTGTGAGAGGATCAGCTATGTTGTCATCCGTAGCGATCTTATCAATGAAAATCTCCTTTTGCTCCACGTAATCTCTGATTAGATGAGCTTTCCGTTGTACATGCCTAGCCTTGTTGCTAGACTTATGCTCCTTAGCTTGGAAGATGGCACCTTTATTATCACAATAAACGGTGATTGGGTCATTCGAACTAGGCACTACTGATAGTCCTTGTAAGAATTGACGCATCCATATTGCTTCCTTAGCTGCTTCTGAGGCGGCATAGTACTCGGACTCAGTCGTAGAATCTGCTGTAACACTCTGTTTAGAACTTTTCCAGCTGACAGCAGCACCATTAAGAGTAAAAACGAATCCAGATTGAGATTTCGAGTCATCTCGATCCGTTTGGAAGCTAGCATCTGCGTAACCCGTGGTGCAGAGCGTTGAGTCGCCTCCATAAGTCAATCCCCAATCTTTAGTCCTCCGTAGGTACTTAAGAATGTTTTTCACGGCCATCCAGTGTTGTTCACCTGGATGAGCTTGGAATCGACTAGTCATACTCAATGCATATGCAACGTCTGGACGTGTGCATATCATGGCATACATGATCGATCCTATTGCCGAAGCATAAGGAATCCGACTCATGCGCTCTTTCTCTTCCAATGACTTAGCTTCTTGAGTCTTGCTCAAGTGAAGCCCAGGAGTCATAGGAAGGAACCCCTTCTTGGAGTTCGTCATGCTGAATCTCTCTAGAATCTTATCTATATAAGACTCCTGACTGAGAGACAACATCCGTCGTGATCTATCCCTGTAGATACGGATGCCCAAAATTCTTTGTGCCTCTCCCAGATCTTTCATCTGGAAATGGTTTTTCAACCATGCTTTAACCGAAGATAGGAGAGGTATGTCATTCCCAATCAAGAGTATGTCGTCGACATACAGTACTAGGAATACAATCTTGCTCCCACTCGACTTGATATAGAGACATGGTTCCTCGACTGATCGAATGAATCCATTCTCTTTTATCACTTGGTCGAAGCGATGATTCCAACTCCGCGATGCTTGCTTAAGTCCATAGATGGAACGCTTAAGCTTGCAAACCTTCTTAGGATGTTCTGGATCAATAAAACCCTCGGGTTGTACCATGTACAACTCTTCCTCCAAATAACCGTTTAAGAAGGCGGTTTTAACGTCCATTTGCCATATTTCATAATCATGAAATGCGGCGATCGCTAAGATAATCCGAATGGAACGTAGCATGACTACGGGTGCAAAGATCTCATCATAGTGCAAGCCTGGCACTTGAGTGAAACCTTTAGCAACTAGTCTAGCCTTGTGGATATCTTGTTGTCCTTCCACGGCATGCTTTATTTTGTAAAGCCATTTGCATTGAAGGGGACGTACCTTTGCAGGTAGGTCCACAAGATCTCACACGTTGTTCTCATACATGGAGTCCATCTCGGATTGCATGGCTTCTAGCCATAGCTTTGAGTCAGAACTAGTCATGGCACCTTTATAGGTTGTGGGTTCATTACCCTCTAGGAGTAAGACGTCATATGTATCATGTTCCTCGACCATACCAATGTATCTGTCCGGAGGAATAGAGACTCTTCCCGACCTCCTAGGTTCCTCAGGAATATCTACCGCAGCCTCGGTTGAAGGAACTGTTTCCTCCAATGTTTGCTCGGTAGTTGGTCCTTGATCCTCCGATAACTCGAAGGTTCTATTACTCGACTTGTTCTCGAGAAATTCTTTCTCTAAGAACGTCGCACTAGCCGCAACAAAAACACGTTGTTCGGTTGGCGAGTAGAAGTAATGACCAAAAGTTCCCTTTGGATAACCTATAAAGTATGTCTTGACTGATCGCGGGCCGAGCTTATCCTCGTGTCTCCACTTGACATAAGCCTCGCAGCCCCAAACCCGTATAAAGGACAAGTTAGGGACCGTTCCCTTCCATAATTCGTATGGAGTCTTGTCAACAGCTTTAGACGGACTTCGGTTAAGTAATAGAGCGGCCGACAAAAGAGCATAGCCCCACAATGAATCAGGCACGACGGTGTGACTCATCATGGATCGAACCATATCGAGTAGAGTTCGATTTCTCCGTTCGGACACACTATTTAATTGTGGTGTTCCAGGTGGAGTCAACTGTAGCACGATGCCACAGTCTTTAAGGTGTTGATCAAACTCGTGTGAAAGATACTCACCACCACGATCCGAACGTAGTGCTTTAATCTTTCTACCCAGCTGGTTCTGTACCCGATTCTGGTATTCTTTGAACTTGTCAAAGGATTCACTTTTATGTTTCATCAAGTAGACATAGCCATATCTACTCAAATCATCCGTGAAAGTGATGAAATACCTATAGCCTTCTCGTGCGTTGATCGACATAGGGCCACACACGTCCGTATGTATGAGTCCTAATAGGTCGGCAGCGCGCATTCCAACACCTTTGAAGGAAATACGAGTCATCTTGCCGATGAGACATGATTCACACGTGCCATATGATTCGAAATCAAAGGGCGAGATAGCTCCGTTCTGTATGAGCTGTTTTACGCGTTTCTCATTTATGTGTCCCATACGACAATGCCATAAGTAAGTTTGATCTTTGTCACCTACCTTTAACCTTTTATTATTCACATGTAATATCTCGGTGGTTTGATCTAAAACATAAATTCCATTCATGGAAACTGCCTTGTCATAAATCATATTGTGTAAGGAGAAAATACAGCTATTATTCTCTATTACAAATGAAAAGCCGAGTTTGTCAAGCGCAGAAACTGAAATAATGTTTTTGGACAAACTAGGAACATAATAACAGTTATATAAAAATAACTCGAATCCACTTGGAAGCTGGATCACGTATGTTCCCTTCGAGACTGCAGCAACACGTGCTCCATTCCCGACACGCAGGTCCACCTCACCCTTGATTAGGGGTTCTTGGTTTCGGAGGCCCTGCACATGATTACATAGATGAGAACCACAACCAGTATCAAGTACCCAAGTTCCGCAACTTGCGTGGTTAATCTCAATCATGTGAATAAAAGAAGAAGAAGACATACCAACAGGAGTAACACGGCCTGCCTTAATGTCCTCACGATAAACGGGGCATGAGCGCCTCCAATGCCCAGTCTTGTGGCAATGGTGACATTCCATGCTAGTATCCTTGCTCTTTGTTTTGCCCTGTGAGTTGCTTGACTCACCTGGCCCACTCTTAGTAAATCCTGACTTCTTAAACTTGGGCTTGCCTACTGTTAGGTCGCCCTGAGCTTTGGCTTTACCCTTACCCTTACCCTTACTAGAGATCATGAGAACATCTTGCTTCACGCTTCCACTTAATTTCAGATCCTTCTCGGTCTGTACGAGAAGGGAGTGGAGCTCATGAGGAGTCTTCTTCATGTCATTCATGTAATAGTTGGCCCTAAAGAGGGCGAACCCATCATGAAGTGAATGAAGCATTCGATCAACGATTATGTTCTCACTGATCTTGCAGTTTAGGGCCTCCAGTTTCTCGATATTCTCAATCATGTGAAGAATATGTGGGCTAACAGCTTGGCCCTTCTGGAGTTTCGCCTCAAAGAAGCGACAGGTATGCTCATAAGAAACGATTCTCGGAGCCTTTGAGAATTCGTTAGTGAGCGTGGTGAAAATCTTGTTTGCACCATGGGTTATGAAGCGTCTTTGCAAATTGGATTCCATTGCATAGATGAGTACGTTCTTTATCGCACCCGCTTCCATAACGAAATCGCTATGGGCGCGAATTTCGTTGGCTCTAGCTCCAGTTCCTGGGTGTGCCGGAATGGGCTCAGTTAAGTACTTGAGCTTTCCGTCAGCAATGGCAGCATTCCGTAGTGCTGCCTCCCAGTCAGAGAAGTTTGACCCATCATTCCTCAGTCTTGTGGACTGATTCATGGAGTCCATGAAGGCTTTTAGCCAGGATTCACGTGCTAGCTTGGCACTTGGCATTGGGTCTTCACCAGCCATTTAGTTATACAGCAGTTTAATTGAACGTGTTCTAGACTGAAAAGAAGATAAAACAAAACCATATAAGCAACTCATTGTTGTGATTTAAGTCTATATTAAATTGAATTTAAACTCGTAGACTCATGCATTTATATAATTGATCTCCCTCAAGAATTATATAAATGATCCCAAGACTCAATTTCCGTATATTGATAAGCCCACAGTTTGGCTAATTCCACCGTTGGAACTCTTGGTCGATAGATTTCCGTAAATTCTATCTATTAGTCCATCTCAGTCACTGGATATTATCGAGTGACCATGATGTTGAGATAAAATAAATCATCTGTTCCCACTTACCCGACGTAGAAGGGGTCATATTTGTTGGGAAATGTGTCCTCAACAATAGTGCGATCACAACAATGATAAAATATCATTGTCATAAATCTTATGAAAAGAATATGCAAGGGATGATCCAATATTAATATAGTCAACTGACCAACATTAATCGGTAATGATTGGCTGACTAGAGTTTAACATTACTGTCGTATGACGGTGGTGGTCAGTTGATCCCTTTAGGTCACACCTATAGGACTAAGCCCTTAAACGTATATTGATTAATTGTATAGGATACAGATTGATCGATATTCTTAAAACCGTATATTGAGAAATTAGAGGTTGAATCTTAAAGGTAAGATTTATATTTGAAATTGAAATGTGTCAATTGTCAAATATTAAATGATATTTTAGAAATATCAAAATTAGTATAATGAATGGTTCATGGTTATAACAAAAGTTGTTAATATATCGTATTGACGATTATTACGATAACCATACGTTGGGACAGTAATTTCGAATTACTTATTAACTTGTTGAATGTGATTTAATTAATTTAGAAATATTATTTATGTGATAAATTTATATTTTAAATTAATACAATTATTATTATGTCACATGAGATGTTACGTAATTAGTTAAATTGTACAAATTATAAATCGTAATATGAATGTCCATATTACGTCTTAGTGTGTCGTGTAAGTTGACAATATATGATAAAATTATATGATATTTTATCTTATAATTGTAATGATTGTGTCATATTATGATATGACCTTACTTGTGCTTGAGTGCATGAGAAGGAATTAAAATCCTTTCTACATACTCCTTTTACACGACACAATGCAAAAACACCCAACCAACCATGCATCATATTCTCTATATATACATGTGATCATTCACATTATATAACTAATGCATACTTTAGTTTTTAGTGTGAGAAACTAAAAGTAATAAAACCTCACAAATATTATTTAGATAATATTTTCTCTAGTATACTAATATTATTATTAGTACACGGTTTTAGCCTAATTCCGTCCTCTAGTATCGGGTTCGGTTATTTGGTCCGTTTAAGGTAAGGTCTTGGTGCCTACCCATTGGAGGCAAGCTTACTTGGTTGCTCTTGGAGGATCGTCCTTAGCATATTTCGGACCGGTTGTAAGAATACGATTCTCATTATTTCCGCTTTTATTTTGCATGCATAAGATTAAGATTGGCTAAACTAAATTAATATGAGTTTAATTAGTTATATTAGTAAGACTAATAATATGAACTAGCTAGTATGACTACCTCAGTTTCCAACAATTGGTATCAGAGCCATAAGGTTGTTTGCATGCAACTCGATTTTATACGTTTTTTGCGAGAAAATACGATTTTAATTAAAAACGAAAATGAGTAGTACATATAGGATATGCACGAAAATGTTATTGCATGTATATATTTCTGGTCTTAAAATAGTTTTAAGTCATTTTGATGATTTATGGAATAATATTGTTCATCATTGTAATTAAAATGTTTAATTATTGCATTTAAATCGGTTAAAAATGTTTTTATTTGGGAAAAATAGCTAAATAATGTTTCTGGCCATGAATTTTAAATATGTTCTCACATGCATTTAACATATTATGAATATAAATAATTTTCGAAATTATTGAGTTTTATGCATGGTTTATGATTTTTAATGGTTAAATAGTCATAAAATGAGTTAAATATGGGATAAATAGTTATATTATGAATTTAACTATAAAAATTTTTGTAGATGTCACATGCAATATTTAAAATATATGATGAATTTTCCAGAAATTTTTCGTTAATATTGCATGAATATTGATTTTTATCGTAAAAATCGTAATATTAGTGACATATTTTAGCTTAAATAGTTTAAGTTCGAATTTGACCATAAAAATTTAATATAGTGTCACATATATTATTTCTAGCATGCATGTGAATTTTGAGCTTTTAATCTCGAATATTGCATGAGAAATGATTTTAATCGGTAAAATCGCGTAATATATGACACGAATTATTAAAAATAGTAAATGTTGCTTAAATGGTCCGAAAAGTTCACCCATATTAGTCATATTATGTATGATCATCAACATATTTTTATTTAGTGCCAAAAGTTTCTGAAACTTTGAGTTTTAATTTTAAAAGTTAAAATTGATATTGAGTGTTTAAGGAGTCATAATCATTACTTTATTTTCAGACCTTAAACAGTACTTTTCAGCCTTATTTTTCTGCATTTTCAGATGCTTTGAGTGTCTAGGAAGATGTAAAAATTATATTAGTATTTTATTTCATAATTTTTGCAATAGTTTTGAATTTTTCGAAATATTATGCATATTATACGGCTATTTTACGAAATAAATGGTGTATTTCGAAAATATTTGAGTTTTAAGGATCTGAAATTTTAGAAAATTTTCAGTATGTTCAAAATTTTGAATTTTGAATTTTTGAAATTTTTATGACTCGTTTGATTATTTTAATGCTATTTCCCGTAAAACCGATTAAAACCGAACAATATTAAAATAAAAGTTAAGTTAATTTCGAAATTGAGTAAGACTAAATTTTGAATCCTAAAATGTGTTAGGAAACTTAACTAAATCATGAATGGTGATTCATAGAGTGATTAGTGATTTTAAAATTGTTTAAATCACGTTATTCCATAAAACCGTGTTATTACGAATAACGATATTTAAAACGTGTTTAAATAGGACGATTTGGCTTAGGTTTTGCATTTTACATAAGCATTGCATATTTAATTATTGTTTATGAATGTCATAATTTATTTACGTAATTTTGAATTATGTAATTTACTTAGTATGGCCTTAGATTTTAATCGATATTTCCCGTAATGTAAGGGTTTATCGATTCGGTTGTAATTTAATGTGATCTCGTATCACTTTATTTTATTGTTTTATTTTATTTTATAATTTATAAAATAGATAGAAAATTTGTAATTATTTGTAATTCCGGAGATCCTTGAAGACGGTGCCATTTCGGAAAGGAGTTCCGACCAAGACGGAGTTAGCCTTGGGATGCGTGCCGCGTGTGAAATTCAAGGAACCAAAGGAGTTGGTTTCCGAATTTGTAATTTACTTTAAATTTTCTATTTTAGGAAAGGCCATACTAGGGTTTTATTTATGCATTTATTTATGCTTATCATGTTGCATGCATAGCCAAATCGTCATCCAAACATCATGCATTTCATCGATTTTATCGACCGTGTCAATTAATTTATCGATAATTCACCGACTTAGTTCACTTAAAGGAGATAGATAATAAATTGACAAGATCTCTTACGTTATTTAAAAATCGAGACATAGCCTTACCAAAAAGTAAAGAACCCGCGAAGGATCTTCTTCATAAGGGAGTAGGCTCGGCTAAACCGGGGTGCAAACCTTATTACGTTGGTGAAGTGGGGTAATATGATTACGTTTTTCTTGAAATTTGGTCGATCTCGACGAAGGTATTCGAGCCACCGTAGTGGTAATAAGTTCGGGCTAAGATAAGAATTAGTGTAATTTTATCGACCGAGAGTTCTAAAAGTAGAATCGATTAAGGGGTTAATCTACCGAGTCACATTAATGAGGGATGTATCGGCTAAACCGTGCCCAAGTTAGTGTGTATTTAGGTCTCGGGATCATTTACTTAATTGGGTAAGAGATCATTAAGTAGATGCTTAACTTGTTTAAAATTTACAAGTTTAATTATTAAAACGATAATTGTGTTTTAATTCCTTTATTTTATTGTAGTTCAATTTCGACTTTCAATCATCAAATGGCAAATAACGCTCCACCACTCCCACAACACGACTCATTGCTCCAATCTTTCATGAATCGTTGCAAGCTTAGGAAGCAAGGCACAAATTTCAATGATTGGGAATCCCAATTACTTCTTGCTGCGGAAGGTGACAATAAGATTTGTTTCCTTGCAAGAACCGCTCCTCCTGTTCCTACTGCTCACTCCACGATTGAGATTCGTGAGGCCTATGAGGCCTATATGAAGGAGTCAAATATTCTTAGAGACATAATCATTTTCACTTTGGAGCCGGATCTCCGAGACAGAATGATTGTGTTTAGCACGGCAAATGAGATTTACACCAAGCTTAAGAATATGTTTTATCGAACTCCAAGAACTTTGCTTTATGAAGTAATTTCTGCTTGTTTTGATCCAAATTCTTATAAGGATCAACTTTCGAATTCTCATGTGATTAAGTCAGTTGATTCATCCGAAATCTTGCGAACTAAATGCATGCGAGCTCGTGAATCTGTCATAATAAATCGATTTCTTCGCGCCCTTAAATTGCATTCGCGGGATAGGAGGGATTTTGGACTTATTCGAAGTCCTAAGAAGAACACACTTAATCTTGAGAATAAGAGCAACAGGAAGCGAGAAAAGGGAAATGGTAAAGGAAAAGGGAAAATGTCATCCTTAACCACATCATCTTCAAAGGTTGAAAATAAATGCCATTATTGCATGAAGATAGGGCATTGGAAACGGAATTGTCCAATGTATTTGGCCGACCTAAAGCTTGAAAAGTTCACTCTTTTGGTAATAATTCTTGTTTAAATTCATGTTATAACATTAACTTTTGTATAGTGATACAAGTTGTTAATGCTAACCCTTTTAAATTGTTTTAAAGGGACTCCTTCCAAAAACTAGGGCAAGGAGAAAGGAAAGGAGAGCTTGAAGCTCATTCCTTGGATGGCTAAGGTAGCATCCGAGATTGAAGACATGAAGAGCATGGCTCTAATTTTCATTTGATGTCTTCTTTCTTTTCGCATTTTAATTTTAAGAACTTTGTATTTCTTGTAAGACAAGAATATTATTGAGACAATGGTTGTAATAGTGGTGACTTGGTTTTCAACCCAAGTCATCCTTTTGTTCTTAATCAAACATGTTGGTTTTAAAATGCTATTATGATACATAACATGAGTTGATACGATTTTCATAGATCGTAATAAAGTACCTTGAATGATTCACCGTACGGAAGAAATGATAGGATCATTATAAAAGTAATATGACTTACTTAAAAACGAGAATTGCATCCCGTGAAATACTTCAAATTCAAACATAAGAACATCAGTTCATTATAAGATTTTCACTTTAAATGAAAGAATATGTTAATATCTCAAATACTCACATAATTCTTTATCCAATACATTGTTGACGGGCGAAAATGCTATCCTTCCTAAAATACAGGTTATTTTAGAGGATAGAGTGGGAGAAATTCTACGCCCGTAAACCAATGAAATAAACATAGGATCTTAGAGAAGAGTTCTATGAGGAGTCCTTGAGAAGAACTCTAAGAAATTGGATAGAAGAAACTACGAGAGGACACAGAAGAAACTACGCGAGGACACAAAAGGAAATGTTCCATATGTTGTCATTAGTTCCTAAGAAACTACGCGAGGACACAAAAGGAAATGTTCCATATGTTGTCATTAGTTCCTAGAGAGGACAAAAGGAACCGTGAGTGTTAACAGAAGGAAATCGTTTCCGTGATGTTAATGTTTCTGTTTTATAAAGATAATAGAGGAGAAATCGTCTCCCGTTCTCATGATAATACTAAGATTCTTTCCGTGGGAAAGAAAATGAGAATGAAATGTTCATAGCGAGTTGAGAAAAATGTTTGAAGTAAATCAAAATGAAATGTTCATTACGAGTTGAGAAAATGTTTGAAGTAAATCAAAATGAAATGTTCATTATGAGTTGAGAAGATGTTTGAAGATTTTACCTAATCACTATGAAGATAGTGGGAGTTATTAAACTATAAGATAGTAATATGGAATTCAGTGGGAGAAAAGTTATTAAGGAAACGAAACCTACCATTTAGAGAGAATGGTGATTCTTTAAAAGGTAAAGAATATGAGGTTTTCAATTCTAGATGTTAAGAACATAAATCATAAGTGAGTTTATTATATGATAATGAAACGTCACCGATTAGCTAACAAGGCTTGGATTTGAATCCGAGATATGAAAATGTTAATTCATATAATCTTGATCAAAATGCCATAGGTTGAAATAAAGCCCTATTTCGATATAAGTTCTCGAGGAGAACTAATGGATCGAATCTAGGTTAACTACAATATAGATTCTAGTACAATATGACTATGTACATATGGATGACATGTCATGAGTTTTGAGAAAACAGTGGGAGCTTCCTTAAAGTAAGGAGACTCGAGTCGAGTATGAGAGACTTGAAGTGTACTTGAATTAGATCATATTATACAAGATAATATGAGTCAAAAGGAAACCGAAATTTGTAGGTTTAAAAGATGTGAAGATAGGGTATATTCACATAGCAAACCATTAATACAAATTGATGTATGATCATCAAAGATTGTTTATGTGGAGCAACAATATCGTATTGATTGTTCGCACATAACAATCACTCTTATCGTTAGAGTTATTATTATTAATATTAACTCACAATTTATACTTTGTGAAATCCAAATGGGTTGTAAGAGACAATTTGAACCCCATAAGTGAACTGGATTAACTTAGTATAGCCCATAGTCGCTTGTATGAGGTGACGTCTCGAAGCGACTACAATGTGAGGCGATTGATGGCAAGTTCAAAAGTCATAGAGTCATATGGGATGACTAGTCGATCACATCGGCAGACTGTGTAACACTCTGTTGGGCATATAGTGACCGCTTATAGAGTTCTGGAAATTTTATAATTAGCCCGGTCGTGGCGAGAGCTACTATATTATTCACATAAGTCGATTCTTAGACTTGAGACTGTTCGCCCAAGGTGGCACAGTTCAGATTGGCTTTGATTTTAGCTCTACGATCAACCGTTAAAGGGGGTCAAATGGGCTTCTTTTGGGTCATGATGGACTGTGTTAGTCGAAGGGAACAGTAGGATAGGAATTGTCCAACCCCTTGTCAGGGTTGTCTTAAATCTCAAGGCCACTCGAGGAGAAGTTTAACTGGAAATGCGTGGCCACGCTCGGAAGGTATCTATGGTAGATAATTCCGGTCAAAGCAGTTAAATCTCCAGATCGAGAAAACCGCTCAAGATATGATCAAATGCAAGTACGACCTGGAAGACACCTTGCATTGAGTGGGAGATGACGTAATAGGACAAGAGAATTGGTGACGCACACTTGTCGAGGACAAGTGGGAGATTGTTGGGAAATGTGTCCTCAACAATAGTGCGATCACAACAATGATAAAATATCATTGTCATAAATCTTATGAAAAGAATATGCAAGGGATGATCCAATATTAATATAGTCAACTGACCAACATTAATCGGTAATGATTGGCTGACTAGAGTTTAACATTACTGTCGTATGACGGTGGTGGTCAGTTGATCCCTTTAGGTCACACCTATAGGACTAAGCCCTTAAACGTATATTGATTAATTGTATAGGATACAGATTGATCGATATTCTTAAAACCGTATATTGAGAAATTAGAGGTTGAATCTTAAAGGTAAGATTTATATTTGAAATTGAAATGTGTCAATTGTCAAATATTAAATGATATTTTAGAAATATCAAAATTAGTATAATGAATGGTTCATGGTTATAACAAAAGTTGTTAATATATCGTATTGACGATTATTACGATAACCATACGTTGGGACAGTAATTTCGAATTACTTATTAACTTGTTGAATGTGATTTAATTAATTTAGAAATATTATTTATGTGATAAATTTATATTTTAAATTAATACAATTATTATTATGTCACATGAGATGTTACGTAATTAGTTAAATTGTACAAATTATAAATCGTAATATGAATGTCCATATTACGTCTTAGTGTGTCGTGTAAGTTGACAATATATGATAAAATTATATGATATTTTATCTTATAATTGTAATGATTGTGTCATATTATGATATGACCTTACTTGTGCTTGAGTGCATGAGAAGGAATTAAAATCCCTTCTACATACTCCTTTTACACGACACAATGCAAAAACACCCAACCAACCATGCATCATATTCTCTATATATACATGTGATCATTCACATTATATAACTAATGCATACTTTAGTTTTTAGTGTGAGAAACTAAAAGTAATAAAACCTCACAAATATTATTTAGATAATATTTTCTCTAGTATACTAATATTATTATTAGTACACGGTTTTAGCCTAATTCCGTCCTCTAGTATCGGGTTCGGTTATTTGGTCCGTTTAAGGTAAGGTCTTGGTGCCTACCCATTGGAGGCAAGCTTACTTGGTTGCTCTTGGAGGATCGTCCTTAGCATATTTCGGACCGGTTGTAAGAATACGATTCTCATTATTTCCGCTTTTATTTTGCATGCATAAGATTAAGATTGGCTAAACTAAATTAATATGAGTTTAATTAGTTATATTAGTAAGACTAATAATATGAACTAGCTAGTATGACTACCTCAGTTTCCAACAATATTATGCCTACCGACGAAGAAGGGATTCATGGGAGGCTGATTTATAAAGACTATTCTCAATTTTTGGTTATACGAGGAAGACCCCATCGACTTATATTTATTCATATTAAGTGAACTAAAATCTAGCATATTCGTGAATGAATGAAATAAAGTGATGGCTTTGCAATTGACATGTGGCATCTGTATTGTCACAGAAAACTAACGCGTAACCTCTACATGAGTCAGTTTTCAGGCATGTAATAGGTGGTTTGGTTTTAGGCGGAATATGATGCAAGCTATTATCGATGAAAGCATAAAATAAATGCGATAAACGTAAATAAAAGTCCTAGTGTGGTCTATCCTACCAAAATAAACATAAAACAACTTGGAATCCACTGTTGGACCCTTGAAGCTTGTCTTGATGTTCCATCTTGGTCCTTGCAGTGGGAGTGAGCATCCGGTCTCCGTCTTCGGTCTTCACAAAATTACTAATTTAAATTACAAAAGTAGTCCTAGATACATTCTAATTTAAATACAAAAGTAATTACATGGCAAAAACCCAAAACGGAGATTCAAGATCTCAAAATTACAAGCAAGATTGTGTCCCATCATTACGGTGACACAATCTTCTAAGACCACACTAAGTTACAACCGTTTGCAAAAATTAAATACGTTATTGAAAGCATTCACAAGGCATTCAACAAGACGATAAATAAAATGCATCAACTAAAACAAAATTTCATTCATGACATAATACTGTTATTATGATTAACAAATTTTTACCAAACCACCTTTTAGGATTAAAATTATGTGATTATACCGTTTTAACCACTTTAATTTTAAAAAGTTTATAATCCTATTATTTTAAACCGTTTTAAAATAATATGTATCAAACGAGGGTGAACCGTTTCACAAAATTAATAATATACTATTTCCGTATATAGTATATTACTAAAGGCCATGTGAAAATAAAACATGTTATTTTCGGAAATAAAAAAAAACGAGTCTGTTACAGGGGTGGTCTACCGACCCAAAAAACAGGTCTACCGACCACCTGACGAAAAAAAAAAAATTTTTTTTTTTTTTTTTTTTTTAAACCAGAATGGTCGACGGACCCGAAAAACAGGTTGACCGACCACAAAACACGAAACCGAGTTTCTGAACACGATTTCTCACAAAAAGATAAACTGTCGAAACAGAAAAACACGCAGGAGGCGGTCGACCGACCGCAACGGGGGGTCGATCGACCGACTTAGCGGCAGAAGACGATTTTTCAGGTTTTAAAACTTACGAAAAACACAAAGGTAAAATTTCATGGCCTGGCTCTGATACCACTTGTGGGGAATAAAGCATGTATTCGCCCCAAACTTGCAGGATTATAATGAAACATACAATTGTGATTATGGTCATAAGTTAATAAAAAGCATGAAAAAGAAATCAACCTTGGGTCCTTGCTTGAATAGGCCTAAGAACAGGAATTAAAGTAAATTCCCTCCTATAACTTGCACCCAAGACTTTGTTTGAGATGATGCCGCGTGTGCTAGAAAGTACTCTCCAATTGCCTTGCAATATGGGGAGAGTTATTGAGGTTTTAGATGTGAGATCTGAGTTTTGGGAGAAGAATGCTCTCAAAACCCTAATTATGAGATTTGTGATTCCTGTAACTGACATAAGGAGAAAGACTCTCCTTATGTAGCTATAAGGGGCGGCCGAATTGGTCTTGGGTAAGGGTGGGCTTTCTCCACTCTTACCTTATTCCTTTGCGTGATTCGACCCGTTTTGCTAAATATTATTTGCGGGATTTTTATTATAAATCGCATACGTGTTATCAGATATTAATGCAGTCGATGTATTAATAACGGTCTGATAAAATTACGATATTGTATAATTACCCAAATTAATATAACTGTTTATATTAATACGCGAATACAATATTTAATTAAATATAACTGCTTATATTTAATTTTACGAATTAAATATGTAATCCGTATTAGCTAAAATTATTTAATCCGTATTAAATAATAATCTCAACATCTTATTGACTAATTTAATAGTCAATACCTCTGACTAACTATTTAGTCATATTCGGCATAAATGTGACTGTATTTTCATACCTTCACATCTCTCAAACGTGTCCTATAGGTGTGACGTATAGGGACCAGTTGATCACCGCCATCCGTATGACAATAACGTCAAACTTATCTAGCAAGCCAACCGTTATTGATAAACGTGGATCAACTGGTAATAATACAAAAGTATGCCCTTGTGATCCTTTAAGAGATTTAGTAAGTCATTGTACTTAATTGTCAAGGACACCAGCCCCAACAGTTATTGGGCCTGATTAAAGCTGGAACGGACAAGAAGCGGTCGACCGACCCGCATCAGAGGTCGACCGACCGAATCCCAACTCCTGACCAAAGCAAAATCGCATAAAAAGCCCAGCAACGCTTAAAGCGGTCGACCGACCCGCATCGTAGGTCGACCGACCAGAAGCTGACCCGAGGATCTTTTTATTTCGTGTTTTCTACTTTCCTAATCTTGTAATTAATCTTATTTAAGGAGACCTAAACTCTTCAATTAGGTCAAGCTTTTTATTATCAAGTAATCTTTTATTTTTATCAAGCACCTTATGTTGGAAGAACTCCATAATTAGAAAGAGATTTTTATTCAAGTTTTCATCTTTTGTTCTTAATTCCAATTAAGTTGTAAGTTTGCTACAATTAATCTTTCCCTTTTAATTAATCTTATTGTTCATCTTATTGTTGTTCTTTAATTCATGTTTTCTCTTTTATCATCATCTTTATTTATGTTGGTTCCTTTGATGTTCTTAATTCTTGTTATTGTTAATTTTATGATTAAGATTATGCATAGCTAATTCTTGTGATTAGGAATTAGGGGAACCATGGTAAAGACTTGATTTTGATAGTTTAATGATTGAATTACCAATCCCCCATTGTTGTTGGTGAACTAATCCTTAGGATTGAAAGATTATTAGGATTAGTTTAACAACAACTTTGGGATTGCTTTATGAACGAATGTTTAGTGCTTTTCTAGGAACCCTAAGACCGTAAGGATTGGGTAGAATATTGACCTAAAGGTTTATTCTTTGTTTCTTGGGATTGTGTTATTTGGTTATTTTACCTTTCATTGACTTGTTTTAACCATGGGGAACCAAAGTTCCTAATCTCCTTTTTACTTTGTTTTATTTCTCTTGTTTATTTTATCCTTTTAGTTATTAGTTTAAATCTCAAATCAACCCCCCCTTTTTGGTTACTTGCAATAGACTTTAAATTCACAAACATAATTAACCTTGTCTCTCTGTGGTTCGACCCTTGACTTATCCTATCTAAGTTTAAGCTGAGGTTTTATAAATCTTATCTTTGGCACCCCTCAACGACGGGTGTCACCTGCACAAGAATTCAACACATCAATTATACCCAAGTTTAGCATTATCGCATAATTAGTTTATCAAATACAGATAGTTTTAACATTCTTTGGTCCGCATATTCAATACTCCTTAAATGACATATAGAATGTTGGACAAAATAAAAGATTAATGTCCTTTTAATTTGGTTTTAAACTTAAATGAAATTTGCTTCAAAGTTTCCCCAAAAGTAGCTAAGAGATGAAAGAAAATCAATTGGGTGTGGAGGAAAAAAAATGACAAGGATAAAATTTTAAAGTCGTATGTGAGAGAGTCTCTCCGTCTCATCCTTTTCTTTATGTTTGCTTTTCCAGATTTGCCAATGTAAACTTTGTTTTGTTCAAATATTTATTGATACCTGTCGTTGTGGGTGTCAAAGATAAAATTTATAGTTCCTAAACTTTAACTATAGATAGTGAAAGTCGGGGTCGAACCACAAGGAGGTTGGGAGTGTTAGTCGTTTTAAGTCTATGTCTAAAGTAACAATTTGGGGTTTGATGTTTGTGTTTGAGATTAAACTAGGTCTAGCGAATAAAACAGGAAAAAGACTGAAATAAAGATGTGAACAAGTCTCCTTTCGGTCTCGTCATAGGGTATTATAATTAACGAAGCAAAACAGGTCTGAAACATACGCGAGGTTGGTCGACCGACCGACTAATTCAGTCGATCGACCAACTACCCTAGTTGGCCGACCAGTTAAGCCGGTCGGTCGACCAGTTAAGCCGGTCGGTCGACCAGTTAAGCCGGCCGGTCGACCAAGGTCTGCTACAGGTCGTCCTAAATTACGCCATCTACGCCGTTACTTACCTACATCCTAACATATGAATCTAGCTACGCATAAAAACAGTAAGAATGACAATTGCGATAATGATAACGATACTCATGGCGATGAAAACAATACACATTCAATTAACAAGCAAGGTTTTGGGATCTATCTAACCGGTTGTAACAATAATGAATAATAATAATAAACAGAAACAAAAGAGGATTACCGTATAAAGGAAATAGGGCAGAAAGATTAACTTTATTGAATTGAATGGATCGGAATGTTATGCTTGGAGTAAATTAAGAACAACGATTGCAAACTAAAGAGAATTCTAATTCTAACTCTAAAACTAAAATAAGTAAAAAGTATTGGAGAATTTAGAGATTGGAAAACTTGATGATTAGCCTAATGACGGGATTAGGCTTTTATAAGAGTTTCTCAAAGCTTTCTCCCTTGACCTAATCGCGTCGTGGGCTTTTGCGAATTTCTTAAGTTTGTGCCTTGGTCGACCGACCTATGATGCTGGTCGGTCGACCAACTATCGGGTTTCTGAAATTTCGCGCATCAGGCATCTTGGTCGATCGACCATAGTCGATCGACCATAGTAGGTGGTCGATCGACCATATATCCGGTACAATGATGCATTCTGACGAATTCTGCAGCGCGCGTTGATCTTAAAACAGCTGTCATTTCTTCGTCGCTTACCGTAATCAAGCGATTCTTGCGGCGTTGGAAAGCTAAGAGAATAATATTTCACCTCCAATTAGAATCACTCCATTATCTACTCTAGAATTCGAGATATCGCCAATTGAAACAGGCTGCAATATCGCGAAGTGCGTGATTCTTCCCTTGTTAAATCTTGTGAACTGTATGCACCATTGTTTTATGCTATCTTCAGGCCTTGAAATGTGCGCTAGGCTTCGTTCCTTATTTTTCGTATTCATGCAATTCACTTGAGGACGGGTTTGACTCGAAATCGCCTTATTTCCACATAAATCTGCAATAATGCATAAAAATACGAAAGTAGACGAAATAGGAGAAATAATAACCAAAAACTCATAAATGAGCTCTGAAATGCGTGTAAAAATAGATGTAAAACATCATAAAATAGACACGCATCAAATTCCCCAAACCAAACCTTGCTTGTCCTCAAGCAAGAACTAGACTCGATCTTAAACTAATGGAACGATTTCAATCTCAGGGCGAAATTTACATGTTAGCCTAAACCAATTTAATGCAATGTAAAAAAGGCAAAAGTAAAAGAATCACGCAAACGAGTTATGGGGCTGTCAAACTTGCCAATTTATTAACTATAGAGACTTTTTACCATGGACTCTCGCGGGTCGCTCAATTCACACAATAGGCAAAGGGTGAGTGTATGTAAAAGATAGAAAGAAGTATTTTGTAGAGACACTCACCTAACTTCGACCTATGAAGACATGCCTGCAATCTAACATGAAAAAGAACTCTACAACCGTGGATATACATACTCATTAAGTGACTTTGACACATGCTTTGAGGTAGTGAAGGATATGTGAGGTGAAGGGTAAAAGAGGTTAAGACGTTTTTTTGGACAAGTGGGGTTAGTAGCCAAGCTAGCAAAACCGGTTTCCAACAACATATTTCACGACTTTCAGCATTGTTAAAGTGCTATTTTGTAGCACCAATCTCACATAATTTGAAGGAAAGGACTCCCAAATATTTTGAATGAAGTACGGGAGTGATAAGATGTAAAAGAAAAGGATTTTCTAAACGATTTTTGAGTTCCTGCTTCTGTTAGTTGGTCGACCGACCAAGGGGTGCGGTCGGTCAACTGACTCGCAGTGATTTTTCGACTTTTTCAGTTTTTCTTTCTTTTTCTTTCTTTTTCTGTTCTTTTCTTTTTCCTTTTTCTTCTTTCTTTTCTTTCTCTTTCTTATCTCATGAGGACATACAGAGCCAAAGTGTCTCAAAAAATTTCTATCGACCATAAATACTAGCTTGCTAGGGTAGGCTAAGTATAGGATGTAGTTTTGGGGGATAAAAAGGCAGATTTGGTTATGTAGGGCTTATGGGTAAAACAAGAGAAAGGGGCCTCAAATGCACGTATCAAGACTCACAAAACAAGATAGCATATAGTTATATAGCAATTCATGTTCATGTTTATGCATATTGATGTAACATGTTCCAAAGGGAGTATTACTCACATCCTAGACAACTGGTTTATGAATGAAACCAGGAATAAAGCTCTAAAACTCAGAATGTATAGTAGTTTGCCAAAGTACAAGTCAAGTCTCAAGAAAGGCAAATTGTTTGACAAAAACTCGTAGATATGCGTATGACTTTTATACTAAAACATGTTGACAAAGCAAGGTATAGGCATAGGCATAAACATGTCAAAAAAAGCAAAATCATCATTGAAATACTCTCGTTCCGGCTTGACCTATATGCTAAAGTAAACGTGCATTTTTTTTTTTTGAAATTTTTGAAATTTTCTATTTTTTTGGATTTTTTCTTTTGTATATGCAAGAAAATTAAAGAAAGAACAATGCAAGACAGAAATGCAATAAACGTGTGGCAAAAAAACAGTGGAACAATGCATGTGACACAAAACCATTCCCCAAACCAAACCGCACAATGTCCCCATTGTCCATAAGCATAAGTAAAGGTTTATGAAATAAAGGAAAAATGCGAAAAATCAAAAACAAGGAAACATGGAAGGAACTCACCGGGTTTTTAGCACAATGGAAACCTCCACAAACCAGCGTAAGCTTAGGAGGTTTCGGTGGCCAGCAGTGCCACTCCAAGAACCTGAAAAAGAGAGACGAAGAAAACCCTTTCTCGGGGATTAATGATGTTTTGGGGGATAAATAATATTCGAAAGTTTTGAGAAATGGGAGGAAAAAGTGGAAGCATAAAGAATATTGTAAGGAGAGGACTCCCTATTACGCTTGCATGCTACCCAGAACCAACACGAGCAGGCTGCACCAGGTACATAGGTCGACCGACTGATGGTGCAGGTCGACCGACTGTGTGACTGTACACAGGAACTTCTGTGCTGCAGGGTCTTGGTCGGCCGACTGATGGTAGTGGTCGGTCGACCATGCTTCCTATGTAGTGCTCCCTTTTTCTTCTCGAAGTTAACTCGTTTTAACCGAGTTAACCTTCCTCAAACCGGTAAAACATTATAAATGCGCCCAAAACATGCGCAAAAACCAGAAACTCAAGTCTACATGTCTCAACCAAACAATCAAAAGCGAAAAATTGTCTAAAACTAATGCAAAAAGAAAACTAAAAGTCTTAACGGAAAACAGTAAAATGTTTTAAAACCGAGCAACAAGAAGAAGTTATCCGCGTAGGATGTGGAATTTTTGTGACGACGGGCACTAACTACAGGCTACTCCTTCAGCCATGGTGATTCGGGTAGATGGGTTCCTCTCCACCATGTAGATGGATGGGTCATCATCCATAGCTCTAGCCCTCCACCTTCCGGAGTCGTCAAATCCCAAGTCATGGGCTGACACCTTTCTCGGTCTCTTCTTCCTTAGGCTCTTTTCTTCAGCCAAATGATCACTTGCTTGAGTGACCCTGTTCTCTACATCATTTGATCGAGTAAGTGGTACTACTCGATCGAGAACATCTCTCTTTCTACCGCCTATAGACTTTGTCCCTGATGTTGCAACTTTTGGAGCATCCAAATCAGCCTCCTGAGCAAGTGATTCACCTGCACATGTCTCAAAACACATCAAAGCCTCCGAAGGATCCTTTGTAAAGGATCCTTGTACATAACATTCACTAATATTATCAAGAACATTAGAAATGTTAACAAATGAATCCTGCACAAACAAGGTTCATTAACCGAAGGTTCAAACGTATCAGAAACATGTTCATTACTAACACCTAAAAAAATAGGTTGGTCAGTCAAGGGATGAATTTCTAATTCATCAGTTGTATCCAAGTCAGTGTCATCAACAGGGAGGGAAAGAGAATCAAGTACCCTATCATACTCATCCTCATCAAGAATGAGCGAATCTTCAGCAGCGGGAGTGATAGGATCACTCTCGACAGAAGAATCCGGGTTACTAAAATCAGCGCTCTCATACCTCTCAGTATCTCCACTGGCTCGGATTAGGTTTTTAAGAAGCTCCCATTGCTTCTCATGAGGTAGGTCAAGAAAATCACATCCACAACTTCCCTCAATCTCGATCAAGGTTTTACCAGTAACTCCTTCATAAATGATACGACAAACCTCCCCAATACTAACAGGATAGTCAGACTGAGAAAGGAAAGAGGTTAATCTATCACAATAGATATACAATGGTTCATGCTATGATGCGTGTCTATTTTATGATGTTTTTCATCTATTTTTACACGCATTTGGTCGCTCATTTACTATGTTTTAGCCCTTATTTCCCAACAATTGTCTACTTTCGCATTTTTATACACTTTTGCAAATTTATGCGGAAAAAGGACGATTTTATGCCAAATTCATGCCTTCGGGATTTTTCATAACCAAAGGAACGGAGGAAAGTCAACTGGAAGCATTGACCAAGTACCAAGAAGTCAAACCGAGACGAAACAAAGCGATCCTAGAGGAAAAGCGGTCGACCGACCTACTATTTGGGTCGGCCGACCTTGCCTCTGTTTTGGAAAAGCCCAGGAAGTTCCTGAAGCCCGTAAACAGGTCGACCGACCTACTGGGTGGGTCGACCGACCTCTGCGCAGATCAGAAGCTTTTCGAAAGCCCATAAGAAGTGTTAGAGTCTTTAGGCAACTCCTAATTTCCGCCTATATAAACTAATCTCCTATTTAGGGTTAATAATTCAGTTTTCAATTCAGTTCTTAATCTAGAAATCTTCTATCATCAAGTTCCTAATTTAGTTTTCATCTTTAATTGTAATCTTTCAATATTCTCAACCGCTTTTAGTTTGTTCTTCAATCTTTCAACATTCATCAATAAAGGTTGTTCCTTTTCTGCCTTAATCCTATTTCAGGTAATTATTCTCCTAATTTAAGTTTTATCATTCATTATATTTTCCATGTTTATTCCCGTTTTCATTGTTGTTTTAGTAATTATGAGTAGCTAAATTCATATGTTAGGATGTAGGGGATGAACATGCATAGGTAGTATAAGTGCCGAGACCGACCTGTAGCAGGGCCGTGGTCGGCCGACCTCTATAATGGGTCGGTCGACCGAGGTTGTGGTCGGCCGACTGGGCTAGCTGGTCGGTCGACCCACTCGCGTATGTATTCTGTTTCGTCTTGCTTTGTTGACTATAATAACCTGCAATGAGACCGAAAGGAGACTTGTAGGATGTTAGTAATGACCTACCCAAGATTGAGAGATACGGGAAGGGCATTGGTTTACACCTTAAGAAGGCTAGGTTACTTAAGACTGAAAGGTATGTGACCTAGAATTTAGGAATCACCCTTATTGGTGACACCCAATAATAGTGAGACCTAGGAACTAATAGCATAGGCCGAAAGGAGCTATTAGGTACCATAGACCGAAAGGATATGTTAC
This sequence comes from Silene conica, assembly GCA_029255685.2. Lineage (NCBI taxonomy): Eukaryota > Viridiplantae > Streptophyta > Magnoliopsida > Caryophyllales > Caryophyllaceae > Silene > Silene conica. The sequence goes on along the minus strand of CM055318.2, from coordinate 44,101,097 downwards.
ACCCCTTACGCGAGTGCAATACATGTTGACCTTAGGATTTATATTACCTTAGCTATTTATTACCCAAACATCCTAGCATCTCTTTTAATATAGTTTTATTCTCAGCTTTAATTACTTGTTTATTTTAATCTTTACCTTAGACTTAGTAAACAACCAATCAAACCCCCAAAATTGTTACTTTAAACATTAACATCAAACAATAAACATTCCCCACCTCCTTGTGGTTCGACCCTTACTTTCACTACCTATTGTTAAAGTTAGGAATTATAAATTTTATCTTTGGTACCCTCAACGACGGGCATCATGCTCGAATTGTGGGAAAGGGGAGATGATCATGACGGCAAAAGAAAAAGACAAAAGACTAAAAACAACCAACAATAGCGCTACCTCCCCGGCAACGGCGCCAAAATTTGATACCCGTCGTTGTGGGTGTCAAAGATAAAATTTATAGTTCCTAAACTTTAACTATAGATAGTGAAAGTCAGGGTCGAACCACAAGGAGGTTGGGAGTGTTAGTCATTTTAAGTCTATGTCTAAAGTAACAATTGGGGGTTTGATGTTTGTGTTTGAGATTAAACTAGGTCTAGCGAATAAAACAGGAAAAAGACTAAAATAAAGATGTGAATAACCTATGATAAAAAGAGATGTTAGGATGATAGGTTCGTTATAGCTACGATGGCAAATAGTCTAGGTCAACATGTATTGCAGTCGCGTAAGGGGTATAACAAATCCTTTCGGTCTATGTTATCTAATAGCTCCTTTCGGCCTATGCTATTAGTTCCCAGGTCTCACAAATATCGGGTGTCAACAATATAGGTGATTCCTAAAGTCTAGGTCACATACCTTTCAGTTTTAGTAACCTAGCCGTCTTAAAACGTTAACCAACGCCTTTCCCGTATCTTTCAATCTTGGGTAAGTCATTACTAACATCCTACAAGTCTCCTTTCGGTCTTGTCATAGGTTATTATAATTAACGAAGCAAAACAGGTCTGAAACATACGCGAGGTTGGTCGACCGACCGACTAATTCAGTCGATCTACCAACTACCCTAGTCGGCCGACCAGTTAAGCCGGTCGGTCGACCAAGGTCTGCTACAGGTCGTCCTAAATTACGCCATCTACGGCATTACTTACCTACATCCTAAAATATGAATCTAGCTACGCATAAAAACAGTAAGAATGACAATTGCGATAATGATAATGATACTCATGGCGATGAAAACAATAAACATTCAATTAACAAGCAAGGTTTTGGGATCTATCTAACCGGTTGTAACAATAATGAATAATAATAATAAACAGAAACGAAAAGAGGATTATCGTATAAAGGAAATAGGGCAGAAAGATTAACTTTATTGAATTGAATGGAACGGAATGTTATGCTTGGAGTAAACTAAGAACAACGATTGCAAACTAAAGAGAATTCTAATTCTAATTCTAAAACTGAAATAAGTAAAAAGTATTGGAGAATTTAGAGATTGGAAAACTTGATGATTAGCCTAATGACGGGATTAGGCTTTTATAAGAGTTTCTCAAAGCTTTCTCCCTTGACCTAATCGCGTCGTGGGCTTTTGCGAATTTCTGAAGTCCGTGCCTTGGTCGACCAACTATCAGGTTTCTGAAATTTCGTGCATCAGGCATCTTAGTCGATCGACCATAGTAGGTGGTCGATCGACCATAGTAGGTGGTCGATCGACCATATATCAGGTAGAGTGATGCATTCTGACGAATTCTGCAGCGCGCGTTGATCTTAAAACAGATGTCATTTCTTCGTCGCTTATATTAATCAAGCGATTCTTGCGGCGTGGGAAAGCTAAGAGAATAATATTTCACCTCCAATTGGAACCACTTCATTATCAGCTCTAGAACTCGAGATATAGCCAATTGAAACAGGCTGCAATATCGCGAAGCGATTCTTCCCTTGTTAAAGCTTGTGAACTGTATGCACCCTTGTTTTATGCTATCTTCAGGCCTTGAAATGTGCGCTAGGCTTCGTTCCTTCTTGTTCGTATTCATGCAAATCACTTGAGGACGGGTTTGACTCGAAATCGCCTTATTTCCACATAAATCTGCAATAATGCATAAAAATACGAAAGTAGACGAAATAGGAGAAATAATAACCAAAAACCAATAAATGAGCTCTAAAATGCGTGTAAAAATAGATGTAAAACATCATAAAATAGACACGCATCATTTATTTACATATTATTAAAAATAATAAAAATTTGATGTTCTTAATGTACTCATCAAGACCATTTAAAAAAGATCTCACATGGCTGTATTTTATGTTATAGATTAAAAATTATATTAGAGTTTATCTCCATTATGAATAGTGCCAAAAAAGTAAATGTAAATAAATGGGTGTCCACAGAGGTAGTTTTTTAATGAAATATAATTGTGTTACTATATTTTAACACATATATTTACGATTTATAATATATTGTTCAAAGATATATATCGAAATTATGATGAGACTAAAATTTATCAACAAATTATATGACACATTCACTTATCTCCTACCCTTGATATTATTACTTCCACGACATACCCCCGTTAATAATATTATTGTTACACCCCTTTCTTACCCGACAAAAGTAATCAAGAGATGTCATCATCTCGGTTTTCCGAGGTAGTGAATTAGAGTTACATTTAAGAAACAACTTATATAAATAACATATTTAGTGAATTGCATAATTAATAAGCGAACGAATAATACAAATCATTACTACTGCCACCTATTAAGGTAGTCAATGTGGACTACCATACAAAGACTCGGCGATCCTCAAACTCGTGACTAGACCCGTTTCCTACTAGCTACCTCTCAAACCTATACTCAGCCTGCTTCCCATATGTTCGTAAATATCATATGGATCAATACAAGCCACCCCGCATATATTTGATAATTTACATACAACCAAGACACGTCAGTTTTAGTAATACAATTAATCACGAAAGACAATAGACATAAATATGAAATGCAAATACGAATATACAATCACAAGTCTCCATGATCACCACTCCGCAACCAATACGCCAGTACCATAGATACACCCACGATACCATCAACCTACTAACAACAGAACAACACCGCCCACCAAGCAGTCGGATCGTAGTCCGTAAAAGAAAAGGTACTCGAGATACACTCATGGTACCTAACCTGGGTGCCAACCAGACCCCTGTCAAGCGCCGTGACACCACACGAGCCCCTTCGTACTCTAATCATTAACGTACACATCCCTCTTGGAGTGGGAAACTCCAAAAGGCGACCCTAGTGTACGACGACCTCTCAACCGCGTTAGTTTTCTTAACTACCAAGTATCACCACAATAACTCCTCCAAAAACCTCTAACAATCATCATAATCTCATATATCACAAGATGCAAAGTGCCTTACCAACGCCTACTTTAGCAAATAGAGACCTCCGCCTAGCTACCAAAATCTCCGCTCATCGCAACGAAGACTAAAGTGATCAAGTAGAGGTTTCTTTACGAATTCACCACCTAATCATAAGCAACAAAACCAATCACAAATACCATTTCCCCTCAAAACTAACCCAACCTAGGATTACTAAATCAGAAATACGAAAAAAGTGTAACTTACCAATATTTCAATGCACAAAAGAATTCAACCGACGATCTAGAATCATAGATTTAGCCTTGGAGATGATTGGAATGAACTAAAAATGACGAGTATTATAGTCTTTCCTCCTTAAAACTGAACTTTCTAGTTTGTTAAATGTGCTTCCTTAGTTGTAAGAGTTATGGACTTGGTATTCCTTGAAAGTAGAAACTGCTCCTAAGCTCAGTTTTTTGTCACATGCTCAATGCTTGTATTATCCAATCATAGTTTTGGTAATCTGTTCTTTCATCCAAGGCATTTTAATATGCAAGTCTTGATATTTCTCTCCAAGGTGATTTATGCCTACTATGCTACAGCGTGCCACTAGTGTTACTCTCATTAGGCATTGCTATGCTGGAGATTGTCTGATCAGGGCATGATTTATCTTGGCTCAACAAAGATTGAAGATTTAGAAAGAAATGATCGGTTTTTGGTGAAGGGTATGTAAGAGGGGAATGCTATTTATAAAGCGTTGAAATTAGGGTTTTTAATTTTACTAGAAGTTGCATGTAGTAATTAGGTGATCCCCAAGGGCTTTAGTTAGTTTGAATTCAAAGTTATTATAATAGATAACCACCATATATATCAATATCACAATATGGGGATGTTCTTCGGCAGCTTTAGATTGATTCTCAGAAACAGTCTCAGCAAGCCTAGGAATGTTGAGGTACTAAGAGTCAAAGCACCTCTCGTGCGTTTCTTCTGAATGACCATTTTTTTTATTTTCTGGTAATTTCTGGGAAATTAGATGAAAATTAAAGACGAAATTAGATGAAAATTAAAGACGAAGATTGAAGATGTAGGTTGAAAATTTAGAGAGAATGATTGTTTTTGGTGAAGGGTAATGTAAGATGTGAATGTTATTTATAAACCGGTGAAATTAGGGATTTTTTTACTACAAGTTTCATGCATGCATGAAGTAATTGGGTAACACTTGTCACATTTACTTCAACTGACTGTTTGAATTTAATTGGACCTTCAAACCGTCTCAAAGAAGTTAGTTAATGAAAAATATATTTTCTTCTCATCACTAGCCCGACCCTACGATAATGAGTAGATAAGAGGAAATTGTTGGGTCTCATATTTCACACTACTGATAGAATTGAATCCTACTCTAGCCAGATAATCAGGACATAAGTGTCATGGTAGTCCAAGTCTATAGCACCAGGTAGGAGAGGACAATGGTCCCTATATAAAGTCAATATGATCGAGTAAAAGATGAATATATAATATTATTACAACATTTACTCGGTAATTAAGAGATGAATTATGGTGGAGATTGGGTCATAAACATAGAGCATTAATCGGGTAATAAAGCACATTCAAGAAGGCTAACAATGGTATCATTAATGGGAAATATTTGCTCAAATTTCTGAAGATTACACACTACCGTACAAGAAGACTATATAAGAAGCAGCATGCATGGATCATTATTGGAAGACATGTCTACACACGATACATGCTATGTAATTATAATACTTGGAGCAAAATACATATTGTGATCATTATAGCCATTCTCTCCCAAATCGTAGTGAATCATCTCCTAACTTGGTGTCAGTGATTTTTTCCCATTCTATGATTTTTCATGTATAAATCTTATTATCTTCTTATTTGGTTTATTAATTTTACTTGTTGTTCATTCTGTCCCAACGTGTACGTAAAGGTAGAGTTAGTTAACCCTACAAATACTTAATCCTAATCAGATTTTGAACCAGGGCCGGTTGGACGTGTGATTAACCCGTGCGGTGGCACTGGGTCCCTAAAAATTTGAGGCCCAATTTTGTAAAAAGAGAAAAAGCTTATATATACTTTGAGACAAATAAAACTGGTAGAATGATAATGGTTTAGTGGTATAAGTGTCAATGATTTAGGAAAGCAATCTGAGCTCGAATCCTTTTTTCCTTTTTTATTTATGAGGCCTACTATTCATCCTTTTAATAAATATTTTAATTCTAATATTTATTACAAATTCTGACGTGATGGTCGATATCATTTCTGTTTGTTGAAATTTTCTCTCTTATTATTGATGATTAAAATAATAAATAAAATAGCTAATTTGCTTTAAAATGAAAATTGTATAGAAAAAATTATGGAACATGACGTCAAAAGGATCTAAAAGATACTAATTTAGGGTCTTCATAAAATCTCGCACATGACCTCCGAAATTTCCCAGACCGCTCCATTTTGAACCCTACGCAAAATCCACCGAAAAGAGCAGAAGAGTTATGTTGACACAATATTTGGTGGGTTAGTTTAAGGTGTTACCAAAAATAAAGTATTTGAAGTTGCCTAATAAAGTATGTTTTATATGTTGAACATAAGTCAAAGTAATATTAAACCGGTTTGATGTGCAAATTTGAGTAGCTTTCATGACCACAGAGCTCATGAATGTATGTGTTGGGTCTATGCCTTAAATCTGTTAGTCGCCGCTTCGAACGACTATGCGGGGATCTCGCTGACCGGTCAGCGAGTCTCGGTCCAGGGGCGAAGCGCCCTGGTTTAGGGGTTCGGGGACGCAATGTGGTCCCCGATGGGGTTCGGGGGCAACGCCCCGAAACCTAAACGGTATCTGATTTCTATATTGGGCTAGGGTTTCTGTCTGGGCTTTATTAGATTAAGCCTAATCTGTTTTGTATTAGGTTAAGAGTACTATATAAACTCTTAACCTCTACCCTAACAGTCATACTTTAATATCGTTCTGAATCTGTAATCTGGAAAACTCCTCACATTAATAAAATTCTCTCCCTTCTGCCCTGTGGACGTAGCTAACACACCGTTAGTGAACCACGTAAATCTGTGCATTTGTTCTTTATTGTTTGTTTTAGTCTTTCTTTGTGCTTCCGTTATAACAGTATGAATATGCATCAACTGATGAACGTAGCAACAAATTAGTTGTTATTGGTTTATTGCTCTGATTTTCTATGCTATTCTTTGCGTGTGAACTCATGCATGGCTCAATAATTATTATCCAAAATACAGAATACATTATACATATATGTATATCACTTTCCCAGTACCAATCATACACTTTCGTACAGGACTATATTTCTAATTTCTTATATTGGAAATAGAGGCATGCTGTCACTAGATTATTATTCCACATTTAATTATAGACTTTCAACTTTTTCTAATCGTCGTAAAGTTTAAAAAAGTCGTAAAGATAAACAATGAGTGAGATGACATGAATATTTCATTAGTTATAAATTTGGTTAATCTTGTAGTCTCTGCATGATAGGGTATTTTTGGTGTGATAAGGCAATTTAGCGGTTAATAACCTAAATATTTGTATGGCTCCAAATAACCACCAAGGAAGGTTTGAAAAAGCCAAAATAAAAATAAGGGAAGAAGCAAGAAGACGTGGATGGATTTGATAGAATAAAGAGGATGTGTTTATTGCTTAATGATGCAGATTTCATCATCTAACTTTGTATCTCATTAAACTAAAAGGAGGTGAAATTGTTACTTAAATCCATAAGAATCTATTTTAGCTATACTCGTAAATAATGACAAGTAAAGAAAATATAAGAAATGGTTTGGAATAAAATAGGTAATTGAGACAATGTTGATATGTTCTGTTTGGGGTATACTCATTATATTTTGGTGAATAATTTACATTTATTTTATTTTGAAAGGGAAAATCAAGTAAATGTAAATTATTGAGTTGAACGAAACGTTGAGTATGTAGTAGGATAGCTATAGCATTTGATGGTAGTGTATAGTGGAAGGTATTCCAGTCATCTGTATTCCTTTATTACAAATTTTGAGAAGCTCTTCCTTTAACAAGTTAGCAAGGATCAATACAATACACTATTACCCCTTTTCCCTTTGCTTGTAATAAAGGAAAACAATTGATTTTATGATGAATTTCTCATTTTTAAATAAAACATATATAGAATAATCAAAGTAAGACTATACCTTAAAACTTGTGTAGACTAATAATAACGACTAATTCAACTAACCTCCATACATACATACATACTCTGTAATTCATATATAGTATTTGACAACTAAATTATAATATAATTAAGCTTATAATTAATTAGTTGAATTTGTGGTTTGTAACTTGCTTTACTTTTCATCATTAAAGACAAGATAAATAGATTGATAATCCCACAAGATTAGAGTTAATCCAATTCAAGCAAGCAACCAGCCAACTCTAACTCTTGATTGCATGCTTCTTTTATATTTCCAAACAAATAAAAACTTGTTTCTTATAGTTGCCAAGTTAGCAAAGAAAAAGTCCCCTATATGAATTATGAATTATGAATTATGATGCATGCTAAATTGCCACAACTTGTATGTATAACTATCATCGAAAACTCGAGAATTTGATCAAGAATTCGATCGAAAAATGATCAAGGAACAACTCAAGTTGAGCAAGAGACCCAAATCTAATAAGCTGCTGGTGGTGGTCATCTATTTCCTATGCCTCTCTTTTTTGTGTTGCAGTCTCATTTGGGTGTCTCACATTTTGGGAATTCCGTCTTCTAGGCCGCCATGTATCTTCTGTGAGTATAAATAAATTAATTTTATTATTTTTATAGAAGCTGCCCCCCCTCCCCTGTTTTGCTCTGTTTCTCATGCATGCCTTCAATTTACTTCTAATTTCTACTACAGTGTATGAAACATCAGAAGAAGCAGAAAGGTTTTTGCATGAAAAGCCAACTCAACCTGCTCAATTGCCTTCAGACCTACCCTTTTCTAATGGTAACAACTACGTACTATCCCCTTTCTATACTTACAATTTTATACCTTTTCTCATTTATCCATCACCTTAGTATTATTATGAATATATGATTACTGAATTTATTATCATAAGATAAGATAAATATATTATACTTAAAACATAATATTTCCTAATATTTTCTAATACTTCAAATTGTCCTTTTTTTTTTTAGTTCTTTTTTCTAAATTTGCAATTCAACAAACTACGGATTTTAAGTCAATTCCTACATTTGCGTTTAACACAAAATTCTAAGAGATGAAAAGTATGACGGAATTGTAGATTAAATATTAATTCATTGCATTTGCCTTTGGATTAAGATTTTAAAAAATGGTATATGAAAGGGAATTCAACGCGTGCTTGCATGAATATGAGTAAATTTAAATTTGATGCAATATCATCATGCATTTCTTCTTTGGATCTTCAATTGGCTATTCATGCTGGTTTACATATAATTTGTACTCCACCTAATTACCCATCTACGTACAATGGGTGGCCTGGTGGGTAGTATTATAACTCAAACCAACACACCGCATATATAATTTGTACGTACTTAACTGCTGATTGATGACAGGAACAATGCATTGTAACAGAAGCCACTTCAGGACAGACATATGTTTGATGAAAGGTGACATAAGAACACATTCTTCTTCCTCGTCGATCTTCTTATACACACAACTTCATTCAACAAATGTTGAGAATCAACAACTTATTAGGCCTTACCCTCGAAAATGGGAGACTGATTTGATGACCACAATTGATGAATTGCACCTCATTTCCAGACCTCAACCCTTGCATAAACCTCACCACAAATGCGATGTTGTGCACCATGTCCCGGCCATCTTCTTTTCAACCGGTGGTTATACCGGCAATGTTTACCACGAATTCAACGATGGCATCATCCCTTTGTACATCACCTCCCGCCGTTACAACAAGAAAGTCGTTTTTGTTATCTTAGAATACCATAACTGGTGGTACATGAAATATGGCCAAGTCCTTTCACAACTCTCCCACTACCCTCCTATCGATTTCAAATCCGATCCTAGGACCCACTGCTTCCAAGAAGCCATTGTAGGGTTACAAATTCACAATGAGCTTGCCATCGACTCGTCCATCATGCCTAAGCATGAAACAATGCTAGACTTTCGCCGTCTTATAGGCCAAGCTTTTGAGCCACACTCAGCTATACAAATTGTTTCCAATCACAAAAAGAGGCCCAATAAGCCTAAGGTTGTCATTCTATCAAGAAGTGGACCAAGATCTATAACGAACGAGAAGACATTAGTTAAATTAGCTCAAAAGATGGGGTTTAGCGTTCAAGTATTGAAGCCAAAACCCGAGATAGAACTTGGTACCATATACAAGGCAATTAGTAGTAGTGATGTTATGATTGGAGTTCATGGAGCAGCAATGACCCATTTCCTGTTCCTTAAACCCGGATCAACGGTTATTCAAGTAGTTCCCCTAGGAACTGAATGGGCAGCTGAGGCATATTATGGTGAACCCGCGAAAAAGATGGGGTTGAAGTACATGGAGTACAAAGTTGATCCTAGGGAGAGCTCATTGTACGACAAGTATGATGAAAATGATCCGATTCTAAGAGACCCCACAAGCGTGAATAAAAAGGGATGGGAGTTTACTAAAAGGATTTATTTAGATGATCAATATGTGACATTGAACCTCAAGAGGTTCAATAAGATTTTGATTCGCGCTTATGATGATTACTTCAACACGAGCACGACTGGAGTTAGAGAGTAGTCATGAAGCCCTCCGTAGAATGTAAATGTTGAGGTATCATGTACATTGAGTTTGGGACACTTGTTTAATCTTTATTAAAATTGGCATGAATGTAAATTAAGTATAGTCTCATAATAATAATAATAAGAAGAAGAATATCTCATACATGTTAGTAATAAAGATTATTAGGAAGGATGATTATGCAACCGATAAATTAAAGACGATAATCTAGGTTAAGTATGGCCATGGGGGAGCATGTTTTCAATAATCACTACATTACTCAATCTAAAAAAAAATGTAGAAATAGAGTTGGAATACAAGTAAATTTAAAGCAACTATTAACAAGTAAATGATATTATATAAAAAATAATTAATTTTATCTTATCACTGGGTTTGTCTTAAGATTCTATTAACTAGAATACATTCGGTTAGGATTGATCTAAACCAGCTCATCATCATGTATATAATTCAGCATGCCAACTATTAAACAACTTATTAGATAAATAAGACGGGCAATCAGAAATGTCACGAAATCCCCCGCTTTTCGGGGATGTCCTCAGCGCCGAGGAATATGTAGTAGGGTTTATGTGTGAGTCGTTGAGATTATGAGGTGGAACAAAAGCAATCCCGCACGTATAAGATCAGAACTAATCTTTCCTTAAAAGCAGCAGCTAATAAGATAGAAAGAGTTAGAGACCTACTGAAACACTTGTTGAATACGTGACTCTACTTTCCTTCCTATAAAAACACACATAATTTTCTATCATAATCACAATCATAATCATACTCATAATCAAAAAATGAAGAAACAAACCCTGCTTTGTGCTTTACTGCTCTTTTATACTTCATGCACCACCTTTGTAGGCCTAACAAATGGTGTACCTGCTGGAGATGATGCCAATGCTTCCCAGTTTAGACTCCCATTTCCGTTTATCTACATCGGTCCTGGTTCTGGTTCTGGTTCTGGTTCTGACTCAAACCCCGCTTTTACATTTACATTTCCAATTCCATTTTTTATCCCCTTCCCTCAGTTCCCTCCGTTTCCCCAGCCATTCTTCCACTTCCCACCATTCCCTGACCCATTCGTCCACCCCCCACCAACGCCTTCAAATCCTACACCTCAACCAACTCCTCCTAAAAAACCAACTCCAGTCCCACCAACCACACCAGCGAAGCCGAGTCCAACAACTCCAAGTGGGGGTGATTCACCAGTGGTCAACAGTGGAGGCGGAGGAGGCTACTCGAATGGCAAGGCTGACAATTGGTGGTATCGAGTCCATGCTAATGGTGATGTTGACACTTCTGATGGTTTCTTTGATGATCCAGATGTTCCAGATGGAATCAAGCAGATGGTCAACAACTTGTCTGCTTACTTCAAATCTCATGCCCACCCTTAATGGATACTATTAAGACTACTATTTTACTACTACTACTACTACTACTACTACTCCTCGTAGTATTTGTTTATATTAGGGAAGTTTTCATCTTTATTTCCTTCATTTCTTTCATTATCATGCATTCTATTTCTGCATTTCTATTTCTATTTCTATTACTGCCACCCTCCTCAACTTTACTTTGAGTTTTGCATTGAATAAAAACTACCTACTATTTCTTTGTATGTATTCATCTTTGATGCTTTCTATTCCGTTGCAATGTTTTCTTTCTATTGATTCAAACATATTCCGTCTTTCGTGTTGCTCTAACACCATAGGTTGGACGTATGTTACCATCTAACACATTCCGAAAAGTAGGCCTTACGATAACAATCTCCCAAATTTAAATTATACTTGCGTACATAATAATACTAGCGGAATCCGTAAAGGACATAGAAATAGGCCACCATTAAGCCAACAACAATCTCTGTATTTCAAGTACAAAATTAAAGCAGCATTCAAGACTAACTGCAGCTTAACATAATAATAATGGTGATACATAAGAAATAAAACATACAGTGCATTATTCAGTACAAGCCAAGACCAAAGAGCAGCAGCAGCCATCAGCCAGCTTGAATAATCTAAGCAATGATGAAGGGGAGAATATTGAGCAGAAACTCTTCATACCCAAATGTTGCCCTGCCACACCCATCTGCTTTCGCGTTGAATGTCTCACTTAGCCCCTGCAATTATATATTATCCACTTATTATTCCTCCAATATTACGCGTATAACTTAATTACTTAGTAGTATGCCATGGACTAGGAAAGTAAATAGCATAAGTGAGATTATTACCCTAACAGTGAGGCAACACCTGCATACAAGCAAGTAAACAAACATGTTAATTCAATAAAATGGAGAAACTAAAAGTGGAAAAAATCAATGGAGGTAATATAAATGAAAGCAAAAGGCGGTGTGGGTGTGGGTGTGGGTGTGGGTGATGAAGAAGAACATACTCGATGAAGCTATCATATTGAAGAGAACACCTGCCAACACTACCAGTCTTGTTAAACTTGGAAATGAGGAGATTAACAATGACTGGGGATACAGCAAAGCCCAAGCTACTGAGAGCTTGACCTAGCTCGGATGAGTCGATGCTCCCATTCCTGTCCCTGTCAAACCTCTGGAACATTGTCTGCCATTTTACCATTTTTCAGTAACATATATACATATTTTATTAAATCAAAAGTGAAACATTATAAATAGGATGAACGCGAAAATCCATATGTTGGTATAGTAATCTGCTTACCCTCCAGCTCTGAAGACACTTCATCAATGGCACAAACTCCTTGGGGCCTGTTTACAGATTGAGAATTAGGTATTAGGTCATTCCCAAAGGGACATGTAGACGGAAGATTTGTGTAGGGAGAAGAAAAAGATACCAAGGGCCCTGCGGTTGCTATGAGTGAACTCAAACATGAGGAGGTGAACAGTCCTGATGTTAAAACTATAGTTGCAGGAGGAGAGCACAGATTGAAGCTCCATATCGTCAACAACTCCATTACCATCCCTATCAATCCTGTTGAAGCAGGCGACAATCTTAGGGTCAGTCCCGGGTGGGAAGTGAGAGGGCATGATCTCACAAAAGGGATCCTGTCCAAAGACACTCATGCTTGCCCCCTGCGACTGAGACGACTGGTAGGAGGAGCTGTTTTGCATCCCATATTGTGATTGTGATTGTGATTGTGATTGTGATTGTTGGACGCCGGCCCCATAGTGTGGTTGTTGCATGGCACCATATTGCGATTGCTGCACAGCGCCATATTGTGATTGCTGCAGCCCATACTGGGAGTGTTGGGCGCCATACTGTGATTGTTGCATCCCGTACTGAGGAGGGGATGCTACAGTGGAAGATCGGTAATATCGTTGGTCTTGTTGGGATGATTGGTCATTGTAGTAACGTTGAGAGTAAGCTTGCATTTCAGCAAAGCCGAGGGGAGGATGGTGAGGGAAGTAATGAAGGTAAGAGTGTAGTCTGTGTTTGATGAAGGAAACATGGGAAGCAGTAGGGTATTTATAGTTGGAATGATTGATTACAAGTAGTAGATGATAATCTGGTTAGATTCTAGTGTGTAAAATTTAAGCTAAGTTACGGAATATATTCATTATCAAAACGTACATAATTATATATATGTTTTCTGATAGAATCAAATTACATGTATTGTATTCTGTTCTGTATGTACAACATTCGTGATTCATGGATAAGAATTCCACACCCTTCAATTTCAATGTTCGATTAAGATCAATCTCAATTATATGTATTCTCTTCTCTACAAAATTCATGATCACTCGCTTACTTATAACTTATAACCGCACCTCCCTCGTGCTTAATTCAATTAACATAAATAGAGCGGTATTCAAACTATTTAACGAAAACCAGTCTTTTGTATTCAAACAACCGGATATTTGCATGCCAATGTCTTCATTCTTCTTTGTAAACATCTCCACACAAAATAAAGTCACTCGCCAATTTCCATTTTCCACCATATAAAAATATGAATAATTCTTCCCTTGTTTTTTTGGATATATTCATCAACTGTTCCTTGGTTTGATTCATAATTCTTCTTTATCTTCGGGTTCAATTCATGGTGTCCCTCACTTCCTCCGCTCCTTCTCCGACTTCCTTAATCGCCTCAAACCGTTACATTCCCGTCCCGACCTCCACCTCCCAGCATTCACCCCCTCACACAATCCTTTCATAATGTCAATGAATCATTATTCCCTTGTTATAAATACCTTTTTTCCCTTTATAATGTAGATTTTTTTATATATTGATGGACTGTTTGCTGGCTCACCCTCAATTTGGTCCATTATCATCTAATAATTGGTTCATTTCTCTTTCCTTGATCGGTGTGGCAAAATTAAAGATAACTAATGAGTAATGATCAAAACGAAGGGAATATATAGCAATGAAGTGTTTGATAGACAAGACTAATTATAGGAGACTAGTATTCCTATGATTAAGGGATGAAAAGTAATCTCCAAATTAGTGGGGGGATTGCCGAATTTTATGATAATATCAATAACTCCCTATTTCATAGAATGTTCCCTTTTCATTTTGGAATAAAAATTAAGAGAATTAATTTAACAAGTCTCGCTTGTCAAGACAAATACACTTCTCTCACAAAAAATAAGTGGAGAGAAATGGATTATCTCATGGATTGTGTCACTTACATAATTTAAGAAAGGTATTATTCATTCGCTGACGCAATTCTACGAGAATTTGTGTTAATTTGAACCACACAATGCACGTGACTCTATGTCAAATTAACTTTGGATCAAACAAGGTCGTCTAAAAAGAAAAAAGGAACGACGAAATTAGATGAAAAAAAGAGAAGGAGAATATCATCTGAAAAGGGAGGGAGGGAGGGAGTAAAAAATTAGTTTGTAAATGGTGGACGGAACAAGAGATGCTTGCTTAGTCTATAACTTTGAGTTTCAAGCTTTTTAAGCATGTTGGACAACTAGCTTCAATCACATACATTCAGATTCATCTATTCAAGTTTTACGTTTTAAAACACTTGTGTTGATTTTTCCACCAATGGCCGATGGAAATGAAATCATATTAAATATTATCTGCCGTTAATGGATAGACTTGACAAAACTGACTCAACCCACATCTTCCGGAAAAAAAAATGTGTCATTCAAGAAAAGGGAAGAAGCAACATCTATTTAGTTTAGGAACGCATTTACTCTTTTATGGGATGCTTTTGTATTTTATAAAGGGGGCGTTTGGTTAGAGAAAGAAAAAGAAAATAAGAAAGGGTAAGAGGGGGAAGAAAAAGGATTACTTAAAACTTAATTGATTGTTTGGTTACTCAAAGAAAGAGAATTAATGGTCCACTCACACTCACTCCTACCAGGCTACCACTAACACACACCACCACAAACAACCACTTATCTACTAGCGACAGTGATGGTGATGAAGGTGTCGTGGCGGTGGTGGGGTGTCATGGACGCGGCGGTGGCGGTGGTGGGGTGTCATGGCGGCGGCGACGGTGGTGGCGGCGGCGATGGTGGTGGGGGGTGTCAGCGGTGGTGGCGATGGTGGTGGTAGAGATGTCGTGGCGGTGATCACAACGATAATGGTGGTGGGTGTCATGGCAGTGATGGTGGTGGGGATGTCACAACGGTGGTGGTAGGGGGCGGCGGCGGCGGCGATGGCGTCATGGTGGTGGTTTGGTGGTGGCTATTGCGGTGGTAGTTATAAGTGTGGTGGTAGGTGGAGAGAGTGATTGAAGGGTAACAAGGCTAATGAAATCTCATACCCTATGGGGGTGGGGGTAAGGAATTAGATGGATTAAAGGTAGCGGCTGCGGGTTCCCTCGTTACTAAAAAAATAGGGGTAAGGGAGAGAATTTCATTCCCTTTGTTTGTGTCAAACAAACACCAACAAAGGAAATGAGTAACTTTGTTTCCCTTTCCCTTTCTTATAAACCCCAACCAAACGCCCCCTTAGTCTATAGAGTTACGTTGTTACGGTATAAGGGGTTTTGGCCTAGTGCTCTTCCACATACATTTATAGTGCTCTTCCACATACATTTATAGTGACGATATTGTGGTTCTTGATTCAATACAAATCACTCCAAAAGCGTCCTAATAACAAACCCATAATTACTCGAATCCAAATCAAACTAAAATAAATGTCCCATTTGCCATGTCTATTTGACTACAAGCGAGTAGAATGTGCAAGTGCAACACGCATGCAAACAAGACTGGATTGAGGAACTGCTGCTGTCCACACTGAATTCGTAATTCAGACGCTAAATACATGAGTCGGGTAAATACCACAAGTTGAAAGATCCCAACCCACACAAGACTGTAATTATCAACAACAAAATATCAAACAAATCCACAACAGTAACAAAATAAACTAGGTTTAGACTATTCCTCAAAAAATATTCCATTTATCAAATTCAACAGGTGTTCTGAAATAGAAATGTAAAGAACCAAATCTTAGGAGATCTACAGAGATTTAAATGTAGTTCTCAGAAGTCAAAACGCCCAAAGAAACAATACCAGTAGAAATGCTTTGATCTATTCAAATTTAACGGGCTGCTTGTGGCTGACCTTGCTCCAGAATTTGGCCAACTAGTTTGTAAGTTCGCACTGACAGAGATTTTGTGTGATCTATGAGCTGCTCATACCTGGAAGAACACCATGAAATATATTGATTGAGTTTCAGAAACAAAACATTGGAGGACAAGGTTCACGATCATTAGGGTTAAGAAAATTATCAAAAAAAAAATAACTGTAGACTGTATGTTTTGTACTTACACATTGGGGTAGTTAGGTTCCATAACAACAGTGCCAGACTTGGAGTCGATCTTGGCGTCTAACTTTGAGGTGCGGATGAGATTCATAATCCAACTCTCTGCTTCCTCATTACTCAAGTTCAACTTCTCGGCAAGGACCCTGCAAATGATGAAAAATCACTCAGCACACTAAAAAGACATAACTAGTTAATTACTCATTCAAGTCCTTTTTTTAGCTGACACATAAATGTCATTCAAGGTTTTAAACATGTGTTATTGCCACGGATATACTCCACATCTGCTACTTGTGACATGGCTATAGCACTGATTACACAGAATTAATAGAGGCTGAAAAGAGATCATAAACCACTACTTCAGACAAGTGAGAGTGTTGCAGCCTATGCATATTTAAACACTAGTATATCAAATAACAGAACTCTCTTTTCCGTTTCTATTTGCATCATACAAGTGTCTTTTATCTTTTACTCAAATTGTAAATTTGTAAATCTCCTATTTGCTTCGGCCTTTCTGCCAAAGGACTATAAGCTAGCTACACGATTCGACTAACAACCCATTGTCAATCATAAACCAGGAACATACCCAATGTTGATTCTCTGATGTATCCTGCAGTAAGTTTCACAGATGAAAAGACGGGCATTTTCAAGAAATTCATCCCTCATGGGAACAGTAGTATAACTGCCCTCCTCAACTCGTTTACCCAGGAATGGATCATTCAAAATAACCTGGACAAAAGAAAATTTCGAAATTAGAAATGTAAGCACTGAGACAAAAAGAAGACTTAACAAAATGATAAAATACACTATAAAATACCGTTTCCTCTCAAAAAATACCCACTTTTTCTCTCTCTCTCCGACACTATTCATGTGGTCCCCTTTCTGCACTAACTCATTTTGTATCCATTTTATCTCACAAAATATCCGTCACAAATGATGACCCGTCACAAGCAAGACTTACTATTAAAAGCTAGGAGTATATCAAAGCTACACTTCATATCCTGGACAATAAACATCAAACATTCAACCACACAAAAGGCCTGAAGGATGAAACAAGACATCTTGCCCTAAAGCAGTAATAATAACATACAGAAATTTCAAATCCGCAAAATTGGAGGTTATATATGATAACTCCAGTACCCCTTGAACTGTTACATAGTTACGAAATTGATAAAAGTAACCAAATAAGCAAACTACGAATATGGTGTATACACCACGAATGGTACGGTACTTGTACAGAAAATTAGCAGAAAATTCAGGCTGCAAACACTCACACATAACACTAAGCAATCATGGGCCATACACTTGGGAGTCTCTCTTTTTAAGAGAAGAAAGTAGGGAACCTCCACACTCGACAAAAGAGGCATGAAGAAAAAGGCCCCAAGCAAAAGGCAGCGTATAAAGTCAGAAAGAAATCCTTACTTCTTCACATTCCCTCAGCTTTGTTTGTGCCCCATCAAAGTCATAGTTGACAAAAACACATGCCAAGAACTCCGTAATAGGATCTTTATAAGAATACTGCTCCTGCTGGATGACCTTGATGAAATCCTTGAACTGAGGCCTTCTCCTCTTGTTAACTATAAATGCAGTAGCGAGATAACGCAGAAGATGAGGAGCACTTGTTTGAATAGCATTAAGATACCTGCAAGGAAATGAATTAATCCAAGTTGATAAGTAATTTACGACCTCTTCAGGTAGAAACAAATTGCTTAGCCTAATTAGGACTAAAATTAGGACTAAAAAGAAAGATGGGAATGCATATATAGTAGTGGCGATAAATTCAGACAACTTGTCTGAAAATATGAGACAATAATGGAAGGCACATACAAGTGAGTTTCAATTAATACTAGATTGAATTGAAAAAAACTTAAGGTAAGGAGAGTGCAGATGACGAACTTGTCCTGGTTAAATAGGTCAATGATGAGATTCCTGCCATTGTCATGGTTGAAAAAGATAAAGAGGCTCCAGTGCATGAGCCATATTCTACTCTGCACCTGATTCAAAGGCGAAGCAAATGCCTGCCATATGAATGTAGATAATCGATCATCAGCAGCATAGAGACAATAAATAAATAGAAAAAAAGGAAAAAAAGGAAAGAGGAGAGAAGAAAAGCACCTTGGAATCAATAATCTCCTTCAAACGATTGAGTTCTTCAAGGGCAACATCCCAGTTTTGCATCAAAATCTCAGCAGCAAGCTTTCCCCACAAAGCACTAAGATTCCTGTCACTGTTGGTACAAAGAGCTCTATACTGGTATAGAAAATCAGCTGCTCCAGAGTAATTCCCACATTCAAACTGGAATTTTGCAAACTGATACAGGGCTTCTATTTGGTCTGGACCAATCTGATTTATTTATTTAGACAATAATTAGAGTGGCTCAGTTGTAACAACATGCTGCGTAGTGCAACAAAAGTATGTATGATGCAAATTAACAACCCAAACAATCAAAGTTAAGTTAAGCGGTGGTGGTTGATGAGCTAATCAACAACCCAAACAATCTTAAGTACTGCAATATGATTTGATTACCCAACAACAAGCATTCTAATTTGTAGGCCTGACAGATAAATAGAGTGTACATTCATTCATTCATTAATACAAATTCTGGAAACACAACAAAAGAAAAGGCCAGCTCAAAGTATATTCTATTCTATTCTATTCTATTCTATTGTATTCTAATTCACATTGACATAAAACCATAACCGGCAGCATCGACGACAGCAACATAAATAAATTATAATTGAAAACATGAATCTAGTAGTAATTTGCATTGAAAAGATGTAATAGTGACCTGATAGCGGTCATTGAGCATCTGGAGATTATACTGTTTATCAGCACGCAATTCCTGAACCTTATCCTCGTTCTGAAGAAAAGCCATTAAAGGGGCAGCAGCTTCTTCTAAAGACTTCAATCTGGCGACAACATCAACTCTCCTATCAATCATCTCTTGAGGAACTTGGTCTGTGTGGTAGAGTGATTTGTGGATATCCATGGCGTAATCAACCATATTAGTGAAGTTGAGAAGATGGATCTTTCCCTTAAGAAGTTGATCTTCAGGGTGGAGTTGACGCTCTTGTAGGAATTCAAGGAGTGGGAAGACGAGATGACGGTCGAGATGCGGCGCCATCCGAGGAGTTAGGTCATACTTCGCCATGGCAGTAGCTGCTGCTTCTCCTTGATGCTTCTTTTCTTCTATCTAGGGTTTTATTATTAGAGGAGATGGTGATAACTGTTGATACGGGAGATTGTTTCAACAAGTGTTTTAGGGATTACTATTACTCCTATTATTAATATTCGGGTCGGTTTTCTCCTCTATTTATAATATACTGTATACTGTATTATAATATAATATACGGGGTAGTATCTTCTCAGTTCTCATGTTTATGTTCGACTTGGATTTCATCAACTTGACCCCTTTTCAATTACCCAACTCGAACCTCATCACACGCTCCAACTTATCGTAATTTGAGTTGACCCGGCCCAAATATTTCTATTTCTCCCTTAAATATTGATGCAAAAATCCACTATTATTTTATAAGTAGAACTTAATCCCTCTAATTTTCGAACGATTTTTTGAAATGACGCTCAACAACAAAGTAATTGTCGTTTTGGGTTGGATTTCAAAGTAATTGTCAAAATGGTGTCCACGTAGGCTCGGGTTTTCCGAGGCTTAAACACGCCATTTGTAATGGCGTGTTCATAATACATATCTTGGGCAGGAACTTGAAAAAAAAGACCTAAACACGCCAATACGAGTGGCGTGTCTTCAGCAACAAACACACCATACGTAATGACGTGTTTATACATAAACTTTTTTAACCCATTCCAGGAACTACTGGAAAATGACCAAAGGGAAACACGCCATTAGGTATGGCGTGTTATGGGGAAGAAACCCGTCATTCAATTTGGCGTGTCTACGTTGTCTAGTAAACGGGGAAAAGGTAGACGGAAGAGTGTGTGACGAGCTCAGTAAATGGGGAGAAGGTAGACGGAAGAGTAAAAGATTTCTTAATGAAATGGATATGAAGAGTAAGAACAGGGTGTCCTGTAGTTTATGTTCTGGTTTAGGCCATAATAAAAAAACTTGCATCATGAGAGTTAACAATTCTCAACGGTATTCTACTACTTGTAATTGTCTTTATTTTTTCAATTATTGTTTTTAATCTATGCAAATGTAACTCTTTCAAATGTGCAGGACTCATGGAACACCGTCAACAAGCAGACCCGGTCAACCCGGAACTTCTCACCCAACAAGAGGTTCACAAAAGCAAGGCAATATTGGAAGGGGGTAACATCGGTTCCCTCCGATGTAGGTCACATATAGTATCGCACAAGGGATTTTTGGTAAGTGAGCGTGTAGTAGATTTCATTAGGGTTTCTCAATTTTTCTTTATTCATAGGATCGTAGGTATCAAGATAAATGTGGATTTAATAAGTGCCTTGGTTGAGAGATGGAGGCCGGAAACCCATTCCTTTCATTTGGGTATTGGCGAGGCTACTGTACGTGACCTTGCAAGATCTACAAGTGTTGTTGGGGTTAATGATAAGAGGGGACGTTGTTAGTGGGCAAACCGCTTATAATTGGCCTTTAATGATAAATGAGCTCTTAAGCCAAACACCAAGTGACGATGACCTTAAAGGGGCTTCGTTAAGGATAGGATGGTTGTTGGAGAACTTTACCGGACTTCCGGAAGATGCAAATGATGTTGTTTTACATCAATATGTGGGAGCTTATTTGCTTGTCTTAATAGCAACTATCATGTTCCCGGATAAGAGTGGAAATGACATTCAAGTTGTTTATTTGCCTTTGTTGATGGATTTGGACAACATTCTTTTACAACTGTGGGCATGGGAGCGAATTACAATAGGTCGACCTCAACTCATGGGCCCCGTAGGTGCTACTCATCATTGACCCAACCCATTGGTTTCTCAAGATATGATACAGATTGACTCATTGTGTCGTAGGTGGTTAAGTGTGAACCGAAAGAAACCCGAAGCCATAACCACACTACTTGGGTATATGGATGCTTTGGATACCATGAGACAAGATCAGTTTACATGGCAAGCGTACACCCCACAGGTTTTGTCTTTTTTGCCTCCCTTCTGTCATGATGACTCGGATGATTGGGTTGTGATGGCACCTTTAATATGTTTCGACATAGTTGAGTGGCATTTCCCTAATAGGGTGGCTCGTCAGTTTGGGTGGAAACAAGATATTTCCGGACCTTGTGATACTGAGCCAAGATTGCACAAAGTTGATAAAAGGGGTGCCCACACACGTAACTAAAATGGACAAACATGCACCTTATATAGCAATGTGGCTTAGGAGAGGACAATTTAGGTTCCGTGGAAGATAACAATGAGATGGGATACTACGACCCTTACATTGTTTGGTACCGAGAGCGCACACTACTATTCCTTAACCATTTCAACCAACAAGCAATCTATCAAGCACCGTTTGGAGCAACACAATATCTTGTAAGTACATTGTTTTGATGCAATTGTTTTTTATTTAAGCTATTTTTTTCTCCTTACCACTTAACCAATATTCTTTTGTTTTAGGCTCAAGGTTTTGTTAATGTCCATATGACATGTGATAGGGAGCTTCAAAACATGTCTCGTGAGGTGCCCCCTCATTTCCGCTCCATGGTTTCCAACCTCCGAGATTACTCCTCTCAATCCCTCCAAAATGTAGGCTATTCACATCTTCTTCAACAAACCGAAGCACCAAGGGAAGAAGATTCAACCATGGGTGATGAGTCTCTAGACTCAATGGACTTGGAAGACGACTTTCCATTGAGGCATTACACGAGGCGATCTCCACGCGCTAACACTTCCATGTCACCCATCAATGAACAAGGTGTGGGGAATATAACATGAATTCGCCCTTAAATTGCAGGATTATAACGAAACTTACAAATGTGATTATGGTCATAAGATAAGAAAAACATGAAAAGAGTTACAACCTTAGGTCCTTGCGCGAATTGGCCTAAGAACAGGAATTAAAGTAAATTCCCTCCTATAACTTGCACCCAAGACTTTGTTTGAGACCATGCCGCGTGTGCTAGAAATCCTCTCCGATTGCCTTGCAATATCGGGAGAGCCCTTTTGAGTTTAGATGTGAGATCTGGGTTATGGGAGAAGAATGCTCTCAAAACCCTAATTTTTCTTGAGATGTGATTATCAGTAGAATCAGTAGTTTAACAAAAGGAGAAGTCCTCTCCTTTTGTATTACTTCAGTCGGCCGAAATTTGGTCTAGGGTAAGAGTGGGCTTTCCACTCTTACCTTATTCCAATGCGTGATTCGACCCGTTTTGCTAATAATATAATTCGCGGGTATTTATTATAAATCATATACATATTATCAGATATTAATGCATTTGTCACAATATGCAGTCGATACATTAATAATGGTCTGATAAGGAAATAATGATATTGTATAATTAGCTCAATTATTATAACTGTTTATATTAATACGCGAATTCAATATTTAATTAAATATAAACGTTTATATTTAATTTACGAATTAATTATGTAATCCGTATTAGCTAAAATTATTTAATCCATATTAAATAATAATCTCAACATCTTATTGACTAATTTAATAGTCAATACCTCTGACTAACTGTTTAGTCGTATCCGGCATAAATGTGACTATATTTTCATACCTTCACATCTCTCAAACGTGTCCTATAGGTGTGACGTATAGGGACCAGTTGATCACCGCCATCCGTATGACAATAACGTCAAACTTATCTAGCAAGCCAACCGTTATTGATAAACGTGGATCAACTGATAATAATACTAAAGTATGCCCTTGTGATCCTTAAAGAGATTTAATAAGTCATTGTACTAACTGTCAAGGACACCAGCCCCAACAATCTCCCACTTTTTCCGTACAAGTGTATGTCCAATGGCGTTATCGCACTACATGTGGAGGACACAAGCTCCAACAAACTCCCACTTGTCCGTACAAGTGTAGGTGCGATAACCGATTCTCTTATCCTTTTAAATTTCTCTCACTCAATGTAAGACAATTTGCAAATCCGTATTCACAAAGGTCGTATCTCACAATCGATCTGTATCAAGAGTGGTTTGCCCGACTAGAGAGTAACTTAACTGATAAAAGGAATCTGTAGTCGAGCATGGCCATGCATTTCAGTTACTACTCCTCGAGTGGCCATGAGAAATGATAAAATCCCGATAAGGGTTTGGATATTTCCCTCAACTCGAATCCTGAAGATGTAAGCGCAGCATGAAATAACCGAGAAAAAATCCTCTTGGCCCCTGTTACGGAAGACCGTGGGAAAGAAACCAAAGTTACCCAAAATCTGCCTTAATCTCAAGAGACAGTTGAAAGTCAAAAGACTCGACTCTAAGGAACACTATGGAGGTCCTATCCACGACCTGGCACCCAATGTTATAAAACATTTAGGACTCCATAACGTTGTCACGGGGTGTCCTACGAGATATCCGTATAACTCGCCTTTGTGATTGGTCAGTCAACTGTTTGACTTATGGCTCGTAGAACCCACCATCAACCAACGTCACAAAATGATTACCTGAGTTATCAGCTCAAGTGGGTAATCAAGGACTAAAACGATGTAATGTTGATCAGTTCACTTTGTGGTGTTCAAAATTGGCGTACAATTCCACATGAAAAACAAAACATTAAATATCATAACAATGAGGTTGTAATAGAGTACACAAGAAAATGAATTATAACATGAATTCATAAAAGAGTACTACAACTAAGAAACACATCTAATTCCCATGGAATTAATGTGCCCTTCATGCTTATCACATGGTAATGCTTTCGTGAGAGGATCAGCTATGTTGTCATCCGTAGCGATCTTATCAATAAATTTCTCCTTTTGCTCCACGTAATCTCTGATTAGATGAGCTTTCCGTTGTACATGTCTAACTTTGTTGCTAGACTTATGCTCCTTAGTTTGGAAGATGGCACCTTTATTGTCACAATAAACGGTGATCGGGTCATTCGAACGAGGCACTACTGATAGTCCTTGTAAGAATTGACGCATCCATATTGCTTCCTTAGCTGCTTCCGAAGCGGCATAGTACTCGGACTCAGTTGTAGAATTTGCTGTAACACTTTGTTTAGAACTTTTCCAGCTGACAGCAGCGCCATTAAGAGTAAAAACGAATCCAAACTGAGATTTCGAGTCGTCTCGATCCGTTTGGAAGCTAGCATCTGCGTAACCCGTGGCGCAGAGTGTCGAGTCACCTCCATAAGTCAATCCCCAATCTTTAGTCCTCCGTAGGTACTTAAGAATGTTTTTCACGGCCATCCAGTGTTGCCACCTGGATGAGCTTGGAATCGGCTTGTCATACTCAATGCATATGCAACGTCTGGACGTGTGCATATCATGGCATACATGATCGATCCTATAGCCGAAGTATAAGGAATTCGACTCATGCGCTCTTTCTCTTCCAATGTCTTAGCTTCTTGAGTCTTGCTCAAGTGAAGCCCAGTAGCCATAGGAAGGAACCCTTTCTTGGAGTTCGTCATGCTGAATCTCTCTAGAATCTTATCTATGTAAGACTCCTGACTGAGAGACAACATCCGTCGTGATCTATCCCTGTAGATACGGATGCCCAAAATTTTTTGTGCCTCTCCCAGATCTTTCATCTGGAAATGGTTTTTCAACCATGCTTTAACCGAAGATAGGAGGTTGTGGGTTCATCTCCCAGATCTCTCATACATGGAGTCCATCTCGGATTGCATGGCTTCTAGCCATAGCTTTGAGTCAGAACTAGTCATGGCACCTTTATAGGTTGTGGGTTCATTACCCTCTAGGAGTAAGACGTCATCTATGTCATGTTCCTCGACCATACTAATGTATCTGTCTGGAGGAATAAAGACTCTTCCTGACCTCCTAGGTTCCTCAGGAATATCTACCGCAGCCGAGGTTGAAGGAACTGTTTCCTCCAATGGTTGCTTGGTAGTTGGTTCTTGAATCTCCGATAGATCGATCGAAGGTTCTATTACTCGACTTGTTCTCGAGAAATTCTTTCTCTAAGAACGTCGCACTAGCCGCAACAAAAACACGTTGTTCGGTTGGCGAGTAGAGTAATGACCAAAAGTTCCTTTTGGTTAGCCTATAAAGTATGTCTTGACCGATCGCGGGCCGAGCTTATCCTCGTGTCTCCACTTGACATAAGCCTCGCAGCCCCAAACCCGAATAAAGGACAAGTTAGGGACCGTTCCCTTCCATAACTCGTATGGAGTCTTGTCAACAGCTTTAGACGGACTTCGGTTAAGTATTAGAGCGGCTGACAAAAGAGCATAGCCCCACAATGAATCAGGCACAACGGTGTGACTCGTCATGGATCGAACCATATCAAGTAGAGTTCGACTTCTCCGTTCGGACACATCATTTAATTGTGGTGTTCCAGGTGGAGTCAACTGTAGAACGATGCCACAGTCTTTAAGGTGTTGATCAAACTCGTGTGAAAGATACTCGCCACCACGATCAGATCGAAGTGCTTTAATCTTTCTGCCCAGTTGGTTCTGTACCCGATTCTGGTATTCTTTAAACTTGTCAAAGGATTCACTTTTATGTTTCATTAGGTAGACATGGCCATATCTACTCAAATCATCCGTGGAAGTGATGAAATACCTATAGCCTTCTCGTGCGTTGATCGACATAGGGCCACATACATCCGTATGTATGAGTCCTAATAGGTCGGCAGCGCGCATTCCAACACCTTTGAAGGACATGCGAGTCATCTTACCGACGAGACATGATTCACACGTGCCATATGATTCGAAATCAAAGGCCGAGATAGCTCCGTTCTGTATGAGCTGTTTTACGCGTTTCTCATTTATGTGTCCCATACGGCAGTGCCATAGGTAAGTTTGATCTTTGTCACCAACCTTTAATCTCTTGTTATTCACGCGTAATATTTCGGTGGTTTGATCTAAAACATAAATTCCATTCATGGAAACTGCCTTGCCATAAATCATATTGTGTAACGAGAAAATACAGCTATTATTCTCTATATTACAAATGAAAAACCGAGTTTGTCAAGTGCAGAAACAGAAATAATGTTTTTGGATAAACTAGGAACATAATAACAGTTATACAAAGATAACTCGAATCCACTTGGAAGCTAGATCACCTATGTTCCCCTCGAGACTACAACAACTCGTGCTCCATTCCCGACACGCAGGTCAACCTCACCCTTGATGAGGGGCTCTTGGTTTCGGAGGCCCTGCACATGATTACATAGATGAGAACCACAACCAGTATCTAGTACCCAAGTTCCGTAACTTGCATGATTAATCTCAATTATGTGAATAAAAGAAGATGAAGAAGACATACCAACAGGAGTAACGCGGCCTGCCTTAATGTCCTCACGATACACGGGGCACGTGCGCCTCCAATGCCCAGTCTTGTGGCAATGGTGGCATTCCATGCTAGTATCCTTACTCTTTGTCTTGCCCTGTGAGTTGCTCGACTCACCGGGCCCACTCTTAGCAAATCCTGGTTTCTTGAACTTAGGCTTACCTACCGCTAGGTCGCCTTGAGCTTTAGCTTTCCCCTTACCTTTACCCTTACTGGAAATCATGAGAACATCCTGCTTCACGCTCCCACTTAATTTCAGATCCTTCTCGGTCTGTACGAGAAGGGAGTGGAGCTCATAAGGAGTCTTCTTCATGTCGTTCATGTAATAGTTGGCCCTAAAGAGGGCGAACCCATCATGAAGCGAATGAAGCATTCGATCAACGATTATGTTCTCACTGATCTTGTAGTTTAGGGCCTCCAGTTTCTCGATATTCTCGATCATGTTGAGAATATGTGGGCTAACAGCTTGGCCCTTCCGGAGTTTCGCTTCAAAGAAGCGACAGGTATGCTCATAAGAAACGATTCTCGGAGCTTTCGAGAATTCGTTAGTGAGCGTGGTGAAAATCTTGTTTGCACCATGGGAGATGAAGCGTCTTTGCAAATTGGATTCCATTGCATAGATCAGTACGTTCTTTATCGCACCCGCTTCCATGACGAAGTCGCTATGAGCGCGAACTTCGTTAGCTCTAGCTCCAGTTCCTGGGTGTGCCGGAATAGGCTCAGTCAAGTACTTGAGCTTTCCGTCAGCAATGGCAGCATTCCGTAACGCTGCCTCCCAGTCAGAGAAGTTTGACCCATCATTCCTCAGTCTAGTAGACTGATTCATGGAGTCCATGAAGGCTTTAAGCCAGGATTCACGTGCTAGCTTGGCACTTGGCATTGGGTCTTCACCAGCCATTTGTTATTTAGCAGTTAAATTTGATCGTGTTCTACACTGAAAAGAAGATAAAAACAAAACCATATAAGCAACTCATCGTTGTGATTTAAGTCTATTTTAAATTGAATTTAAACTCGTAGACTCATGCATTTATATAATTGATCTCCCTCAAGAATTATATAAATGATCCCAAGACTCAATTACCGTAAATTGATAAGCCCATAGCTTGGCTAATTCCACCGTTGGGACTCTTGGTCGATAGATTTCCGTAAATCTCATCTTTTAGTCCATCATAGTTGCTAGATAGTATCTAGTGACCACAATGTTGAGATAAAATAAATCATCTGTTCCCACTTACCCGACGTAGAAGGGGTCATAGTATGCCTACCGACGAAGAAGGGATTCATGGGAGTCTGATTTATAAAGACCAGTCTCAATTTTTGGTTATACGAGGAAGACCCAATCAACTTATATTTATCCATTTTAAGTGAACTAAAATCTAGCATATACGTGAATGAATGAAATAAAGTGATGGCTTTGTATGTGACACGTGACATCTGTATGTCACAGAAAACTAAAGCGTAACCTCTACATGAGTCAGTTTTCAGGCATGTTATAGGTGGTTTGGTTTTAGGCGGAATATGATGCAAGCTATTATCAATGAAAGCATAAAATAAATGCAATAAACGTAAATAAAAGTCCTAGTGTGGCCTATCCTACCAAAATAAACATAAAAACAACTTGGAATCCACCGTTGGACCCTAGAAGCTTGTCTTGATGTTCCATCTTGGTCTTTGCAGCGGGAGTGAGCATCCGGTCTCCGTCTTTGGTCTTCACAAAATTACTAATTTAAATTACAAAAGTAAACCTATTTACATTCTAATTTAAATACAAAAGTAATTACAAGGCAAAAACCAAAACGGAGATACAAGATCTCAAAATTACAAACAAGACCGTGTTCCATCATTACGGTAACACAATCTTCTAAGGCCACACTAAGTTACAACCGTTTACAAAAATTAAGTACGTTATAGAAAGCATTCACATTCACAAGACGATGAATAAAATGCATCAACTAAAAAAATTCATTCATGACATAATACCGTTATTATGTTTAACAAATTTTACCAAACCACCTTACGAGATTAAAATTACGTGATTATACCGTTTTAATCACATTAATCTTAATGATAATTATAATCCATTATCTTAAACCGTTTTAAAATAATATGTATCATACGAGAGTGAACCGTTTCACAAAAGTTAATACACTATTTCCGTATATAGTATATTACTATTGGCCAAGAGAAAATAAAATAAAATTATTTTCGGAAAAACTGCCAGAAGCTAAAACACTCGATCGAGCAACTGAGTCACTCGATCGATTGCAGCAGGGCTCGATCGAGTGACTGGTTAAAAGCATAAACGCTGCACTTTTAAAACCAAAACGAGTATTTATCCTTGATTTAAAACGTGTAAATCAACAATAAACAACAACAAATGATTCACATATTGCTAAAAATTTCGATTAATCAACAATATGTAAATTAGAATCGAAAACAAGATCGATTACTCACAAAAGCACACGGCCGAAACTGGGTACGATGTCACTCGATCGAGTGGAGCAGGGACTCGATCGAGTGACATGGCAAAAGTCCCGATTTTAAAATTTTTAAAACCTTATGAAAAACACAAAAGTAAAATATTTCGTAACCTGGCTCTGATACCACTTGTGGGGAATATAACATGAATTCGCCCTTAAATTGCAGGATTATAACGAAACTTACAAATGTGATTATGGTCATAAGATAAGAAAAACATGAAAAGAGTTACAACCTTAGGTCCTTGCGCGAATTGGCCTAAGAACAAGAATTTAAGTAAATTCCCTCCTATAACTTGCACCCAAGACTTTGTTTGAGACGATGCCGCGTGTGCTAGAAATCCTCTCCGATTGCCTTGCAATATCGGGAGAGCCCTTTTTGAGTTTAGATGTGAGATCTGGGTTATGGGAGAAGAATGCTCTCAAAACCCTAATTTTTCTTGAGATGTGATTATCAGTAGAATCAGTAGTTTAACAAAAGGAGAAGTCCTCTCCTTTTGTATTACTTCAGTCGGCCGAAATTTGGTCTAGGGTAAGAGTGAACTTTCCACTCTTACCTTATTCCAATGCGTGATTCGACCCGTTTTGCTAATAATGTGTAGAAATCAACACCCTCGTAGAGAGAGTCAATCTCGATGGTAGTCTGAGCAGTGGATGAGAGGGTCCTCTTCGCTCTCTCACAGGCTGTCCTCAATCTCCTCAAAGCCCTTGGGTTTCCACTGATATCCTTCTTGTTCTTCCTCTTAAACTCTTGCACAAAGTGGTTAACCATTCTGTTGTCAAAATCCTCACCACCAAGATGGGCGGGTATTTATTATAAATCATATACATATTATCAGATATTAATGCATTTGTCACAATGGCAGTCGATACATTAATAATGGTCGGATAAGGAAATAATGATATTGTATAATTAGCTCAATTAATATAACTGTTTATATTAATACGCGAATTCAATATTTAATTAAATATAACCGTTTATATTTAATTTACGAATTAATCATTTAATCCGTATTAGCTAAAATTATTTAATCCATATTAAATAATAATCTCAACATCTTATTGACTAATTTAATAGTCAATACCTCTGACTAACTGTTTAGGCGTATCCATAAATGTGACTGTATTTCCATACCTTCACATCTCTCAAACGTGTCCTATAAGTGTGACGTATAGGGACCAGTTGATCACCGCCATCCGTATGACAATAACGTCAAACTTATCTAGCAAGCCAACCGTTATTGATAAACGTGGATCAACTGATAATAATACTAAAGTATGCCCTTGTGATCCTTAAAGAGATTTAATAAGTCATTGTACTAACTGTCAAGGACACCAGCCCCAACAATCTCCCACTTGTCCGTACAAGTGTATGTCCAATGACGTTATCGCACTACATGTGGAGGACACAAGCTCCAACATAAGGTACCCCGGAGCCTTTAAAGAGAAAGTGGTTTTGGTCTCGCCTTCGAGGGAAGAAGAAGACTTGAAGTACTTATTGTAATAGATTAGTCGATAAATGTAATTGACATTTTAGGTGCTATACTTAGTATTTGATCAAATCCCTTGTGCTATACTATGTACTTGACATTTTAGCTCTAATTGACAATGGCTTATGTTGTTTCCAATTTGCGTTGTTGAGAACGATGTGGTTTAAGTGAACATTGCAGGTGGATGTAAATAGCTTAGTATGTGGTTGAATGTTGTATATGGTGAAATAGGATAGACCCGCCAACACGAATGGCGCGTTCCAGCCAACCAACACGCCATTAGTTAGTTATGGTGTGTTTTACTCAATCTATTTTCAAAAACCTCCTGACCACAGACTAAAAAAACCCTGCTTAAACACGCCACTACGAATGGCGGGTTTCTTCCCCATAACACGCCATACCTAATGGCGTGTTTCCGTTTGTGCATTTTCCGGTAGCTACTGGAATGGGTGGAATTTTTTTTTTGTATAAACACGCCATTACGTATGGCGGGTTAGCTGCTTAAGACACGCCAATACGAGTGGCGTGTTTGGGTCTTTTGTTTTTTCAAGTTCCTGCCCCAGATATGCATTATGAACACGCCATTTGTAATGGCGTGTTTAAGCCTCGGAAAACCCGAGTCTACGTGGACACCATTTTGACAATTACTTTGGAATCCAACCCAAAACGACAATTACTTTGTTTTTGAGCGCCATTTCAAAAAATTGTTCCTAATTTTCTATGATGTCCTCTTTCCGTTTTGGTGTAATGGATGTTCCCTCTTTTCACTTTTGAACAATTTTGTGTGGTACAAAATTAATTTTGTGTGGAGTCATGTGTATTGTGTGGTCCAAATTAATTTTCTTACTTTTTGTGTCAAAATCAAAAAGGAACAACACAAGAAATTGGAGGGAGTATTAGATATTACCTCCGTCCCCGTCATTTGTTTACTTATTATTTTATTTTAGGGTGTCTCGTTTATTTATTATTTTATTTTAGGGTGTCTCGTTTACTTATTATTTTATTTTAGGGTATCTCGAATAATTATTTACCTTTGTATTTTATGAACGGTAGACAAATAACTGGTACATAAGGGAGTAGTATGCTACAGAAATTCACCCTGACTAAAAAGTTATTCGATGAAATATTAGTTCGGTCATGGACCATTATCAAGCTAACTGTTATGCTCTTTTATAGACGGACTAGTTTTATTCCCGTGCAAAAAAATGCACGGATCGTAATAAAAACGCTTGACGAAAAATGTGAGATAGTAACTACACAAATAACATGATGTAGTTATTGATAGGGATACCCAATTCACTCACCCCCTCCGAATTTTGAATTGATTCAAGCGAACAAATTCGCAATTCGCTTTTGTATTAATTCGGTATAATTCTTTAATAATTCACTCAGATAATTGTTGTTTTATTTTATTTTTTATTTTTAAAATCCTCAAAACAGTATTTTTCTATAAGAATTAATGTAAAGTTAATTATTATTCTTCCTTCTTATTTTTACAAAAAAAAGTGTTCATTTTTCCGTTTGTTAAAAATGTATATATAGATTTGGTAATTTGAATTTATGGGTTTGTAGTGAATTTTATGATTTTGGTGTTATTATTATTGTTAACTTTTTATTCTATTTATGATAAATAAAATCGTGATTTTTTTTAATTTCTGTTTTTGTTTTGATGACTATTAAATAATTTTTGCAGATAAAATTCTGAATTTGAATATTTGGACTTCTTTTACCTAAAATCATCGTCATTGTAACTTATAATATAATCACATATAAGAACAAGTATAGATATTACACAAAACCCTAGGGAAAGACTCTGCTCTGGCGACGGCAGGGAGATTCAGGCACCATGGCCAAAGATCCTTCCCCTCCCCGTGTAGGTTTCACTACTAGGAAAAAAAGCAAACATGGCAGGAAGGATGCAGGTTCCTCAATGAGGCAGGGACCGAATTCAGATGACGAAGGACGTATAAAAGAAAAATCAATGCAGGATATATTAGGAGGAGTTGCTCCATTTGATGTGGAGACGGAGGATGATGGTGAAAGCGAAGAGGAGACATGAGCAACCTTTAATGCACCATTAACAGAAGAGACAAGAGAACAACGGGAGGATGAAGGATTGTGGTTTACAAAACAGGGTAAGAATATGTTGGCTGTAGTGTTGGGAAATGTGTCCTCAACAATAGTGCGATCACGTAATTAAATCTCATGACGAGAATGCGCAAGGGATGATACGATTTATATTAGTCAACTGACCAACATTAATCGGTAATGATTGGCTAGCTAGAGTTTGACATTACTGTCGTATGACGGTGGTGGTCAGTTGATCCCTTTAGGTCACACCTATAGGACAATTCCCTTAATTAATAAAGTGATCAAATGTATATTGATACGATTTGATCATATTCCTTAAACTCGTATACCGAGAAATCAGAGGTTAAATCTTATTGTAAGATTTATGTTTATAATTGAAATGTGTCAATTGT
The DNA here is from genome assembly GCA_029255685.2 of Silene conica. Classification (NCBI taxonomy): domain Eukaryota; kingdom Viridiplantae; phylum Streptophyta; class Magnoliopsida; order Caryophyllales; family Caryophyllaceae; genus Silene; species Silene conica. The sequence continues at coordinate 44,067,502 of CM055318.2, read as the reverse complement.
TAAACTATAAACGATATTTTATAATATCGTGATTAAAATGAATCCGGTTGTGTATTAATACAAAGGTTGTAAATCGTATTGACGATTATCATTAATAACCATTTTATACTAGTGATTATGAATTACTTGTCAATTGATAAATATGATTATTTAATTATATACAATATTTATACGATAAATATTTATATGTTTTAGATTAAGATAATTGTGTTTTATTAACTTGTGACATATAACATGTCACATAATGCACAATTATACAATTGACAAAATGTAAAATGGATGACCATTTTAAGATAAAATGGGACGGCTAGTGGAGGTGGTTGTGTGGATGGTTAGTGTGTTAAATACACCATAATCATTATGTTTAAACAAAAGCCTTGAGAACCCACACCTAGAGCCACCCTAGTGCATTGAGAAGTGAAGATGTTCACTCTCTTGTTCTTCCCCATACCTGGCCACCACTACCCTAAAAACACCCATTTATATGTTGTGCATTGTACACATAACATTCTAATCTTAATGCAAAATTTTCTAAGTGTGAGAAAATAAATAAAAACCTCTAGAAATTATTATAAGATAATAACAATACTAATTATATAAAAGATATGACATTAGTATTCTAAGTTCAAAATAAGAACTTATATTGTTAAGGAAAACCGATTTTTGGTACTAGCATACTCAAGTTTTCGGTTCAATCAAGGGTGTCTTGGTGCATCACAAAGGAGGTGTTCTTGTTGAATACTTGGAGGATCATCCTAGCATTTCGTTTGGACCGTGTGTAAGGGTTCATATCCTCTAATTTCCGCATTATCTTATAGCATGCATAAGATCTAAAATATGTTAATTAAAATGTTAATTATAATTTCTTTTAGTATGACTAAAATAATTAGTTCATGAGATAACTAAACCTATCATGTAGACCTCGATTCCCTTATCCAATTATCAAAGGAGGATGTCAAAGGTGAGATTGAATACTGGAATAATGCTATTCATGGATTCATCGTGGGAGGCAATCCCCCCTAGCAAGTGATACGTGCCTATTTTATGCATTTTATTTATTCTTTTGGCACGTATTTTCTTACATTTTCGTGACTTTTAGTTGCTATTTCTCCCGAAACGGTTTACTTTGACATTTCTATGTTTTATATGTAGGAATACGCGGAAGTGAGCAAAACTGAACCTTATTTGCCTTTCGGAAGCTGTTTTGAGTACTAATGCGGAGTAGGGATGTCATTGGGGCGGGGCGGTGCTGGATATAGGCTCCCCCGTACCTGTACCCATCAAGAAAATGTCGTACCCATCCCCGCCCCACCACCCATGGCGGGTACAAGTTTCCAAAACCATCCCCGCCCCACTACCCGTGGCGGGTACAAGTTTTAAAACCATCCCCGCCCCACCTACCCATTAACCCGCTATACCATAAAAAAATTTCGATCTTTTTTTGGTACAGTTGATTTAATCACTATTAATTTCTATTTTCAGGAATTTGTTTATACAATTTTAGTTACTTACCAAAGAAGTTGATAAAATAATTTATAAAATAGCTATTTTTAACATTACGTCTTAATTATAACAAAATTATATTTGTAAAATTATCGTAATAATGGTACTAATTTTTGTAATGATTGGCGGGTAGGCAAGTATGAAGTGGGTAGTACGCAAAAACCATCCTCTCCCCACTACCCATGGCGGGTACAATTTTCGTACCCGTCCCCACCCCACCACCCACCAAAGCTCTACCCATCCCCGCCCCAACTGAGGCGGGTGCGGGGCGGTATCCACGTGTACCCGCCCCAATGACATCCCTAATGCGGAGCAAGGATCCGAGTTGTGCACCCAAATGTTATCATTGGGCCAGATTAGAGCTGAAACGAACAAGAAGCGGTCGACCGACCCATCAGAGAGGTCGACCGACCTAAGCCCAATTCGCGTAAAAAAACCAGCAGCGATAGAGGCGGTCGACCGACCCGCAAAAGTGGTCGACCGACCCGGAAGCTGCAGCGGAGATTTTTATTTCGTGTTTGTGCTTACCTAATCTTGTAATTATACTTATTTAAGAAGACCAAAACTCTTCAATTAGGTCAAGCACTTTATGTTAGACAAGCTTTTCATTATCAAGCAATTCTATTAGCAAATAGTTTAGAAAGAGATCTAATTCCAAGCTTTCATCTTTGTTCTTAGATTTTCCAATTAAGTTGTAAGTTTGTTACAATTCAATCTTCCCTTTTAATTTAATCTTGTTATTCATCTTGTTGTTGTTCCTTAATTCATGTTTTCCCTTTTATTATCATCTTTAATTATGTTGATTCCTTTGATATTCTTAGTTATTGTTAGTTTCATAATTAGAAGTATGCATAGCTAATTCTTGTGATTAGGAATTAGGGGAACCATGGTAAAGATTTGATTTTGATAAGTTTAATGATTGAATTACCAATCCCCCATTGTTGTTGGTGAACTAATCCTTAGGATTGAAAGATTGTTAGGATTAGTTTAACAACAACTTTGGGATTGCCCTTGAACGAAAGTTTAGTGCTTTTCTAGGAACCCTAAGACCGTAAGGATTGGGTAGAATATTGACCTAAAGGTTTATTCTTTGTTCCTTGGGATTGTGTTATTTGATTATTTTACCCTTCATTGACTTGTTTTAACCATGGGGAACCAAAGTTCCTAATCTCCTTTTTACCTTGTTTTATTTCTCTTGTTTATTTTGTCCTTTTAGTTATTAGTTTAAATCTCAATTCAACCCCCCCTTTTTGGTTACTTGTAATAGACTTTAAATTCACAAACATAATTAACCTTGTCTCCTTGTGGTTCGACCCTTGACTTATCCTATCTAAGTTTAAGCTGAGGTTTTATAAATCTTATCTTTGGCACCCCTCAACGACGGGTGTCAAATTTTGGCGCCGTTGCCGGGGAGACGGTATAATTTTGTTTGTTAATTTTTAGTTTATTTTTCTTGTCTTAAGGAACTTAGGTTCCTTAAGACCGCTACTTACCTTTTCTTCTAGTTTTTCTTTAGAAGACAGGTTTTTGAGAGGAAGGCTTGAGTACTCTCTTGTTTAGATATGGATTCTATTTATGACCACCTACAGCCAAAGGCTCAAGATTTACCGAAGGGATTCGCCTTGCCTACCCCCACCACTGGCTCCTTTGTGCTCCACCCAAATAATATCTTTATGGTGGAACGGAGTCAGTTTTCTGGTCTACCCGACGAAGATCCATTGAAGCATGTTAAAACCTTCACGGATTATTGTTGTGCCATACCCATACCTGACGGGGTGACTAGAGATGAGGTGCTGGCAATGATGTTCCTGTTCTCATTAAAAGATGACGCACGAGATTGGTACCGCTACCTTGATAGGGCAGCTGAGAAGGTTACGGATTGGACTTCCTTGGCATTGGCTTTTTACAAGAAATACTTTCCCCTTGCAAAAGCCGAGGACTTGAGAAGCCAAATCACTAACTTTCAACAGGGGCCTGATGAAGGATTTTGTGAAGAATGGGATCCGTTCAAGGAATTAGTCCGTTCTATCCCTCACCATAACTTTCAACAATGGTACCTGTGTAACCAATTTTACAACGCCCTTTACGATGATTGTAAGATGATTCTTGATGCGGCCGCCAATGGGAGATTTCTGAATAACACCGACCATATGAAAGGTTGGGAAACCATTGAAGACATGGCGGTGCATAGGGCAGCCTTTAAGAGTTCACGTGGGAATTCGCGGCGGCTGAATGTGGAGATGAATAGAGTGATGGCTCTTGAGACAACAGTTGAAGCCCGTTTTGAAAAGCTTCAGGCAACCCAGCTAAAGCTTGAAAGTGCGAACCTAGTTACTACGGTTGACAGCACGGGTGAGATTGAGAACTTGAGAGCTCTTGTTGATGTTTTAACAAGGCAGGTTATAGAGATGGGAAAGGCTCAAATTGCCTCCTCAAAGGCTTTTGAAGAACACTTGACAAACATAGCCAACCGAATAACTAGCTCTCCAGCTAGTTGTGAGGGACCCATGGAGACGTTAAACGCCATAAATCTTAGGAGTGGCCGTGTTTGTGAAGGATCAACCCAAAAAGACGATTCTGCCGAGGTTCAAAACAAAGAATATGATCCCGTCAACAAGACAGGAGGTCGACCGACCCCTACTGTAGGTCGACCGACCTCGGTTCCTGACGTGAGATCAGATTCTGGAGAAAAGAAAATTTCGGATGTTGCAGATTCTGGTCGGCCGACCGCTGCTGTAGGTCGACCGACCGACGTTCCTGAGCAGAGTGCTGTTTTGACTCCGGAATCACTGGATTCCTCCTTCATTCAAGGCCTCACCGAAATATTACATCTGAAAAAGCCAAAGGTTGCTGATCCTATGGCTAATGTCACCGTTCCTTATCCAGAAAGACTGAAAAATTCAAAAAAGGATCGGAAATTTGGTAAGTTTTTGGAGATGGTGAAGAACCTTGAGGTAACCATCCCTTTCACTGATTTAATTACCCAGGTACCTTCTTATGCTAAATTCATGAAAGATATTTTGAGTCGTAAGAGGAATTTTCAGGACGACGGTGCTGTTGCTTTTGTGGAAGAGTGTTATGTTCTTTCACAAAATAATATAGCACCCAAGTTAAAAGACCCAGCTAGTTTTTCCATCCCTTGTACCATAGGTAATCATGTTATAGGGAAGGCCCTTTGTGATCTAGGGGCTAGTGTCAGTGTTATACCTTATTCTGTTTGTGAAAGACTTGGTTTAGGTAGACTTAAAGTCACCAATATTACCTTACAGATGGCTGATAGATCAACCCAAAGACCATTAGGGGTCTTGGAGGATGTCCCAGTTAGAGTGGGAAAGTTCTTTATTCCTGGTGATTTCGTTGTTTTAGACATTGCTGAGGATAGTCAAATACCTATTATTTTAGGTAGACCATTTTTACACACAGCTGGGGCTGTAATAGATGTCAAACGCGGGACCATTACTTTAGAGATTGGAGATGACACTATCGATTTTAGTCTTGCCCATAAGGCAACTATTCCTACTGATGATACTTGTTGCTCCATTGATATTATAGACAGGAATATTATCCTTAATTGGAGGGAATCCTTGACCAAGGATCCCTTAGATGATCTGACAGTTTTGGATAAGTGTGCAGGTAATCCAGCTGAAGATGCTGAAGAGCTGGATGTGATAAAAGAAGAGGAAGAGGAGTATGAGTTTACTGAAGAAGAGAATGAGAAGCTCATAAGCCTAGCCAATGCAAATCTGGTAAACATGTGCTATTCCATTAGTACTGATTCTGTTCAGGCAGTTGAGGTAAAGGTACCAGAGCGTAAGCCACTTCCTCCTAATCTTAAGTATTTTTTCTTAGATGATACTGAACAGTACCCTGCGATTGTGAGTTCTAAACTTAATCCTGACCAACTTTCTGCCTTAATGACTGTTCTTAAAAAGAATAGGAAAGCTCTAGGTTATTCTTTGGATGATATTAAGGGCATAAGCCCTGATGTTTGCATGCATAGAATAGAGTTAGAGGAAGGGCATAAGCCTTATAGACAGGGACAGCGTAAGTTGAATCCTAAGATGCAGGATGTGGTTATGGCTGAGGTAATGAGACTTCTTGATGCAGGTATTATCTATTCAGTTGGCAACTCTAAGTGGGTTAGCCTAGTTCAGGTGGTTCCTAAGAAAGGAGGAACCACAGTGGTTAAAAATGATAAAAATGAGCTAATACCAACTAGAGTTGTAACTGGGTGGCGGATGTGCATTGATTATAGACAGTTAAATGCCGCCACCAAGAAAGACCATTTCCCCCTTCCTTTTGTTGACCAAATGACTGAAAGACTGGCTTCTAATAAATTCTTCTGTTTTCTAGATGGTTATTCAGGTTTTTTCCAGATTCCCATCCATCATGATGATCAGAGTAAGACTACTTTTACATGTCCACATGGTGTTTTTGCTTATCGCAGGATGCCTTTTGGGTTATGCAATGCTCCTGCTACCTTTCAAAGGTGTATGATGGGTATCTTTTCTGACTTTATAGAAAACATTATGGAGGTATTTATGGATGATTTCTCTGTTTACGGTAATGCTTTTGATCAATGCTTAGCTAATCTTGATAAAGTCTTGCAGCGATGTATTGATGTAAACCTTGTCTTAAATTGGGAAAAGTGTCAGTTTATGGTTACTGAAGGGGTAGTGTTAGGGCATCTAATTTCTGACAAAGGTATACATGTAGATAAAGCAAAGGTGCAAGTGATTGAGCAATTACCCCCTCCTGTTAATGTCAAGGGGGTGAGAAGTTTCTTAGGACACGCAGGTTTCTACAGGCGTTTCATTAAGGACTTTTCTAAAATTGCTAAACCACTTACACAATTGCTTCTTAAAGATGCCATATTTGATTTTACTGATGAGTGCCTTTAAGCTTTTAACAGGTTGAAGGAAGCTTTGATCTCAGCAGCAATCATTCAGCCACCAGATTGGGATCTCCCATTCGAGATCATGTGCGATGCTAGTGACTACGCTGTAGGTGCTGTGCTAGGTCAAAGGAAGAACAAGGCTCTTAATGCTATATACTATGCGAGCCGCACCCTAGATGAGACTCAAGTCAACTATTTCACTACTGAGAAGGAGATGCTAGCTGTGATCTTTGCCTTAGAAAAATTCAGGTCCTATTTGGTAGGTAATAAGGTAATTGTTTACACTGACCATGCAGCTTTGAAAGGTCTTTTTCAGAAGAAGGATTCAAAGCCAAGACTTTTAAGGTGGATACTCCTTTTCCAAGAGTTTGACATTGAGATTAGGGACAAGAAAGGCGCGGAAAACGTGGTAGCTGACCACCTATCTCGCCTACAGTTGACTGATGGGGAAGATTCTTTACCTATTGATGATTCATTTCCTGATGAGAGTTTATTTATCATTAATAGTTCAGGTTCTTATCCCCCTCCTTGGTATGTTGATTATGCTAATTTTGCTGTCACAGGTAAAATCCCTCCTGAGTTGTCATGGCAACAAAAGAAGAGATTTATGTTCGATGCAAAACAGTATTTTTGGGATGACCCTTATGTTTTTAAAGAATGCGGAGATGGACTTATCCGGAGATGCGTCCCCCAATGGGAGGTGAAGGACATTCTGGAAGCATGTCACTCTTCTGCATATGGTGGTCACCACGGTCCATCTAGGACCGTGGCCAAGGTATTACAGTCTGCTTTTTATTGGCCTACTTTGCATGCTGACTGTAGGAATTTTGTAGGAAACTGTGATGCTTGTCAAAGAACTGGGAATGTCTCAAAAAGACATGAGATGCCGCAGGTTGGTATTTTAGAGGTAGAGATTTTTGATGTCTGGGGCATTGATTATCAAGGACCTTTTCCTAGTAGTCAAGGTAACAGGTATATTCTTGTGGCTGTTGATTATGTGTCTAAGTGGGTAGAAGCTATTGCTACTCCCCATTGTGATGCAAAGGCTGTTAAAATCATATTTCCTCGTTTTGGGGTCCCTAGGGTTGTCATAAGTGATGGAGGTATGCATTTTAAGGAGAAACGCTTAGGTGACTTGTTAAATAAATTCGGTGTCCAACACCGTAGGGGTTTAGCTTATCACCCTCAGACTAGTGGTCAAGTTGAGATCTCTAATAGAGAACTCAAGGAGACCCTAGCCAAAGTAGTTTCTAAGTCTAGGAAAGATTGGAGCCTAAAACTTGATGATGTTTTATGGGCCTATAGAACCGCGTTCAAAACCCCAATAGGAATGTCACCATTCCGATTGATTTATGGTAAGACTTGTCATTTACCAGTAGAGTTAGAACGTAAGTCTTGGTGGGCTATATGTGATCTTAATTTAGACCCTAATCTTTCCCGTGAGAAACGTTTGTTGCAGCTCAATGAGTTAGAAGAATTCAGGTTGTTAGCCTATGACAATGCCAGGATTTACAAAGAGAAAACAAAGCGCTGGCATGACAAGAGAATCATTAGGCGTGATTTTCAGGTAGGTGATAGGGTGTTGCTTTTTAATGCTCGTATTCGTCTTTTTCCTGGTAAGCTGAAATCCAGGTGGAGCGGACCCTACACCATCACAGCTGTCTCAAAATTCGGGTCAATCGAATTAGAAACCTCATCTGGTGAGAGGTTCAAAGTCAATGGCCAGTATGTGAAGCACTTCCGAGGAGAAAATGAATTTGTCGGAAAGGTCGAAGTTTCTTACTTTGACCCTTTCTAGGATGCTTCTTGATAGGTAAAAAGGTCGTGCGGGACCTCTTAAATCAGCGCTACACGGGAGGCAACCCGTGCTCTAGCTTAAGTTTACTTTTTTTTTTTTTAGTATTTATTTCCGTTTTATCCTTGATGAAATTTTAAGTTTCTGCAGAAACAAATAAAAGAACTCGTCAGTACAGTGGTCGACCGACCCAACTACTAGGTCGACCGACCTTCTGGTAACTTTAAATATTTTCTGACAGGTTAAGTAAAATTTGCAGAACAGGTAGGAAGGACGGAGGTCGACCGACTGAGAATTACGGTCGACCGACCGCGAGTGTTTTTCCGGTTTTTTTTTAGAGTCAAAATCACGGGTGTTTTGTGTTTTGAAAACACAATTTTTGCCTTCATTTGCTCACACTTTCTGCATCCTTCTTGCTCTCTTAAAAACCCTAAAAACACCCACCTTCTTCATCCTTCACCAATTTACTTGCTTTCTTTCAATTTCTTCCTTCAAGGTATGTTTTTCTTAGTTTTCTTTCTCTCTTTTTCATTTTATTTCATCTTAATTCCGTTTTAGGTAGTATTAGTTTGTCTTTTTGAGTTTAATTTTGCCCTTAATTTCGTTTCCATGCTTGTTTGTGTGTTTTTCTCTTAGTTTTCTTCTTCCTTTTGATTTTATATGCTTAGATCTGTAATTTGTGTGTGATTTCGTGCTGTTAGGGTTAGTTTAATTCTTCCTTTCAATTTTATTGCCTTTTTTCGCGCGATTTCAGCCCCAAAATTGCGACTCTGACACTGTTCATGGTCGACCGACCCAAAACGGAGGTCGGCCGACCAAAAATTTGAATTTCCTGAGTTTCGTAATTTACAGTTTATGAATTTTCTTCTGATAGTCGGTCGACCGACCGAAAACTGAGGTCGGCCGACCAAAACTGTGTTTTTCCTGAGTTTTTATTTTTTTGCAGTTTCTGACTTTGTTTCGTAAGTTGGTCGACCGACCTAGGTTTGCAGTCGGCCGACCTGTTGTGCTACAGGATTTCTGTGTTATCTCGCGAAAATGGTCGACCGACTTATCTATGAAGTCGGCCGACCCTTGCTGTTATAAAGTTTCTGTTTTGCAATTCTCGTTCCTAAGTTTGTTAAAGAAATGTTTTCATGTTTACACAAGACTTATTTTATATTGAACTTTTCAGATTTACAATGTCTAGCCGAGAACAAGGTGGAAAGCGCTCCCACACCTCCGGTGCAAGCACCTCCAGAGGCCGTGTTCCTAGGTCGAGAGGGTTGACGGTGCAAGACACGGATAGTCTACCAAACTATCCGCAAATCATTTTCAGCACTCCGGCTCAAAAGGCCCGATTTCTCCATCTCTCCGCCTATTGCTTGGTAGTGGTAACCCGGTTCCTTTGTGTTCCAACCTTGCAAGCCTTGGGATGTCATGATGAGGTGGTGTCCTTGCTTGATGGGACGGGTTTTTCAGGACTTGTCACTATGGATGAGTTCACCTATTCCCTTCTCACTCTTGAGTTCTTTTCTTCCTTTACTTTTGATATTAGAGCATATCACCCCGGCTATGATAATGTTTGCATTTCTTTTCGTTTGTTCAATGAAACCTTTTCTTTAACTTTAAACCAATTTGCTCAGTTTTTAGGCTTATCTTCTACGGGTCTTACGGATGACCCCACTGGGTCATATAATGATTTGTGGTGCTGTCTTTCTGACTCCAGTGATGGGAAGAAGAAAAACAGTACCATTCACCTTCCCGCCCCCCGTTATTATTTGCGTCTGTTGGCCAACACTATTTTTGGCCGCAAAGAGTCTCAAAATGTTAACAACATGGAGCTCTCCATTTTGTCTGGTTATCTTAACATCAGACGTACGGGTCAGCAGTTTTATAACACTGCTTATTTGGTCGCCTCTCACTTCATGTCGGTGGGCGAGGGAACTTCCTTGTCTACTATTGTTTGTGGTGGGCTAGTCACTCGATTAGCCCGCTCCCTTGTCCCCCAGTTCCCTCGCTATGAGGATGCGATTGACACTCTCTCCCGGTTCATGGACATGGCTTATGTCAGGTCCGTGCGTTGGGTGAACAGGAGAGACTATTGGAAGGTAGACACCTACCTCAGTGATCGCATCCCCATCACCATGGCTCCCCCTATGCTACCCCTTTTTACTGTTGTAGGGGAGCCCAGACCACTACTCCCGTATTACCGCCTCCCCCTTAGAGGAGGCACCTCTAGAGGCCACAGGGCCCCTGCTCCCGGTGCCCACCATCACGCATCTGGGACGGGGTACCCAACTGATTTTACTGCTGCTCCTAATGTTTATGTTCCTCCTTTTGTTGATGACAGATCTCTGCCACAAATGATGGCGAGCCTTTGCGTGCAGTTCAACCAAAAACAGTTGAACGATAGTCTTTGCCAATATCCGGTTTATAAGGAGTATGCCACTCAAGGTAGGCTCCCAACCGGCCCATGGACTCACCCCACCTGGTACACACCTCTCGCAGGCGGTCGTGTCCACGGTGAAGCTTCAGGCTCTGCCTCAGGAAGAGGCATAGGTTCTGAAGAGGAGGACGAGGAGGAGGAAGGAGGAGAGGACTCTGAGCCGGATTTCGACTCAGAATCCTAGGGACGTGCTTAACCTTACCCTCTTTGGGGTGCGGTTTGGGGAGGTCCCTCCATCTTGTAAGTAGTTTTTCTTTTATTTTCCCTTTCGATTTCCAGTTTTTCCCTTAGATTTCCAATTTTTCCCTCTAGATTTCCAGTTTTCCTCTCCTTCCTCCTTAGACTCTTTTTTGTAATTTCTAGTCTTTTTCCTTTTCCTTTCTTTGTTTGTTTCTTTTCTGCCTACCCCCATCCCTATGCTGTGGTTGTATGCTGATGAGCACAATAGGGGCATTGTGCGTTTTGGTTTGGGGAGGGTGTTTGCATACTCCTTTGTGAGTATGCAATTGTCTTTGTGTCTTTTGTTTTTCATTCCTTTAGGTGTTTTTCTCGTTTTCATCCTCTTTTGTCGCGTGTTCTTCCCTGTCGCGCGTTCTTCTCTGTCTTAAGTTTTTAGGTCGAGTCGGAACGGACGAATACAATTTATGCCTCACATATCACATATTGCCTTGCCTTGCATTTTTTTTCAAAAATTTTCAAGCTAGTCTTTTGCATTATCTACGAGTTTTTGTTGATTTCACGCTAAATTATTAGACTTGACTCTCTTCTTGCCAAGCTACAACATATTCTAAGGATTAGAGCTTAATAAATCGGTGACATCCATGACCGATTTCATGTAGGTTTGCGAGTAGTTTCTCCTCTTGAGGCATGTCACATCAATGTGCATAAACATGAGTTTTGTCTACTTAATACCTGTATGCATTCGGATTTGTGGTTTGTTGACACATGTGGTAGAGGTCCCCCTTTCTCATTTTTCCCATAATCCTCACATAGCCAAATTGAATCCTTTTTACCCATTTGCTACATCCAAAATTTGCCTACCCTAGCCGAGCTAGTAATATAGTGATGGGACTGTTTTGGCCATCCTTTGGTTTGTGCTTCATTGTTAAATATTGTTTTTTGTGAGAATGGTAGAAAGAAGAAAAAGACAAGAGAAAGCTACGAAAAGAAAAGAAATAAGAAATCAAATGAAAAAAAAAACGAAACAGCCTGTTTTCAAGGCTGGTCGGTCGACCTGCATTCTGGGTCGGTCGACCAGGACCATTGAACATGATATTTCTGAAAAAAAAAAGAGGAAAGAAAGAAAGAAAAGGAGAAAATTGGAGAAATTGTGATTTTTGCTCCAAAACTTTGAGCATTGGCATGTATGGAAAAGTAATAAGAAGTGATCTTATAGTATGGATAGACGGTTGTTAGCTCGGTTTAACCCCTCTTACCATAATTTATTTTAACCCCTTCTTACCTTTAGCCTCACAATTCCAAAATTGCCTCGGCATGTGTCATGGTTATCTAGTGTGGGAATGCATATGTACGGTTGTAGAGATTCTATTCATGTTAGATTGCAGGCATGTTCTTACGGGTCGCAGATAGGTGAGAGTCTTTTACTTTTGTTTATCTTCTTATCTTTCACATATACATTTGACCCTTTGCTTTCTTGAGTGTCTCGAGCGTACCGCGAGAGTCCAATTGGAATGAGTCTTGCAAGGTTGAAATTTTAGCATGTTATCCCAACATGTCCAATTCGTTTTGCTCTTGACATTATGCTTGATTATATTTGAAGGTTGCATTAAATTGGTTAGGCATAGTGTTATGTTTGGTTGGAAAAAGTGTGAAATCCGTTCCATTAGAAGTTTTTCTTTTCTTTTGAGTCTTAGTGCTTGCTTGAGGACAAGCAAGGTTTGGTTTGGGGAGTTTGATACGTGCCTATTTTATGCATTTTATTTATTCTTTTGGCACGTATTTTCTTACATTTTCGTGACTTTTAGTTGCTATTTCTCCCGAAACGGTTTACTTTGGCATTTCTATGTTTTATATGTAGGAATACGCGGAAGTGAGCAAAACTGAACCTTATTTGCCTTTCGGAAGCTGTTTTGAGTACTAATGCGGAGCAAGGATCCGAGTTGTGCACCCAAATGTTATCATTGGGCCAGATTAGAGCTGAAACGAACAAGAAGCGGTCGACCGACCCATCAGAGAGGTCGACCGACCTAAGCCCAATTCGCGTAAAAAAACCAGCAGCGATAGAGGCGGTCGACCGACCCGCAAAAGTGGTCGACCGACCCGCAAAAGTGGTCGACCGACCCGGAAGCTGCAGCGGAGATTTTTATTTCGTGTTTGTGCTTACCTAATCTTGTAATTATACTTATTTAAGAAGACCAAAACTCTTCAATTAGGTCAAGCACTTTATGTTAGACAAGCTTTTCATTATCAAGCAATTCTATTAGCAAATAGTTTAGAAAGAGATCTAATTCCAAGCTTTCATCTTTGTTCTTAGATTTTCCAATTAAGTTGTAAGTTTGCTACAATTCAATCTTCCCTTTTAATTTAATCTTGTTATTCATCTTGTTGTTGTTCCTTAATTCATGTTTTCCCTTTTATTGTCATCTTTAATTATGTTGATTCCTTTGATATTCTTAGTTATTGTTAGTTTCATAATTAGAAGTATGCATAGCTAATTCTTGTGATTAGGAATTAGGGGAACCATGGTAAAGATTTGATTTTGATAAGTTTAATGATTGAAATACCAATCCCCCATTGTTGTTGGTGAACTAATCCTTAGGATTGAAAGGTTGTTAGGATTAGTTTAACAACAACTTTGGGATTGCCCTTGAACGAAAGTTTAGTGCTTTTCTAGGAACCCTAAGACCGTAAGGATTGGGTAGAATATTGACCTAAAGGTTTATTCTTTGTTCCTTGGGATTGTGTTATTTGATTATTTTACCCTTCATTGACTTGTTTTAACCATGGGGAACCAAAGTTCCTAATCTCCTTTTTACCTTGTTTTATTTCTCTTGTTTATTTTGTCCTTTTAGTTATTAGTTTAAATCTCAATTCAACCCCCCTTTTTGGTTACTTGTAATAGACTTTAAATTCACAAACATAATTAACCTTGTCTCCTTGTGGTTCGACCCTTGACTTATCATATCTAAGTTTAAGCTGAGGTTTTATAAATCTTATCTTTGGCACCCCTCAACGACGGGTGTCAGCAAGTGTTGGAAGGGTTCATAAAATGAATATGGAAGAATCACTCCATTGACAAGATCTCATACCTGCCTAATGGAGTGTTCATAGTGAGGTTTCTAACAATTGCCATGAAGGAAGCAGTTTTGAATGGAGGCCATTTCCTATTTGATAATAGGCCGGTCGTGATAAAAGAATGGACACCGGACATTGATTTGGAAAAAGAAGATGTAAAGGTTGTACCTACTTGGGTGCGCTTACAGAATTTACCCCTGAAATTTTGGGGTAATAGCCTTCCAAAGCTTGCGTCTCTGGTTGGCAAATATATTAAGCAGGATGACTATACCTTGAACAAAACTCCGTTGGGGTTTGCTAGGGTATTGGTGGAAGTGACAGTTGATCAGCATTTTCCTGATCAAATTAGCTTTAAAGATGAGAAGGGTCAAGTGGTCAGTGTCAAGCTTGAATATGACTGGAAACCTACTCTATGCAAGGAGTGTAAGAGACTTGGACATGACAAGAAAGAATGTAGATTGCAGAAGAGGTTACTAGTACGAAAACAATGGATTCCGAAGAAGGTGCAGCAGCAGCCCCCTACTGTACCACTGATAGCAGTAAAAACAGTGACTGCAGACCAATGAGGGAATAATAATGGAGAGACATCCGCACCTGTTGTTACTGTCAGTACGGGTGGCAATGGTGGTACCTATTCTGGGGGTACTAGCCCTACATATCTGCAAACATTGAATGGGCACGGACTCACTGGGCAGGGAGTTGTACCAGGTAACTCATCCTCAACATTCCTTCCTAATGATAGTCGGATTTTGGAATGTTAGAGGCATGAACAAGGATACGAAACAAGATTTTGTATATAAGTTTTTTAGTAAGAATAATGTTAGTCTTTTTTCTTTGCTTGAAACAAAAATAAAACCAAGCAATTTCCAATTAGTTATGAATAAAGGTTTTGCAAAATGGTGTGTTACAACAAATAATGCTCATCATCATGGTGGTAGGGTGTGGGTTCTTTGGGATTCAAATCAATGTCAGGTGCATGTTTTGAAATATTCCTCGCGGCTTATTCACTGTCAGGTAAAGGACTTGGACACAAGCAGGTGGTTTGATATAACTTTTGTTTACGCTTTCAACCATATTGGTGAAAGAGAGGCTCTGTGGGAGGATCTCACAACACTTAACAATAGTATTCATGGCCCATGGATGGTAGGAGGAGACTTTAACTACGTTTTGAACCCAGAAGAACGTCTGGGTGGTGGATTCAATTTGGTAGAGGCAATTCCGTTTCAGGAGTGTATTGATAGGTGTGAACTTATGGATAGTCCGACTGAAGGATCGTTTTTTACTTGGAATAATAAGCAGCCCCTGGAAAGGAGAGTCTTCAGTAGGCTTGACAGAGCACTGGTTAATCAAGAGTGGCTGGCTACCTTTGAAGACTATAAGGCTATGTTTCTGCCAGAGGGAGATTTTGATCACTCTCCCTGTATAATGACTATGGGTAAGCAGCAGTTGAGGAGAAACATGAGTTTTAAATACTATGACATGTGGAGTCAGTCACCTGCTTTTTCTAAAATTGTTCAACAGTCTTAGAACGAGGATATTCAGGGTACTCATATGTATCAAGTGGTGGCTAAATTATAAAGGCTGAAACATCCTCTTAAACAGTTAAACAAAGGGGAATTTGCTGGGATTGAACAACAAGCTGATATTGCTTATATTCGTTTATTGGAGATTCAGAAACAAGTCAGTACCAATCCCCTGGATGCTCATCTGATTAATGAGGAGTTGAAGGCCGAGGAGGAGTATAGGAGTCTGGACAAAGCTAGACAGTCCTTTCTGCAACAACGAGCAAAGACCTCTTGGATCCAACAAGGTGATTGTAATACAACTTTCTTCCATGGTACTCTGCGTAGTAGGAAAGCCCAGAATCAGGTTAGCAAGATTATGGATATGGCTGGGGTGTGGAAGGACAATACTGAAGAGGTACAGGATGCTTTCCTGCAGTTTTACCAGCAACTCCTTGGTGCCTGCCAGCAGACCTCTCGGGTAGCTTCTGGTATTGTTCAGCAGGGCCCCCTATGTTCTCCTGCACATAGTAGCATGTTACTGGACCCTATATCAGATGTAGAGATCAAGAATACTATGTTTAGTATTCCGAATGACAAAGCTCCTGGCCCTGATGGCTACAACAACCAGTTTTTCAAAGTGAATTGGGATTGACTGGGGAGGATGTTTGTAATGCTATTAAAGATTTTTTCCATCATGGTAATATGTTGAAGCAGATGAATGCAACGGTGATATCCCTTATCCCTAAAATTGATAAGCCATCCTCTGTAACGCACTTCCGTCCAATAGCTTGTTGCAACACTATCTATAAGTGTATATCTAAGATGTTGTGCTCTCAACTAGCTAAAGTTTTGCCTGAAATAATCTCTCCTACCCAAGGGGGCTTTATCAAAGGACGCCATATTTTGGAAAACATTCTAATTTGTCAAGATTTGATACGTCTCTATACGCGTAAGAATGTTTCTCCAAGATGCATGATCAAGATGGATATGCAGAAGGCCTATGATACGGTTGAATGAGAGTTTTTGAAGCAAATGATGATGGCTCTACAGTTCCCACAAGCCTTCATTGCTCTTATAATGCAATGTGTCTCTACTGCTAGCTTCTCTCTGAAATTGAATGGGGACACGTTTGGCTTCTTCTTAGGCAAACGTGGTCTGCGGCAAGGCGACCCTCTCTCTCCGTTGTTATTTACCATATGTATGGAATATCTGTCCCGTCTCTTATAGCATACATCCTCAACCATGGACTTCAAATTCCATCCTATGTGTAAGCCAATAAAACTCTCTAACTTGATGTTTGATGACGATCTTTTACTGTTTAGTAAAGGTGATATAACGTCTATGATGATTCTGTTGCGTACCTTTGTCACGTTCTCCTTTGCGTCTGGGTTAAACCTCAGTCAAGGGAAATCCAACATCTTTTTTAATGGTGTACAACAGCAGGTAAATGAGGATATTCTGGAGGTGTCTGGCTGTAAGGAAGGGAAGTTACCATTCAAATATTTGGGGGTGCCAATAAAAGCTACGCGTCTGAACATTACTGATTGCCAAGCACTTGTGGTTAATGTTTTAGCTCGTATCAGAAGGTTGGGGGCTAGAAAAATGAGCTACGCAGGGCGCTTGGTGGTAGTGAAGGCTGTACTTAACACTTTACATTCGTATTGGGCCAACATTTTCGTTTTGCCTTCTGGGATTATCAGACGTATTGAAGGTCTGTGTAGAACCTATCTTTGGGAAGGGGCTGCTGAGTATACTAAGGTTCCTCTTGTAGCATGGAACAAGATATGTAAACCTTATAATGAAGGGGCCTGAACAGCATGCAAAATGTTGTATGGAATAGAGCGGCTATAGGCAAGCTAGCATGGTGGGTCTTATAGGAACCGGGGAAACTGTGGGTTCAATGGATACATAAGGTATACTTAAAAGGGGTGCCTTGGTTGGAATATAACCCAAAGTATGACACATCTTGGGGATGGCGAAAGATTTGCCAAGTTAAAGAGACTTTCACGAGTGGGTTTGAGAGCCAAGTATGGAATGATCAGAATGTGTACACTATCTCAAAAGGATACCAAAGCATCAGGGAGCGTAGGGAGCAGGTGGCATGGGGTAAGCTTGTGTGGTAGAAGTGGACTATACCTAAGCATAGAATGATAGTATGGTTATATCAACATCAGGCGATGAATTTGAAGACGAAACTGTACAGACTGAACCTGACTGAAGACGATCTGTGTTGCATATGCCAAAAGGAGTCTGAAGAGCATGCCCACTTATTCTGCAAATGCGAGTACATCACTCGTTTATTAGCTACTATGAATGGTTGGATGCAGTATGATTTGCGTGCTCACATCCTTAATGAATGGAGACTGAAGATAAGAGGCTCTAAGCTAAAGAGGGGTGTGATAAATGGGGTTATCAACGCAGTAATATACCATGTATGGGTTCATAGGAACAAGAGCAGAGTGGAGCAGGTGTTAGCCAGTCTAGCGTGGGTCAGTAATCAGATTAGAAAGGAACTCATTTGCTATTTCAGCCAAGCCATTCAAGGAATACTCAGTGCTAGGGATAGAAAATTTTGAGACATGTCCTAGAAATTTGATGTAAGAGTTTGTTTTGTGATCGTTTCTTTTGGTCTAGCGGTTGATGGCTAGTTGTTGTACATGACACTTTGATTTATCAATACACTTACCCTTTAACAAAAAAAAAAGAACAAGTATAACATAATCATATAAACATATAATATACGAAAATAAATTTTGAAATATGCTTAAATAATGAAATAAATGAGAGTAAAATTAAATGTTAAGATGAGGAGAGAGAGTAATTAAATATTTTGGGTAAAATGTGGGTCCCTCTCTCTCATTTTCAATAACCAATAGGAAGCCTTTAAATGTTGTTCCTTTTATATAAAGAAGATTTTACATAATTATGGACATAAATGAGAATATTATTCTTTTTGTTTCAACATCTATATTTTTTTACAAATAGTTCTGCTTGTGACGGATAATATCTGTTACAAACTGAATACCGATATTTTACTCTCACAATAAATCAACTAGTATAACACCCGTGAAAAATCACGGGGTTGCGTACACTTACTTCTAAAGATGACATATATAAATTTTACTTATTATTTATATAGCTAAGCTATTTATTTGAACATTTGTACTTTTTAAAAATAAAAAAAGAAATAATATAATATCATTGTATATATTAAAATATGTATACGGAAATTATAACATTCAAGTTTGAGAAATTTAAGCTATGTAAGTACACATAATGTTAATAAGATTAACAATTTTAAGACATGTTTAAAATGAAACAATTAAGATCAGACATAGTTAAAAAAGAAATTATAACAAATAAATTTAAGTAATTTAAGATGTTTAAATTATATGAAAAAACCAAAACAAAGATAATTAAGTTTTATATATTACAAAAAATGAAAATATGTGCAAGCGTATCAAAGAAGAAATGAGCATACACTTCAGGCATGTTGCTAATGGCAATCTCCCTGGAAGAGATTACAAATATATAGATCATATTTTAGCTTTGTGAGCATTGTATGCCTTAGTTGTCTGATCCTCTAGCTGATGATTGCTAGATAGTACTCTCCGTCCCGTTCATATGTTTACACTTTCTTTACTTTGTGAGGGGGAAATAAAGAAAGTGTAAACATATGACTGGGACGGAGGGAGTATGTAATAGCCACTTTGTTTTATAATATACTTACCTTTTACCAAAAAAAAATGAAAATAATATAAAAAACGATTTTAACCAATCTTTTCATAATGAATATGTAAATAAAACAATAAAACAAAATAATAGATTCTTGATCGTCCTTAGAGGTCCGAGAAAATGATAACAACCCAACCAAATTGGTTTTTTTATAAAATATCCAGCCCATCCCATTATTATACGGTAATGAACATTACTTGAGGTTGGTTATAACAATGAGGCATACATTTTACAAAACCTCAGCAACCGCTGCCATATATACGGTTTTAATAGATATTATAGAAATATTTTTTAAAATTATCTTTCAAAAATTAATAAAATTAGAAAATCTAATTATGTTTAGCCATAAAATAAAATCGTTTTGGTACAACCCTAATACTTTTTATATTCCTATTATAGAAAACACTTGTTTTTTTAAAATATCTTTCCAAAACTAAAGATTTGTATACGGTTTTAATAGAGATCGAGGACCTATATTTTTTTTAAAGTATCTTTCCAAAATTAATAAAATTAGAAAATCTAATTATCTTTAGCCATAAAATAAAATTTTTTTGTTACACGGTTCTATCTTTTAAGTAGAATAAAAATAGTTACCAATGTAAAAGCATCAGTTAATATTGTAAAATTTAGAATAAAATCTTTCTGTAAAAGCATCAGTTAATGATTTATACGCAACAGTAATTTTGTTAATAAAATTTAGAATAAAATCTTTCTGAAAATTGATTTTGAATCATTCTTTGGAATAATAGTTTTGCTAATATTTTTGTTAATATTTTTGTTAACCACCAATGTAACGTGAAGAATAAATTTAGAATAAAATCTTTCTGTAAATTGATTTTGAATCATTCTTTGGAAAATATTTTTGTTAATATTTAGAATAATATTTTTGTTAATATTTAGAATAATATTTTTGTTAATATTTAGAATAATATTTTTGTTAATCTGAGTTGGCAAGTTTCAAAGCTTTTGATTGGTTGACGAAAAATTGGTTTGTGAGGGTGAATGTGAGGGCTTGAAAGGGTAAATGTTGAAACGATATTGCGTCACATAGGCAAAATTACATTTTTCTTTTATAGTAATAATGATTGGGCATGTAAGAGGGAGAAAATAGAGCATCCTATAAGTAGTGCAACTTGTATGATGTGAGAGAGGCATTATTATCCGTTTTCAGCTTGTGACGAATAACATATGAGAAATTTGTGATTTTTTTTTATTTAAAATCAACTCTTAACCTTTTAACCACCCAATCACTAATCCATCCTCCTTGTGTATTAGACTCGCCCCGATCTCCCAACCACTAGCACACAACTTACTCCTTCGACTACAGAGACACACACTCAAATCCGCGACCCCTCGACCAACCACTATCACCACGACCTACCAACGAACTTTCCACCGTCCAAACGAGAGACGCTCACCCCTTCGCCACCTCTTCCCCAACAACCTTCCCTTTTCACAAACCCTTGTTTTATTTTCTGTAATTTGATTTAGGTCTATCTAATTTAATACTTCCTCCATTCCATCATTTCTATACATATTCCTTTAATATAAATTCCGTTCATTTCTATACATTTCTAATTTGGTCCAACATTTTACATGATTTTGACGATTTTGCCCCTATGTAACTTTAACCCTAACCCACCCAAAACCCTATCACCCAAAATCATTTCCCCCGTCGTCATCTTCTCTTTTATCCCTCTCTATCTCCTCTCTTCCTCATCTCAAAACCCACAAATACGATCTTCTTCTTTCCAAACTCCATTGATCTCGTTTCTTCTTTAATCCTTCTGTAAGATATCTTCTATCTTCTCAAAATCCATTGATCTCCAAAACAACAGTCCTATTTAATCTACCATAAACAATAAAGTTCACGTCTTCTTCAAAACCTAAGATTTCTGCGACATGCAAGGTCGATCCGGAGAAGAATAAAGACGACGTTGATGTTAAGGAGAAGGTTAAATATAAGGAGGAGATTCCAGTGGGTGTTAATAAGTGGAAAGATTTAGAAATCCACGAACTCGATCCCGACGAAGTGTTTAAGGATTCTCGTGACAGTTTAAGCGATACAAACAGTGATAAGCGAATTTCGTCGGAGGCGACATTTACATGGTCAAGGCCTGGATATAGAGGTTATAAAGGGTGTTGGTTGAATGAGGATGGTGATTACGTTTGCTACGATGACAGATCACTGGTTGTCTACAATGGATCACTTGATTCGGACTCGGGTTGGAATAGACAGTTCTCTAAACGGGTAAAACGCAAGGAGCCAAGCTCGGATGAAGATGAGGTGTCGTCTCATCCTCCTAAAAAAAAAGAAACTAACTTAAGTGAATATCTGGTATGGTTTAATTTTTATCCCAATTTTATTGTTGTTTTTAATATTTTTATTGCAGTTAATTTGGTTCTCGGTTGAGTAGATGATTAGGAATAATTTATGTTTTGTTTGATTTTAATGACTTGTGTAAATTAATTCTGCTAGTTTGTTGCCACTTTTCTCTTCTGATTTTGATGATCTATTATGATTACTTGTCGCTGGTACATAACCTTTAATTAATTTGTCTATCATCATCATCATCATAATCATTGTACGACCACTACTTGCCAGTGTTGCCACTACTTTAATTAATTTGTCTATCATCATCATCATCATCATCATCATCATCATCATCATCATCATAATCCTTACTTTCATCATCATCATCATCATCATCATCATCATAATCACATATGCCACTACTTGTTAGTTCATGCGATAATAGTACGACCACTGCCTCTAATTTAATGCAATGCATGAATGCGATAATAGTGAAGCAAACGACATGAATTGGAGCAAAGAGCTGTATGTATGCCTGTATACATGAGATTATTGACCTGTTATTATTATTATTATTATTATTATTATTATTAGTGATTAGCTAGCTTTTTGTATCCTTTAACTATATTGATTGTCATGATTAAGAAACATATGGTACTAATAGTCCATATATTAATAATACTTGCCATTTGTTTGCACCTTCTTTTGTGTTTTTGTCAGTAGCTAGGTAATAAAACATATACGTACTCTTGTCTTGGCTAGTTCAGATGTTGATGTTTCTTCTCTTCTGTCATCTGAACAAGTTACTGCATGGCATTTCGTCATTAATTTCAACATTACTTGTTCAGACTATTTGGCTTCTAGGGTGGTTACAACCCGATGATGATTTCAGGGCAATAAGTTTGTGTAATTAAATGGCCATTTATGTGACTATCGAGCTCAATTGTAAAGCACCCCATTAAATGGATGTGGGGGTACTATGTTCATTTCATATGATTCCTCTCCATTTCATGGTTGTGGGCTTTTTAATTGCATGTTTTGTTATAGTCGTTGCAATACGATGAAGATGGCCTTGTTCCACCTGAGTATTGTACCTCATATGAATGTACCCCATTTGTTATAATATATGGAAGAAGTATGTTGTTGTTGTTTTAATGCCTTGTTGCTGTTTCTCTGCCTTCATGTTGTTGCCTGCTTCTTTATTGATAGTGTGCCAAGGCCCTATGATGATTTGAGGGCAACTAGGTTTTATTTGTCAATAAAAAGGCCATTTATGGACTGTTGAGCTTAGTTCTATGTAAGCACCCCATTAACCGGTTGTGGGCTACTATGTTAATTTCATATGACTGCACCCCATTTCATGGTTGTGGGCTTCATAGGTTTATGCTTAAGGTTTTTAATGCAATACGATGAGGAGTGTTAGGGGTGTTCATAAAAAACTGAACCGCAAAAACCGTACCGCAAAATCGGAGAACCGCATGTTTTCGAGGTTCGGTTCACCGAAGCGTTAAGGGCAATACGGTTTGGTGAACCGAACCGGTTATTTGTGAGTGCTGCCGGTTCGGTTCCGGTTTGGCTAAAAAATTCTACGGTTCACCGAACTGAATCGTGTAAAATAAATTAAAAAAAAGGAAAGCGAAAACTAAAACGTGGAAACCTAAAACCCAAACCCACTGCCACTCCCCCTCACCCAAATTCCAAGCTTGTCCTCTGCTCACAATTCACTCTCCCTCACAAATCACATTCCCTAACCCTACCCCTAAATTTGCCTCCTTCTACAGTTCTACCGCCTCCTCCTTCTAACGCCTCAGCCAATCAACCGCCTCTTTTCTGCCGCTCTTTCCACCTCCTCTCCGTATTGCTTCAGTGCTTCTATCTTGTAACTTGTAATTGTATTAATCCTATTATTAATCTATTTTCTTCTAAAATCTTCAAGCTGTAAGTTTTTTTTTTCTTTTGATGAAATGTGAGAAGTATATTAAATCAAAAAAATTTCATGTACAAGATATATCAAATTTGGCACCCTCGGGAACCAAAGATGAACAAGCTATAAGAAAGACAAAATCAAGAATTACAAAACTGCAAACTTAAGTAATAGCTTCTAGCTCCCCATATTGTTTTAGCCTTTGGTTAACTTCTCTTTGAATCCTCATTGCTACTGCATCTGGAGTGAGCTACATTCCATTGAACCAAGCATTATTTCTCTGCATCCAAGTATGATAGTGATATGCATTCACTACTATAGCCATGATCTTCCATTGTTTCTGTTTCGAGTTCATTATGGCCATATGATCAATGGTAGGAATAGGTCTGTGCATCCAGTTTGCTAGTCTTGTTCTGATTCTGGTACTGTATGGACAAGCCATGAAAATGTGTTCAATGGTCTCTGTCAGACAGCCACAACTACTACAACTATCATCATTGCTGCACCCAAATCTGTGAAGTTTTTCCTTGGTATTGAGTCCTTTGTTGAGGACAGGCCAATTAATAATATAATGCTTTGGGATGTTCCAGGAGTTCCACACTGTGCTGCACTAGTGAGGAGTGGGTTTAGGTTCCCTCAGCCAATTGTATCCATTGCTGACAGTATAGCCTGAAGGGTGATTCCAGATGCCTGCAGTGTATCCAGATTTCAGCATGTTTTTTGCCTTACAAACATTTTTCCAAGACCAAGGGGAATCAGGGGGTATGCATAGGAGTCCCAGTCTTGATGTTTTAGGTAAATCTGGTGCACCCAACGAACCCATAACCTGTCAGCTTTGGTGTACAGCCGGTTAACCAATTTCCCTACTGCTGCAATGTTCCAAATTTCAGCTTTTTTGATACCAAGTCCTCCCTCTTTTTTTGACAGGGTTGTTGTATCCCACGCAACCAAGGGAACTCTGTGGTACTCACTGCTATTATCCCATAAGAAGTTTCTGTAGATGGCTTCTATTCTTTTAATGATGCTCTTAGGAATAATAAACATTGTTGCCCAGTATCCATGAAGAGTATTTAGTACAGAGTTGATGAGGGTGATTCTGCCTGCATAAGAGAGCTTCTTTGCACCCAAGCTTCTTATCCTTGCCACCATTGTAGCAGTTAGTCTGTGACATTCCTGTTTACCCAGTTTACAAGCTTGAATGGGGACACCAAGATATCGGAAACGCATTTTGCCTTCACTAAATCCAGTAACCCTATGAATGTCTTGTTTGAGTTCCTCTGACATGCCATTGAAAAATATTTCAGACTTGTTATTGTTCATCTTAAGCCCAGAAGCATTGGAGAAGGAGGTGAAAGCCTTCATAAGGAGCAGAATGGAGGGAGCATTGCCTCTACAGAAGAGGAATAGATCATCTGCAAACATAAGATGAGTAAGTTTCAATTGCTTGCATAAGGGATGGTACTGAAATGGCCATCTGTCAGTTGCATAGTGTATGATTCTTGATAAGTACTCCATACAGAGAGTAAAGACAAGAGGAGAAATGTGGTCTCCTTGTCTTAAACCTCTTTGCCCCTTGAAATAGCCAAAATGCCCACCATTCAAGGATAAAGTAAATGATGGTGAAGTAATGCAGGCCATTAGAAGTTGTATAAACTTTGGTGGAAACTGTAATTTATGACGCAGTTGTTCAACAAATCCCCATTCCACAATATCATATGCTTTCTGAAGATCTATTTTGAATAAGCATCTAGGAGACACCCCTTTCCTTGTATACTGATGTATTAAATCTTGGCAAATGAGTACATTTTCAATAATTGACCTTCCTTTGATGAATGCACCTTGGTTTGATGAATGATATCAGGGAGGACCATGGCCAATCTGGTACATAAAAGTTTGGATATGACTTTGTAAATCATGCTGTAGCATGCTATAGGTCTAAATTGTTTGACTGAGATAGGTCTTTCACATTTTGGGATGAGAGTAATGGTAGTAGCATTGATCTGTTGCAGCAATTGACCAGTCATGAAGAAGTCAGTAATGGCAGCAGTGATATCAATGCCCACTACCTCCCAAGAATCTTTGAAAAATTGACTTTTATACCCATCTGGGCCAGGAGCTTTGACATGGGGAATGGAAAAGAAAGCACTCTTAATTTCTTCAGGGGTGACTTGGGCCAGGAGGATATCATTATGCAGTGTACTACAAGAGGGGCCTGTAGCAATGACATCTCTTCTGACAGGATCTGTAGGGGAGCTAGTACCAAGTAAGGATTGGTAGTATTCCAAAAAAGCACTCTAGATGCTTATGGTATCAGTGCAAAGGGTACCATGTTGATCTTCAATCTGTATGATTTTGTTTTGATTGTTTCTCTTCTTGATACATCTATGAAAGAAATCAGTGTTCTGATCTCCTTCCTCCAGCCATTGTGCTTTGGCTTTTTGCTGAAGGAAACTGTCCCAAGCCTTATTCAAATGAGCTAGGTCAGCACAAAGGGCAATCTCTTGAGAGATAAGCTCTTCATTAGTATTATCCCCTATCAGTTGGAGTTGAATACTTTCCAAGGAGAGGGCAGCCTGTTTGGCCTGCAATTCAATATCAGAGAAGATTTCTTTATTCAAGTTTTTCAAAGGTCCTTTCAGATTTTTTAGTTTCTTCCCTACACAAAACATTTTTGTGCCATATATAGGATTGTTCCATGCCTGTAGGATAGTGTTCATAAAGGATGGAACAGAACTCCACATACTAAAGTACTTAAAGTTCACTTGCTTAGTAGGGGTGAGCTTGATGTTACTTACAGTACATGGGTTATGGTCCATGAGTCTTTCTGGGTGGAAGTGTGCTACCATATCAGGGAAATTATTTATCCAGTGTTGGTTAATCATGAACCTGTCCATCCTGCTGTACTTTCTCTGCTCAGGTTTCTGCTTATTTGTCCAGGTGAAAAAGGCCCCAGTTGTTGGTATATCAGACATGTCACAAGTAGATATGCAATTATTTAATTCTTCCATATCCTCTTGGTTGGTATTAGCCCCTAATCTTTCAGCAGGGTCCAGAACAATGTTGAAGTCCCTTGCAATGGCCCATGGTTCAGTGCACTGAGCTGTAATATCCTTCAAATGCTGCCAAAGCTCCATTCTACTAGGGCCATCATTGAAGGCATATATCATAGTAATAAGGAAATGTTGGTCAGTAACTTTGGATGCAACTCTGGCATGGAA
Source organism: Silene conica (assembly GCA_029255685.2). Taxonomy (NCBI): domain Eukaryota; kingdom Viridiplantae; phylum Streptophyta; class Magnoliopsida; order Caryophyllales; family Caryophyllaceae; genus Silene; species Silene conica. Next base: position 44,040,928 of record CM055318.2, on the reverse strand, counting down.
AAATTGAGAGATATAATGCAGTATTTGAACATCAAACAATTGAGGAATCCAGAGAAGCCATACTCCTCCTCCTTTATGCAAATTAGAGCTGACCGTTTGCGGGCTTGGGCTGGACATGGGTCGGGCCTTACCTATCAAAAAGTGTCCAACGGGCCTTTTTTTATGCCCTTGCCCGCTATGGCGGGCCTATTATAACTGCCCGTACCCGTCCTACATACCTTAGCAGGCCAACCCGCGGGCTTGCGGGCTTTTATTGAAATTAATTATTGGAAAATCAAACCAACAAAACGGTAAAAAAAATATCATGATTACCAAGTTTACAAAATAAAACTAATAACATAAGAGTAAAAAACCCCTGAGAATCATGAGATATTATACATATATGTATATAATAGAAGATATTAATAGCTACCTTACTGATATAACGAAATAGTAAAAAAACCATATTTGGGGAGATAATTATTAATTTAATGTTAGAATAAAAATAAGTAAAAAATTACCTAACAATAACCCTTTAGCTCGTAACGAAACTTCATAACACACATACTATTTTCAATACAAAACTTTTCAGTTTTAATTTATAATTTTTTTTAGGTTAAATAAAAATTGTAGTTTACAATTTTTGTAGCGGGCCTAGCGGGTTGTCCGTGGACAATTTTATTTAGTCCAAGCCCGTTCACTAATTTTAGCGGGCCTTATTTTCTTGTCCGTACCCACTTATTTTAAATTTTTTTGTGACCAAACCCGATAACAAAGCGGGCCAAACGGGTTGGCCCGGATTTGGCCAGCTCTAATGCAAATGACTATTGGTGGTGATACTCCACCCAACCATGAATGAAGGATGGATGTGATAAGCATTTTTATTATTTATTTTTTTTTCAAGAAGGCCAAAGAGGCCCAGATTATTATGCTGAACATAATTTTGAACTAGTTTCTATTTATTTACATTGTTGAGGCCTCTCACGTTCCAAAAACCTATGTTATGCATTGATTAAAGGTGGGGGAGTGTCAACCATAGCTACCACAGTTTCTGTAGGTCCGAGGGTGGGGGGGGGGGGGTAGTTTTGTTCTCACTGGTTTCTCTGGTGGGAGGCTGTATTGGTGTACAGGGTTCATCAGACCTAGTGGGGCTATCAGAGGCTAGCATAGCCTTAGTCTGGTTCATTTCAGCCTGTTGTGCACTTTTAAGAATTTGTCTCAGATTTGCAGGGGGAGGCCTATGGACTGGTTTCCACACTGCATTTGTTTTGAGCATTGGCAGTGGTTTGATGCCTTTCCTGCATTGAGAGGTATCATGTCCCACCCCTTTGCATTTAGTACAACATGAAGGTTTCCATTCATATTCTACCTTAATGTGTTGTACTGTGCCAAATTCATCCTTAAATTGTATCTCATTGGTGAAGCTTTGTCCCACAATTAATTCTACAAGAATCCTTGCAAATCCTAGTCTGGTTTTGCCTTAAGTAGCTTGGTCTGATTTGATGTATGTACCCACCAATCCAGCAATTGCTGGTAAACACTTACCCCGGAATTTGAGTGGTAGGGCATGAAGACGAATCCACGCAGGGGCAACTTTTACATCCTCTTTTAAAAGATCAATATTTCCTTCCCATGGTTTCACTATGAGTGGTTTGTTATCAAACATATGATAACCTGTTTGCAATACACTCTCCTTATCTTTGATATCTTTAAAACGAACCAAGAAAATACCATTCGGTAGAAACCAAACTTTGTCAATCCCATATTTTCCCCATACACGATGAACATAACCATTTAGAACTTCCCATGGAGGGTTTGCACCCAAGACAAAATAATAGACCGCATTGTTCCAATACTCAATTTCATCTTTTACATCTTCTACTGAAAATTCAAGCATGGGCTTATCATCATTAATCTCTTCATCATCAGAGACAGGGATAGTTTTTTTACCTCTACATTTATTTGTCACCCATATGCTATTCTCTTGCATCTCCTCCAATTCTGCATCATCATCAAACGATAAACCAGGAATTGGAGCCACTTCATGAATTGGTCTGGTTCTGAGTACTTCATCCTCATCAGGCCCTGTTTTAGAGTTCTATTATTTCCACTTTTGTTCATTTTGTGCTTAATAATACGCTGTATAGTAGATCGTTGTTTGCTTTTTGTTTTTTGTGCTGAGTTTCTAGCCATAATCCAAGAGAAAAAGACGCAGATCGACAACCAGAGGGAGGTTGAAGACGGTGTCTCTGTTAATCGCCTCTCATGAGCCTATCTCTAGGGTTTTTTTAGAATGAAATCACTAGTTGGACCAACATTTTAGTCAAAATGGTGTGTAGGATAAATTGGTGTTACTAGGGATCGAACTGGGGCAATTTGGAACTGAATTGCAAAATACTAACACTTCAACCACTAGACCAATGCACTACTAATAAGCTGTAAGTTTATAATCATGATTTATACTACAATTCTTTAATAATGCTTGATTTGTTTATTCTTTTAAAATTATTTCTCGCAGTTTATCCCAGAAACGAGAAGGAGATTCGCGAGTACGTCTGAGGTTAATATATTTTTTTCTTTGTTTTCAATTTTTTATTTTAACGGCAGTAAAGAGTAAAGAGTAAAGATCATGTTTTTCTTTTATATTTATTGTTTTTCCTTTCCTTGCTTGATTTCTATGTTAATTCGAAATTACGAATTGGGTTATTTGTGTGTTACGATGTGTTTAATATCTAACTAGTATAGATCCGTATTCTAGTACAATATTTGTAAATATATTATTTTATTTTGTATATGTTAGAGTAAATATATTATTGTGATAAATTTTCATTTAATCTACAATTTTCTAGTACGATAATGTAAATATATAGGCAATTTGTTCATTTAATTAACAATTTTCATTTAATCTACAAATTTCTAATACGATGTGTTTCATATCAGACTCTGTTCATTATGTTTTCTTTCTGAATTCTGGATTCTGTTTACATTCTGAATTCTGTTTTCTATTTTTCTGAATTCTGCTTGCTAGGTCCTGTTTACATTCTGAATTCTACTTTCTGCTTTTTTTGAATTCTGATTGCTGGGTTCTGTTTACATTCTGAATTTTGTTTTCTGTTTTTCTGAATTCTGATTGCTGGGTTCTGTTTACATTCTGAATTCTGTTTTCTGTTTTTCTGAATTCTGATTGTTATTAACATTCTGAATTCTCGTTTATGTGTTCCTTCTGAAATCTAATTTTTGTTGTTTTTTAAATTCTGGTTTGAAAACTCATATTAATAGATTCAAAATGTTTCCCAACTTGGATAGAAAATAAAAACTTCTTGAGTTTGAGTGTCAAACGATACAAAATGAAGATGGGACAACTGAAATTATAAAAGTACCAAAGTTATGGTTGCATGATCAACTTTTTAGTAGAAAAGAATGTGCTAAAATGCTAATTATCGATGAGTTGCCATTTGCTTTTGTTGAGGGTGTTGGATTTCGTGGGTTTTGCAATGCGTTGAATCCAGAGTTTATCCCTCTTTCACGGAGTACCGTGACGAGAGATTGTGATGAGTAGTATTTTGGTAACATTTTACCCCTCATTTATACCTTATTCCGACTCGATTTTACGTGCTTAATTGATTAAATAGCTCATTTTAATGTTTAATTAGTAATTAATAATTTTATTTTATTTATTGTGAATAATTGTTAGATTTGTGGAATTTGACACTATTTTGGTTGTTTTAATTTTACTTAGGAACTATTTTGTGAACGAAGACGGAAAATGAGAAATAAAACCGTTTCAAGATGAAAATAAAATAGAACGGAAACCTGGCCCAAGCTAGCTAGGAGACACGTGAGATTTTTTGTCGGATTGGACCATACACGTGAGAACACAAAATAGAAAGAAATGAGGGCAGCAATATTGGAAACGAAAAAAGCAAGCAACTAGGTAGCTCTTCGTTTTTTGGTTTTGCTGGTAGAACACGCACAACATTATTTTCGAGCAGCAGCATTTCGGCATTTCGGAGGCGAAAATAAAACGAAGGGCACGCAGCATTATTTACAGGGGGTAGTATGTAGTTTAATTTAGTTTTTTTTTTCCTTCTTTTAATTACTTCCAATTACTCAAATTTTGTGTTCAAGTTCAAATCTTTGTTAATTCATTTTATAGATCCATCCTTTAATGCTTATATCATTCAAGTTTGGTATAATTTCTATTATCCCTCATTTTTATTGCATTTTATTTCAAGTTTATAGTTTAGATTGTGTTTATGTTTGTTTTAATTAAAGTTTTCATCTTTGTTAATTTTTTTTTATTTGGTGAAATGTGAGTGTGATGTATATATATATCAAGATACGGTTACAAGAGGTCCCTGGTCCGAGCCCCAGGGCAGGCAAAACAGCTCATTGACAACAAGAATCAAACCAAACATTTGTAACACCCCCATTTATTTAAGAGCCTTTAGCAAGACATTCTCAAATAGATAGGACTGTTACCATCTCGGAATATCCGAGGTAGTGAATAACAAGGTAAACAAACCAAAGTACTTTATATATAAAAACCGATTAATTTAAAACTTGATATTACAGCAACTACGAGGTCCAAACTTTGATACAACAAAAGTACAACTGAAGATATCTAAAGGTGATCTAATTCTAAGTAAGTCCAAGCCATGTCTCTCTCCATGCCCAAGCTCCTAATCCGTCTGTCACTGACCTGAAAAATCTACTCCCCATTCCGGATCATCGTAGGTGTCACACGAATACACAGGGTCAACCGCGAGGTTGAGTAGGTAAAGCAGACAACACATAAAAACAATACTATCATAAATACATTGGGATCAATCATCCCTTCTCCGCACCGATCCAACACCAAATAAACTCCGCACCGATCACAAGACCCAATATACTCCACACCATATCACAGACCCTTTATCTCCGCACCAAACACAGACCCTTTATCTCCGCACCAAACACAGACCCTTTATCTCCGCACCAAACACAGACCCTTATCTCCGCACCAAACACAGACCCTTATCTCCGCACCAAACACAGACCCTTTATCTCCACAGTGATCAATAATAACAATTCAATCCACAGTACAGTAATAATCAATTATATCAAACTCGTAATAAGCATCACTTACACATTTCCTGTCATAACATGAATCATATTACATTCCCCTACCTCAATTGCGGATTGATAACCGAACAGCTGCTAGAAATGTTCCACTTCGAATTCCGTTCCTATAATTATTATTACTTAATATCAAAAGTTGTTCATACAACCAACATAACTAACTGAATTACTTGGTCATGTTCATTCCCATGTCAACTATAAACCTACTAGTTATAGCATACAATCCACCCATCAAAAAAATAACATACTTATACACTTCCAATATTAATGGGAATTACACAATAACAATATATATAACCATAACTTACTAATTATTAGAAACCTTCCATAAATGGAAGCTTTCCATAAATAGAACCTTCCCAAAATAGAAACTTCATAACTCATAAATTTCCCGACTCACCAACTTTGACTAACATGAACGAACATCCAATGAAATAATTATTACTACTAATAATACCAATCATAAAAATGACAAAAATGTTATTAAGAGTTACCAAAACAATAATAATAACAATAATAATAATAAGAATAAGAATAGTAATAATAATAATAATAATAATACTAATAATAATAATAATAATAATAATAATAATAGTATAAATAACCTTATTATCATAAAACCATAAAATCATAAAATCCATTACACACCAATAATGGATGAACAATCAGCAACTAACAACAATTTGACCAAAAAAAAACAAATAAAAGAACGTAGCAACACCAACAGCCCCCACCGAGACCACCCCTGATCAGCCCGTTTTGACGCCCCAAACAACCACCCTACAAGACCACAACCACCACCCTTCCATGGTGGTCCTGACCACCATACTGTGACGCACTCCCCGACACTAAACACTACCCCTGACTCGACTCTATCAGCCCACGACACTGGTTACAAACACCCCTGGTCACAACTCTAAATTCCGAATTCGTGACTGACACCCTGCCCAAAACACCACGACCAACACCAGTAACAACCCCTGCCTTCTCCAGTGGCACCACCAGGCCCACCTCCGAGCCGCGGTGGTTCCAGGGAGGAAGCTAATGGCTCTCGACCAACACCACCACCACTAACAAGCGTTAAGAAACTCACAGCCACCACGAATGAAATTCTGTTTTACGCTGCCTCATCCGAAACGAACACCACTGTAGAGACGGCATACAACCCTAAGACCTGCCACCAAAACCATCCCATAACCACCTTGACTACCACCCTACCAAACACCTTAACAACCAGAGAAGACACAAATGGAACGAGTTCTAATTGGCGCATAAACATTACACGTTCACAGCCCTATACAGAAACGACCATAGACTGACTTTGACACCGCGACAAAACAACCCAAAACGACGGTCGACGGCGGTCAACGGCTACTCGACTATGGTCAAAACATGACTACTACACATCATAGAACAATAATAGGTGCAGATTAGGACCGTCAACACGATTACACGATGATAAAACGAATAGAAAAGAAGGAGTACAAAACAGAGGAGATTAAATCGTGACATACTCACTTGTTTCACGCTGAAATCGAGCCTTCCTAGACCCCTCTAAAACCACCGTGAGAACCTCCCTCTTACCCTCTGTCATGGCGGCAACAGAGAGGGAGTGGCTGTTGTCAGTCGAAGTCCTTAGGTTAGGGTTTTGTTGCTGTGATAGACCGACGGCAGGTAGAGTATGGGAGGGTTTGTGTGTATTTTGTGTTTCTGTTTAACGAGATGGGCTGTTTGCTCTTTACTCAAATCGAGGCCCAGTACCAAGCTCCAACTGGTCACAGGTTCGAGCCCCCTTAACGACATAACATGTTAACAGCCTTTGGTACTCTAGGTCCCCATTTCGAGTCCCCCCAAGGCCTCATAGACATACCGTCACGTAAAATACACTAGCTCACTATCGAAAATATAATATCATTTTACCATTAGCATCAACGATGACTATATATATATATAATATATATATACACCAATAAATATAAAATATAAAACACGCATTCGATAATTTAATTATCGAATATAAACGTTCAAGTACTAACGTTCGTAAAATAATTACCAACTATTATAATAAAATTACGAGGTATTACAGTCTTCCTCCCTTAAAATGAACTTCGTCCCGAAGTTCAACCACACACATATATCGCCGTACTTACAACCTATATCACATACTTATATAGGCCCTAAACCTAAAACATCACAATAAGACAATTAACATAAGTGAACTCATTATCATGAACAATGAAGCTACGGGGTTTACAGTCTTCCCCCCCTTAAAATGAACTTCGTCCCGAAGTTCACCATCCCATGGTTATCAACCTGGTTATTAGGCATGCAACAATTACAAAACAAGACACGACATAACATCTACCACCAATGAGATGCGTGACATAAGTAACATGGCCATCAAGTATATTCAAACAATTATGACACACCAACTAGACATGTCATAGTAACTCGTCATAACGTAAGCAAATAAGATTTTACAATCCTATCCTCCTTAAAACATGGTTACGTCCCCGTAACCCCATAAACATTCTAACTCATAACTCCATCTTACTCATCACTTTACCTCATAAAAAAAAAAAAATCTACTCCAAGTACCCAAGTATCGCAATCACCGTCGCATCTAAGACCAAAGACAAGAGGTGAGTGAACTGACGGAATAAAACCGCAAGTCAATACTTCCATCCCCATATAAATTTCAAATTCGAGATATAACTCAATAACCAAGATCACACCGGGCCGTAAACACAACATGGCACAACGGCCCAATAACTCATATCTCAATACCAGTACCCAAAAGAGACTCATATCAACTATCATATAACATATAACCTCGAACAATAATAAAGTATTAGGGTCGGTAGGATCGTGTTATGCAGTAAAACGGATTCGGAATAGATAACACTTACACACCCATGAAATTTCAACGCAAGCTAGCATTTACAACTACATACATAATCAAGAAAACTCATAGTTCATAATTGACAATTTAAAACGTTTCATGTTCATAACCATATTTTTGAAGCAAAACCATATTTAGGAAAAGACATAGCGCAAAATTAATTAACGTAATTAAACATGCAACATTGACATACCTCACAAGATATACACAAATCATGGACTAACGAGACCGTTTAGCATATCTAGGGATTAATAAGTAAACCAGATCACTTAGGTATAACTCATCGTACAGCATCTATCATGAGACTAATAAAAGACATGTCTTGTAATATAAGGGTTCATATAACGCACAACAAATAAGCATCCGGGCAGGCTTTCATCAACACGTAAGTACAGAATTTGTCATATTGCAAACAATTACTACAATTATATAAAAAAAAATCAAGCGTCATCATGGTTATTCATCATCTTGAAATACAAATTTAAAACTTTTGAAACCTTTGGAAAAAACTTTTGAAACGCTGAAATGGTAGTTTGTGACAATTATAAACACAAGCAAAGGGCTATATTTCAACTACAGATCGGACTTAAAACTGCACGGAGACATTCTGACTCTCCTTTGCTAAAACGGTTCTTACTAATTGTAGCTCATGGATCATGAAATTTTAACGATAAAGTAAACGGATGCACAACACTAAATCACATGCCAAACTAACTATTAACTCAATACATCATGATCAGATTTCGAACATAGTAATATGCAATTCATTTTATAGCGCAACAGTATACATGACGGAGTCATAGGTTATAACATCAGGGAACTAGACAAAGATGTACCTTTAATATACGAAAGAATAGCAACAAGGCTCACGTTGTTCAAAATAACCACCATTAATTATAACAATTAAATTGCTATATAACTTTTACTCATGACATCGTGCTAATAATTTTACTAGTTGAAGTACATTCTACCACTTGTCGAGACTCCTCTCTGATAAACATGATTTTAACATCACATAGGGACATCACGTAATTATATTGAGGTCATAACAATAGGAAGTAGGAGCGTCCGTATAATCGAAACTATTTTATATAAAACCCAACGAAATAAGCAAGGTTACATTACCATGTAATAAGGTCCATATTCTTATCATATGACTACTATTCATGTTACTAAAGCCATAACAGAATACCACGTGGTCACATCACATAAATTCATATTTGCTTAAACTTTTATATAAGACTTACAGAACTCACCATTCCAACAATTAAACATCATGTTGCAACTTTTAACAACAAAAATTATAATTAAATAACCGTTCAACCACTTTGTTAACCATTATAGTTTTTTTTTGAGAAATATCATGGATTCCCTACTCATAGGAAAAGAATAAAGTGCAAAACTTAAGGAAATTATTTATAACGAACTGGTCCAAACAGAATTTTACGGCAATAAAACAGGAATCTGGACAACTTGCAAAGATCAATATTAATTAACATCTTGTTAAGATTTTACGTGATTTATTATTTGGGAACGTGATTGAACATATTAAGCATTGAAGTTGGAATTATACCCAAACAGTAGATACATTTTAAATGGTTCCTTGTTCAGAAACATGGGTAACACGGAACCGTGTAGTGACAGTCTGACCACTGTCGGCTAAAACATTTATTTCTCTCAAAATATACTTCACATTAACATGAAACCAAATGCATTGAAAAGCGGAATCAGAAGGTTAGCACACATAATATTGTCATACTCCTATATAGAATACATTTTAGATGACAACCCGTACTAACAGGGTAACATTCTGGTCTTTAATAAAATTTTGGTTCCATAAGAAAATTACCTCATATTATCATATTAAACACAATCATTATTCTTCCAAAACATGTTGACATACCATCGAAATATAGAAATCACGTTGCATCATAATAACATTTATTCATTATTTCATTCTGTAATAGTCATCTACAACACGGTGAAGGTTGCGTAACAGAAAAGTAGATCATCTAAATGTCTGAATATTTACACATGTATATACTAATGTAACACACAACTATATGACACTCATGGCTTGGGGCAGCACATTCCGCATATCACTAGACATGAATTACCATAACATTTAAATCTGATAGGTCATACCAATACCAAGCAATATATTGCAAAAAAAAAAATTACGTTAGTCATTTAATAACCAGATATCCTATAAACAATTCGAGACACCAAAAACACCTGATCATATCATTCTAATTCAGTATACAATAAATATACACCCATTCCTGAAAATTTCGATTCAATCATTTATATCAATCAGCGTTTCAATATCAGTCGCATTCTTCTTATGCATAACATCCTACTAGCCAAGCTTATATTTCAAACTCGTATTTCAATTTTCGTGTCCTCAACACTTAAAGTAATACATTTCTCAATCACTTTCCAATATCAAACTCATAAAATACTGTGCATCATTAACCATGTACACATCATTACTTACCTCATTCCGCCCCTGCAAAACTGTTAGCACAAGATAACTAGGTCACTATATAATCTACCCCACTCTTCTATTACTCTCATTGGGTTCCCGAGACAGAACAGAAAGGGCCCAGGTCTGGTTTGAGGGGGCCCCTAACTCATCCCGTTCCTCTTTGGGGCTCCTATCAGTTTCATCTCGGGGTTCATTTTATTAGACTCTTCCTACGTTCATTATTATCCATTTGGTTTAGGCCTGAGGATCGTTCGCTCTGATACCACTTTGTAACACCCCCATTTATTTAAGAGCCTTTAGCAAGACATTCTCAAATAGATAGGACTGTTACCATCTCGGAATATCCGAGGTAGTGAATAACAAGGTAAACAAACCAAAGTACTTTATATATAAAAACCGATTAATTTAAAACTTGATATTACAGCAACTACGAGGTCCAAACTTTGATACAACAAAAGTACAACTGAAGATATCTAAAGGTGATCTAATTCTAAGTAAGTCCAAGCCATGTCTCTCTCCATGCCCAAGCTCCTAATCCGTCTGTCACTGACCTGAAAAATCTACTCCCCATTCCGGATCATCGTAGGTGTCACACGAATACACAGGGTCAACCGCGAGGTTGAGTAGGTAAAGCAGACAACACATAAAAACAATACTATCATAAATACATTGGGATCAATCATCCCTTCTCCGCACCGATCCAACACCAAATAAACTCCGCACCGATCACAAGACCCAATATACTCCACACCATATCACAGACCCTTTATCTCCGCACCAAACACAGACCCTTTATCTCCGCACCAAACACAGACCCTTTATCTCCGCACCAAACACAGACCCTTATCTCCGCACCAAACACAGACCCTTATCTCCGCACCAAACACAGACCCTTTATCTCCACAGTGATCAATAATAACAATTCAATCCACAGTACAGTAATAATCAATTATATCAAACTCGTAATAAGCATCACTTACACATTTCCTGTCATAACATGAATCATATTACATTCCCCTACCTCAATTGCGGATTGATAACCGAACAGCTGCTAGAAATGTTCCACTTCGAATTCCGTTCCTATAATTATTATTACTTAATATCAAAAGTTGTTCATACAACCAACATAACTAACTGAATTACTTGGTCATGTTCATTCCCATGTCAACTATAAACCTACTAGTTATAGCATACAATCCACCCATCAAAAAAATAACATACTTATACACTTCCAATATTAATGGGAATTACACAATAACAATATATATAACCATAACTTACTAATTATTAGAAACCTTCCATAAATGGAAGCTTTCCATAAATAGAACCTTCCCAAAATAGAAACTTCATAACTCATAAATTTCCCGACTCACCAACTTTGACTAACATGAACGAACATCCAATGAAATAATTATTACTACTAATAATACCAATCATAAAAATGACAAAAATGTTATTAAGAGTTACCAAAACAATAATAATAACAATAATAATAATAAGAATAAGAATAGTAATAATAATAATAATAATAATACTAATAATAATAATAATAATAATAATAATAATAGTATAAATAACCTTATTATCATAAAACCATAAAATCATAAAATCCATTACACACCAATAATGGATGAACAATCAGCAACTAACAACAATTTGACCAAAAAAAAACAAATAAAAGAACGTAGCAACACCAACAGCCCCCACCGAGACCACCCCTGATCAGCCCGTTTTGACGCCCCAAACAACCACCCTACAAGACCACAACCACCACCCTTCCATGGTGGTCCTGACCACCATACTGTGACGCACTCCCCGACACTAAACACTACCCCTGACTCGACTCTATCAGCCCACGACACTGGTTACAAACACCCCTGGTCACAACTCTAAATTCCGAATTCGTGACTGACACCCTGCCCAAAACACCACGACCAACACCAGTAACAACCCCTGCCTTCTCCAGTGGCACCACCAGGCCCACCTCCGAGCCGCGGTGGTTCCAGGGAGGAAGCTAATGGCTCTCGACCAACACCACCACCACTAACAAGCGTTAAGAAACTCACAGCCACCACGAATGAAATTCTGTTTTACGCTGCCTCATCCGAAACGAACACCACTGTAGAGACGGCATACAACCCTAAGACCTGCCACCAAAACCATCCCATAACCACCTTGACTACCACCCTACCAAACACCTTAACAACCAGAGAAGACACAAATGGAACGAGTTCTAATTGGCGCATAAACATTACACGTTCACAGCCCTATACAGAAACGACCATAGACTGACTTTGACACCGCGACAAAACAACCCAAAACGACGGTCGACGGCGGTCAACGGCTACTCGACTATGGTCAAAACATGACTACTACACATCATAGAACAATAATAGGTGCAGATTAGGACCGTCAACACGATTACACGATGATAAAACGAATAGAAAAGAAGGAGTACAAAACAGAGGAGATTAAATCGTGACATACTCACTTGTTTCACGCTGAAATCGAGCCTTCCTAGACCCCTCTAAAACCACCGTGAGAACCTCCCTCTTACCCTCTGTCATGGCGGCAACAGAGAGGGAGTGGCTGTTGTCAGTCGAAGTCCTTAGGTTAGGGTTTTGTTGCTGTGATAGACCGACGGCAGGTAGAGTATGGGAGGGTTTGTGTGTATTTTGTGTTTCTGTTTAACGAGATGGGCTGTTTGCTCTTTACTCAAATCGAGGCCCAGTACCAAGCTCCAACTGGTCACAGGTTCGAGCCCCCTTAACGACATAACATGTTAACAGCCTTTGGTACTCTAGGTCCCCATTTCGAGTCCCCCCAACGCCTCATAGACATACCGTCACGTAAAATACACTAGCTCACTATCGAAAATATAATATCATTTTACCATTAGCATCAACGATGACTATATATATATATAATATATATATACACCAATAAATATAAAATATAAAACACGCATTCGATAATTTAATTATCGAATATAAACGTTCAAGTACTAACGTTCGTAAAATAATTACCAACTATTATAATAAAATTACGAGGTATTACAACATTGGTCTGATCATCAAAACTATCTCTTCTACTTCTCAATCGATTCTGAACATCTCTGACTATACGATTTGCAAGAGCTTCAGGTCTGATCAGGTATTCTTCAATTCGAGCATTATTTCGTTGTTTCCATATATGATAGTGTAATCCATTAAAAATAGAAGCTCTAATCTTCCATTGCATTTGCTTCTTATTCCATGTACTCAAACTGGAAACCTTCAAGTTCATATTGCCAAACCAATGTTGCAGCAGCCTCTGGACTTTGACAGTAAAGATGCAATCCTCAAACAGATGGTCTGTAGTTTCTGATTGCCTTTGACACAATAAGCACAAGTCATTTGGGCAACACCCAATCCTGTATAACTTACTCATAGTATTCATCCCTTCCTGGAGTCTCAACCATGTGATCATGGAGTGTTTTGGGATATTGAAGTTGTTCCAAACAAGATCAGCCCAATCTTTGACAGGTACATCAGTGCTAAGCCACTGATAGCAGCTTTTAATGGTAAATCCTTTTGGATTATGATCCCATTTGTTCATAACAAAACCTTGCTTGATACGATGTTTCACTTTGCAGATTGATTTCCATACCCAAGGAGAGTCATTAGCTGGAATATAATCATCCCAATTTTGATCTTTAAGGTACACATCACTTATCCATTTGATCCAAAGTCTATCCTCCTTAGTATATATCCAATTGACCAGCTTCCCCACAGCAGCCATGTTCCATAGTTCTGCATTTTTGATCCCTAGCCCTCCTTGATCTTTAGGTAGAGTAACCCTCTCCCAAGCCACCAGAGGAACTCGATGGTACTGAGAGTTGCTAGCCCATAAAAAGTTCCTGCAGATTGCACTGATTCGATTAATAATGCTCTTAGGTATCACAAACATCTGTGCCTAGTAATTTTGAAGAGTATTCAGTACAGAGTTGATTAGGGTCACCCTCCCAGTATAAGAAAGTTTTTTTGCCCCAATGCTCCTAATCCTAGCCACCATTTTTTCTGTCAAGCATAAGCATTCATGCATCTTTGTTAATTTATTATGTTTATTTACATGTTATTGTTATTTGTTAGTCTAATTAGTGTAGTTCATATCTTTATTAGTTTATTGTCTCACTAATTCAAGTTATCTTCTTTTTAATTCTAATCATGTTTATTATTGTTGTTAGTGTGTTACTTGTGTTGATTATGTGTGAGTAGATTAATCTAGGGTTAAGGGGAACCTCTTGTGGGAGTAGTGGGTCGGATTTGAGTCGAGTTTTGAATGTTAATCGTTATGGGTAATTCGTCTTTAATCTTTTGCACACAAGGTGTTTGTGGAAATGGCCAAGTGAGAGCTTGGGTGATTCCACTTATATTATTAGCTATTTTTCGAAACAAGAGTTTGAGACTAGTTAGTATAATGCTTATGCTTTGCCTAGACAAAATACCCATGTTCATAGCTTCAATTGTTTACATATTTCGTTGGATGTTGGTCTCTTATCTTTTGCTTTGAACATGTTATCGGATTGCTTGGACGAGAGTCCGGCTCTCCTTGTGTTTGGTTAGACTTGCTTGCGGCGAGAGTCGGGCTTAGTTGGACCGTACTAGATAAGTGGGTTGGGATTAGTTAGGACGAGAGTTCAACTAGACTTGACCCAAGGACCGTTTCATATCGAGAGATAGGACACACCTAGCCTTCACCCTCCGTTATTCCTTTTATATCGACTTAGACTAGACCCCTCCTACTTGAGTGACCCCGAGACCCTAGACTTTTCTCTCATTGTGTTTACTTAGTTGTTCACTTAATTTATATTGTTAGTTTAGAATTTAGAATACAAATCATGCTTTGTTTTTGACTAAACTAAAACTGGACCAAGACTTATAGCCTAACCCCACCATCCTTTGGGTTCGACCCTAAATTATAGTACTTAATTTGGGAGCTTATAAATTGTTTTTGGTGCCGGAATTGACGACAAAAACCGGCCATCAAAATGGCGCCGTTGCCGGGGATGGTGCTTTGTTAGATATAAGTTTTTGTTAAGTTTTAGGATTAGTCATTTTATTGTTTTTTCACAAAAAAAAAAACAAAAAAAAAATAGAATATTTGAAAAAAGAAAAAAAATATGTTGTTTCTTTATTTCTTGCATATTTAGTTTTAGTTTTAGTCACTTGCATTTAGAATCTTTCTTGCTAGCATGTCTTCCTACATGACTTTACGTGACCATAGTAGACTCGACCCAAAGTTGTGTGACTCTCCAATTGATATTGGAGAGGATGTGGAGCTTGGGCTACATCCGGAGTGGGTTGAGATCTTTGAAAAAGATTCATTCCGTGGGTTACCTAATGAGTGTGTGCTTGACCATGTTAAACGTTTTAATAGAAAGTGTCTTTTGGTGAGAAAGAATGGTGTGCCAATTCAAGTTGTAAAACTTATGCTTTTTCCTCTTACTCTTGGGGATGGAGCCGAGAAATGGTTATATTCTCACCCTCCTAGCACATTTTCTACTTGGGATGACCTTGCCCAAGCCTTTCTTGCCAAATATTTTCCACCTTCGAAAACCGCTAAACTAAGAAATGAGATCGTTTCTTTTCATCAAGGCGAGTTTGAGAATTTGAGTGAGGCTTGGGAAAGGTTAAATGGACTTTTGATATCTTGTCCTCATCATGGGATCCCAATTTAGTTAATTATGCAAACTTTCTTTAACAATTTACATCAATCCGTTAAAGAATTGATAAATGCTTCGGCCGGAGGTGCCTTTTATGATTTGGGTGATGATGAGGCAAGATCTTTGCTTGAGAAAGTGGCTATGACCGATGCTAGTTGTGGGTTTGGGAGAGTGACAAGATTGGTTGAACCACAAGTTGAGGTTGATTCTCCCTCTTATGTTCACAATGTTCAACACAATTATGTTGTTCCTCCCTCACTAATTAAGAATGATGTGCATGAATTTTCATTTTCTTGTGGTACATGTGGTTATTTGGGACATGATTCTAGTGTTTGTTCTTTATATGCATCTCCACCTCCCATGTATAAGAATGTTTACTCATCTAATTATATGTCATGTGGTGATTGTGAGGAAGACCTTGACTTTTGTTCTTCCTATGCTCCTCAAGAACCCTTGGATGATTATGGGATGAGTGATGAGTGTGAGATGGAGGTTATGAGGTTTGAGTGTGATGACTTGATTGAGTTACGTGGAGAGGAAGTTGTGGAGCCATGGGATGCAAATGAATTGGAGTGTGTATCATTTGAGGTTGATCACGAATTGTTGGGAAGAGAGTGTGTTGAGAGGATGATTTTCGAGTTGGAGAAGGAAAATGACGGTGAAAATTGTGAGGAAGAGAAGAGGGTAAAAACCCCTTTTGAGGATTACAAGCATGGAAGCCTTTATGAGGAATTTGAGATCATTGATGACCCTCTTCTTGAGAGATTTGAGGTTCGCTTTTGTATTGAGGGTGAGTCACATCTATCATCCACTGATCATGAAGACCTCATTTCTCTTACTCCTCTTCTTGCTTTATTGATTGATGAATACGATTGTGAAGTTCCCCTCAAAGAGGTTGATTTGTCCCATGATGATTGTTTGTTGGAAATTTGTGAAATTGGGGATGAAATCAACACTCTTGGAGGGGACATAAATGAATGTTGTGATGAGGTTCATGATGTGAAGGGTCTTGGCCTTCCTCCTACGCCTTTGGAACGAGATGGCAAGATTATGGGTGAGTTTGATGTTTTCGGTATGCTCATCTATGCTTATACATTGCTTCTAACTCATCTTGTTTCTTATAGGTGTTGTTGGTCCTACTTGTTGTTCATGATGGCCTATGACCACTTCGGAGAGGATTGGTCCACTTTGTTCGATAAACTAATGCGTTCATTGAATGCCTTTTTACATGATTCACTCGCATCTAGCATTTTTGTCCCCATTCTCCCTTCTTACACTTGATTTTTTAGGGCAATGCCCGTCTCAAGTGTGGGGAGGGAATTTTGAAAAAAAAAATCTTGAAAATTCAAAAAATATGCTTTGCTTTCTTATCTCCTCCCTACATTTGGTCCATTGAGGACAATGTACATTTTAAGTGTGGGGAGGGGATTTATTTCATATTCGTTTCTTTAAAAAAAAAAAAAAAAACCATAAAAATTTGAAAAATTTGAAAAATTCAAAAACATGTCTTTACTTTATTAGTGTAGAATTGTATATACGTTTGCTTGTTTTCTCTCCTTTCGCATAGGTAACACTTACTTGAGCACCGCATTGGATTGTGAAGACGTCATGGTATGATCGCTCCAACCCCTATTTCACTCTCATTTTCATTCTTTTGTTACAATTGAGGAGGATGGGCTTGTATATGGAGGATGTGGAGTATATTGTGGAGATTGTGTGTGGTTTGTGTGCTTTTGTGCTGTTAGGAGATGCATTAGTTTTGCTTGGCATGTAGTTTGGTAGACTCATTTTCATTATATCATGTTTATATTAGTTGCATTCATGGCATATAGTTGCATTTAGGGAAAATGTTTTGAAAATGTCTAATTGGGAACATTGACAAAATCGTTTAGGCCATTGCAAATAATTCTTCTACTTGTGACTTTGCCTTTTAGAATGATTTTAAAACACCTGGGTTATGCTTTCCTAGTATCTTTCGAACCATGATCCAATACCGAGTCAAGGGTTTGCATGTGAGTCACCTTATCCAACCCCGAGATGCGAAACGGTTTTGATTATCTTGTCTTGGTGACCTTGTTAGACTTGGCGGTTTGGCAACCCAAAAATAATTTTCGTGAATAAATTTGGAATGCTCTTTTCATTGATTTTAAGATGTGGAAATGTTTTGAGTAAGAAAGAAACCTCGAAAAAAAAAAAGGTTGTTGTTGAAAAAGAATAAAAACATGTTTTGATGGAGGCGTACCACTTCGATGTGCTTTGGAGGGTAGCCATTGAATTGGCTTCCCAATTGGTTGTGAATTCGACCGCCCAAAGACAGAGTGATTGTCACCCCGATAAGCTATTGTCTAGAGGTTAACCGGTTGCCTAGTAAGCGATTGGCGAAAGCAAAGGATATTAGCACGCGAGGGACAAACCCCATCTTAACTCATGAAATGAAAAAGAAATGAAAAATCGCATGAGGTCAAGTTTTGAATGAAATCCACCATTTTGCATTGATTTAAGCATTTCACTCCAAAAAATCAATTTTGCCATGCCGTCTTGTCGATCTTGGGACGACCCATGACCTTTACTATGTGAATAATCTAGACTTGTTGTATCATTTGCCTCTAACATCGCGGGCATTACCATTCCATTCCATCCGATCGCCCTTGACGAACGTATTTGGATATTGGTTATGAAAGTAGCCTAGCTTAGCATTATTTGGTGGTGTTTTGTTGTCATCCTTTTTGTCTTAGTGACTTGTTGAATTAGTATTTGTAGGAGAGTTTATGATTTTGAATTTGTTCTCTTTTAGTTGATTTCCGTCGCTTAGATGAGGAAAGCGGCTTTTCTCTTTTGTGATGCATCTTATGTGTTGACTTTTGCTTAATTGTTTGATGTGTCAAAATTTTCTCGCAAGCCCCCACTTGCCTTGCAAGGGATGCATACCTCATTGCATTTCGGTGTGAGTTGAAGGGACGGAGGAGGCCCGTTAATTGTCTACCATCGGATTTTATTAGTGTAGCTAGTCCTTTTATATTAAGTGTCTTAGTTTGATTTATGAGCTTACTCGAGGACGAGTAAGGTTTAAGTGTGGGGATTTCTGATGAGTAGTATTTTGGTAACATTTTACCCCTCATTTATACCTTATTCCGACTCGATTTTACGTGCTTAATTGATTAAATAGCTCATTTTAATGTTTAATTAGTAATTAATAATTTTATTTTATTTATTGTGAATAATTGTTAGATTTGTGGAATTTGACACTATTTTGGTTGTTTTAATTTTACTTAGGAACTATTTCGTGAACGAAGACGGAAAATGAGAAATAAAACCATTTCAAGACAAAAATAAAATAGAACGGAAACCTGGCCCAAGCTAGCTAGGAGACACGTGAGATTTTTTGTCGGATTGGACCATACACGTGAGAACACAAAAAAGAAAGAAATGAGGGCAGCAATATTGGAAACGAAAAAAAGCAAGCAGCTAGGTAGCTCTTCGTTTTTTGGTTTTGCTGGTAGAAAACGCACAACATTATTTTCGAGCAGCAGCATTTCAGCATTTCGGAGGCGAAAATAAAACGAAGGGCACGCAACATTATTTACAGGGGGTAGTATGTAGTTTAATTTAGTTTTTTTTTTCCTTCTTTTAATTACTTCCAATTACTCAAATTTTGTGTTCAAGTTCAAATCTTTGTTAATTCATTTTATAGATCCATCCTTTAATGCTTATATCATTCAAGTTTGGTATAATTTCACTTATCCCTCATTTTTATTGCATTTTATTTCAAGTTTATAGTTTAGATTGTGTTTATGTTTGATTTAATTAAAGTTTTCATCTTTGTTAATTTATTATGTTTATTTACATGTTATTGTTATTTGTTAGTCTAATTAGTGTAGTTCATATCTTTATTAGTTTATCGTCTCACTAATTCAAGTTATCTTCTTTTTAATTCTAATCATGTTTATTATTGTTGTTAGTGTGTTACTTGTGTTGCTTGTGTTGATTATGTGTGAGTAGATTAATTTAGGGTTAAAGGGAACCTCTTGTGGGAGTAGTGGGTCGGATTTGAGTCGAGTTTTGAATGCTAATCGTTATGGGTAATTCGTCTTTAATCTTTTGCACACCAGGTGTTTGTGGAAATGGCCAAGTGAGAGCTTGGGTGATTCCACTTTTATTATTAGCTATTTTTCGAAACGAGAGTTTGAGACTAGTTAGTATAATGCTTATGCTTTGCCTAGACAAAATACCCATGTTTATAGCTTCAATTGTTTACATATTTCGTTGGATGTTGGTCTCTTATCTTTTGCTTTGAACATGTTATCGGATTGCTTGGACGAGAGTTCGGCTCTCCTTGTGTTTGGTTAGACTTGCTTGCGGCGAGAGTCGGGCTTAGTTGGACCGTACTAGATAAGTGGGTTGGGATTAGTTAGGACGAGAGTTCAACTAGACTTGACCCAAGGACCGTTTCATATCGAGAGATAGGACACACCTAGCCTTCACCCTCCGTTATTCTTTTTATATCGACTTAGACTAGACCCCTCCTACTTGAGTGACCCCGAGACCCTAGACTTTTCTCTCATTGTGTTTACTTAGTTGTTCACTTAATTTATATTGTTAGTTTAGAATTTAGAATACAAATCATGCTTTGTTTTTGACTAAACTAAAACTGGACCAAGACTTATAGCCTAACCCCACCATCCTTTGGGTTCGACCCTAAATTATACTAGTTAATTTGGGAGCTCATAAATTGTTTTTGGTGCCGGAATTGACGACAAAAACCGGCCATCAGATTGTTATAGTGTTTTCATTAATGAAAGGGTAAAGTTAAAAGATTTTTTCAGTAAATTGTCTTCTAGAGTGTGTCTTACCACTGATACATGGACTTCCGGTCAGAATTTGAGTTACATGTGGTTTACATCTCACTTTATAGATGATAATTGGAAGTTGCATAAAAGAATACTCAACTTTTGCCCCATTGCTGGCCATTCTGTTGAAATAATTGGTAGATCCATTGAACAATGTCTCATTGAGTGGAATCTGAAAAGAATTTTAACATGCACGGTTGATAATGCTAGTGCAAATGATGTGGCCATTCAATACTTGAAAAGACGAGTTAATTTTTGGAAAGGAACTGTGTTGGATGGCAAATACATGCATATGAGATGTGTGACACATATTTTGAATTTGATTGTTAAGGATGGTCTTAAAGAACTTCATGCCTTCCTCCTTAGAATTCGGTGTGCTATGATATTTGTGAGGTTTTCACCCGCTAGAGCTAAAGCTTTCAAAGATTGCGTAAAAGAAGTGAATATTAAGTGTAAAGGTCTTGTATCTTTAGATGTTGAAACACGATGTAATTCCACATTCTTAATGTTACAATCTGCTTTAAAGTTTAAGAGGCATTTGCGAGTTTCAGTAGCAAAGGTGGTGCTTACACTAGGCATATGAACAAACACTATGGTGTACCTAGTGATAATGATTGGAAGGCAGTTGAGACATTCTTACCATTTCTAGAAATTTATTATGATGCTACTCTAAGGGTTTCTGGTAGCCTTTATTCTACTAGTAATACTTTTATACCCTTGATTGCGGGTGTGGGTAGTCTTATATCTACTTATTGTGCTCATGAAAATGAACACATTAAAAGCATGGCTATAAAGATGAAGGCTAAACATGACAAATATTGGGCTGATATTGACAATGTTAATGTGTTCTTGTTCATTGCTGTTATTCTTGATCCAAGGCATAAATGTGTGTTTGTTGAGTGGACTGTTGCAGACGGTTTTGATGAAGAAAGTGAAAATATGTTGCTTCTTACAATTAGAAAATGTCTCAAGGTACTTTTTAAGTCTTATGATTCCTCTACTGTCCAATCTGCCCAATCTGATGAAGTTTGTTCTAAATTTGTTTCTCCTACGCCCATTTCTCGTGGTAAGGAGTCGAGTCATAAAAAAATTGATGTTCAAAATCTTTACATGGAAAGGTATAAGAGTTCAAAAGGGTCGTCTCTTGTTGTGGAAAAGAAGTCTGAATTAGATAAGTATTCAAGCGATGAGACGGAATCAAACGAACCTGCTTTTGATTTGTTGGGCTGGTGGAAGGATAGTTCTAAGAGACGATATCCCACTCTTGGTAAATTGGCAAAAGATGTTCTTGCTATGCCAATTTCAACAGTTGCTTCCGAATCATCTTTTAGTACGGGAGGTCGTGTCTTAGATATATTTCGTACCTCTTTAACTCCAAGAATTGTGGAGCCTTTGATTTGTTGTCAAGATTGGCTTCGTCAATCTCATGGTCCTCTTATTATAGAAGAACAACTACTTGGAAGCTTTGGAAGAAAGTATGTATTTTCCTTTTTACATATCCTTCATTATTTATTTCTTTTGATTTTATATAATTAAAGTAGTAGATTTTGAATTGTTTTAACTAATTACTATATTTTTTTTGTATTATTTTAGGTTTACAAGATTTGTTGATTCAACAACCAGAGATATTTATTGACGAGTCAATGGTGGTGTCTTTTGATGATGATGGATTTGGATTGACGAATGGAGAAAACGTGTCTTGATTACATTGCATTTTGTTGGTCATTTATGTTATTAGGATTTTTAATTTGTATGGAAACTTTGACATTTTGGACTTTTATGTAAACAAGAAACTTTTATATTTTGGACTTTTATGTAAACAAGGAACGAGTGGTTGGAACTCCTGGAAGTTGTCGGTCTTGGCGTCATTTGGGCTGAATTTGTCGCTACTTTCAGTTGGAAATTAAGAATCAAGTTTTAGCCAAGCCAAATGTTTTTGTTATTTTGATTTCAACGTTAAAAATTAAAATCGATGTAGGTTCGAGGTTCACCGCAAAACCTGTAACATCCCGTATTTTCGTAAAATCTAATTTAATCGTTTTAAATTATTTTAAGTAATAAAATAATAATCTAGTAATTTATCTCGAAAGATTTAATTTAATAAGTGAGATCCGTCTTAAGAACCTCAAGTCCTTAAGACGAATACAACTTGGCATCATTTAAATATCCGACTCAAATATTCATTTCCATATCCGTTTCTAAAATCCATAACCGTTTAAGCAAGTCGGAAAGGACAACTCACTTGTCCTCTCTATAAACAATATGTCGACATCTTATTTTCCAAGAAACCCTCCACTGTAAAACAAATTCATCCTAAAACCTCCATTGATACTTCCTTCCTTCAAGCTTTTCTTCATCATCCGTTCTTCAAATCGCAAAAGTAAGTACATTTTCGGAATCCTCGTTCGATTTCCAAGTCATCCATCACTTTCATTTTTCATTTTGTTGACTTCGAAAATCGGCCTGTTTTCCTTAGTTCCGTTTTAAGAACTTAAAAACCCGTTTTCTATGTTGTAGGCGTTGGCTTGGACGATCCCGACACCGATAGCTACGTGATTGAGGAGGATCATCTGCCGGAATAAGCTTAAAGGTGACGATAATGAGAAACTCGGCCTTTATGTGTATATTAGCATATTTATCGTGATTCTTGTGTGGTTTCTGTTTTTGTTGTTAAAGGTTGATCAAAGGACTTAGTAACATGTTTAGGATGATGTTATGATGATGAATTCATGCTTGAATCGATTGTTATGTGTTCTTAAGTACATTTTCAGTTTTTCTCATTTTGCGACGGATACATGTTGATTCCGTTTGAGGATTGTTATGGGACTTACTTGCTGGTAGATTAGTAGTAATTGATGTTTGATATTGTTGGGTAAACACCTTGTGTAGCAAATTTGAAGGTTGTAGGTCGTTTAGTGAAGTTTTTCACATATTGCGTTTTTGCGATTTTCTGTCACAGGCTCTCTGAGCCGGTCGACCGACCGGCCGCCGGTCGACCGTCTGGGAGAGCATATTGGGTATTTTTCGAGATTTTGAGAATCAGGCCTTGGGACTGCCAGCCGGCCGACCGGCTGCTTGCCGACCGGCTGGTGGTCATTTTCCTTGTATAGTGTGTTTGCGATGAACATAGAATAGAAGGGAGCCCAGCCGGTAGACCGGCCGCCTGCCAGCCGGCTGGGAGTGCATTTGGGTTTGGTTACGAAACTTGCAAAAGCTTGGGAAGGTCTTCCCAGCCGGCCGACCGGCTGCCTGCCGACCGGCTGGGAACCCTTTCTTGTGTGTTCTCGGTTTTAAAGGAAGAAGAAGGCTGAGAGGTCACCAGCCGGCCGACCGGCTGCCTGCCGACCGGCTGGGGACCCCTGAAGGCTTTTTATTGTTTTTCGATCGTAACTTTTGAACGGTTGATCGGTTTGGATTGAAATTCGTTTTGTATACCTGTGATATATATTTGAGGTCCCCGGTATACGGGCAACACCATATTGGGTTCGGGAAAGGAGTGAGGATAGAGACCCCCCCGGTCGGGTAACCGAAAGGGAAACTGGCTCTCCCTCGTCTCAGTTCCCGGGATCAATTAAGTGTTGATTAGAGGTTTAAGAAGTTAGAACTATAGGTTAGTTTCTACCTTTGGATGTTAGTGGTTATAATGGTTGTCGCGTGGTGGGATATGTGTTCAGTTCACCTCTGGACCCACTACGTGTTTATATGCCGCGTGACGGGATATGTGTTAAGTTCACCTCTGGACCCGTTACGTGTTTTGCTTGGGCGTGTCAGGATATGTGTTAAGCTCACCTCTGGACCTGACACGTGATCGGTTGTCGTACACGGGATATGTGTTAAGTTCACCTCTGGACCCGTTGTGCGGCGACTGCGTATTGGGATATGTGTTAAGTTCACCTCTAGACCCAATGCATGTTTGTAGCATTGGGATATGTGTTAAGCTCACCTCTGGACCCTTTGCTTTTGGATGATTAGGGATATGTGTTAAGGTCACCTCTGGACCCTTTTCATGATTGTAAGTTTAGGGATATGTGTTAAGTTCACCTCTGGACCCTTTACTTGATTAGATGTTGGGATATGTGTTAAGTTCACCTCTAGACCCTTTACTTGATTAGATGTTGGGATATGTGTTAAGTTCACCTCTGGACCCGACATAGTGTAGTAATGGGATATGTGTTAAGTTCACCTCTGGACCCGTTACTAGTTTTAAGGATGTTTATCTGCTTGCCTAGATGATGGTACAGTGTCAGATATGCATGTCGAGTTATTGATGTTTATTCATTTGAGGTTAAATCATCCAAGGCGTTGGATGACTCTTGTTCGGTTTCATAAATAATTGGATTGAAAGACCCCCCGACTGGATAACCAGTAGGGAAACCGGCTCTCCTTCCTATTTGTTTATGAAGTTGGTTGAGAGCCGTGCATGATAATCGCATGATAGTAAGAGATCTGATGATGTGTTGTTTATGCTTCACATGTTGTTATATGTTGGAGTATTCTGTATTGTTTTATGTGTTACGTGTTGTCACAAAAGGTGGCTAGGAGAACTCTAGTCACTCCCCACTGATTGTGGCGTACATGTTTTCATGTATGTAGGTACATGCAGGATTGGAGATCGGGGTTCACGAGAGCTAGCGAGCGATGATCCTATCATCATGACTTACCCTTATTTATCGTGTAGCTGGACTCGTAGATTTGATACTTTGTTTTGGTGCCTGTAGGGATGTTTCATCCCAGGCTGTGTACATATTTCATTTCAGCACTTAGAACTGCTACTTAACTATTTTGGTTTCAGTTTCAGTTACGTTTCAGTTTAAGACTTCTCGCATGTTGTTTAGTTTACTTTAAAAAGTTTAAATTCCGCTGCATTTTTAGTACTTTTGTGTGTTTATATTTCCGCTTTCGCGAGGGGTTTTACAGTTGGTATCAGAGCATTATTGCTCCCGACGCACTCATGTGACCCCCAACCTTAACTTGACCAAATAAACAAATAATGAATGAGAGATGGGTAGATCTAAGGACTTATTTTGTAGTCTATTTGTGATTGCTAATTGCTAAGCTAATCCTTGTTTTCTCTTTTGAAGGATGGTGAGACCTAGGGCTGCTGATAACATTGTACTGCAAGCAATTCAGCATTTGCTTGAGACTCAGAGACAGCAAGCAGGGAATGTTCCACCTCCTCCACCGCCAGGCAACGAGGCTAATCGTCCTGGTAGTTTCTCATGGATAGCTTCGCAGATGTCCCGTAGCCACGTGAAGACTTATGGTGGCGAGGTTGACCCGGTAGCTCTTACCGAGTGGTTTAGAGAGATGGAGAGGAGCTTTGCTATGTATTCAGTGAGTAGAGAGGATAGAGTGCGGCTAGCCACTCACTTTCTTACTCTTGAGGCCGACAGGTGGTGGGCGTTGAAAGGACCTACTTTCACTCTTGATCCACTGTTCGATTGGGATGCTTTTAAGGATAAGCTCGAGACGAGGTTCTATCCTAAGGAGCTCAGATCACAGCGACTCAAAGAATTCATGGATTTGAAGCAAGGCAAGATGTCAGTTCAGGAGTTCACAGACCGTTTCAACCAGCTAGCTCACTTTGCATCGAGGTTTGTCAGAGATGAGGCCGAGAGAGTCTACTTTTACCGTGGCAAGCTAGGGCCACGCATCGAGAGCATGGTTCGTCAAGATTCGACTTCTTTTGTGGAGGTTTATGATGATGCTATTTGGGCCGAGAGTTCTATTCGTGCCATTGATGCTGAGACCCGTGCCGCTACTTCTAGTGTGACACCTCACCAGAGATCGGTATACCAGGGGAAGAGACCATTTAATCCTTCTACTTCTTCACCTTCTTCTCATAAGAAGCGTTTTGAGAGGTTCTCTGCTCCGGTCGCTAAGACCTTTGTTCACACCGACACCTCTCCTAGTGTTTGCCACCGTTGTGGTAAACCTTCTCATCCGGGTTTTGACTGTTTCAAGAATGCTTATAAGTGTTTCACTTGTAATGGATTTGGGCATCGATCGTATGAGTGTCCTGAGAGGAACACCGCACTTGGCAAGGCTGCCACTGCTGCTGCAGCGACTAAAGGAGGGAAGCCGAAAGGGAAGATTTTTGTGATGACTAGGGCTGAGGCAGAGGCTCATCCAGACATTGTTGCCGGTATATTTTCTGTTCTTGGCGCTGAGTGCCTTATTTTATTCGATACTGGAGCTTCTTTATCATTTATATCGACTCAGTTCGCCGATCGTCTAGCTCTTGAGTCTTCATTGGTTGAGGAGACTTCTATTTCCTTACCTTCTGGAGACGTGTTTTCATGCTCTTCGTCCCATAGGGATGTTCCTATTGTTATTGGTCAAGCCACATTTCCAGCGGACTTACTGAGATTTCCTCTCGAGGAGTTTGACATTATCCTCGGTATGGATTGGTTATCGCGATACCATGCTCGCTTCGAGTGTCGCGACCAGAAAATCTGCTTGAGGAGTTCTTCAGGAGTTCGTGTTTCCTATAGGGGAACTCGCCCTAAAAAGGGTGTCCGAGTGATTTCTTCGATGAAAGCTTCTCATCTTCTTAGGAAGGGTTGCCAAGCCTTCCTGTGTGTTGTTACAGCTGCTAAACCATTGCTACCGAAGCTTGAAGATGTAGCCATTGTTCGTGAGTATCCAGATGTGTTCCCAGATGACTTGCCAGGGATACCGCTAGAGAGAGATGTGGAGTTTACTATTGAGCTTGGTCCAGGTACCAGACCGATTTCTAAAGCTCCTTACCGTATGGCTCCGCCAGAGTTGAAAGAGTTGAAGCAGCAATTGGAAGAGATGATCGAGAAGGGTTTCATTAGACCTAGTGCTTCTCCGTGGGGTGCTCCCGTTTTGTTCGTTAAGAAGAAAGATGGTTCCATGAGACTGTGCATTGACTATAGAGAGCTGAACCGAGTGACCGTGAAGAACAGATATCCTTTGCCTAGGATAGATGATTTGTTTGATCAGTTGAGAGGTGCTTCTAGGTTTTCTAAGATTGATATTGCGAAGACTGCTTTTCGTACCAGATATGGACATTTTGAGTTCGTGGTTATGCCATTTGGGTTGACTAATACACCTGCCATTTTTATGGATCAGATGAACCGTACTTTCAGTGAGTTCCTAGATACGTGTGTTGTGGTTTTCATTGATGACATCTTGATATATTCGAAGACCGATGAGGATCATGCTGAGCATCTTCGATTGATTCTAGGGATTCTGCGCAGACAGAAGTGGTTCGCAAAGTTTTCGAAGTGTGAATTTTGGCTCCCGAAAGTTGCCTTTTTAGGACATGTGATATCCAGCGAGGGTGTGATGGTAGATCCCGCGAAGATAGAGGCTGTGGTTGATTGGGAGAGTCCCAAAGATGTTGGAGAGATCCGTAGTTTCCTTGGATTGGCTGGTTATTATCGTAGATTCGTCGAGGATTTCTCTAGATTAGCTCGCCCGATGACTCAGTTGCTGAAGAAAGAAGCCAAATTTGTGTGGACCGACAAGTGTGAGAGTTCTTTCCAGGAGTTGAAGACCAGATTGACTTCCGCCCCCGTGTTAGCTTTGCCAGAGGTCGGAGTTGACTTCGATGTGTATTGTGATGCTTCGATGTTAGGACTTGGATGCGTACTGATGCAGAGTGGTAAGGTGATAGCCTACTTATCTAGACAGTTGAGAGTTCATGAGGTGAACTATCCGACACATGATTTGGAGTTGGCCGCAGTTGTTCATGCCTTGAAGATGTGGCGACATTACCTGATGGGATCTCATTGCCGTATTTTCACAGATCACAAGAGTCTTAAGTACATTTTCACTCAGAAAGACCTTAACATGAGACAGAGACGTTGGCTAGAGTTGGTGAAAGATTACGACATCGAGTTGTTATATCATGAGGGAAAAGCCAATGTAGTTGCAGATGCGCTTAGCCGCAAGACTTCTCACTCGATGGGCGTCATGAGAGTATTGCCCGATGAGTTGTGTTCCGAGTTCCGGAAGCTGAGATTAGAGATGGTGGGTAGTGGTTTCGATTGGTTAGCTGCTATGACTGCCGAGCCGTCTTTATATTGGGAGATTCGCCAGAGTTTGCCTTCAGATGCCGATTTCAAGAAGTTCGAGGCTAAGATTTCGAGTAGTGTTGCACCCGACTTGGTGATTGATGCTGATGGTTTCCTTAGGTTCCGTGGTAGGATGTATGTCCCTGATGTGCCAGATTTGAGGAAGAAGGTTCTTGATGAGGCTCACTCGTCACCGTATTCCGTTCATCCAGGAGGAGAGAAGATGCACAAGGATTTGAGGCTTATGTTTTGGTGGCCTGGTATGAAGAAGGAGATCTTGGATTATGTTAGTAGGTGCTTGACTTGTCAACAAGTCAAGATAGAGCATAGGAGACCTGGTGGTTTGCTACAGCCGCTTCCCGTTCCTCAGTGGAAGTGAGAGTGTATTTCTATGGACTTCGTTACTGCATTGCCTAAGACAGTTGGAGGCAAGGATGCGATTTGGGTCATTGTGGATAGGCTAACTAAGTGTGCCTCATTTGTGCCTATCAGAGAGACTTGGGATATGGATCGTTTAGCTAGGGCTTATATTGCTGAGGTAGTCCGATATCATGGCGTACCGAGGGAGATCGTTTCAGATCGAGATCCGAGATTTTGTTCCAGGTTCTGGAAGGCTTTGCAGGAGGCTATGGGTAGCCGTTTGTTGATGAGCACCGCATTTCACGCCGCGACCGATGGTCAGTCCGAGAGGACCATTCAGACATTAGAGGATTTGCTCCGGACTTGTGCCCTTGATTTTCAGAGTTCTTGGGAGCAGTGTTTGCCGTTGGTAGAGTTTTCTTACAACAACAGTCATCATGCTTTCATTGGTATGGCTCCGTACGAGGCTCTTTATGGTAGGAAGTGCCGTAGTCCGATTTGTTGGGATCAGGCTAGTGACGTTCGTGACCTAGGACCGGACCAGTTAGCTGTTACTATCGATCAGGTTCAGCTTATCAGAGGTAGGATGAAGGCCGCTCAGGACCGGCAGAAATCCTATGCTGATGTTCGCCGTAGACCATTAGAGTTTGAGGTGGGAGACCGAGTCTTCTTGAGAGTTTCTCCGATGAAAGGTGTTAAGAGGTTCGGAGTTAAGGGCAAGTTGAGCCCTAAGTATATTGGCCCTTTTGAGATCGTGAAGAGGATTGGTGCTGCTGCTTACCGATTGGACTTGCCTCCTAGTTTGGGCAAGGTTCATAGCGTTTTCCATGTTTCCCAGCTCCGCAGATACATTACTGACCCGAGTCATGTTTTGCCTAGAGAGATCGAGAACTTGGAGCCGAGTCTTGCTTTCGAGGAGCGTCCTGTGAAGATCCTTGACCGACAGGAGAGGAAGCTTAGGAGCAAGGTGGTGCCCTTGGTGAAGATCCTATGGCGTTGCGGCGAGGTCGAGGAGCAGACTTGGGAGACTGAAGCATCGATGCGTGCTGCGCATCCCTTCTTATTCGATTGAGGTATAGTATATAGATTTATATCCGTTCGAGTTTCGAGGACGAAACTTTTTGAAGTTGGGGTGATTGTAACATCCCGTATTTTCGTAAAATCTAATTTAATCGTTTTAAATTATTTTAAGTAATAAAATAATAATCTAGTAATTTATCTCGAAAGATTTAATTTAATAAGTGAGATCCGTCTTAAGAACCTCAAGTCCTTAAGACGAATACAACTTGGCATCATTTAAATATCCGACTCAAATATTCATTTCCATATCCGTTTCTAAAATCCGTAACCGTTTAAGCAAGTCGGAAAGGACAACTCACTTGTCCTCTCTATAAACAATATGTCGACATCTTATTTTCCAAGAAACCCTCCACTGCAAAACAAATTCATCCTAAAACCTCCATTGATACTTCCTTCCTTCAAGCTTTTCTTCATCATCCGTTCTTCAAATCGCAAAAGTAAGTACATTTTCGGAATCCTCGTTCGATTTCCAAGTCATCCATCACTTTCATTTTTCATTTTGTTGACTTCGAAAATCGGCCTGTTTTCCTTAGTTCCGTTTTAAGAACTTAAAAACCCGTTTTCTATGTTGTAGGCGTTGGCTTGGACGATCCCGACACCGATAGCTACGTGATTGAGGAGGATCATCTGCCGGAATAAGCTTAAAGGTGACGATAATGAGAAACTCGGCCTTTATGTGTATATTAGCATATTTATCGTGATTCTTGTGTGGTTTCTGTTTTTGTTGTTAAAGGTTGATCAAAGGACTTAGTAACATGTTTAGGATGATGTTATGATGATGAATTCATGCTTGAATCGATTGTTATGTGTTCTTAAGTACATTTTCAGTTTTTCTCATTTTGCGACGGATACATGTTGATTCCGTTTGAGGATTGTTATGGGACTTACTTGCTGGTAGATTAGTAGTAATTGATGTTTGATATTGTTGGGTAAACACCTTGTGTAGCAAATTTGAAGGTTGTAGGTCGTTTAGTGAAGTTTTTCACATATTGCGTTTTTGCGATTTTCTGTCACAGGCTCTCTGAGCCGGTCGACCGACCGGCCGCCGGTCGACCGGCTGGGAGAGCATATTGGGTATTTTTCGAGATTTTGAGAATCAGGCCTTGGGACTGCCAGCCGGCCGACCGGCTGCTTGCCGACCGGCTGGTGGTCATTTTCCTTGTATAGTGTGTTTGCGATGAACATAGAATAGAAGGGAGCCCAGCCGGTAGACCGGCCGCCTGCCAGCCGGCTGGGAGTGCATTTGGGTTTGGTTACGAAACTTGCAAAAGGTTGGGAAGGTCTTCCCAGCCGGCCGACCGGCTGCCTGCCGACCGGCTGGGAACCCTTTCTTGTGTGTTCTCGGTTTTAAAGGAAGAAGAAGGCTGAGAGGTCACCAGCCGGCCGACCGGCTGCCTGCCGACCGGCTGGGGACCCCTGAAGGCTTCTTATTGTTTTTCGATCGTAACTTTTGAACGGTTGATCGGTTTGGATTGAAATTCGTTTTGTATACCTGTGATATATATTTGAGGTCCCCGGTATACGGGCAACACCATATTGGGTTCGGGAAAGGAGTGAGGATAGAGACCCCCACGGTCGGGTAACCAAAAGGGAAACTGGCTCTCCCTCGTCTCAGTTCCCGGGATCAATTAAGTGTTGATTAGAGGTTTAAGAAGTTAGAACTATAGGTTAGTTTCTACCTTTGGATGTTAGTGGTTATAATGGTTGTCGCGTGGTGGGATATGTGTTCAGTTCACCTCTGGACTCACTACGTGTTTATATGCCGCGTGACGGGATATGTGTTAAGTTCACCTCTGGACCCGTTACGTGTTTTGCTTGGGCGTGTCAGGATATGTGTTAAGCTCACCTCTGGACCTGACACGTGATCGGTTGTCGTACACGGGATATGTGTTAAATTCACCTCTGGACCCGTTGTGCGGCGACTGCGTATTGGGATACGTGTTAAGTTCACCTCTGGACCCAATACATGTTTGTAGCATTGGGATATGTGTTAAGCTCACCTCTGGACCCTTTGCTTTTGGATGATTAGGGATATGTGTTAAGTTCACCTCTGGACCCTTTTCATGATTGTAAGTTTAGGGATATGTGTTAAGTTCACCTCTGGACCCTTTACTTGATTAGATGTTGGGATATGTGTTAAGTTCACCTCTGGACCCTTTACTTGATTAGATGTTGGGATATGTGTTAAGTTCACCTCTGGACCCGACACAGTGTAGTAATGGGATATGTGTTAAGTTCACCTCTGGACCCGTTACTAGTTTTAAGGATGTTTATCTGCTTGCCTAGATGATGGTACAGTGTCAGATATGCATGTCGAGTTATTGATGTTTATTCATTTGAGGTTAAATCATCCAAGGCGTTGGATGACTCTTGTTCGGTTTCATAAATAATTGGATTGAAAGACCCCCCGACTGGATAACCAGTAGGGAAACCGGCTCTCCTTCCTATTTGTTTATGAAGTTGGTTGAGAGCCGTGCATGATAATCGCATGATAGTAAGAGATCTGATGATGTGTTGTTTATGCTTCACATGTTGTTATATGTTGGAGTATTCTGTATTGTTTTATGTGTTACGTGTTGTCACAAAAGGTGGCTAGGAGAACTCTAGTCACTCCCCACTGATTGTGGCGTACATGTTTTCATGTATGTAGGTACATGCAGGATTGGAGATCGGGGTTCACGAGAGCTAGCGAGCGATGATCCTATCATCATGACTTACCCTTATTTATCGTGTAGCTGGACTCGTAGATTTGATACTTTGTTTTGGTGCCTGTAGGGATGTTCCATCCCAGGCTGTGTACATATTTCATTTCAGCACTTAGAACTGCTACTTAACTATTTTGGTTTCAGTTTCAGTTACGTTTCAGTTTAAGACTTCTCGCATGTTGTTTAGTTTACTTTAAAAAGTTTAAATTCCGCTGCATTTTTAGTACTTTTGTGTGTTTATATTTCCGCTTTCGCGAGGGGTTTTACAAAACCGAGCCTTTGTGTAAGGTTCACTGAACCGTAATAAACCGTATACAAAGGATCGGTTAAGGTTCGGCTTGTAGCTGAACCGTGTAGTAAGTTCACCGCACATATGGTGCGGTTCGGTTAACCGAACCGTGAATGAACAACCCTAATGAGTGTCATTCGTGTCCTGAATATGTTTTTTGTTTCTTCGAAGTTCAGTCAGTAATTCCTAGTTCCTGTTCAGCCAGTCAGTCACTTGTTCCTGTTCAGTGTTATTTGATCTTTTTTTTTGGGAAAATGTAAAAAATTATATTAGAATCAGAATAGAACCATTACATCATAGTATATTGTCCTAAAAGGACTTACATCAAGCTTTGCTACATTAAACAAAAACGTATCCTGTCATATGAGCTAAACAACCAACTACTGCCTCCTTAGATGCTCAATCCATCTGATATCCTTCCTGGTAAGCTCCCCCTTCAGATTGTTTGCTATGCTTTGGAGTATGTCTTGCTTGATAAGTTTGCACATTTCAGGGGTGTATACAAAACTCCTTCCAGCCTGCTCAGATTTCTTTGGTGCCAAACATAGTAGATAGTAGCATTTAGTATATTGTCCAGTATCCCCCCTTTGAGTCTGGAATACCTCTTAGCCTTCTTCCATTCTTCATAATTGTCATTAGGTAGATTGATTTCTGTCCAGTTTGAAAGGTTAGCCATGATCTAGCTTGTGTATGGACATCTAAAGAACAAATGTTGGTCAGTTTCTGTTGCTTGCTCACAGATACATCAGGTAGAGTCTGTGATCACCTCCCATTGCATCATCTTATTTGATCTTACCAGTTCAGTCATTTTTTGTCATCTGGTTTTGTTTGATTGTGTTTTTTTTCTTCCAAGTTCAGTCAGTAGTTCCTAATTCTTGTTCAGCCAGTCAATCACTTGTTCCTGTTCGATGTTATTTGATCTTACCAGTTCAGTAAGTCTTTTGTCATCTGGTTTTGTTTGATTGTGTTTTTTTCTTCCAGTCAATCAGTCACTTCCTATCTGTCATCATTACTTATCGTCAGGCTTACCACAAGTTGGTAGTTAATTACTTACAAAAAAATACAGTCTTAACTGTTGATTGTTTCTTTTATATGCTTCTTTGCAAAAAAAATGTAAATGAAAACCCCATTTTCCTTCTTCTATTGCTGCTGGTTCGATATTGTAGACGCTTCCGATTGTGCTTCATGGGTGTCATTGTTTATGTTCTCCAATGCATGTAGTGTCATTTCTAAGCATACCATATTAGAGTTGACCTTATTTTGAAGTAACCCATCCCTATCTAACCTTCTCTTTCCGGCATGTGGGATCGGGTATGAATTACCACCTTCAGCCCTTAATATTTCATTCATACATGCATGTAGCGAAACCCAAACAAATTTCAACTTCTCATTATCAATTCCATCATAAGCTTTACCAACCGCATCCACAAGTTGCAGAATACACTTAGACGACTTCTTATGTTGAAGGGTTTGAATGGACCTAAAAAAGCCTAAATCTAAAATGTTTAAATCTGGACTATTTGGGGGTTGACAGAGTAATTCCATATCAAACCCACCCGACTTGGCAACTTCTAGAAAGTCTAAGTCTTTTGGTGAAATATGGGGTTTTTCTTTATCTTGTTGTATCCATATCTTCCCACTTGCATGTAGAGGCCACTTAGCTTTGATTGCCGGGTTAACCTTCTCAAGTAGGCATTTTTAACAACTTCTTTGGTTATGCTTTCAATGGGTTTTACCTCCAAAATACCCTTTTCTCTATTTTTGCTTGACCTCATTTCTTCCACTTCATAAATGAATGAAAAAATACTAATTTTACCATCATACAAAACAACACCGTCATCATCATCATCATATCTAGCCCGTGCTACAGCTACCATGAACATAACTTAGTTATAAACCTCTTTGAATGACATGTTCTATGATGTTTTTCTTCATGCGGCAACAAGTAGTAACTTGTGGTGACTTTAGTTAAGTAAAAATGCGTTTCATCTATGTGAACAACATCATACATGGTATCGAAAACTAAATTTCCACCTCATGAACTTGCACTTATTTTACTTAAGACCCAATGCAGCCTAGCTATTTTGTTTTGTGAAGTTAACGATGGTTTAATGTCGCTAGTATGACTTTTCATTTCACCTTTTTGAACTAATCTCCAAACGGTGGTCATAGGTAGGCCCAAACCAGTTGCTAAATCTTTAAGAGACATTTTATCTTCGAGTTTAATAGACTTTACCTTCTCGACATCAATGAAATTTGTTGCCTTGCTTCCCTTGAATTTTCTGGCCACATTAATCACCTTTCCCTCCTTAATTTGTTCCTGTACGACCTTCCATATTGTGCTGATTGTAAGCCTTGTGACCCCAAAATGAAGGCTTAGTTCATTGATAAACCCATGCTTGAGTTTTCCATTTCGATAACTCAATGTCATTGCTTGAGGTATTGCTGATTTCTCTGAATATTTTAGCCTTTTCTTTTTTATTCTTGGTGTTGGAAGTGGCACATTTTTTGGCATTTCTTCCTGCTCAGTTGTTTCAATTTGACTGACCAATTCCCTTATTTTTGAAACGGTTTGTTGTTTTTGTTGGAGTGATGCTAATATGGTTTCCTGATTTTCTCTTACCCTACACTGCTGCCTGCTGCCGCTGCCTTGTTGTTGCTGTCTGCTGATGCTGTCATGTTGTTGTTGCTGCTGTATCCTGCCTTGTTGTTGTTGATGCTGTCCGCTGCCTTGTTGCTCTTGCTGCCGCCCGTTGCCTTATTGTTGGTGCTGTGTGACTTCTGGTTGCTGCGTGCTGCCTAGCCGCCTGCTACTGTTGCCATTTTGTTGTCCTCTACTTAGTAGTTGTAGCTCTTCAACATTTTGTGGATTTGAAGGGGTAGGCGAAATGGTGAAGGTGTTTTATTTTGGTGGTTGAAGTTGTGATAAACCACTATTTACTGTAAAAATTGACGTGAGTATGTAAAAGAAGTTTGATGCATTAACTATGGATATTAACTCTTTTTATAGGGCAGCATGTATGTAGGGAATATTGATTATGTAATCAACTTTTAATTGTTTGAACTTTTCAAATTAAGTGAAAATTTGGAGCCAAATGAAAAATCTGTAGGTAAGTTGAAAAATTGGTGGAAACATTTGGAGGGAAGTTGAAATATGGAGCTAAAAATTTGTAAGTAAGCTGAAAATTTGACCTTAAAATGAAAAATGAAGTGAAAAATTTAAGTCAAATGAGAAATTTTGAAATAAAAATGGAGCCAAATGTATGGTTAGATTAGGACAAAATTGATATAAAGCAAAGTGTACAAGGGTAGATAAGTAATTATGCATCAATCTTAAGTTTTGTGCAAAAAGTAAATGTATAGAAATGAATGTTATGGAGGAAGTATCAAAGAGTGTTGCATAATTAGAAGTTATAAATAGGTTATTACTTGATTAAGATCAGAATTAGGAGATAAAATTGAGTAGTTTGATGAATGTATTTGTTGAAGTTTTTAAATGAAAAATAAAGGAGATACTAGTGGGTTGCCCCTGCATTGGACGAATTCTAAAACGATTGGCTATATGTAAAATATTTAAGAGCGTTTTGGTTTTATTGTGTAAGGAGAATTGTAGGACAATTATAGCGCTAACATAACTTGATTAACGGTCATTATTAACTCATCTTGTGATTTAATTAGTTATGCTAATTGACATTTGAATGACACATTTTTTTAGATAACAGGCGTGAAAGGTTTTAATTCGTAAAATAAAACTGACATAACAACCTATTCACTTAAGATACAATATAATATATATGTATGAATACATCATTCTTTTGATATTTATTATATCTAGAGTATAATAAATGATCGATATAAATGTCATACACTCTTAGTCCTCTTAGATCTCTCTTTTTCGGATCTCTCCTCCCCGTCTCAAACATGCATTTGATGTCTTTTTATTGTCAATGACCTTAAGAATATTTAGATTTGAGATATATTGTTAATCCTAATTAAAATATTAGGTTTTCATAAAATTAATAATTAACTTTATTGTCTACTATTATCTACTAGTCTAAAATTGTTTTATACTTTTTTTCCTTTCTCTCCTAATATTTAGATGTGATATATATTGAAATCTTAATTAAAATCTAAAAAACTTTAATTTTTCATTCTTCTAATTTTTAGATGTGAGATATATAGTTAATCCTAATTAAAATATTACGTACTCATAAAATTAATAATCTATTTTATCTGTTTTTTCTTTCTCTCCTAATACTTAGATGTTGATATATTGTTAATTTTAATTAAACTCTAAAAAACTTTCTTTGTTCTAATTTTTATATATGGGACATATTGTTAATCCGAATTAAAATATTAATATTTAGATGTGGAATATATTTTCAATCTTAATTAAAATCTAAAAAAATTTCTTGTTGTTTTAATTTTTAGATTTTTGATATATTGTTAATCTTAATTAAAATATTAGGTACTCATAAAATTAATAATTAACTTTACCATCTAATATTATGTATTACTCTAAAATTGTTTTATATCTATTTTTTTTCCTTTCTCTCCTAATATTTAGATGTGGTATATATTGTAATCTTAATTAAAATCTAAAAATACATTATTTGTTCTTCTAATTTTTAGATGTGGATATATTATTAATCCTAAATAAAATATTACGTACTCATAAAATTAATAATCAACTTCATTTTTTTTCTCTCTCTTAATATTTAGATGTGGGATATATTGTTAATCTTGAATAAAATCTAAAAAACTTTCTTTGTTCAAATTTCTAGATATGGGATATATTGTTAATCGTAATTAAAATATTGATATTTAGATTTGGGATATATTGTCAATCTTGATTAAAATCTAAAAACTTTATTTATTTTTCTAATTTTTAAATGTGGGATATATTGTTAATCCTAATATACTCATAAAATTAATAATCAACTTTATCTATGGGACATATTTTTAATTTTAATTAAAATATTAGGTACTCATAAAATTAATAATCAACTTTACTATCTAATATTATCTACTAGTTTAAAAATGTTTTATACCTTTTTTTCCTTTCTGTCCTAATATTTAAATGTGGGATATATTATAATCTAAATTAAAATCTAAAAAACTTTAATTGTTCTAATTTTTTGATGTGTGATATATTGTTAATCCTTATTAAATTATTGATATTTAGATGTGAGATATATTGACAGTCTTAATTAAAATCTAGAAAAAAATTGTTTGTTCTTCCAATTTTTTGATCTGTGATATATTATTAATCATAATTAAAATATTAGGTAATCATTAAATTAATAATTAACTTTACTGTGTAACTTTATCTACTACTCTAAATTTTTTTTATACCCCATTTTTTCCCTTTCTCTCCTAATATTTAGATGTGGGATATATTGTTAATCTTAAATAAAATCTAAAAAACTTTATTTTGTTCTTCTAATTTTTAGATGTGACATATATTGTTAATCCTAACCAAAATATTACGTACTCATGAAATTAATAGTCAACTTCATATGTTGGGATATATTGTTAATCTTAATTAAAATCTAAAAAATTTACATTGTTCTAATTTTTAGATGTGGGATATATTGTTAATCCTAATAAGAATTAAAATATTTAGATGTGGGATATATTCTCAATCTTAATTAAAATCCAAAAAACTTTTTTTGTTCTTCTAATTATTAAATGTGTGATATATTGTTTTTCCTTTCCTTGCTTGATTTCTATGTTTATTCGAAATTACGAATTGGGTTATTTGAGTTTTAGGATGTGTTTAATATCTAACTAGTATAGATCCGTATTCTAGTAAAATATTTGTAAATATATTATTTATTTGTTATATGTTAGAGTAAATATATTATTGTGATAAATTTTCATTTAATCTACAATTTTCTAGTACGATAAAGTCAATATATAGGCATTTTGTTCATTTAATCAAGAATTTTCATTAATCTACAAATTTCTAGTACGATGTGTTTCATATCAGACTTTGTTCATTATGTTTTCTTTCTGAATTCTGGGTTCTGTTTACATTCTGAATTCTGTTTTCTTTTTTTGTGAATTCTGATTGCTGGGTTCTATTTACATTCTGAATTCTACTTTCTGTTTTTTTTTAATTCTGATTGCTGGGTTCTGTTTACATTTTGAATTTTGTTTTCTGTTTTTCTAAATTCTGATTGCTGGGTTCTGTTTACATTCTGAATTTTGTTTTCTGATTGCTGGGTTCTGTTTACATTCTAAATTCTGTTTTCTATTTTTCTGAATTCTGATTGTTATTAACATTCTGAATTCTGGTTTCTGTGTTCCTTCTGAATTCTGATTTTTGTTGTTTTTTAAATTCTGGTTTGAAAACTCATATTAATAGATGCAAAAATGTTTCCCAACTTGGATAGAAAATAAAAACTTCTTGAGTTTGAGTGTCAAACGATACAAAATGAAGATGGGACAACTGAAATTGTAAAAGTACCAAAGTTATGGTTGCATGATCAACTTTTTAGTAGAAAAGAATGTGCTAAAATGCTAATTATCGATGAGTTGCCATTTGCTTTTGTTGAGGGTGTTGGATTTCGTGGGTTTTGCAATGCGGTGAATCCAGAGTTTATCCCTCTTTCACGGAGTACCCGTGACGAGAGATTGTTATAGTGTTTTCATTGATGAAAGGGTAAAGTTAAAAAATTTTTTCAGTAAATTGTCTTCTAGAGTGTGTCTTACCACTGATACATGGACTTCCGGTCAGAATTTGAGTTACATGTGGTTTACATCTCACTTTATAGATGATAATTGGAAGTTGCATAAAACAATACTCAACTTTTGCCCCATTGTTGGCCATTCTGGTGAAATAATTGGTAGATTCATTGAACAATGTCTCATTGAGTTGAATCTGAAAAGAATTTTAACATGCACGGTTGATAATGCTAGTGCAAATGATGTGGCCATTCAATACTTGAAAAGACGAGTTAATTTTTGGAAAGGAACTGTGTTGGATGGCAAATACATGCATATGAGATGTGTGACACATATTTTGAATTTGATTGTTAAGGATGGTCTTAAAGAACTTCATGCCTTCATCCTTAGAATTCGGTGTGCTGTGATATTTGTGAGGTTTTCACCCGCTAGAGCTAAAGCTTTCAAAGATTGCGTAAAAGAAGTGAATATTAAGTGTAAAGGTCTTGTATCATTAGATGTTGAAACACGATGTAATTCCACATTCTTAATGTTACAATTTGCTTTAAAGTTTAAGAGGCATTTGCGAGTTTGAGTAGCAAAGGTGGTGCGTACACTAGGCATATGAACAAACACTATGGTGTGTGCCTAGTGATAATGATTGGATGGCAGTTGAGACATTCTTACCATTTCTTGAAATTTTTTATGATGCTACTCTAAGGGTTTCTGGTAGCCTTTATTCTACTAGTAATACTTTTATACCCTTGATTGCTGGTGTGGGTAGTCTTATATCTACTTATTGTGCTCATGAAAATGAACACATTAAAAACATGGTTATAAAGGTGAAGGATAAACATGACAAATATTGGGCTGATATTGACAATGTTAATGTGTTCTTGTTCATTGCTGTTATTCTTGATCCAAGGCATAAATGGGTGTTTGTTGAGTGGACTGTTACAGACGGTTTTGATGAAGAAAGTACAAATATGTTGCTTCTTACAATTAGAAAATGCCTCAAGGTACTTTTTAAGTCTTATGATTCCTCTACTGTCCAATCTGCCCAATCTGATGAAGTTTGTTCTAAATTTGTTTCTCCTACGCCCATTTCTCGTGATAAGGAGTCGAGTCATAAAAAAATTTATGTTCAAAATCTTTATATGGAAAGGTATAAAAGTTCAAAAGGGTCATCTCTTGTTGTGGAAAAGTCTGAATTAGATAAGTATTCAAGTGATGAGACGAAACCAAACGAACCTGGTTTTGATTTGTTGGGCTGGTTGAAGGATAGTTCTAAGAGACGATATCCCACTCTTGGTAAATTGGCAAAAGATGTTCTTGCTATGCCAATTTCAACAATTGCTTCCGAATCAGCTTTTAGTACGGGAGGTCGTGTCTTAGATATTTTTCGTACCTCTTTATGTAAAACCCCTCGCGAAAGCGGAAATATAAACATACAAAAGTACTAAAAATGCAGCGGAATTAAAACTTTTTAAAGTAAAAACATGCGAGAAGTCTTAAACTAAAACGGAAACTGAAACTGAAACCAAAATAGATAAGTAATAATTCTAAGTATCAAAACCAAATATGTACAACAGCCTGGGATGGAACATCCCTACAGGCACCAAAACAACTGTATCAAAAGAAACTACGAGTCCAGCTAAACGATAAGTGTAAGTCATATGATGACAACATGATCATCACTCGCTAGCCCTCTCGTGAACCCCGCTCCAACCTGCATGTACCTACATACATTAAAACATGTACGCCACAATCAGTGGGGAGTGACTAGAGTTCTCCTAGCCACCTTTTGTGACAACACGTAACACATAAAGCAATACAGAATACTCCAACATATATCAACATGTGAAGCATAAACATCTCATCAACTGATCTCATACTATCATGCAAACTCTAGTGCACGACTCTCAACCAACTTCATAAACCGTTAGGAAGGAGAGCCGGTTTCCCTACTGGTTACCCAGTCGGGGGGTCTTTCAATCCAACCATTTATGAAACCGATAAAAGAGTCATCCAATGCCTTGGATGAACAGATCACAACTCAAGCAATATATTCAATAACTTCAACATGCATATCTGACACTGTACCAAACTAGGCAAGCAGATATAACATCAAGTAAAGAGGTTCAGCGGTC
Organism: Silene conica; assembly: GCA_029255685.2. Lineage (NCBI taxonomy): Eukaryota > Viridiplantae > Streptophyta > Magnoliopsida > Caryophyllales > Caryophyllaceae > Silene > Silene conica. The sequence goes on along the minus strand of CM055318.2, from coordinate 43,998,586 downwards.
AACTTAAGACATAACCTAGTTACCAAACATTCAGCAAGTAAAAAGGTTCAGAGGCGACATCTTAACGCATAACCTAGATACCAAGTTCACAATATCAAGCAAGGACTCAGAGGCGAAAACTCAACGCATGGACCAGCTATCACAGAACACTAGACTCAGAGGCGAAAACTCAACGCATGGACTAGCATTCAATTCACTATCACAAGTAAGGATTTCAGAGGCGAAAACTCAACGCATGTTCCCCTACTACATCACAAGGTACTAAACTCAGAGGCGAAAACTCAACGCATGTTCTAGAACCAAACACCTGCACTCCGGGTAAGATATGACAACCTAACTACCCCGTCGTGCAGTTGCTCTACTCGTCAGACTCAGAGGCCAGCTTAAGGCATGCCCTGACGCGATCACACATACATGTCTGGACTCAGAGGCGAAAACTCAACGCATGTCCCAGACACGACAAACAATCATGTATGGAACTCAGAGGCGAAAACTCAACGCATGTTCCCATACACAACAAACAACCTACGTAATAAGTTCAGAGGCCAGCTTAAGGCATAACTTATTACGCATCAAACAATATCATCCAAGTCTACGAACTAATCTATAGTTCTACTTTTCAACTTCTAATCAACACTTAATTGACCCCGGGAACTAAGATGAGGGAGAGCCGGTTTCCCTTTCGGTTACCCGACCGGGGGGTCTCTATCCTCTCTCCATTCCCGAACCCAATATAGTGTCGCCCATCCTCCGGGGACCTCATATACATATCAAAGATGCACAAAACGAGTTTCAATCAAAACCGATTAACCGTTTGAAAGTTACGAATGAATTACAACAAAACAGCCTACAGGGGTCCCCAGCCGGTCGGCCGGCTGGTGACCCACTCAGCCTTCCTTTCTTTTTCAAACGAAGAACAACACAAAGGGTCTCCCAGCCGGTCGGCAGGCAGCCGGTCGGCCGGCTGGGAATACATTCCCTTAGCCTTTACAAAACTCGTAAACCACCCCACACGTACTCCCAGCCGGCTGGCAGGCGGCCTGTCTGCCGGCTGGGCTCCCCTCTTTCTTATGTTCTCGCAAAACAAACACAAACACAACACAAGAGACCACCAGCCGGTCGGCAGGCAGCCGGTCGGCCGGCTGGCAGTCCCAAGGCCAACTTTTACAATTTCGCAAAAACACAAAGAAACGCTCCCAGCCGGTCGACCGGCGGCCGGTCAGTCGACCGGCTCAGAGAGCCTGATACGAAAATCGTGATTTTCCAGCCATTACCAAACTTCACAATTCGACACCAAAACTCAAGCATTGCTACAATTGATGTTTACCCAACATTATAAATCATCCAATACTACTTATCTAACAGCAAACAAGTCCCATAACAATCCTCAAACGATTATATCAAGTATCCGTCTTAACTTTGTGAAAACTGAAATTTAACTTAAGAACACATAACAACATCACAAGCATGAATTCTTCACATAAGAACAATCCTAAACATGATACTAAGTCCATTGATCATTAAACATTAACAAAAATCAGAAACTAACATAAGAACACATCAAAACTTGCTAATATTCACATTAAGGCCGAGTTTCTCATTATCGTCACCTTAAATGCACTCCGGCCTAAAGATCCTCCTCTACCACGAAGCTATCGATGTCCGGGTTGTCCAATCCTTCACCTACAAACACGAAAAACGGGTTTAAGGACTTCAAAACGGAATTTATGTAAAACAGCCCCATTTTCGAAATCGACGAAACACAAAATGAAAGTGATAGATGGCTTGGAAATTTGATGAGGATTCCGAAAATGTTATTATTACCTTCAATCGGTAGACGGATGATGAAGAAAAGAGCAAAAGAAGATGATGTTTATGGAGGTTTTAGGAGAAATATGGTTTACAGTGAAATGTTTGAAGATGATGAAAGAATATGTCGACTAATGTGATTTTAGGGATTTAAGTAAGTGTCCTTTCCGAGTCAATTAAACGGGTTGGACATCTTGAACGGATATTAAGATGTGAGTTTAAGTTTACCAAGTTTGTATTCGTCTTAAGGACTTAAGGTTCTTAAGACGGATCTTACTAATTAAATTAAAATCTTTCACAATAAATTATTAAAATATTATTTTATTACTTAAAATAATTTAAAACGCTTAAAATAGATTTTACGAAAATACGGGATGTTACACTTTAACTCCAAGAATTGTGGAGGCTTTGATTTGTTGTCAAGATTGGCTTCGTCAATCTCATGGTCCTCTTATTATAGAAGAAAAACTACTTGATTTGGAAGCTTTGGAAAAAAGTACATATTTCCTTTTTTACATATCCTTCATTATTTATTTCTTTTGGTTTTATATAATTAAAGTAGTAGATTTTGAATTGTTTTAACTAATTACTATATTTTTTTGTACTATTTTAGGTTTACAAGATTTGTTGATTCAACAACCAGAGATATTTATTGACGAGTCAATGATGGTGTCTTTTGATGATGATGGATTTGGATTAACGAATGGAGAGTCCGTGTCTTGATTACATTGCATTTTGTTGGTCATTTATGTTATTAGGATTTTTAATTTGTATGGAAACTTTGACATTTTGGACTTTTATGTAAACAAGAAACTTTTATATTTTGGACTTTTATGTAAACAAGGAACGAGTGGTTGGAAGTCCTGGAAGTTGTCGGTCTTGGCGTCATTTGGGCTGAATTTGTCGCTACTTTCAGTTGGAAATTAAGAATCAAGTTTTGGCCAAGCCAAATGTTTTTGTTATTTTGATTTCAACGTTGAAAATTAAAATCGATGTAGGTTCGAGGTTCACCGTAAAAATCGAGCCGTTGTGTAAGGTTCACCGAACCGTAATAAACCGTATACAAAGGTTCGGTTAAGGTTCGGCTTGTAGCTGAACCGTGTAGTAGGTTCACCGCACATATGGTGCGGTTCGGTTGACCGAACCGTGAATGAACAACCCTAATGAGTGTCATTCGTGTCCTGAATATGTTTTTTGTTTCTTCCAAGTTCAGTCGGTAGTTCCTAGTTCCTGTTCAGCTAGTCAGTCACTTGTTCCTGTTCAGTGTTATTTGATCTTTTTTTTGGGAAAATGTAAAAAATTATATTAGAATTAAAATAGAACCATTACATCATAGTATATTGTCCTAAAAGGACTTACATCAAGCTTTGCTACATGAAACAAAAACGTATCCTGCCATATGAGCTAAACAACCAACTACAGCCTCCTTAGATGCTCAATCCATCTGATATCCTTCCTGGTAAGCTCCCCCTTCAGATTGTTTGCTATGCTTTGGAGTATGTCTTTGATGCGTGTCTATTTTATGATATTTTACATCTATTTTCATACGCATTTTAGAACTTATTTACGATGTTTTAGCCTTTATTTCCCAACTTTTGTCTACTTTCGTATTTTTATGCTATTTTGCAGAATTATGCGGAAAAAGGGCAATTTTAAACCAAATCCGTCCTCAAGTGATTTTTATGGCTAAGGACACAAAAGAACAAGCCTAGCGAACATTTCAAGGCCTGAAGATCGCTTAAGCAAAGGTGCATATAGCAAAGAATCGATCCACGATATTGCAGCCTGTTTCAAATGGCTATATCTCGAGTTCTAGAGCTGATAATGGAGTGATTTCAGTTGGAGGATAAAGCTTATCCTCTTAGCTTTCCAACTCCGCAAGAATCGCTTGATTACGATAAGTAACGAAGAAATGGCAGCTGTTTTAAGATCGACGCGCGCTGCAGTCCCGACATCAGGTCGACCGACCCACAAAGTAGGTCGACCGACCTCATCGCTGACCCATAAGTTTCCGCAAAGCCCATTCAAGTGATTAGGTCATTAGGAAACTCTTTATTTCCGCCTATATAAGCTAAATTACGTGATTGGGGTTAGGCATTGAGTCATATATTCAGTTTTTACCTATCAAATCTCACATCAAGTTTTACTCTTAGTTTGATCTTAGAAATAAGAATTAATTAGTTTTCTCATTTAAGTTGTAATATTTTAATAATTCTCAAGTACTTTAGTTTGTTCATCAATCATTCAAGCGTTCAATAAAGTTTGTTCCTTTCCATCTCAATTCCGATTTCCGGTAATTCTTCTTTTAATTTATGCTTTATTGTTATCAGCTTAGAACTATTGTATTCGGTTTAAGGTAGATTTCCAAGCTTTATTATTGATTGCATGTTTAGATTGATATTCACCATGATTTCCATATTTATTCCTATTTTCGTTGTCGTTTTAGTAACCATGAGTAGCTAAATTTCATATGTTAGGATGTAGGGGATGAATATGCGTAGGTAGTATAGGTTCCGAGACCGACCGTAGCAGGGCCGTGGTCGGTCGACCTATATAATGGGTCGGTCGACCGAGGCTGTGGTCGGCCGACCGGGCTAGCTGGTCGGTCGACCCACTTGCGTATGTATTCTGTTTCGTCTTGCTTTGTTGACTATAATAACCTGCAATGAGACCGAAAGGAGACTTGTAGGATGTTAGTAATGACCTACGCAAGATTGAGAGATACGGGAAGGGCATTGGTTTACACCTTAAGACGGCTAGGTTACTTAAGACTGAAAGGTATGTGACCTAGAATTTAGGAATCACCCTTATTGTTGACACCCAATAATTGTGAGATCTAGGAACTAATAGCATAGGCCGAAAGGAGTTATTAGGTACCATAGACCGAAAGGATATGTTACACCCTTTACGCAACTGCAATACATGTTGACCTTAGGATTTATATTACCTTACCTATTTATTACCCAAACATCCTAGCATCTCTTTTAATATAGTTTTATTCTAAGCTTTAATTACTTGTTTATTTTAATATTTACCTTAGACTTAGTAAACAACCAATCGAACCCCCAAAAATTGTTACTTTCAACATTAACATCAAACAATAAACATTCCCCACCTCCTTGTGGTTCGACCCTGACTTTCACTATCTATTGTTAAAGTTAGGAATTATAAATTTTATCTTTGGTACCCTCAACGACGGGAATCAAATTTTGGCGCCGTTGTCGGGGAGGTGACGCCAGTGTTTATTGTTTTTTGTTTATGTTTTCCCTTTTTCTTTTACCGTCATGACCATCGCCCCTTTCCCACAACTCGAGCATGAACCATTACATATCTATTGTGGTAGATTAACCTCTTTCCTTTCTCAGTCTAACTATCCTGTTAATGTTGGGGAGGTTTGTCGTATCTTTTATGATGGAGTTACTGGTAAGACCTTGATCGAGATTGAGAGGAAGTGTGGATGGGATTTTTTTAGACTTACCTTACGAGAAGCAATGAGAGCTTCTCAAACACCTTATCCAAGCCAGTGAAGATATAGAGAGGTATGAGGACGTCAATATTAGTAGCCCATATTTTCCTGTCGAGTGTGATCCTATCACACCCGTCACTGAAGAGTCACTTATTCTTAAGGATGAGTATGATAGGTTACTTGATTCCCTTTCCCTCCCCGTTGATGATACTGACTTGGATTTGGACATAGCTAATGAGTTAGCCCTTCACCCCTTGACTGACCAACCTATTTTTGTAGGTGTTAGTAATGAACATGTTCCTGACATGTTTGAACCTTCGGTTGATGAACCTTGTTTTTTGCAAGATTCATTTATTGACATTTCTGATGTTTTTAATAATATTAGTGAATTTTCTATGCAAGGATCCTTTACAAAGGATCCTTCGGAGGCTTTGATGTGTTTTGAGACATGTGCAGGTGAATATCTTGCTCAGGAGGCTGATTTGGATGCTCCAGATATTGCAGCACTAGTGACAGAGTCTATAGGCGGTAGGAAGAGAAATGTTCTCAATCGAGTAGTACCACTTACTCGATCAAATGATGTAGAGAACGAGGTCACTCAAGCAAGTGATCATTTGGCTGAAGAAAAGAGCCCTAAGAAGAAGAAATCGAGGAAAGTGTCGGCCCACGACTTGGGAGTCGACAACCCTAGGAGATGGATATCTGAAGCTATGGATGATGACCCACCTATCTACACAGTGGAGAGAAACTCATCTACCTGAATCACCATAGCTGAAGGGGTTTCCTGTAGTCAAAACCCTTGGTCAAAGAAACGCCGCATCCTTCACGGATGACTTCTTCTTCTTGCTCGTTTCTGTTTTTCTAAAGACAATTTTTTTCTGTTATGACTATTCAGTTTGTTTTGCTTTAAGTTTTTAGGACAATTTCGTTTTCTTTGCGTAGTAGAGACAGTTAGACCTGGATTCTGGTTTTTCGCGCATGTTTTGGGCGCATATATACTGTATTTCAGGTTTAGGGAAGATTAACTTGGTTGATGCAAGTTACTTCCGAAGAAAAGAAAGCTACTGTACAGGAAACTGGGTCGGCCGACCTCAACACTCAGTCGGTCGACCAGACCCCTGTGTTCCAGTAGCATTATGGGACTGGCAGATGGTCGGTCGACCAGGGGGAAGGGTCTACCGACCTGCTCTCCTGTACAGACGCCTCAAGATGCTTCGGGAAGTGTGCAAACGTGATAGGGAAGTCCTTTTCCCTATTCTATCTTTTTTATGTTTCACCTTTCTTCCTTTATTTCAAACCTTCAATACATTATATATCACCCAAAACACATTTAACCCCCGAAAAAGGTCTTCCTTCGTTTGACTTTTTCAGGTACTTGGAGTGGCACTGCTGGCCACCAAAACCTCCTAGCTCGTGCTGGTTTGGGGAGATTTGGGGAGGTTTCTCATGCGCTCAAAAATCCAGTGAGTTCTTTCCATTTTCCTTAGTTTTTCCTTCTTGCATTTTTTCCCTTAATTTTATGAAACCTTTACTTAGGCTAATGCACAATGGGGACATTGTGCGGGTTGGTTTGGGGAATTTGGTTTCGTGTCACATGCATTGTCCCATTGCATTTTTGTCACACGTTTATTGCATTTCCGTATTGCATTGTTCCTTTCTTTATTTTTCTTACCTATACAAAAGAAAAAAATCCAAAAAAATAGAAAAATTCAAAAATTTCCAAAAAAATGCACGTTTATCTTAGCATATAGGTCGAGTCGGAACGAGAGTATTTCAAGGATGATTTCGCTATCTCACATATTTATGCCTTTACCTTGCCTTGTCAACTTGTTTTAGTATGAGAGTCTTTTGCATATCTATGAGTTTTTGTCAATTTGTATATCTTGAGACTTGACTTATACCTTGGCAACCTACTATACATTCTAAGTTTTAGAGCTTTATTTCCTGGTTTCATTCTTAAACCAGTTGTTTAGGATTTGAGTAGTACTCCCCTTGGAACATGTTACATCAATATGCATAAATATGAACTTGAATTGCTATATACTTGTTTTACTATCTCGTTATGTGAGTCTTGGTACGTGCATTTGGGATCCCTTTTCTCGTATTTACCCATAAGCTTCACATAGCCAAAATTGCCTTTTTATTCCCCCAAAACTACATCCTATACTTAGCCTACCCTTCCAAGCTAGTATCTGTGGTCTTTGGTTTGATCTTGAGCCATCTTGGTTTGTATGCTATCTTGAGCAAAAAGAGAAAAGAAAGAAAGAAAGCAAGAAAAGAGAAAAAGAACAGAAAAGGAAAGAAAAAGAAAGAAAGAAAGAAAAGAAAAAGAAAAAAAAGTCAAAGCGTACAGGACAGAGGTCGACCGACCACCTTCATAGGTCGGCCGACCACCTGACAGCATCATAGTTTCAAAAAAAATATATACGTTCTGAAATCCCTTTCTTTTATTTGTTATCACTCCCGTACTTCATTCAAAATATTTGGGAGTCCTTTCTTATATAATGTGAGAGTTGTGCTACAAAAGAGCACTTTCTTAATATCAAAAGTTGTGAAATATGTTATTGGGAACCGGTTTTACTAGCTTGGCTACTAACCCCACAAGTCCAAAAAACATCTTTACCACTTTTTACCTTTTACCTAACATATCCTTCATTACCCCAATTGCATGTATCCGAGTCACTTAATGGGTTTGTTTATACATAGTTGTAGAATTCTCGTTCATGTTAGATTGCAGGCATGTTTTCATGGTCGCAGTTAGGTGAGTGTCATTACAATATACTTCTTTCTATCTTCTACATATACTCACCCTTTGCTTCATGAGTGTCTCGAGCGTACCGCGAGAGTCCATGGTATAAAGTCTTTATAGTCTCTAGTTTTGCAAAATTTGACAACACCATAACTCGTTTGTAAGATTTAAATACTTTCTCATTTTGTACTTGGCATTGATTTAGGCTTACATGTAAATTTCGCTCTGAGATTGAAATCGTTCCATTAGTTAAGATCGAGTCTACTTCTTGCTTGAGGACAAGCAAGGGTTTGGTTTGGGGAATTTGATGCGTGTCTATTTTATGATATTCTACATCTATTTTCACACGCATTTTAGAGCTTATTTACGATGTTTTAGCCTTTATTTCCCAACTTTTGTCTACTTTCGTATTTTTATGCTATTTTGCAGAATTATGCGGAAAAAGGGCAATTTTAAACCAAATCCGTCCTCAAGTGAATTTTATGGCTAAGGACATGAAAGAACAAGCCTAGCGCACATTTCAAGGCCTGAAGATAGCATAAGCAAAGGTGCATATAGCAAAGAATCGATCCACGATATTGCAGCCTGTTTCAAATGGCTATATCTCGAGTTATATAGCTGATAATGGAGTGATTCCAGTTGGAGGATAATGCTTATCCTCTTAGCTTTCCAACGCCGCAATAATCGCTTGATTACGATAAGTAACAAAGAAATGGCATCTGTTTTAAGATCGACGCGCGCTGCAGTCCCGACATCAGGTCGACCGACCCACAAAGTAGGTCGACCGACCTCAGCGCTGACCCAGAAGTTTCCGCAAATCCCATTCAAGTGATTAGGTCATTAGGAAACTCTTTATTTCCGCCTATATAAGCTAAATTACGTGATTAGGGTTAGGCATTGAGTCATATATTCAGTTTTTGCCTATCAAATCTCACATCAAGTTTTACTCTTAGTTTGATCTTAGAAATAAGAATTGTTTAGTTTTCTCTTTTAAGTTGTAATCTTTTAATGATTCTCAAGTACTTTAGTTTGTTCATCAATCATTCAAGCGTTCAATAAAGTTTGTTCCTTTCCATCTCAATTTCGATTTCCGGTAATTCTTCTTTTAATTTATGCTTCATTGTTATCAGCTTAGAACTATTGTATTCGGTTTAAGGTAGATTCCTAAGCTTTATTATTGATTTCATGTTTAGATTGATATTCACCATGATTTCCATAATTATTCCTATTTTCGTTGTTGTTTTAGTAACCATGAGTAGCTAAATTTCATATGTTAGGATGTAGGGGATGGATATGCGTAGGTAGTATAGGTTCTGAGACCGACCGTAGCAGGGCCGTGGTCGGTCGACCTATATAATGGGTCGGTCGACCGAGGCTGTGGTCGGCCGACCGGGCTAGCTGGTCGGTCGACCCACTCGCGTATGTATTCTGTTTCGTCTTGCTTTGTTGACTATAATAACCTGCAATGAGACCGAAAGGAGACTTGTAGGATGTTAGTAATGACCTACCCAAGATTGAGAGATACGGGAAGGGCATTGGTTTACACCTTAAGACGGCTAGGTTACTTAAGTCTGAAAGGTATGTGACCTAGAACTTAGGAATCACCCTTATTGTTGACACCCAATAATTGTGAGACCTAGGAACTAATAGCATATGCCGAAAGGAGTTATTAGGTACCATAGACCGAAAGGATATGTTACACCCCTTACGCGACTGCAATACATGTTGATCTTAGAATTTATATTACCTTAGTTATTTATTACCCAAACATCCTAGCATCTCTTTTAATATAGTTTTATTCTCAACTTTAATTACTTGTTTGTTTTAATCTTTACCTTTGACTTAGTAAACAACCAATCAAACCCCCAAAAATTGTTACTTTAAACATTAACATCAAACAATAAACATTCCCCACCTCCTTGTGGTTCGACCCTCACTTTCACTATCTATTTTTAAAGTTAGGAATTATAATTTTTATCTTTGGTACCCTCAACGAGGGGCATCGGTCTTGTTTGATAAGGTTTGCACATTTCAGGGGTGTATACAAAACTCCTTCCAGCCTGCTCTGACTTCTTTGGTGCCAAACATAGTAGATAGTAGCATTTAGTATACTGTCCAGTATTGTAATACCCCGAAACTTGGGTTATTTGTTACGAGATTTCATTTTATTTTTTTATGTTATGTCGATAGTTAAACAACGCTTTTACGCTCAATGGGTTGTGTTGTCAAGTAGGAATATGTATGGGTTAGTACTAGATATGCCTTAGGTGGGGATCGAACCTGGGATCTCTCGCCAACCCTAGCGTTGGGCCTCGTTTTGTGTGCCAACACAAAACAGCCCACCAACCGTGTAACCCTAAGAAGCTGAAAACTCAGCCCTGTCGTCATATTTTAGCACCAGTTGCTCTATTTACCCTTACCTAAAAACAAAACCACACTCATATTCACGCATCCACCATAGCAGAGGAGGAGGAGAAGCTCTGACCACCGTATAACAGCCAGCCTAGGCCACCTCGATTTGACCATAGAGTCGGGTATGTCACAACCTTCGTTTATTTTGTTCTGCTTGTGTCTGTGTTTTGACAATGGGTTCGTATGGTGGTCGAGGGTTGTTGGTCTGTGGTTTTGTGGTCTCGTTTTCCTGGTGGTTCAGGGGGTGTCATGGGGGTTGTCAGGGAAGGAGTAGTCGTCGCAGTAGGTGTCGACAAGGGTGTTTACCACCCCTGGTTACATCATTCTTGGGTTAGGTTGCTACGGTGGTGAGTTTTGGGGGTGGTACCACCGCTGACTCGGGGGAGGTCGACGCGGTGGTACCCCAGTCGTCGTGTAGGTCGTGTGTCAGGGGAGAGGCGTGGTTGGTTTCAAGGGTGGTTGGTGGTGATAGGTGGTGTCGATGGTGGTGAAGTTCTCGGGTCAGGGAGTCTAGGGTTCATGCCTGGGCTGTTTGGTGGGTGTCGTGCACCTCACTGGTGGTCGTCGAGGGGCTGGAGGTGTGCCGATGAGGCGGCCAGTGGTGGTGGGTGTCTCGCTGGTTGCCGTCGGTGGTGGGACAGAAGGTATAGGGCGGTTTTAGGCGGTGGTTTTTGGGGCGTGTGAGGTGTCGGGTTTAGTCGTGGGTTTGGCGTGGGTTTGGCGAACGATCCTCAGGCCTAACCTAATGAACCCAATGAACGTAGGAGAGTCTAAATAAAATGAACCCCGGGATAGGACTGTTAGGAGCACACTAAAGGAAAAGTATGAGTCTGGGGCTGTAATACCCAGTATGTTAGCCTCGGTCAACGGTAGTCAAACCATGTTTTATACACGTATTTCAAAAGTCATGTTTATAAAGTATTTTACGGAAACGGTTATTGTTTTATAAATCGTATTTCTACGATTATTTATTATTTCATAATTATTTTATATGTGATAATTAATTCGTAAAGTGACATTTCATTCGTATTTCTTTAATTTTAATAATATATTTATAATTAAATATATCTTCTAGTTTGTATTTATTTCTCGTCTATATTTAAGGTCTATTTTTATTTAAGTCGTAATCACTAATATTTTAATATTTCTATAACTCATATTATATAGACCGAAATACTACCTTACATTTTATATTCTGGTAATTAATTTAATTAGTATTTACTAATACTAAATTAAATAATTTAAATAAGCTAAAAAAACACCCATATATTTTTCCTTTGGATTATTTCCTAAAAACCCTAATTGCGACACTACTTCACCCTACGCTAACTCCGTTACTTCGCCTCCAACCGTACTGCGTTTTTTTTTTGTCTTCTCTTTTCCCTTCTTCTTCCTTTGTCTTACGCCTTACTACTTCTCCTCTGCACGTCCCTCTTATTCATTTTAACCGTCAGTTTATCAAGGTACGTTATTTATCGCTTATCGTTTCTTTATCGTTTACGAATTTAGAACTCGACAAACATGGTATCTAATCTGACCATAGTCATACGCGACTGACCTGGGTTGATGACTAATGAATTATGGGTTGCGTATGACCACCTTACTACGGTGGTGGTGGCCAGTGGTGGTCACCACCGTGGTTAAAACAGGAGAATCATGGAGGAGTAGCAAATGAGCGTTTGATATTTGTTCTGACTTGACTTGAACACAACCATGTTGGGTTGGGAACTGGTTGTTGAGGTAACCCCTAAGGTGTGGATTTTGGCGACCGTTGGTGGTGGGTAGCAACCTGAAATGGCGAAAACAGGGGTGTGAGGGTAATTGTTTATCGAGGGAGCTAGTTTGGGGAGGTTGTAGGTAGGGTTATGATCGTAGAAGAGAGGGGGAGATGATGGTGGAGTATGTGGTGGCCAAAGGTGCTGGTGGTGGCCGGAATTAGAATAATTAGTTCGTTGCGGGTTTTCGGGTAAACGCTTAGAGTAGTCGGTTTTGGGTAGGTTATTGTGGTGGCTGGAGAGGCTTCGAGTGGTGGACCGTATGTGAGAATTGTGGGTGGTGGTGCAGGCGAGGGTTCGGAGACCTCCGTGGTAGTGGTAAGTGGGCTGGATGGTGAGAGTAATGTCGCAAATGTGGGGTGGCGGGGCTGTGATGAACGGTGTTGTAGTGGGAGTCGTATTGTGTTTACGAGTTGAGGATATTGTGTGTTCTGTTTTGTGTCTGCATGGTTGTGTAGGGTAGGACCACGTAGGATTAGTTAGTATATTTTGTTTTGTTTAGTTTTCTTTTAAATTAATTTATGTTAATTAGCTTAGTGTTGTTAATAATTAATTGTTATTTTAATTAATCTAAGTTATGTGTAAAGTCAACGTTTATATATGTTCATATAATTATGCATAAGACGAAGTTTATAATTAAGTTTAACCAAGTAGTGATTTAATAATTTGTTTTACCTATAAGACAAGTAGGGTCGTTTAATGCGTATGACGATATTTAATAGTTGTAGTTATACAATGAGCGGGCTATGTAAACTCTATTTGATATTTGGTCGGCCTTAATCGTAATTATTAAACGTAATTATTTATCGATAGTAATTGAATGGTTGGTAATTGCTATTTGTTCATTGGTTATTATTATTATTATTATTATTATTATTATTATTATTATATTATCACTATTGTATGGTTTGGTTTTGTATAAGATTGTTACCATCTTTATATTATATGTATCATTGTTATTATTATTACTATTAGTATTGTTTACCCAAGTGTTGCTATTGTTGAGTATTATTAATATTAATATTAATGTTATTGTTATTATTATTATTATTATTATTATTATTATTAGTGTTGATAATATTATTATTATTAGTATATTTGCCATGTGGTTAATTATTTAAGTTGTTAAGTAATTTTATACAAGAATGTGACGGTTATCCATAAGTCGACTATATTTTCAATGTTCGTCTATTTAATTGAAACTGGTTATAAAAGTAATAACAATGAGTAGTTAAGTTAATTGAAGTACTCATGTTTAAGACGGTCTCATTATGCGATATATACTATTTAAATAATAGATCTGAATGATTGATAAATTATATTAGTGGCGTAATCGTACTAGTTGGTAATTAAGTATTTTATTTTTTTTTAGGTGTTGAGTGTATGATGAAGTGACCTTACTTTTTGGATATTAGCTGCATAATGGGATTACATTGCTATCCAGGTAGGATACACTGACACTATACTCTATGATGTGTTATGAATGGATTTTGGATTGTGTGTTATGGGTGCTGAGCATGATTGATACGAGAATGATATTGGTTGGATTGAGTAATGATTATTATTATTGGCATGGGCATTTCATTATTTAATAGCATGATTGATTAAGAGTATTGCTGCATTCATGAGCATGGCATATGCATTGGTTACTGAGAAAGATGTGAATCAGATGTTGTTCTGATATAAAGCCCAGGGTGGTTCTGCAGACTAGGCCTGGTGTCTTATCAGCTATTGAGCTGGTGTTCGGTGACGACCGATTATAGTCTGCCGGGAGGTTCGGTATGGCTTGGTGTTTCGGGTTTGAGATTGAGATTGTGATTGAACTCGAGCATATCATGGCATTTGCATATCATATTTGTTGCATTATTTATTATTGTGTTACCCTACTCAACCGCGAGGTTGACAGTGTATTCGTGTACACCTACGATGATCCGGAATGGGGAGTAGACTCTACAGGTCAGAGACAGACGGACTAGGAGCTTGGGCAAGGAGTGAGACATGGCTTGGACCTACTTAGAATTAGATCACATACTTAGATGTTATCAGTTGTACCTTTATTCTTTGCGTAATAGTTGTAACATCAAAAGTTTAAGATTTAATCAGTTTTTATATAAAGTTCTTTGGTTTGTTACCTTGTTATTCACTACCTCGGACATTTCGAGATGGTAACAGCTCTATTTATTTGAGAATGTCTTGCTAAAGGCTCTTAAATAAATAGGGGTGTTACAGGGGCCCCCTCACACCGAACCAATGGCCCTATCAGTTTTACCCGGGAACCCAGAGAGAATATACGAGAGAAAAGGGGTAGGTTAAGAAAAGATGGAAGTAATGGTATACTGTGATAAGTATTTTATGGGAATTCTGAGTATAAGTGACTGTTGGAAAAGCCGGAAGGGGCATGAGCATGAATGAATCTTTAATTGTTGGAATAAAAAGGGTTTATATTAATATGGATATGTTAAGTGATTTGAAACATGTTAGTAATTCATCTCTCATCATGTCTAGTGAAATGCGGTTTTGTGAAATCCCGAGCCATGTTATAGATACACGTTATTCCATCTATCGGTTATGAATGGACTATATTGTTTAGGGACTTTTAGCCCTAACCCAATGGGTGCCCACGTGCATAGGGACTCATTTCTTTTCTTGTGTTATAGTATGCCTCCGCGAAGAGACAATGCCGTTAACATCACGCAAGAAGAACTAGACCGTTTAATAGCTGAAAATGAGGCCCTAAAGGCCAAACGCATGGACTCCGCCAAGATGAGCACGATTATCGCGAGGCATCACCCTACCCAATTCACTGGGGAGGGGGAACCTCATCTGCTAGGGGCTTGGTGTCGGGAATTCAGTAACCTGTTCGAGTTGGTGGATTGCCCTGAAGAATTGAGGGTGGACCAGGTTGCCCACTATCTGAGGGGTATGGCTGAATTAAGGGTGGACCAGGCTGCCCACTATCTGAGGGGTATGGCTGGAGACTTGTGGACGGGGAACAAGGGAGAGATTAGAGAGGCAGCTAGAGAGGATGGGACCGAGTTTGTTGCCTGGATCGCATTCAACAGGATCTTATATGAGGTATTTCTACCAGAATTTCAGAAAAGCAAGCTGAGGGAGAAGTTTGATACATTCAAGATGTCGGAGGACATGACCGTGGAGGCTTACTACAGAAAGTTTATCCAGTTGGTGAGTTATGTGGGAGACATGGGGTTTGACGATGCCATGCTGGCAATGAAATTTGAGAGGGGGTTATCAATCGCCATCAAAAAGAGACTGATTGCAGCTCCGCCCACCACAGTCCGTGACATCTACCTAAGGGCTGGGGCGGCGAAGAGGCTTTCAGAGATGATCAAGGAGGACAAGAAGTCCAAGTCTGAAAAGAGGAAGGCTGAATCAGTAACTGAGGGTTCAGGATCGAAAAAGCAAAGCACTAACAAGTTCAGTGGGTACTTCAGGAGTAGTACCTCTGGTGGTGGGAGAAACCAGAGTGGGGGCAACTTCAGGAGTGGAGGTTCTGGCAGTGGTTCGGTGGGAATGGTCTGTTTCGGCTGCGGAAAGATTGGGCACAAGCAGGCAATATGTCGCTCTTCTGGAGGGAATCAGTTTGGGGGTTATCGCACGCCTACATCCGGATATCAAGGATCTCGCACTCAGTCATATGGCAGCAGTGGCTATCGCACACCCATGACAAACTATGGTGGGGGTGCGAAGTCTGGAGGCAGCAGCAACTATCAAAGGAATTACAACAGCAATCAGAACCGTGCATACCAGAATCAGTACAATGGAAGTGGGAGCAATCACAAGACGGGAACGGAAGGAAATCAGCAGGCTGGGACATCTAGTGCCAGTCAGAGTGGGGTCAAATCCAGTGGCAAGCTCTTTGCCATGGGAAAACAGGCAGCTCAGGAGGATGCGCATGTGGTAACCGGTACTTTTCTTGTGAACTCTAAACCTACTTTCGTACTTTTCGATTCCGGTGCCACCCATTCGTTTGTGTCTAGAGATCATGTTAAGGCTTTGGGACTTGAGAGATTTGACTGGGTCGCGGATTCAGTGACCATACCTTCGGGCGAGTCGATAGTTTGTAATAGAGTATACGGTAGTGTACCCATCAAAATCGGGGAAGCAACTTTCTTTGGTGACCTCATAGAATTTCCTTTGGGGGGTTTTGAGGTGATCCTAGGGATGGACTGGTTAGGGAAGTATAGGGCTTTTATCGACTGTCATCAAAAGAAGATTTCTTTGAGGGGACCTAAAGGAGTGAGGGTGTCTTATAAGGGATACCGAGTCAAGCCAAAAATCAAATTCATATCCGTCAATACCCTGAAGTCTAGTTTGCGAAAAGGAGAGAGCCTAATCTTGTGCCAAATGTGGGATTGTGAGGCTAAGACCCCCAAGACTAGTGAGATACCTGTGGTACGGGAGTTTGAGGGAGTTTTTCGAGACGACGTTCCAGGGTTACCGCCAAGGAGGGAAGTGGAATTTTCCATTGACCTAAAACCAGGAGCGGGACCGATATCTAAATCACTGTACCGTATGGGACCAAAAGAGATGGAGGAATTGAAGAAGCAATTGGATGAACTAGCTGAGAAAGGGTTCATTCGACCCAGTGTGTCGCCCTGGGGTGCACCTGTCTTATTTCTGAAGAAGAAGGATGGGAGTTTGAGACTTTGTGTTGACTACCGAGAGCTGAACAATGTGACCATCAAGAACCGTTATCCTTTGCCGAGAATTGACGACCTGTTTGATCAGTTAAGTGGAGCTGGGGTATTCTCCAAGATTGATTTAAGATCCGGGTACCATCAGTTGAGAATAAAGGATGAAGATATTCCAAAGAACGCTTTCCGAACGAGGTATGGCCACTATGAATTTGTGGTTATGCCGTTTGGATTGACTAATGCTCCAGCTGTGTTCATGGACTTGATGAATCGAGTTTTCAGCCCGTATCTGGACAAGTTTGTGGTGGTATTTATCGATGATATCCTTGTATATTCCAAGAATGCAGAAGAGCACGAAGACCATTTGAGGAGGGTACTTCAGACCCTAGAGGAACATAAGCTCAATGCTAAGTTGAGTAAGTGTGAGTTCTGGTTGGAGAAAGTGGCGTTTCTGGGGCATGTAATTTCAAAGGAGGGAGTATCTATTGACCCTAGTAAGATCGAGGCAGTGACTAAGTGGCAAAGTCCGAAGAATGTGAGTGAGATTCGAAGCTTCCTGGGATTAGCTGGTTATTATCGAAGATTTGTCAAAGATTTTTCAAAGATAGCGAAGCCGTTGACATCGTTGATGAGGAAGGAGAACCGTTTTATCTGGGATGAGAGTTGTGAGAAGGCATTCCTGACCCTTAAGGAACGCCTGACGACAGCTCCTATCCTTGCCTTGCCAGTGGGGAGTGATAACTTCGAAGTTTATACTGATGCTTCGAAGCATGGGTTGGGTTGTGTGCTATTGCAGAATGAGAGGGTGATAGCGTATGCTTCTCGCCAGTTAAAGACCTACGAAGAAAATTATCCGACTCATGATTTGGAATTGGGCACAGTCGTGTTTGCACTTAAATTGTGGCGTCATTACCTTTATGGAGCCACTTTTAAAGTGTTTTCTGATCATAAGAGCCTGAAGTATATCTACACCCAGAAGGAGTTGAACATGAGGCAGAGGAGGTGGATAGAGTTAATCGGAGACTATGATATGCAGATTGTCTACCACGAGGGCAAGGCGAATGTGGTAGTTGATGCCCTAAGTAGGAAGTCAGTGCATGCTTTGAGTTGTGCCAGATCGAGGGTGAGGTTGCATGGCGAATTAAGGGAGATGGGAATTTTTATGATCCGGAAAGGGGATGCCCTTGGTGATTTGACAGTGGAGCCTGAGCTGTATGGGGAGATTCGGGAGTTACAGAAGAACGATGAGAGAATCCAGAAGTGGCGTTTAATGGTGGAAAGTGGGGTTGGTGAAAATGCATCCAAGTTCAGTATTCATACCGACGGTAGCTTGAGATTCAGTGGGCGATGGTGTGTACCGAATGTTGAGGAGCTAAAGAAGAAGATCCTGACTGAAGCTCATGCTACTCCTTATTCTGTACACCCAGGGGGTGATAAAATGTATAAGGACCTTAAGAAGACGTTTTGGTGGCCGAATATAAAGAAGGAGGTCGCGGAGTTTGTCTCGAGGTGTTTGATGTGTCAACGAGTGAAAGGGGAGCATAAGAGACCACAAGGGAAGGTTCAGCCATTAGATGTGCCAGAGTGGAAGTGGGAGAATATTTCGATGGACTTTATCGTGGGGTTGCCTCGGACTCAGAGGGGCAACAACATGATTTGGGTGATTGTGGATCGTTTGACTAAGTCAGCTCACTTTATTCCAATGAAAGATACCTGGAGTAAAGCCGAGTTGGCTAAGTCATATGTTCAGAATGTGGTCAAACTGCATGGCGTACCCAAGGACATTGTTTCAGATCGAGACTCGAGGTTTATATCCAGATTTTGGCAGGAGTTGCAGGCTGCTTTGGGTACCCAGTTGAAGATGCGTACAGCTTTTCATCCGGCTACTGACGGTCAGACTGAGAGGACGATTCAGACTCTTGAGGATATGTTGAGAGCATGCGTACTTGAGTTCGGAGGATCTTGGGAGGACCGACTTGGGTTGATAGAGTTTTCGTATAACAACAGCTATCATTGTAATACTCCGTATTTTTATTTCGTTTTATTTTATTATCTTGATTTTATTGGATGTCGATGACGATGGGTTATAATAAAAGCGATATAATTTTAATGAACGAGGCATGTTATGCTTTAGTAATTAAGTCGTGTGTGAGGATTTTTAACAAAACCGGAGTGGACTCATGTTATTTGAACTTTGGGGTGCGTGAAGGACCTGAACCATGCATCGGTAACCGTGTATTCGGGCCTAGGGTTGCGTGAAAACACAAGCCCACACACGACATAAGCACTTTTCAAAACAGAATTTTTGAAAAGCCCTTCCAGCCGCCTTATATAAACATCCATAAGAGGCTCTTTTCTGACCTATCTACACACGACTCTCACATCACACCTCCTGCCGTCACTACTGAGATTGCAAAGGGGCGTTTTACACGGTGGTTCTGGGGTTTTTTGGGTGGTCGTTGGCTAGGGCAAGAAGGTATGATCACCATGCTCTTTTCGTTTTACTGTTTTCGAATTGTTCTGATTGATATTTGAGTTTAAATTAAGATTGCATCAAACGTTGTTAATCACGTATCCTTGTTAAATTGTGATCCTTGATATGTATTCTTCATGATTTGATCATCAAGGAGTCGTCGTTGATGTTTTCCAGTCGTCTTTAGGGAGTCTCGTTCCTGGGTTGGGTTGCTATCGGGTTTGTCAAAACAGAGTCTTTGTATGAGTAGTTTGTATGTGGGTTTCGATCCATGTATCATGTTTATACCTTCTGTGTTTTGGTGTTGGAGGTAGGGCTGTGGTATAGGGTGTCGAACGGTGGTGGTGGTGTCTGGTCGTGGTGTCTCACGGAGGTGAATAGGGGTGGTCATGAACCTAGGTCAGAGAGGCTGTCGAGTTTCTGGGTTTAGTTTTCAGCGAGTACCAGTGTTGGGCTTGGTGGCAGCGACGGTTACCCTCACCACTGGAACCACCATAACTCAGTGGCGAGTCTGGTGGTGCCAGGGGTGAAGGTGGTGGTCGCGGTTGGTGCTGCAGTGGGTTGTGGACACGGCTGTGCAGGCAGAAAAAGGAGGGGGCTGTTATGGTTGTCACGGTTTTTGTCGAAGGTTTGGGGTTTGTGTTGTAGTGCTCACGTGTTATTTCATAATCATCATGATCATCATATTCATCATTGTGTGAGTATTGTTACCCTTATTAATATTATTATTATTAATATTATTATTATTATTATTATTATTATTATTATTATTATTATTATCTTTGGTAATAGTAGTAATGTATATTAGTTTTGTTATTTTATGGGTAAGATTGAAATGGTTAGTAGTTATGGGTGTGGTGATTTATTGTTTAACTATTGTCGATTTATAACATCAAAAGTAATGTAAGGTCTGAGTAAGCTAATATGATATCTTTGGTGTTATGTTTTATGGATGAAATTATTACAATGTCTTACAATTTGTCAAGTGTAATTGTTAATTGTACTTAGCTAATGATAACATTGTCGATATGGGTATGTTCATGAATATATGTGAGTATTGAATATAAAAAGGAATTAAGAGGAAGGATATATACATACATGTGATTAAATTGATAATCTTTTGGTAAGAATAGAAGTTGACTTTAAGCAATGTATATAGGAACTGAATTTGAAGTGGAATATTTCTAGACGGTGATTTCTATTTGCAGACTGCTATCTTCAGGTAGGTTACACTGGAACTACTCTTGTAATTGTGTTATGATTGTATGTGAATTGGGTGCTATGGATGCAAGTATGATTATTTATGAGATGCATATACAGTGTTGGTTCTTTATTTTTGCATTCATAAGCATGGCATGAGTACGGTTACAGATCGAGATGATGATGAGATATTATTGGGCCCAGGCTAGCTCTGCAGGGCTAGACCTGGTGACCTCAGCTGTTATGCTGGTGTTCGGCGACGGCCGACTATAGTCTGCCGGGAGGTTCGGTATGGCTTGGTGCAAGGGTATGAGTATTGAGAATGAGATGGAGCTCGAGCATGTTATAAGCATTCGCATATTATTACTTGTTGCATTTAATTATTGTGTTATCCTACTCAACCGCGAGGTTGACAGTGTATTCGTATTCACCTACAATGATCCGGAATGGGGAGTAGATCTTTCAGGTCAGAGACAACAGGATTAGGAGCTGGGCATGGATTGAGAGACATGGCATGGACCGACCTAGTTCTAGATCATTTAGTTTCACAAGTTTTAGTTGAGGATATTATCAGTTGTATGGTTTTGGGACCTCTTTTTATAAACTTGTCTTGTATCAGCTTTCCGTTAACAATTTACCTATAAAGTACTGTTTATCTTTCACTATGATTATCTACTACCCTGGGTTAACCAGGATGGTAGCAGTCTTATTTACCCTGGAAGTCCTAGTTCAGGCTCCTAGGTAAATGGGGGTTTTACAAAGTGGTATCAGAGCGAACGATCCTCAGGCCTAAACCAAAAAGGAAATAATGAACATAGGAGTGTCTAAATAAAATGAACTCCAGGCTAGTAACTGTTAGGAGCCCTAGGAGTTGGGATGAGTTAGGGGCCCCCTCAAACCAAGCCACTGGCCCTTTCAGTCTAACCTGGTTACCTTGAGAGTTGAAGAGTGTGGGTAGTATAGAAGGACCCAAGGCAGATATATAATATATGTATGTTGTACTAACCTTTCAGCGCCAGGGAATGAGGTAAGTTATGATGTGAAAATGGATGAGTATATACATGTATGCAGTAAGGCATAAAAGTGATACTACATGATGATTGGCATGTATATGTGTTATTTTCAAGCATTGAGAATATAAGTTTATATCGTAATGTTGTCTATAAATGAGGATTGTATATGCATGAGGTTATGTGATCCCTAAGCCTTTAGGTAGACTTTTAATAAGGATTTAACCGTATGAAAAGTTACATGCTAAGTATGTATGCAAGTAAGACTAAGTCAGAATAGGAATTGACCTAGGATGCTCATAAAACTTTGTCACCTGTGTAGCAAAATGCCTCCCAGGAGAGAACCCAACGCTGCTAATGTATCACAAGAGGAATACGATCGCCTAGTAGCTATGAACGCTGCTCTCCTAGCTAAGATTGGGGCAACCACTCAATCGGATGCAATCAAAATGAGCAATAACATCCCTAGGCATAACCCCACCAAGTACGATGGGGAAGGAGCACCGAGTTTACTTGCTGAGTGGTGCCGTGAGTTCGAGAGCATATTCGAATTACTGTCTGTACCGGAATCGATGAAGGTGGACCAAGCTGTATTCTATCTGAAGGGTACGGCTAGGTTATGGTGGAATAACAGTAAGGAAGAAATCAAGGCAGCTGCAGAGGAAATCGGTTTAGAGTATGTACGCTGGGGGGAGTTTAAGGGGATTTTATCCTCTAAGTTTGTGCCGGAACATGTAAAGGGGAAGCTAAGAGCAGAGTTCGATTCCTTCCAAATGGCTGAAGGGATGATTGTGGAGGAGTATATAGTAAGTTTTTACAGCTGGCAGAGAATGTAGCTGACCTGGGCTACACACAGGAGATGTTAGCAGCAAGATTTGAGAAGGGACTGACTCTCAATATCAAGAGAAGCATGCTGGCAACCAAGCCCACGACTGTGGAAGATATTTATGAGAGGGCTGGCCAGGCAGAAAGGCTAGCTGACCAGATTAAGGAGGAAGAGAAGACTAAGAGTGATAAGAGGAAGGCGGAATCTGGAGCCGAAAGCTCAGGGAGCAAGAAACCAAACAACCAGTACCGTTCTTTTTTCTCTAATAGTGCACCAGGAGGCAATAGTAGTGGAAACCGATCTATGTCCGGGACGGGCGGTGCTAATCCTACATGTTTCAAGTGTGGAAAGATTGGGCACAAGAAGGCAAACTGTTGGTCCGGAACTCAGAGTGCGGGAAGCAGTTATCAAAGGATTAATCAAGGCAGTGGATTTCGAACACCAAATGCGGGTTATGGGAATAACAGATCTGGAGGTAGCAATTACCAGCGAAATTACAATAACTTCAACAACCAGAACCGCTACCAAGGAAATCAGGGTAGTGGTAATGGTACCTTCCAGAAGACTTTAGCAGAAGCCAGTAACCAGAGCGGTGCGGGATCTGTGAACCAGAGCGGTGCGAAGAAGAGTGGGACCCTGTTTATGATGGGCAAGGAGGCTGCAGAGGAGGATGCACATGTAGTCACTGGTACATTTCTAGTACATTCTTTTCCTACTTTCGTTTTATTTGATTCCGGTGCATCGCATTCTTTCATATCTGTTGAGCATGCTAGGGCTATAGGGCTCAATGTATATAGTAGCATAGCTGATTCTGTAACCATACCATCTGGGGAGTCCATAGCTTGTAATAGGGTTTACACCAATGTAATGATCCAAGTAGGAGAGGTAAGTTTTGAGTCGAACTTGATCGAGTTTCCTCTGGGTGGTTTTGAGGTGATACTGGGTATGGATTGGCTGAAAAAGTATAAGGCCTACATTGACTGCTATCAAGGAAAGATTACTTTGAGGGGACCCAAGGGGGTGAGGGTATCCTACAAGGGATATTCTGTGAAGCCTAAATTGAAGCTGATAACTATCAATGCGCTGAAGACCTGTCTGAAGAGGGGTGATGAGATGCTGTTGTGCCATGTGAGAGATCTGACTGCAGAAAAACCTCAAGCTAGGGAGATCGATGTTTTAAGGGATTTTGAAGACGTGTTTCCAGAGGAAATTCCTGGGTTACCACCAAAGAGGGACTTGGACTTTGGCATTGATCTGAAACCTGGGGCTGAGCCAATTTCTAAAGCACCTTATCGCATGGGACCTAAGGAATTAGAGGAGTTGAGGAAGCAATTGGATGAGCTAGCAAGCAAGGGGTATGTGAAACCGAGTGTGTCACCTTGGGGAGCGCCGGTGTTGTTCGTTAAAAAGAAGGATGGGACAATGAGGCTGTGTGTGGACTACAGGGAACTGAATAATGTGACGATCAAGAATAGGTATCCGTTACCTCGCATCGATGACCTTTTTGACCAGTTGAGTGGGGCTGGTGTATTTTCCAAGATTGATCTAAGGTCAGGGTACCATCAGCTGAGAATCAAAGATGCAGATATTCACAAGACTGCGTTCCGATCGAGGTATGGGCATTATGAATTCGTAGTGATGCCATTTGGTTTGACTAATGCACCTGCTGTTTTCATGGATTTGATGAACAGGGTGTTTAGTCCTTATCTGGACCAGTTTGTGGTGGTATTCATTGATGACATTTTGGTGTATTCGAAGAATAGGGAAGAGCATGCTAAGCATTTGAGCTTAGTGCTGCAAACTTTGAGGGATCATCAATTGTATGCCAAGTTGAGTAAGTGCGAATTTTGGCTCGAGAAAGTTGCTTTTCTGGGTCACGTGGTGTCTAAGGAGGGTGTGACTGTCGACCCTAGCAAGATTGAGGCCGTATCGAAATGGGAGCGACCAAGGAATGTAGCCGATATTCGTAGTTTCTTGGGATTGGCTGGTTATTACAGGAGGTTCGTGAAAGATTTCTCGAAGATAGCCAAACCAATGACTTCGTTGATGCGAAAGGAGAACAGATTTGTCTGGGATGAGAGCTGTGAGAGGGCATTCCTAGACCTGAAGGAGCGTCTCACCACAGCTCCTATCCTTGCATTGCTAGAGGGAAGTGAGAATTTTGAAGTGTACACTGATGCTTCTAAGAAGGGATTGGGATGTGTGCTGATGCAGAACGAGAGAGTAATCGCTTATGCTTCTAGGCAGCTGAAGCCTTATGAGGAGAATTATCCGACGCACGACCTGGAGCTTGGAGCGGTAGTTTTTGCACTTAAGTTGTGGCGACATTACCTTTATGGAGCCACATTTAAGGTGTACTCTGATCACAAGAGTTTGAAATATATCTATACTCAGAGAGAGCTGAATATGCGTCAGAGGAGGTGGATAGAACTTATTGGAGACTATGACATGGAGATTTTGTACAAGGAGGGCAAGGCCAACGTTGTGGCTGATGCATTGAGTAGGAAGTCCGTTCACGCTTTGTGCACAGCTATGTCCAGATTGAGTATGTATCGTGAGTTGGGACAGATGGGCATTGCAGTGATAAAGAAAGGTGAGACCCTGGGGGATTTGACAATTGAGCCTGAGTTATATGCTGAGATTAGGGAAAGACAGAAAAGTGACCTCAGGATTCAGAAGTGGCGTGAGGCAGTGAGCAAAGCTAGTGATGACGAACCATACTCTAAGTTCGAGATTAACAGTGATGATAGCTTGAGATTTGATGGACGATGGTGTGTGCCAGATGACGCAGAATTGAAGAGAAAGATACTGGTCGAAGCTCATTCTACACCTTATTCCGTTCATCCTGGAGGAGGTTGTACAAAGATTTAAAGAAAGCTTTTTGGTGGCCGGAGATGAAGCAAGAGGTAGCTGAGTTTGTCTCTCGTTGCTTGGTGTGTCAGAGGGTCAAAGGGGAGCATAAGAGGCCGCAAGGGAAGTTGCAACCTCTGGATGTACCTGAATGGAAGTGGGAAAACATTTCCATGGATTTCATTGTGCGCTTACCTAGGACTTCAAAGGGGAATGATATGATATGGGTGATCGTAGATAGATTAACTAAATCAGCTCATTTCACACCAATGAAGGAGACTTGGAGTAAGGCTGAATTGGCCAAGGCTTATGTTAAGCATGTGGTGAAGCTTCATGGTGTCCCTAAGGACATTGTTTCTGATCGTGATTCAAGGTTCATCTCTAAGTTTTGGCAAGAGTTACAGACGTTGATGGGAACTACTTTGAAGATGAGTACCGCGTTTCATCCAGTGACAGATGGTCAGACTGAGAGGACTATCCAGACACTGGAGGATATGTTGAGGGCTTGCGTGCTAGAATTCGGGGGATCTTGGGAGGACAGACTTGACCTGATAGAGTTTTCATATAACAACAGCTATCATGCTAGCATTGGGATGGCTCCTTATGAGGCATTGTATGGAAGGAAGTGTAGGAGTCCAGTCTGCTGGGATGATAGAGCTGATGTGGTAACTTTGGGACCTGAAATGATTCAGGAGATGATAGCACAAGTCCAGGTGATCTGTCAGAAGATGAGAGCTGCCCAAGATAGACAGAAGAGTTACACGGATCTAAAACGGAGGGACATCATCTTTGAGGCTGGAGAAAAAGTGTTGCTGAAAGTGTCACCCATGAGAGGAGTAATGAGATTTGGCAAGAGGGGCAAGTTGAGTCAGAAGTTCATAGGACCATTCGAGATTTTGGAGCGAGTTGGTGAGGTAGCCTATCGATTAGCTCTACCACCAGCGTTATCTAGGGTGCATAATGTGTTTCATGTTTCACAACTGAGGAGATATATCAGTGACCCTTCGCATATCCTTGACCATGAGGTCATCGAGGTCGATGAGCAGTTGACCTATGAGGAGAGACCCAAGGAAATACTCGACAGGAAGGTGCGGAAAACCAGGAATGGGGAGACCGCACTTGTCAAAGT
Organism: Silene conica; assembly: GCA_029255685.2. Taxonomy (NCBI): domain Eukaryota; kingdom Viridiplantae; phylum Streptophyta; class Magnoliopsida; order Caryophyllales; family Caryophyllaceae; genus Silene; species Silene conica. The sequence goes on along the minus strand of CM055318.2, from coordinate 43,972,232 downwards.
ACTATGGACAAATCATAATGTCGAGGAAGCTACTTGGGAGACTGAGGTTTCGATGCGGGAGAGATATCCTGAACTATTCCCTTGAGGTATGTTACGAGGACGTAACCTTTCTTTTTGGAGGGTAGAATGTGACAATTCGTGGTTTAAAGTACCTTATTCGCTTCTAATGTTATATGCTATCACTTTCTGTGTTCGTTACGTGCTTCATTGATCAGTTGTGTTGACCTTGAGATGGTGAACTTCGGGACGAAGTTCATTTTAAGGGGGGGAAGACTGTAATACTCCGTATTTTTATTTCGTTTTATTTTATTATCTTGATTTTATTGGATGTCGATGACGATGGGTTATAATAAAAGCGATATAATTTTAATGAACGAGGCATGTTATGCTTTAGTAATTAAGTCGTGTGTGAGGATTTTTAACAAAACCGGAGTGGACTCATGTTATTTGAACTTTGGGGTGCGTGAAGGACCTGAACCATGCATGGGTAACCGTGTATTCGGGCCTAGGGTTGCGTGAAAACACAAGCCCACACACGACATAAGCACTTTTCAAAACAGAATTTTTGAAAAGCCCTTCCAGCCGCCTTATATAAACATCCATAAGAGGCTCTTTTCTGACCTATCTACACACGACTCTCACATCACACCTCCTGCCGTCACTACTGAGATTGCAAAGGGGCGTTTTACACGGTGGTTCTGGGGTTTATTGGGTGGTCGTTGGCTAGGGCAAGAAGGTATGATCACCATGCTCTTTTCGTTTTACTGTTTTCGAATTGTTCTGATTGATATTTGAGTTTAAATTAAGATTGCATCAAACGTTGTTAATCACGTATCCTTGTTAAATTGTGATCCTTGATATGTATTCTTCATGATTTGATCATCAAGGAGTCGTCGTTGATGTTTTCCAGTCGTCTTTAGGGAGTCTCGTTCCTGGGTTGGGTTGCTATCGGGTTTGTCAAAACAGAGTCTTTGTATGAGTAGTTTGTATGTGGGTTTCGATCCCTGTATCATGTTTATACCTTCTGTGTTTTGGTGTTGGAGGTAGGGCTGTGGTATAGGGTGTCGAACGGTGGTGGTGGTGTCTGGTCGTGGTGTCTCACGGAGGTGAATAGGGGTGGTCATGAACCTAGGTCAGAGAGGCTGTCGAGTTTCTGGGTTTAGTTTTCAGCGAGTACCAGTGTTGGGCTTGGTGGCAGCGACGGTTACCCTCACCACTGGAACCACCATAACTCAGTGGCGAGTCTGGTGGTGCCAGGGGTGAAGGTGGTGGTCGCGGTTGGTGCTGCAGTGGGTTGTGGACACGGCTGTGCAGGCAGAAAAAGGAGGGGGCTGTTATGGTTGTCACGGTTTTTGTCGAAGGTTTGGGGTTTGTGTTGTAGTGCTCACGTGTTATTTCATAATCATCATGATCATCATATTCATCATTGTGTGAGTATTGTTACCCTTATTAATATTATTATTATTATTATTATTATTATTATTATTATTATTATCTTTGGTAATAGTATTAATGTATATTAGTTTTGTTATTTTATGGGTAAGATTGAAATGGTTAGTAGTTATGGGTGTGGTGATTTATTGTTTAACTATTGTCGATTTATAACATCAAAAGTAATGTAAGGTCTGAGTAAGCTAATATGATATCTTTGGTGTTATGTTTTATGGATGAAATTATTACAATGTCTTACAATTTGTCAAGTGTAATTGTTAGTTGTACTTAGCTAATGATAACAGTGTCGATATGGGTATGTTCATGAATATATGTCAGTATTGAATATAAAAAGGAATTAAGAGGAAGGATATATACATACATGTGATTAAATTGATAATCTTTTGGTAAGAATAGAAGTTGACTTTAAGCAATGTATATAGGAACTGAATTTGAAGTGGAATATTTCTAGACGGTGATTTCTATTTGCAGACTGCTATCTTCAGGTAGGTTACACTGGAACTACTCTTGTAATTGTGTTATGATTGTATGTGAATTGGGTGCTATGGATGCAAGTATGATTATTTATGAGATGCATATACAGTGTTGGTTCTTTATTTTTGCATTCATAAGCATGGCATGAGTACGGTTACAGATCGAGATGATGATGAGATATTATTGGGCCCAGGCTAGCTCTGCAGGGCTAGACCTGGTGACCTCAGCTGTTATGCTGGTGTTCGGCGACGGCCGACTATAGTCTGCCGGGAGGTTCGGTATGGCTTGGTGCAAGGGTATGAGTATTGAGAATGCGATGGAGCTCGAGCATGTTATAAGCATTCGCATATTATTACTTGTTGCATTTAATTATTGTGTTATCCTACTCAACCGCGAGGTTGACAGTGTATTCGTATTCACCTACAATGATCCGGAATGGGGAGTAGATCTTTCAGGTCAGAGACAACAGGATTAGGAGCTGGGCATGGATTGAGAGACATGGCATGGACCGACCTAGTTCTAGATCATTTAGTTTCACAAGTTTTAGTTGAGGATGTTATCAGTTGTATGGTTTTGGGACCTCTTTTTATAAACTTGTCTTGTATCAGCTTTCAGTTAACAATTTACCTATAAAGTACTGTTTATCTTTCACTATGATTATCTACTACTCTGGGTTAACCAGGATGGTAACAGTCTTATTTACCCTGGAAGTCCTAGTTCAAGCTCCTAGGTAAATGGGGGTGTTACAATCATGCCAGTATAGGGATGGCCCCTTTTGAGGCTTTGTACGGGAGGAAGTGTCGTAGCCCTGTGTGTTGGGATGATCGAGCTGATGTTGTGACTTTAGGGCCGGATATGATCCAGGAGATGGTGGAGCAGGTTCAGGTTATTCGACAGAAAATGAGGGCCGCTCAGGATCGACAGAAGAGCTATGCCGATATAAAGAGGAGCGATATTTCGTTCGAGGTCGGAGAGAAAGTTCTACTTAAAGTATCTCCGATGAGGGGTGTAATGAGATTCGGCAAGCGTGGCAAACTGAGTCAGAAATTTATTGGACCGTTTGAGATTTTGGACAGGGTTGGAGAGGTGGCGTACCGATTAGCTTTACCTCCAGCTCTATCCAAGGTCCACAACGTGTTCCATGTGTCTCAGTTGAGGAAATATGTGAGTGATCCATCACATGTGCTTCAGCACGAGGTGATCGAGGTCGATGAACAGTTGGCATATGTCGAGACTCCAAAAGAGATTCTGGACAGGAAGGTACGAAAGACTCGCAATGGGGAGACGTCCTTGGTGAAAGTCCTATGGACCAATCATAATCAGGAGGAGGCTACGTGGGAGCCTAAGGCATCCATGAGAGAGCGTTATCCACATTTGTTCGATTGAGGTAAGTTACGCGGACGTAACTTTTCTTTAAGGGGGGTGGCATGTAACATTCTGTGATTTAAGTAAGTTTTATGCAGACTGTCTTTGTGATATTTATGTTCCAAGTTCGTTTGAGTTGATTGTTTTGTCACCTAAGTGAGGAAGAACTTCGGGACGAAGTTCATTTTAAGGGGGGAAGACTGTAATACCCCGAAACTTGGGTTATTTGTTATGAGATTTCATTTTATTTTTTTATGTTATGTCGATAGTTAAACAACGCTTTTACGCTCAATGGGTTGTGTTGTCAAGTAGGAATATGTATGGGTTAGTACTAGATATGCCTTAGGTGGGGATCGAACCTGGGATCTCTCGCCAACCCTAGCGTTGGGCCTCGTTTTGTGTGCCAACACAAAACAGCCCACCAACCGTGTAACCCTAAGAAGCTGAAAACTCAGCCCTGCCGTCATACTTTAGCACCAGTTGCTCTCTTTACCCTAACCTAAACACAAAACCACACTCATATTCACGCAGCCACCATAGCAGAGGAGGAGGAGAAGCTCTGACCACCGTATAACAGCCAGCCTAGGCCACCTCGATTTGACCATAGAGTCGGGTATGTCACAACCTTCGTTTATTTTGTTTTGCTTGTGTCTGTGTTTTGACAATGGGTTCGTATGGTAGTCGAGGGTTGTTGGTCTGTGGTTTTGTGGTCTCGTTTTCCTGGTGGTTCAAGGGGTGTCATGGGGGTTGTCAGGGAAGGAGTAGTCGTCGCAGTAGGTGTCGACAGGGGTGTTTATCACCCTTGGTTACATCAGTCTTGGGTTAGGTTGCTACGGTGGTGAGTTTTGGGGGTGGTACCACCGCTGACTCGGGGGAGGTCGACGCGGTGGTACCCCAGTCGTCGTGTAGGTCGTGTGTCAGGGGAGAGGCGTGGTTGGTTTCAAGGGTGGTTGGTGGTGATAGGTGGTGTCGATGGTGGTGAAGTTCTCGGGTCAGGGAGTTTAGGGTTCATGCCTGGGCTGTTTGGTGGGTGTCGTGCACCTCACTGGTGGTCGTCGAGGGGCTGGAGGTGTGCCGGTGAGGCGGCCACTGGTGGTGGGTGTCTCGCTGGTTGCCGTCGGTGGTGGGACAGAAGGTATAGGGCGGTTTTAGGCGGTGGTTTTTGGGGCGTGTGAGGTGTCGGGTTTAGTCGTGGGTTTGGCGTGTGTTTTTAGTATTATTATTATTATTATTATTATTATTTTTTTTTTTTTTTTTTTTTTTTTTTTTTTTTTTATTTTTTTTTTTTATTATTATTATTATTATTATTATTATTATTTTTAATAATTAGTATTATGGTTGTATGAGTGAATTATTTTATTAACAATGTTTAATTTGAGATATTATTAATAAGTTTTTAAAGTCGTCTTTCGTTCTTTTATTAATTAGTTATCGCGTAGTTGAAGTTTACTAGTCGGGAAATCTATATGTTTAGGAAGTTTCTATTTATGGAAACTTTCCTTTTATAAAGGGTTTCTATTTCTGGAAACTTTCCATTTATGGAAGGGTTTCTATTTGTAGAAAGTGCAAGTTGTTTTGGGGTTCGGGAAGGTTTTAATTCGTTACATATATATGTTTAGGTAGCAAGTTTCGTGTGGAACACTTCTAACGAGCCTGGACGTATCTACATTTCCTGCTATTTCAGGTAGGGGAAAATACTGGTATATGATGATGTGTAAACTGTTGTTATTTGGTATTAAGCATGTTTGTGATATAATATCATGTGATCGTTATATTGTGTTATCCATATTATTCTGTGATATAATACGATGTGAATATAAAGGGTCTATGATTGGTGCAGAGATAAAGGGTCTGTGATTGGTGCGGAGATAAAGGGTCTGTGTTTGGTGCGGAGATAAAGGGTCTGTGAATGGTGTGGAGAATTATGGGTCTTGTGATTCGGAGTGGAGAAGTTCGACTTTCTATTTATAGCAATGTGGTTTGTTTACAGTTTTTTCTCTACTCAACCTCGTGGTTGACCCTGTGTATTCGTGATCACCTGTGATGAACCAATTATTGGGGAGCAAATTGACAGGTGTTGAGACTATGGGAGTTAGGGGAAGAGAGAAGCTTGGATCCGGACCTGCCTAGAGTCTAGATCACCATAGTAGTTACTTATGAGTTGTATTTTCGTTTCATCAAGACAGTTGGTTTTAACTCAGTTGTATAAACTCGTCCTTTGAGTTAACTTTATCAATTTAAAGTACTGTTTATCTTTCCTTTGTATCTACTGCCTCGGGAAACCGAGATGGTAACATACATCCTTATTTATCTAGGGAGTCCTAGTACAGGCCCTTAAATAAATGGGGGTGTTACAAGTATCCCCTCTGAGTCTGGAATACCTCTTAGCCTTCATCCATTCTTCATAATTCTCATTAGGTAGATTGACGTGTGTCCAGTTTGAAAGGTTAGCCATGATCTGGCTTATGTATGGATATCTAAAGAACAAATGTTGGTCAGTTTTTGTTGCTTGCTCACAGATACAGCAGGTAGAGTCTGATCACCTCCCATTGCATCATCTTATTTGATCTTACCAGTTCAGTAATTTTTTGTCATTTGGTTTTGTTTGATTGTGTTTTTTTCTTCCAAGTTCAGTCAGTAGTTCCTAATTCATGTTCAGCCAGTCAATCACTTGTTCCTATTCGGTGTTATTTGATCTTACCAGTTCAGTCAGCCTTTTGTCATCTGGTTTTGTTTGATTGTGTTTTTTTTCTTCCAGCTAGTCAGTCACTTCCTATCTGTCATCATTACTTATCGTCAGGCTTACTTACTTACAAAAAGCTTGCAGTTGGTAGTTAATTACTTACAAAAAAAATACAGTCTTAACTGCTGATTGTTTCTTTTATATGCTTCTTTGCAAAAAAAAATGTAAATGAAAACCCCATTTTCCTTCTTCTATTGCTGCTGGTTCAATATTGTAGTCCCTTCCGATTGTGCTTCATGGGTGTCATTGTTTATGTTCTCCAATGCATGTAGTGTCATTTCTAAGCATACAATATTAGGGTTGACCTTATTTTCAAGCAACCCATCCCTATCTAACCTTCTCTTTCCGACATGTGGGATCGGGTATGAATTACCACCTTCAACCCTTAATATTTCATTCATACATGCATGTAGCGAAACCCAAACAAATTTCAACTTCTCATTATCAATTCCATCATAAGCTTTACCAACCGCATCCACAAGTTGCAGAATACACTTAGACGACTTCTTATGTTGAAGGATTTGAATGGACCTAAAATAGCCTAAATCTAAAATGTTTAAATCTGGACTATTTGGGGGTTGACAGAGTAATTCCATATCAAATCCACCCGACTTGGCAACTTCAAGAATGTCTAAGTCTTTTGGTGGAATATGAGGTTTGTCTTTATCTTGTTGTATCCATATCTTCCCACTTGCATGTAGAGCCCACTTAGCTTTGATTTTCGGGTTAACCTTCTCAAGTAGGCATTTTTAACAACTTCTTTGGTTATGCTTTCAATGGGTTTTACCTCAAAAATACCCTTTTCTCTATTTTTGCTTGACCTCATTTCTTCCACTTCATAAATGAATGAAAAAATACCAATTTTACCATCATACAAAACAACACCGTCATCATCATCATCATCATCTAGGCCGTGCTACAGCTACCATGAACATAACTTTAGTTATAAACCTCTTTGAATGACATGTTCTATGTGGTTTTTCTTCATGCGGCAACAAATAGTATCTTGTGGTGACTTTAGTTAAGTAAAAATGCGTTTCATCTATGTGAACAACATCATACATGGTATCGAAAACTAAATTTTCACCTCATGAACTTGCACTTATTTTACTTAAGACCCAATGCAGCCTAGCTATTTTGTTTTGTGAAGTTAACGATGGTTTAATGTCGCTAGTATGACTTTTCATTTCACCTTTTTGAACTAATCTTCAAACGGTGGTCATAGGTAGGCCCAAACCAGTTGCTAAATCTTTAAGAGACATTCTATCTTCAAGTTTAATAGACTTTACCTTCTCGACATCAATGAAATTTGTTGCCTTGCTTCCCTTGTATTTTCTGGCCACATTAATCACCTTTCCCTCCTTAATTTGTTCCTATACGACCTTCCATATTGTGCTGATTGTAAGCCTTGTGACCCCAAAATGAAGGAGTTCATTGATAAACCCATGCTTGAGTTTTCCATTTCGATAACTCAATGTCATTGCTTGAGGTATTGTTGATTTCTCTGAATTTTTTAGCCTTTTCTTTTTTATTCTTGGTGTTGGAAGTGGCACATTTTTTGGCATTTCTTCCTGCTCAGTTGTTTCAATTTGACTGACCAATTCCCTTATTTTTGAAACGGTTTGTTGTTGTTGTTGGAGGGATGCTAATATGGTTTCCTGATTTTCTCTTACCCTACGCTGCTGCCTGCTGCCGCTGCCTTGTTGTTGTTGTCTGCTGATGTTGTCATGTTGTTGTTGCTGCTGCCTCCTGCCTTGTTGTTGTTGATGCTGCCCGCTGCCTTGTTGCTCTTGCTGCCACCCGTTGCCTTATTGTTGGTGCTGTGTGACTTTTGGTTGCTGCGTGCGGCCTAGCCGCCTGCTACTGTTGCCATTTTGTTTTCCGCTACTTAGTAGCTGTAGTTCTTCAACGATTTGTGGATTTGAAGGGGTAGGCGAAATGGTGAAGGTGTTTTGGCTTGGTGGTTGAAGTGGTGATAAACTACTATTTACTGTAAAAATTGACGTGAGTATGTAAAAGAAGTTTGATGCATTACTATGGATATTAACTCTTTTTATAGGGCAGCATGTATGTAGGGAATATTGATTATGTAATCAACTTTTAATTATTTGAACTTTTCAAATTAAGTGAAAATTTGGAGCCAAATGAAAAATCTGGAGGTAAGTTGAAAAATTGGTGGAAACATTTGGAGGGAAGTTGAAATATGGAGCTAAAAATTTGTAAGTAAGCTGAAAATTTGACCTTAAAATGAAAAATGAAGTGAAAAATTTAAGTCAAATGAAAAATTTTGAAATAAAAATGGAGCCAAATGTATGGTTAGATTAGGACAGAATTGATATAAAGCAAAGTGTACAAAGGTAGATAAGTAATTATGCATCAATCTTAAGTTTTGTGCAAAAAGTAAATGTATAGAAATAAATGGAATGGAGGAAGTATCAAAGAGTGTTGCATAATTAGAAGTTTTAAGTAGGTTATTACTTGATTAATATCAGAATTAGGAGATGAAATTGAGTAGTTTGATGAATGTATTTGTTGAAGTTTGTAGATGAAAAATAAAGGAGATACTAGTGGGTTGCCCCTGCATTGGAGGAATTCTAAAACGATTGGCTATATGTAAAATATTTAAGAGCGTTTTGGTTTTATTGTGTAAGGAGAATTGTAGGACAATTATAGCGCTAACATAACTTGATTAACGGTCATTCTTAACTCATCTTGTGATTTAATTAGTTACGCTAATTGACATTTGAATGACACATTTTTTTTACATAACAGGCGTGAAAGGTTTTAATTCGTAAAATAAAACAGACATAACAACCTATTCACTTAAGATACAATATAATATATATGTATGAATACATCATTCTTTTGATATTTATTATATCTAGAGTATAATAAATGATCGATATAAATGTCATACAATCTTAGTCCTCTTAGAGCTCTCTTTTTCGGATCTTTCTTCCCCGTCTCAAACATGCATTTGATGTCTTGTTATTGTCAATGACCTTAAGAATATTTAGATCTGAGATATATTGTTAATCCTAATTAAAATATTAGGTTTTCATAAAATTAATAATTAACTTTATTGTCTAATATTATCTACTAGTCTAAAATTGTTTTTATACTTTTTTTCCTTTCTCTCCTAATATGTAGATGTGATGTATAATGTAATCTTAATTAAAATCTAAAAAACTTTAATTGTTCATTCTTCTAATTTTTAGATGTGAGATATATAGTTAATCCTATTTAAAATATTACGTACTCATAAAATTAATAATCTACTTTATCTGTTTTTTCTTTCTCTCCTAATACTTAGATGTTGATGTATTGTTAATTTTAATTAAACTCTAAAAAACTTTCTTTGTTCTAATTTTTATATATGAGACATATTGTTAATTCGAATTAAAATATTAATATTTAGATGTGGAATATATTTTCAATCTTAATTAAAATCTAAAAACATTTCTTGTTGTTTTAATTTTTAGATTTTTGATATATTATTAATCTTAATTAAAATATTAGGTACTCATAAAATTAATAATTAACTTTACCATCTAATATCATCTACTACTCTAAAATTGTTTTATATCTATTTTTTTCCTTTCTCTCCTAATATTTAGATGTGGTATATATTGTAATCTTAATTAAAATCTAAAAATACATTATTTGTTCTTCTAATTTTTAGATGTGGGATATATTGTTAATCCTAAATAAAATATTACGTACTCATAAAATTAATGATCAACTTCATTTTTTTCTTTCTCTCTTAATATTTAGATGTGGGATATATTGTTAATCTTGAATAAAATCTAAAAAACTTTCTTTGTTCAAATTTCTAGATGTGGGATATATTGTTAATCGTAATTAAAATATTGATATTTAGATTTGGGATATATTGTCAATCTTGATTAAAATCTAAAAACTTTATTTATTTTTCTAGTTTTTAGATGTGGGATATATTGTTAATCCTAATATACTCATAAAATTAATAATCAACTTTATCTATGGGATATATTTTAAATTTTAATTAAAATATTAGGTACTCATAAAATTAATAATCAACTTTACTATCTAATATTATCTACTAGTTTAAAAATGTTTTATACCTTTTTTTCCTTTCTGTCCTAATATTTAAATGTGGGATATATTATAATCTAAATTAAAATCTAAAAAACTTTAATTATTCTAATTTTTTGTTGTGTGATATATTGTTAATCCTTATTTAATTATTGATATTTAGATGTGAGATATATTGACAGTCTTAATTAAAATCTAAAAAAAAATTATTTGTTCTTCCAATTTTTTGATCTGTGATATATTATTAATCATAATTAAAATATTAGGTAATCATAAAATTAATAATTAACTTTACTGTGTAACTTTATCTACTACTCTAAATTTTTTTTATACCCCCTTTTTTCCCTTTCTCTCCTAATATTTAGATGTGGGATATATTGTTAATCTTAAATAAAATCTTAAAAACTTTATTTTGTTCTTCTAATTCTTAGATGTGACATATATTGTTAATCCTAACCAAAATATTACGTACTCATGAAATTAATAGTCAACTTCATATGTTGGGATATATTTTTAATCTTAATTAAAATCTAAATTTTACATTGTTCTAATTTTTAGATGTGGGATATATTGTTAATCCTAATAAGAATTAAAATATTTAGATGTGGGATATATTCTCAATCTTAATTAAAATCCAAAAAACTTTCTTTGTTCTTCTAATTATTAAATGTGTGATATATTGTTTTTCCTTTCCTTGCTTGATTTCTATGTTTATTCGAAATTACGAATTGGGTTATTTGAGTGTTAGGATGTGTTTAATATCTAACTAGTATAGATCCGTATTCTAGTACAATATCTGTAAATATATTATTTATTTTGTATATGTTAGAGTAAATATATTATTGTGATAAATTTTCATTTAATCTACAATTTTCTAGTACGATAAAGTAAATATATAGGCAATTTGTTCATTTAATCAAGACTTTTTATTTAATCTACACATTTCTAGTACGATGTGTTTCATATCAGACTTTGTTCATTATGTTTTCTTTCTGAATTCTGGGTTCTGTTTACATTCTGAATTCTGTTTTCTTTTTTTGTGAATTCTGATTGCTAGGTTCTATTTACATTCTGAATTCTACTTTCTGTTTTTTTTAATTCCGATTGTTGGGTTCTGTTTACATTCTGAATTTGGTTTTCTGTTTTTCTGAATTCTGATTGCTGGGTTCTGTTTACATTCTGAATTTTGTTTTCTGTTTTTCTGAATTCTGATTGCTGGGTTCTGTTTGCATTCTGAATTCTGTTTTCTATTTTTCTGAATTCTGATTGTTCTTAACATTCTGAATTCTGGTTTCTGTGTTCCTTCTGAATTCTGATTTTTGTTGGTTTTTAAATTCTGGTTTGAAAACTCATATTAATAGATGCAAAATGTTTCCCAACTTGGATAGAAAATAAAAAACTTCTTGTGTTTGAGTGTCAAACGATAAAAAATGAAGATGGGACAACTGAAATTGTAAAAGTACCAAAGTTATGGTTGCATGATCAACTTTTTAGTAGAAAAGAATGTGCTAAAATGCTAATTATCGATGAGTTGCCATTTGCTTTTGTCGAGGGTGTTGGATTTCGTGGGTTTTGCAATGCGTTGAATCCAGAGTTTATCCCTCTTTCACGGAGTACCGTGACGAGAGATTGTTATAGTTTTTTCATTGATGAAAGGGTAAAGTTAAAAGATTTTTTCAGTAAATTGTCTTCTAGAGTGTGTCTTACACTGATACAGGGACTTCCGGTCAGAATTTGAGTTACATGTGTTTGACATCTCACTTTATAGATGATAATTGGAAGTTGCATAAAAGAATACTCAACTTTTGCCCCATTGCTGGCCATTCTGGTGAAATAATTGGTAGATCCATTGAACAATGTCTCATTGAGTGGAATCTGAAAAGAATTTTAACATGCACGGTTGATAATGCTAGTGCAAATGATGTGGCCATTCAATACTTGAAAAGACGAGTTAATTTTTGGAAAGGAACTGTGTTAGATGGCAAATACATGCATATGAGATGTGTGACACATATTTTGAATTTGATTGTTAAGGATGGTCTTAAAGAACTTCATGCCTTCATCCTTTGAATTCAGTGTGCTGTGATATTTGTGAGGTTTTCACCCGCTAGAGCTAAAGCTTTCAAAGATTGCGTAAAAGAAGTGAATATTAAGTGTAAAGGTCTTGTATCTTTAGATGTTGAAACACGATGTAATTCCACATTCTTAATGTTACAATCTGCTTTAAAGTTTAGGAGGCATTTACTAGTTTGAGTAGCAAAGGTGGTGCTTACACTAGGCATATGAACAAACACTATGGTGTGCCTAGTGATAATGATTGGAAGGCAGTTGAGACATTCTTACCATTTCTTGAAATTTTTTATGATGCTACTCTAAGGGTTTCTGGTAGCCTTTATTCTACTAGTAATACTTTTATACCCTTGATTGCTGGTGTGGGTAGTCTTATATCTACTTATTGTGCTCATGAAAATGAACACATTAAAAGCATGGTTATAAAGGTGAAGGCTAAACATGACAAATATTGGGCTGATATTGACAATGTTAATGTGTTCTTGTTCATTGCTGTTATTCTTGATCCAAGGCATAAATGGGTGTTTGTTGAGTGGACTGTTACAGACGGTTTTGATGAAGAAAGTGCAAATATGTTGCTTCTTACAATTAGAAAATGTCTCAAGGTACTTTTTAAGTCTTATGATTCCTCTACTGTCCAATCTGTCCAATCTGATGAAGTTTGTTCTAAATTTGTTTCTCCTACGCCCATTTCTCGTGATAAGGAGTCGAGTCATAAAACAATTGATGTTCAAAATCTTTACATGGAAAGGTATAAGAGTTCAAAAGGGTCGTCTCTTGTTGTGGAAAAGAAGTCTGAATTAGATAAGTATTCAAGCGATGAGACGGAACCAAACGAACCTGATTTTGATTTGTTGGGCTGGTGGAAGGATAGTTCTAAGAGACGATATCCCACTCTTGGTAAATTGGCAAAAGATGTTCTTGCTATGCCAATTTCAACAGTTGCTTCCGAATCATCTTTTAGTACGGGAGGTCGTGTCTTAGATATATTTCGTACCTCTTTAACTCCAAGAATTGTGGAGGCTTTGATTTGTTGTCCAGATTGGCTTCGTCAATCTCATGGTCCTCTTATTATAGAAGAACAACTACTTGATTTAGAAGCTTTGGAAGAAAGTACGTATTTTCTTTTTTACATATCCTTCATTATTTATTTCTTTTGGTTTTATATAATTAAAGTAGTAGATTTTGAATTGTTTTAACTAATTACTATATTTTTTTGTACTATTTTAGGTTTACAAGATTTGTTGATTCAACAACCAGAGATATTTATTGACGAGTCAATGGTGGTGTCTTTTGATGATGATGGATTTGGATTGACGAATGGAGAGTCCGTGTCTTGATTACATTGCATTTTGTTGGTCATTTATGTTATTAGGATTTTTAATTTGTATGGAAACTTTGACATTTTGGACTTTTATGTAAACAAGAAACTTTTATATTTTGGACTTTTATGTAAACAAGGAACGAGTGGTTGGAAGTCCTGGAAGTTGTCGGTCTTGGCGTCATTTGGGCTGAATTTGTCGCTACTTTCAGTTGGAAATTAAGAATCAAGTTTTGGCTAAGCCAAATGTTTTTGTTATTTTGATTTCAACGTTGAAAATTAAAATCGATGTAGGTTCGAGGTTCACCGCAAAACCGATCCGTTGTGTAAGGTTCACCGAACCGTAATAAACCGTATACAAAGGTTCGGTTAAGGTTCGGCTTGTAGCTGAACCGTGTAGTAGGTTCACCGCACATATGGCGCGGTTCGGTTAACCGAACCGTGAATGAACAACCCTAATGGGTGTCATTCGTGTCCTGAATATGTTTTTTGTTTCTTCCAAGTTCAGTCGATAGTTCCTAGTTCCTGTTCAGCCAGTCAGTCACTTGTTCCTGTTCAGTGTTATTTGATCTTTTTTTTTGGGATAATGTAAAAAATTATATTAGAATCAGAATAGAACCATTACATCATAGTATATTGTCCTAAAGGGACTTACATCAAGCTTTGCTACATGAAACAAAAACGTATCCTGCCATATGAGCTAAACAACCAACTACTGCCTCCTTAGATGCTCAATCCATCTGATATCCTTCCTGGTAAGCTCCCCCTTCAGATTGTTTGCTATGCTTTGGAGTATGTCTTGCTTGATAAGGTTTGCACATTTCAGGGGTGTATACAAAACTCCTTCCAGCCTGCTCTGATTACTTTAGTGCCAAACATAGTAGATAGTAGCATTTAGTATACTGTCCAGTATCCCCCTTTTGAGTCTGGAATACCTCTTAGCCTTCATCCATTCTTCATAATTCTCATTAGGTAGATTGATGTCTGTCCAGTTTGAAAGGTTAGCCATGATCTGGCTTGTGTATAGACATCTAAAGAACAAATGTTGGTCAGTTTCTGTTGCTTGCTCACAGATACAGCAGGTAGAGTCTGTGATCACCCCCCATTGCATCATCTTATTTGATCTTACCAATTCAGTCATTTTCTGTCATCTGGTTTTGTTTGATTGTGTTTTTTTCTTCCAGGTTCAGTCAGTAGTTCCTAATTCATGTTCAGCCAGTCAATCACTTGTTCCTATTCGGTGTTATTTGATCTTACCAGTCCAGGCAGCCTTTTGTCATCTGGTTTTGTTTGATTGTGTTTTTTTTCTTCCAGCTAGTCAGTCACTTCCTATCTGTCATCATTACTTATCGTCAGGCTTACTTACTTACAAAAAGCTTGCAGTTGGTAGTTAATTACTTACAAAAAAATACAGTCTTAACTGTTGATTGTTTCTTTTATATGCTTCTTTGCAAAAAAAATGTAAATGAAAACCCCATTTTCCTTCTTCTATTGCTGCTGGTTCGATATTGTAGCCGCTTCCGATTGTGCTTCTTGGGTGTCATTGTTTATGTTCTCCAATGCATGTAGTGCCATTTCTAAGCATACCATATTAGGGTTGACCTTATTTTCAAGCAACCCATCCCTATCTAACCTTCTCTTTCCGACATGTGGGATCGGGTATGAATTACCACCTTCAACCCTTAATATTTCATTCATACATGCATGTAGCGAAACCTAAACAAATTTCAACTTCTCATTATCAATTCCATCATAAGCTTTACCAACCGCATCCACAAGTTGCAGAATAGACTTAGACGACTTCTTATGTTGAAGGGTTTGAAAGGACCTAAAAAAGCCTAAATCTAAAATGTTAAATTTGGACTATTTGGGGGTTGACAGAGTAATTCTATATCAAACCCACCCGACTTGGCAACTTCTAGAAAATCTAAGTCTTTTGGTGAAATATGGGGTTTGGCTTTATCTTGTTGTATCCATATCTTCCCACTTGCATGTAGCGGCCACTTAGCTTTGATTGCCGGGATAACCTTCTCAAGTAGGCATTTTTAACAACTTCTTTGGTTATGCTTTCAATGGGTTTTACCTCCAAAATACCCTTTTCTCTATTTTTGCTTGACCTCATTGCTTCCACTTCATAAATGAATGAAAAAAATACCAATTTTACCATCATACAAAACAACACCGTCATCATCATCATCATATCTAGCTCGTGCTACAGCTACCATGAACATAACTTTAGTTATAAACCTCTTTGAATGACATGTTCTATGTGGTTTTTTCTTCATGCGGCAACAAGTAGTATCTTGTGGTGACTTTAGTTAAGTAAAAATGCGTTTCATGTATGTGAACAACATCATACATGGTATCGAAAACTAAATTTCCACCTCATAAACTTGCACTTATTTTACTTAAGACCCAATGCAGCCTAGCTATTTTATTTTGCGAAGTTAACGATGGTTTAATGTCGCTAGTATGACTTTTCATTTCACCTTTTTGAACTAATCTCCAAACGGTGGTCATAGGTAGGCCCAAACCAGTTGCTAAATCTTTAAGAGACATTCTATCTTCGAGTTTAATAGACTTTACCTTCTCGACATCAATGAAATTTGTTGCCTTGCTTCCCTTGTATTTTTTGGCCACATTAATCACCTTTCCCTCCTTAATTTATTCCTGTACGACATTCCATATTGTGCTGATTGTAAGCCTTGTGTGTAAAACCCCTCGCGAAAGCGGAAAAGATAAACACACAGAGCACTACAAATGCAGCGGAATTATAACTTTTTAAACATAAACATCATGCGAGGTGAATTAAAACTGAAACTGGAAACTGAAACTGATATAAACAAAATAAATAAGTATAACAGTTCTAAGTACGAAACCAAATACATACAAAGCCTGGTATGGAACATCCCTACAGGCACAAAACATGAACTGTATCAAAACTAAGAGTCTAGCTAATCGATGAAGTGTAAGTTAAAAGATGATAAGGATCATCACTCGCTAGCTCTTAAGTGAACCCCGTCCAACCTGCATGTACCTACATACATGAAAACATGTACGCCACAATCAGTGGGGAGTGACTAGAGTTCTCCTAGCCACCTTTTGTAACGACACGTAACAAGTAAAGCAAACAGAATACTCCAACATATATAAACATGTGAAGTATAACAATATCTCAATAGCTGATCAACAACTATCATGCAATCACTAATGCACGGCTCTCAACCAACTTCATAAACCGTTTGGAAGGAGAGCCGGTTTCCCTACTGGTTACCCAGTCGGGGGGTCTTTCAGTCCAACTATTTATGAAACCGATCAAAGAGTCATCCAATGCCTTGGATGAACAAACAATAACTCAAGTAACATAATCATCAACTTCATCATGCATATCTGACACTATACCAAACTCAAGGCAAGCAGATATAAAACATCAATAAACAATAGCAATGGGTCCAGAGGTGAACTTAACACATATCCCACTACCAAACAATGTCTGGTCCAAAGGTGAACTTAACACATATCCCAACATGCAATTCAAGTAAAGGGTCCAGAGGTGAACTTAACACATATCCCTATACATACAACTCAAGTAAAGGGTCCAGAGGTGAACTTAACACATATCCCTAAACATAACACGGTAATGGGTCCAGAGGTGAACTTAACAAATATCCCACTACAAACAAATGTCGGGTCCAGAGGTGAGCTTAACACATATCCCAACATACATCCATAAGCAAAGGGTCCAGAGGTGAACTTAACACATATCCCAATGCTACAAACAAGTATTGGGTCCAGAGGTGAACTTAACACATATCCCAATACATAGCTATCGCACAACGGGTCCAGAGGTGAACTTAACACATATCCCGTGTACGACAACCGATCACGTGTCAGGTCCAGAGGTGAACTTAACACATATTTTGACACGCCACAAGCAAAACACGTAATGGGTCCAGAGGTGAACTTAACACATGTCCCACCACGCGACATACAAAACACGTAATGGGTCCAAAGGTAAACTTAACACATATCCCATCACGCGACATACAACTCAACCATTAACATCCAAAGATAGAAACTAACCTATAGTTCTAACTTCTTAAACCACTAAACAACACTTAATTGATCCCGGGAACTAAGACGAGGGAGAGCCGGTTTCCCTTCCGGTTACCCGACCGGGGGGTCTCTATCCTCACTCCATTCCCGAACCCAATATAGTGTCGCCCATCCTCCGGGGACTTCAAATACATATCAAAGATACAAGGAACGAGTTTCAATCAAAACCGATCATCCGTTTAAAAGTTACAAACGAATTACGAAACAAAATTAGGCAACAGGGGTCCCCAGCCGGTTGGCAGGCAGCCGGCCTACCGGCTGGTAACCCATCTCAGCCTTCCTCTTCCTTTAAAACAAAACAACACAAAGGACTCCCAGCCGGTCGGCAGGCAGCCGGCCTACCAGTTGGGAACCCAATCCCAAACTTACGCAATTCTTTAAATGAGGCTACCAGCCGGTTGGCAGGCAGCCGGCCTACCGGCTGGCATCCCAAGCCTACATTCCTACGACAAGTTATATTCGTCTACAGTCCACGAAATTCGCATTTTCCAGCAATATCAAAACCTTCACAATTCGATTCAAAACTTCTAAGATCATTACGACAAGTGTTTACCCATTATATCAAATCATCCAATACATCTATCTATCAGCAATTAAACCACAAAACAATCCTCAAAGCGATTATTAAATGTATCCGTCGCAAGCATGAAATTTATGAAAATAACTTAAGAGCATGTGAAACATCAACAAGGCATGTAAACATTATATACACACACTCCTAGCATGATTCTAAGTCTATTGATCCTAAACTTCAATCAAAATCAGAAACTATAACAAGAACACAACAAAACTTGCTATTTTAACAAAAAGGCCGAGTTTCTCATTATCGTCACCTTTTAAGCGTTTAAGCTTCAATCTCTTCTTCAATCTTGCCACTAACTTCCTTAGGATCCTCTAAGCCTTCCCCTACAACAAGCAAAACGGCGTTAAGAGGCTAAATTCGAAGTATACTCAAAACAGCCCAAATTTCGAGTTGAAGGAAACGAGAAACGGAAGCGACGGATGGCTTGCAAATTCGATGAGGATTCCGAAAATGTGATTATTACCTTGATTCGGTGAACGGATGATGGAGAAAAATGGAAAAGAAGATGAAGAATTATGGAGGTTTTGTGAGAAATGAGTTTACTGTATTATGTTTGTGAGGATGACAATATGTCGACACCTTAGAAATTTTAGGGGCTTTAGTTGTCCTTTCCCGTTTCAAGGAAAACGGACTTGGATAACACAAACGGGTTTTGTTGAGTCGGATTACTTGCCAAGTTATATTCGTCTTAAGGACTTAAGATTCTTAAGACGGATCTTAACGGAACATTTAAAATTAACTTATCAATAATCATTAAAGTGTTATTTTAAAATGAATTAACATCAAATATTAAAATATTATTTTATCCCGTAACAATCATTGAAACTTTTAAAAATATATTTTATTACTTAAAACTAATTAAAAGCCTTTAAATATAAATCACAAAAATACGGGCTGTTACAATCACCCAATCTTCAAAAAGTTTCGTCCTCGAAACTCGAAGGTAGAACTAAGTACGAAAACAACTCTAACTTTCAAAATGAACCATACGGGTCAAGATAACTCAAAACTTTATCTTTCAAAAAGGTTTCAAATAGGAAAGGTTTCAAGGTACAAGTCTTGTCAATGGACATTGGGATTCTCGTTACGTATTCAAGAGTCCGACATTCCAAATCTGAGACAAGTCCCAAAACTAAATCAGTCAAAATTCGAAATTTAGGTCGATTCGGTGTTGATGAGCACAGTACGGGTTATCAGACGTCTCCAATAACACGTTCTAGTGGCAATCAACGCTGAAGTCTGCCAATTTGAAAAATGTTCTGTTCTTCAAAATCAAGTTTCCTTCAAAATTAACCTTTTTATCAAATTTTTTTGGAACATAAAATTGCAACAATGACGAAAAGTTACTTCTAACGGAAGAGGAAACAAATTTCAATTTCTCAAAACAATTAAGCTTTTTCCATAAATAGAGTGTTTGAAGTCAACAATTGGGGAACAAGTTTCAAAATAGACGTTTGAGAGCGCGGAAACAGTCGCAGAGCTTATCTTCAACACGAAGAATTAGGGGTTTCAAGCCTCGCGGCTGTAAGAACACAAAAGGAGGGTTGAAGGAACGGAACAATCAAGTCGAAGGTTAAAGAAGACGGTAACCTTTGCCAAACATGGGTACACTAACCGCTCAATCAATAATCAAAACATCGTTACAACGATTTCTAGTATATCCCAAGGAGACGTTTCCAGTGACCTTGATACTCACAATGGTCCCACGGTTCCTCTTACCCTTCTCTCATCCACCAAACGAGGTATTCCTCTACAAGAAGGTTTCCAAACTCTCACCGGAATTTTATCACCATAACAGCGAACTTCAAAACCCATGATACGGTACTCATTATCCTATAACCTTAAATTTTGACAGTTTGATCCTAGCAAACCTATTCCACCAGGTTCGATATCTTACATTCCCAAATTTTATTCTCACAATGAACGTTCGAAACAAGATCTTACTAAAGTAGCAACTTCCAAACTCTCTGATTTCAACCATTCACCCACAATATACATCTCAAAGAAAGTTCCAAAGAAGTAACGATTTTCACTCTTATAGTTTCCATAAGACTTAGGCATTCACATTCCGAGATTCCTCAATTGATATTTATAAACACTTATAAGTTTCAAACATCTATTCTATAGTTACCTCAAACATCAACGGTTACCTGTAAGTACATCAATAGGCAGTTGCCGAGGTTCCATAAGTAACTCAAGGTCAACACTTAGTCAGCTCTATAAAGTCCACTTGTAAATGTCTCAATACTCTCACACAGTTACCAATAACTCTCGTTCCTCAAGTATGGTCCTTTCTGTATTACAAAAATTCCTCAAAATTAAGTAGCACTAACTTACCAAATTCATCCATTTAATCACATCATCAATATCGTAAGCATGCACCTCCAAAATAACCTGAGACTCCAAGTGTCGTATTTAAATCCACAAATGGTACCTCCAAATCTACACTCACCCCTTACATCTAGCCATCTAACATGAAACTCTCTAGACGGCACAATATCCCATATCACCCGAAAATTATTATCGCAAACTCTCTCAACCAAATTCTGACAACGCAAAACCAAGCATTCCTCAAGGCATGTATCACTATTCCAAGAACAAGTCAATCTCGCCACTAGTCTAGAAGAAAAGGAACGAGGCTCACAGAAGAAGAGATGAGATACGAACTTCAGGGATAAACATGACATAGGTCTCGAGAGAGACACACGGAAGACGGCTCGTGGAACAACAAGATGAAAAGGCAAGGAACTTTAGGCTATGGACCCCAATCAAAGTTGAAGTCAAGAGCAGACGGAGAAACAAAGGAGAAGAAGGAAGAGAAGTAAAGAACGATTGCGGAATCTCCCAAGGTGCAGGTCTCTCACTATTCTCACGGGATTCTCACTTCTTACTTTCCAAATCAAGTCATTCAATTAACGGTTATCACGAACAATTCCTCCAATGATTTATATACCCTAATCTTCCAAACTTTAAACGATATCATCATTACAACTATTTATTCCCAAAAGTTTGAGATGTCTCATCTCTACTAGTTCCTCAAATGACAATTCAATAACACCTTCAGGTCATCACCCTTATATGCTATATCTACTTTACTTACCTCACTGACCACCAGTTAACAATTTTTAACCATCAAGTTTCTGAACTTCCATCTCTCAATAAAGTACTTTATTCCATCCACATACTGGTGGTGCATCCTCAAATTTCTCTTAAGTTTTTCAATAAATAAACTCTAAGATACGTTAAGCAACCTAGGGTGAAATAGTGATTCACTTCTTCTAAGCTTAAGTCATAAACTCTTCGAGTATTCAAATATTAAAGCCAATGATTCGTATTCCTCAACAACGGACTTTTCTCAACTCGATCACTCACCTAAGTCAATTGATACTAACTCACTTTACTCATCTATTCTTTTTCATTAGCATCCTAAGCCTATTCTTCTAGGTCGCCCTATATCCTCAATTATCTTATCTAACTCCTTAACAGTACTCTAAAATCCACAAACTTTCACGATCTAAGCATGGTTCTCAAGGTTAGGTTCCACCGAATACTAAGTATACAACTCAACCTTCAAGCAAGTATCCTATCACCCACTTTCACTCTCCCAATTGGGTAGACAACTAGACCCTTAGATCACCAAAACATGTCTCTCGATACCTCTTAAGCTATTCCTCAAATAACAATGTTTTCTCATAACACAGCTTACGGTTAACCTAAGACTAGTTCCTCCAAATTCAATAAAAGGGAAGATTACCTAGAGGGCACCTTAAGAAAGCAAGCAACAAGGTTAAGCTGAAAAGATATGAAGATCTGTTCAAGCAAGATAGACAAATATTCTAAAAGAAGGATGTGCATCCAGAGTTATCAAAGAAAGTGGTGCACAAAGAAAGAGGAGTATCTTCAAGGCTCAGAAGCATTCTCCAACAGTAGCACGAATCTTCTATCTTCGGTAGAAACTCCGGTCTCCATCGCCAAATGGATAAGTCCACGGTTCGTCGATTGAAAGGCATAAGAGTAAAATTAACGACAATCAACAAACACGTTAGAACCTAATAAAAGCAATCACAAAACAGGCTACAATATAAGTCCTTAAATCTACCCCATCTCTCATTCATTATTCAATCATATGGTCAAGTTAAGGTTGGGGGTTACATGAGTGCGTCGGGAGCGGTAACGCTCTGATACCAACTGTAAAACCCCTCGCGAAAGCGGAAAAGATAAACACACAGAGTACTAAAAATGCAGCGGAATTATAACTTTTTAAACATAAACATCATGCGAGGTGAATTAAAACTGAAACTGGAAACTGAAACTGATATAAACAAAATAAATAAGTATAACAGTTCTAAGTACGAAACCAAATACATACAAAGCCTGGGATGGAACATCCCTACAGGCACAAAACATGAACTGTATCAAAACTAAGAGTCTAGCTAATCGATGAAGTGTAAGTCAAAAGATGATAAGGATCATCACTCGCTAGCTCTTAAGTGAACCCCGTCCAACCTGCATGTACCTACATACATGAAAACATGTACGCCACAATCAGTGGGGAGTGACTAGAGTTCTCCTAGCCACCTTTTGTAACGACACGTAACAAGTAAAGCAAACAGAATACTCCAACATATATAAACATGTGAAGTATAACAATATCTCAATAGCTGATCAACAACTATCATGCAATCACTAATGCACGGCTCTCAACCAACTTCATAAACCGTCTGGAAGGAGAGCCGGTTTCCCTACTGGTTACCCAGTCGGGGGGTCTTTCAGTCCAACTATTTATGAAACCGATCAAAGAGTCATCCAATGCCTTGGATGAACAAACAATAACTCAAGTAACATAATCATCAACTTCATCATGCATATCTGACACTATACCAAACTCAAGGCAAGCAGATATAAAACATCAATAAACATTAGCAATGGGTCCAGAGGTGAACTTAACACATATCCCACTACCAAACAATGTCGGGTCCAAAGGTGAACTTAACACATATCCCAACATGCAATTCAAGTAAAGGGTCCAGAGGTGAACTTAACACATATGCCTATACATACAACTCAAGTAAAGGGTCCAGAGGTGAACTTAACACATATCCCTAAACATAACACGGTAATGGGTCCAGAGGTGAACTTAACAAATATCCCACTACAAACAAATGTCGGGTCCAGAGGTGAGCTTAACACATATCCCAACATACATCCATAAGCAAAGGGTCCAGAGATGAACTTAACACATATCCCAACATGCAATTCAAGTAAAGGGTCCAGAGGTGAACTTCACACATATCCCTATACATACAATTCAAGAGAAGGGTGCAGAGGTGAACTTAACACATATCCCTAATCATCCATAAGCAAAGGGTCCAGAGGTGAGCTTAACATATATCACAATGCTACAAACAAGTATTGGGTCCAGAGGTGAACTTAACACATATCCCAATACACAGCTATCGCACAACGGGTCTAGAGGTCAGCTTAACACATATCCCGTGCACGACAACCGATCACGTGTCAGGTCCAGAGGTGAGCTTAACACATATCCTAACACGCCACAAGCAAAACACGTAATGGGTCCAGAGGTGAGCTTAACACATATCCCATCACGCGACATACAAAACACGTAATGGGTCCAGAGGTGAACTTAACACATATCCCATCACGCGACATACAACTCAACCATTAGCATCCAAAGATAAAAACTAACCTATAGCTCTAACTTCTTAAACCACTAAACAACACTTAATTGATCCCGGGAACTAAGACGAGGGAGAGCCGGTTTCCCTTTCGGTTACCCGACCGGGGGGTCTCTATCCTCACTCCATTCCCGAACCCAATATAGTGTCGCCCATCCTCCGGAGACTTCAAATACATATCAAAGATACAAGGAACGAGTTTCAATTAAAACCGATCATCCGTTTAAAAGTTACAAACGAATTACGAAACAAAAATAGGCAACAGGGGTCCCCAGCCGGTTGGCAGGCAGCCGGCCTACCGGCTGGTAACCCATCTCAGCCTTCCTCTTCCTTTAAAACAAAACAACACAAAGGACTCCCAGCCGGTCGGCAGGCAGCCGGCCTACCAGCTGGGAACCCAATCCCAAACTTACACAATTCTTTAAATGAGGCTACCAGGCGGTTGGCAGGCAGCCGGCCTACCGGCTGGCATCCCAAGCCTACATTCCTACAATCCGCAAAATACCTACAATGCACTCCCAGCCGGCTGGCAGGCGGCCGGTCTGCCGGCTGGGCATCCTAATCCTACGAATTTTCAAATTTTGCAAAACAACTAAAAGCATCCCCAGCCGGTCGACCGGCTCAGAGATCCTGTCCACGAAATTCGCATTTTCCAGCAATATCAAAACCTTCACAATTCGATTCAAAACTTCTAAGATCATTACGACAAGTGTTTACCCATTATATCAAATCATCCAATACATCTATCTATCAGCAATTAAACCACAAAACAATCCTCAAAGCGATTATTAAATGTATCCGTCACAAGCATGAAATTTCTGAAAATAACTTGAGAGCATGTGAAACATCAACAAGGCATGTAAACATTATATACACACACTCCTAGCATGATTCTAAGTCTATTGATCCTAAACTTCAATCAAAATCAGAAACTATAACAAGAACACAACAAAACTTGCTATTTTAACAAAAAGGCCGAGTTTCTCATTATCGTCACCTTTTAAGCGTTTAAGCTCCAATCTCTTCTTCAATCTTGCCACTAACTTCCTTAGGATCCTCTAAGCCTTCCCCTACAACAAGCAAAACGGTGTTAAGAGGCTAAATTCGAAGTATACTCAAAACAGCCCAAATTTCGAGTTGAAGGAAACGAGAAACGGAAGTGACGGATGGCTTCCGAAAATGTGATTATTACCTTGATTCGGTGAACGGATGATGGAGAAAAATGGAAAAGAAGATGAAAAATTATGGAGGTTTTGTGAGAAATGAGTTTACTGTATTATGTTTGTGAGGATGACAATATGTCGACACCTTTGAAATTTTAGGGGCTTTAGTTGTCCTTTCCCGTTTCAAGGAAAACGGACTTGAATAACACAAACGGGTTTTGTTGAGTCGGATTACTTGCCAAGTTATATTCGTCTTAAGGACTTAAGGTTCTTAAGACGGATCTTAACGGAACATTTAAAATTAACTTATCAATAATCATTAAAGTGTTATTTTAAAATGAATTAACATCAAATATTAAAATATTATTTTATCCCGTAACAATCATTGAAACTTTTAAAAATATATTTTATTACTTAAAACTAATTAAAAGCCTTTAAATATAAATCACGAAAATACGGGCTGTTACATTGTGACCCCAAAATGAAGGCTTAGTTCATTGATAAACCCATGCTTGAGTTTTCCATTTCGATAACTCAATGTCATTGCTTGAGGTATTGCTAATATCTTTGAATTTTTTAGCCTTTTCTTTTTTATTCTTGGTGTTGGAAGTTGCACATTTTCTGGTATTTCTTCCTGCTCGGTTGTTTCAATTTGACTGACCAATTCCCTTATTTTTGAAACGGTTTGTTGTTGTTGGAGTGATGCTAATATGGTTTCCTGATTTTCTCTTACCCTACGCTGCTGTCTGTTGCCGCTGCCTTGTTGTTGTTGTCTGTTGATGCTGTCATCTTGTTGTTGTTGTTGCCTCCTGCCTTGTTGTTGTTGCTGCTGCCCGCTGCCGCTCGTTGCCTTATTGTTGGTGATGTGTGAGTTCTGGTTGTTGCGTGCTGCCTAGCCTCCTGCTACTGTTTTCATTTTGTTGTCCGCTACTTAGTAGTTCTAGTTCTTCAACATTTTGTGGATTTGAAGGGGTAGGCGAAATGGGAAGGTGTTTTGTCTTGGTGGTTGAAGTGGTGATAAACCACTTTTTACTGTAAAAATTGGCGTGAGTATGTAAAAGAAGTTTGATGCATAAACTATGGATATTAACTCATTTTATAGGGCAGCATGTATGTAGGGAATATTTATTATGTAATCAACTTTTAATTATTTGAACTTTTCAAATTAAGTGAAAATTTGGAGCCAAATGAAAAATCTGGAGGTAAGTTGAAAATTTGGTGGAAACATTTGGAGGGAAGTTGAAATTTGGAGGTAAAATGAGCCAAATGAAAAATTTGGAGGTAAAATTTGGAGCCAAGTAAGGTGAAAAATTTGGAAGTACGTTGAAAAATGAAGTGAAAAGTTTGAGCCAAATGAAAAATTTGGAAGTTAAAATGGAGCTAAAAATTTGTAAGTAAGCTGAAAATTTGACCTTAAAATGAAAAATGAAGTGAAAAATTTAAGTCAAATGAAAAATTTTGAAATAAAAATGGAGCCAAATGTATGGTTAGATTAGGACAGAATTGATATAAAGCAAAGTGTACAAGGGTAGATAAGTAATTATGCATCAATCTTAAGTTTTGTGCAAAAAATAAATGTATAGAAATGAATGGAATGGAGGAAGTATCAAAGAGTGTTGCATAATTAGAAGTTATAAGTAGGTTATTACTTGATTAATATCAGAATTAGGAGATGAAATTGAGTAGTTTAATGAATGTATTTGTTGAAGTTTTTAGATGAAAAATAAAAGAGATATTAGTGGGTTGCCCGTGCATTGGACGAATTCTAAAACAATTGGCTATATGTAAAATGTTTAAGGGGGTGTTTGGTTGGGTGGATTGGAATGGAATGGAATGAAATTTAGACATTTAGTGTTTGGTTGAGACATTTTGGAATGGATTAAGAATCCATTGGGATTCTCATTCCACCCCAACCCCCTGGATTCCCATACCAACCTCCTCCCCCTGGATTCAAACTCCATTCCTTTACGTTTATTTTTCAAATGAACCAAACATGTTTTTAAAAGGTATGGAGTTGGAACCCCATACCACTATGGTTTCTCATTTCCTAAAGAGTGAACTAAACGACCCCTAAGAGCGTTTTGGTTTTATTGTGTAAGGAGAATTGTAGGACAATTATAGCGCTAACCTAACTTGATTAACGGTCATTATTAACTCATCTTGTGATTTAATTAGTTACGCTAATTGACATTTGAATGACACATTTTTTTAGATAACAGGCGTGAAAGGTTTTAATTCGTAAATTAAAACAAACATAACAACCTATTCACTTAAGATACAATATAATATATATGTATGAATACATCATTCTTTTGATATTTATTATATCTAGAGTATAATAATTGATCGATATAAATGTCATACACTCTTAGTCCTCTTAGATCTCTCTTTTTCGGATCTCTCCTCCCCGTCTCAAACATGCATTTGATGTCTTGTTATTGTCAATGACCTTAAGAATATTTATAGCAATAAGATTAATTTGTTCTCATATTTTCATCATCCAATATTCTTATTAGGTATTTTTCTGCTCCTTTAAATGTTCTTCCTATTTTAAAAAGTGTTCTTACCTTTTCCTTTTCTTTCTTTTCCTAACCTTAAATGATTTTTTTTCTTCTTAATCATTTGGTGACTTAGGTAAACTAATTATTTTAAATGAAAAAGGTATATAAAATATTAAATCATAAGTCCATCTTGGTTGTAATATTTTTTCACAAAAAAAGGCAAAAAAAGAATCAAAATATGTTTTACATTTGATAACTTGGTTTCTCTACGTTTAATTATTACATAGAACAATGAGATATAGAGTTATTAATAGCTTATAATGTTAATTTTAATTAAAACCTAAAAAGCTTTCTTTATTCTAAATTTTAGATGTGGGATATATTATTAATCCTAATTAGAAATTAAAATATTAAGATGTGGCATATTCTCGATCTTAATTAAAATCTAAAAACACTTTCTTTGTTCTTCTAATTTTTAGATGTGAGATATATTGTTAATCCTAACTAAACTATTAAGTACTCATAAAATTAATAATCAACTTTATATGTGGGATATATTGTTAAACCGAATTAAAATATTAATATTTAGATGTCGAATATATTGTCAATCTTAATTAAAATCTAAAAAACTTTCTTTGTTCTTCTACTTTTAGATCTGAGATATATTATTAATCCTAATTAAAATATTAGGTTTTCATAAAATTAATAATTAACTTTATTGTCTAATATTATCTACTAGTCTAAAATTGTTTTTATACTTTTTTTCCTTTCTCTCCTAATATGTAGATGTGATGTATAAAGTAATCCTAATTAAAATCTAAAAAACTTTAATTGTTCATTGTTCTAATTTTTAGATGTGAGATATATAGTTAATCCTAATTAAAATATTGCGTACTCATAAAATTAATAATCTACTTTATCTGTTTTTTTCTTTCTCTCCTAATACTTAGATGTTTATATATTGTTAATTTTAATTAAACTCTAAAAAACTTTCTTTGTTCTAATTTTTATATATGGGACATATTGTTAATCCTAATTAAAATATTAATATTTAAATGTGAAATCTATTGTCAATCTTAATTAAAATCTAAAAAAATTTCGTTGTTGTTTTAATTGTTAGATTTGTGATATATTGTTAATCTTAATTAAAATATTAGGTACTCATAAAATTAATAATTAACTTTTCCATCTAATATTATCTACTACTCTAAAATTGTTTTATATCTATTTTTTCCTTTCTCTCCTAATATTTAGATGTGGTATATATTGTAATCTTAATTAAAATCTAAATACATTATTTGTTCTTCTACTTTTTAGATGTGGGATATATTGTTAATCCTAAACAAAATATTACGTACTCATAAAATTAATAATCAACTTCGTTTTTTTCTTTCTCTCTTAATATTTAGATGTGGGATATATTGTTAATCTTGAATAAAATCTAAAAAACTTTCTTTGTTCAAATTTCTGGATATGGGATATATTGTTAATCGTAATTAAAATATTGATATTAGATTTGGGATATATTGTCAATCTTGATTAAAATTTAAAAACTTTATTTATTTTTCTAATTTTTAGATGTGAGATATATTGTTAATCCTAATATACTCATAAAATTCATAATCAACTTTATCTATGGGATATATTTTAATTTTAATTAAAATATTAGGTACTCATAAAATTAATAATCAACTTTACTATCTAATATTATCTACTAGTTTAAAAATGTTTTATTCCTTTTTTTCCTTTCTGTCCTAGTATTTAAATGTGGGATATATTATAATCTAAATTAAATCTAAAAAACTTTAATTGTTCTAATTTTTAGATGTGTGATATATTGTTAATCCTAATTAAATTATTGATATTTAGATGTGAGATATATTGACAGTCTTAATTAAAATCTAAAAAAAAATTATTTGTTCTTCTAATTTTTTGATCTGTGATATATTATTAATCATAATTAAAATATTAGGTACTCATAAAATTAATAATTAACTTTACTGTGTAACTTTATCTACTACTCTAAATTTTTTTATACCCTTTTTTTTCCCTTTCTCTCCTAATATTTAGAAGTGGGATATATTGTTAATCTTAAATAAAATCTAAAAAACTTTATTTTGTTCTTCTAATTTTTAGATGTGACATATATTGTTAATCCTAACCAAAATATTACGTACTCATGAAATTAATAATCAACTTCATATGTTGGGATATATTGTTAATCTTAATTAAAATCTTAAAAATTTACATTGTTCTAATTTTTAGATGTGGGATATATTGTTAATCCTAATTAGAATTAAAATATTTAGATGTGGGATATATTCTCAATCTTAATTAAAATCCAAAAAACTTTCTTTGTTCTTCTAATTATTAAATGTGTGATATATAATTGAGCCTCTTTTCGAACGACGTTGTAGTTGTTGGGATTCTTTAAACTCTAAGATGTTTAAACACTTTTTAAACTAATAGATCTTATGATTGCTAAACAAAAGAAGAAAGGAATGTTCCTTACATTGCTTAAAAACCGATTTAGGGCACAAGATTAGAACACCTTTCTAATCTTGTTCTTAAGCTTAATTCAAAGGATGATTCTCCAAAATTTAGTCCTCAAGTGTAGAAGACCTCATCTCGTTGCACCCAAGGTTATTCCGTCTTAGAATCATATGCACAAAACGATTTTGTGTATATTTTTGAGTAAACTTCCTCTAATACAATTTTCGAGAGAATAAGAAGATTGTTGGGAAAAATTGATGAATGAATGAATCTAGAAGAGAAAACAATTTTCCTCTTTTATTTTGGGCAGCCGTGACAAGCATAAGGGGACAAGGGAGTGAATGCCCTGTCTCCTTTGTGTGTTTCTATGTCACTTAGGAAGTTGCACAAGTTCTAGGTTAGTGCGTTTTTGTTTTACGAAATACATCGCATTAACCGCTTTTCGTTCCTTGTCCGTCAATTAAAAGGAACCCAGACTTAAGCTAGGTTCAGAATTCATCAATCGTAATTTATACGTCATTAAGTAATTAATTTAATATAATTCGCAACGGTTTTGCAATTATATTTAATTCGTCATCCATAATCTTTATTTGTTTCGTAAACAATGTGATTTGGTAATTTAACATTTATAATTTCCAAATCGATTTTTACTCTCAAATTATTTGTTCGATTCCTGACGACTTAATTTATCATTATACAATTAATTGTCATTTCGGGAATAACCCTTTAGATGTGACCCTAAGGGATCAACTGACCACCACTATCATACGACAGTAATGTCAAACTATTTAAAGCCAATCATTACCGATTAATGTTGGTCAGTCGACTATATGTAAATATATTGTGAATCATACCTTTGTATTCTTATTTCGAGATTTAATTATTTGTGATCGCACTATTGTTGAGGACACTTACTCCAACAATCTCACTTGTCCTCGACAAGTGTGCGTCACCAATTCTCTTGTCCTATTACAATCTCCCACTCATTGCAAGGTGTCTTTCAGGTCGCACTTGCAATTGATCATATCTTGAGTGGTTTTCTCGATCTGGAGATTAATTGCTTTGACCAGAAGTATCTACCTTAGATACCTTCCGAGCGTGGCCACGCATTTCGAGTTAACTACTCCTCGAGTGGCCTTGAGATTTGAACAACCCTGAAAAGGGGGTGGACAATTCTTATCGCACTACTCCCTTCGACTAGCCACATCCTATCATGACCCAAAACAAACCCATTTGACTCCAGTTACGAAAAGTCGTAGGGTATGAATCAAAGTTATTCTAAAACTTTGCCACCTTGGGCGGATAGTCTTTAGTCTAAGAATCGACTCAAAAGAATACTATAGTAGCTCTTGCCAAGACCAGACTATTTATAAAATTTCCAGGACTCTATAAGCGGTCACTTGCCCAGTAGAGTGTCTCCTGCAGTCTGCCTATGTGATCGACTAGTCATCTCACATGACTCTATGGCATTTGAACCGTGCCATCAATCGCCTCACACTCTAGTTACTTCGAGACGTCACCTCATACAAGTAACCGGGGGTCATACTAAGTTAATCCAGTTCACTTTAATGGGGTTTCAACATTGTCTCTTACAACCCATTTAGATTTTACAAAGTATATATATGTATATTGAGTTAATGATAACTCAAACGATAAAAGTGATTGTCATGTATGAACAGTCAATACAGTATTACTATTTCACACCTTACAATCCTTGATGTACACTCATCAATTTGCAATAGTAGTTTGAATTGTGGATACACCATTTATTCACGTATTCCAAACCCTACAAATTTCGGTTTCCTTCTAACTCACGTTATCTCGTATAATATGATCTCATTTTGAGTACATGTCTAGATTTCATACTAGACTCGAGTTTATTTCCTTGAAAGAAGCTCCCATTGTTATCTTATAACTCGTGACGTGTTGGTATGTTAGAGGGATCAACTTATCGCTCTCATGTACCCAGTCACATTGTACTTAAATTTATTTTGTAGTATTTTAATTATTTGACTGTAAAACAGTTTTATAGTCACACATCAACTGAATCAATAAATAGCCTAGGATTACATTTAATCCTTATGGGTTCGAAAAATTTGAGTTGTGCAACCTTTTGTCTTTGGTTCAAGCTCTTGTTCGAATCCCAGAACGAATCGCAAGTTCTCGTCAAGAACTCGTGTCGGTTTTATAAGGCTTATCCATGGCTCTTACATGGGTCAAATCGAATTTGACTTAACACGCTTCAAGCATGTTGGCATACACGAACAAACTAATGGCGTAAACATTAGTAATTAACTTCATTTTATCAACAACTTTTAGATTCCATGAATCACCACGTCTCTATCTAGGTGATTCCATATTCATCGGTATGAGTAATCTACTTAAGTTTGTTGATTTTCAACAACTTTTTGATTCCATGAATCACCACGTCTCTATCTAGGTGATTCCATCTTCATCGGTATGAATAATCTACTTAACTTTGTTGATGTTTGAGTAGACGAAGTTTCACTATCAATATAGTAACCTTTTCTATGTGCCTCCAACTTCCTATGTCATAATAGGTTTAATCATCCAAAATTGAAAACTCGGAAATTCATTAGCTAGTAAAGAATTAGCACCATGCTCTCTCAATGATAGATTTGTTATACATTTCTTGAATGATAATTGCTCCCACTAAACTTCATGTCTCTAACATTACGTTTACTAGCTCCCACTTGATTCATGTATAAACATGTTTCCATTTTGACAATTCGTTTGGAAACATTTCCTCTTATCACATGACACAATAATAGTCATTGCTATTATAAGTATGGGTTAAAACCTTAAGTGTCTCATACACACTTTCTAAATTCCTATGAAGGAAGTGGTTTTAATAACTGACTTATCCTCACAATGAGGTGTAGCAATGATTAACATAGTTACTCATTAACATAGCTTGGTAGACATCAATAGGTCTATCTATGCAACTCTTAATCATAAGTTTTCATTTATCTTTGAATTGGTCTTTAACAATCCAAAATAAATTCATTTGTATAGATCCCATTTTGTTTCATTAGGCTCTTAAATAAACTGTCGAATTTTAACTTTTCTAGATATATTCACTTCAAAGATCATAATCTTATTATTTCACTAGTCTCAAGATTTGATTAAAAACATTTTCTTTCGATTTTTTTTGCTACTAGAATCCAATCAAGAACATCTTCTTTTGGTCTCTTCGCCTAGTTTCTTTAAACTAGAACCATTTACCTTAAAAAGGATTTCTTTTGGTTTCTTCGCGTATCAGTAGAAATGATTTCTCATGTATTATCCTCTCATAGAAACATTGACTTTAAGAACGTTTTCTTTTTGTCTTCTCGCGTAGTTTCTTTTATCCTCTCATTAGGTTCGTGGCTAAATAATCTCTCACTCTATCTTTTAGAAAATCCTCTTATTTTCTCTAAATTGAGACACAAACCGTTTGTATCAATGATGGGTAAGGAGAAAAATCTTGCACGTATGGACCTCAAGAGTTTTGAAAGAGATAATACAGTAAAGACATTATATCATAGACAAGTTCTATGAGGACTCAAATCCATGTCATTTATATTTGAAATGTTAGATCTTTCTACAACTATTGTAGAATTGAGTGGTATTTTAAATTCGAGGGAGACGTCTCTAATTGGTTTGGAACATTATCCTATTATGAGTTCAATAACTCAATGCGACTTTTTAATTGATCGTTCATTAGTTGTGAACTTTTAGTCACAAAGGCATAAGGAGAATCAAATTCGTAGCTTATGGTCATATAATGATCCAATCATTATAATTGTCAAGTGATCAACTTAAGTCGGTTTATTTATGTCTCGATAACCAAGTAGTCCGCAATGATGATTTTAGAACAAGGATTCCATCAACGAGTGAAACTAGTCACTATAATCCAATATACAACTATCGTTTTGAAGTAAACAACCTTCCAAGTCTAACAAGAAATTTCAAAACGAGTTCTAAAATATCAAAATACGACACAAATAAGACAAAGAATAATAAGACGAAGCTTCCATTGATCTACCATTATGGGTGGCTACTTTTAGCTTCCATTTAAAGATCCTCTTAGGGTGGCTTCTCTTTTGCCTTTGTCCTAGCTTGGATGCTCTTCTTACAATAAGAGGGATAAATATCACAATTTGTATCAATATACCAAAGTTGGGATTTTAGAACATAAAAGATAAGAATAACTTTATTCACTTTTTTTTTTTTTGGTGAAATGTGAGTATATTATATCAAGGATCAAAAAAACTGTACAAGAGGTTGCGGGATTGAATCCCCTTACAAGCATAATCATTTGACTCTTATGTTAAACCATTTTAGACTGTCTGGATCATTTTCCAATCTGATTTTGGTCTGAATTCTTCTTTTTATATCATCCTCGATGTTGCCTTTTACTCTTTCTGGCCTGATCATGCTTTCATTAATCCTTGCCTGATTTCTTTCCTTCCAAATGTGATAGTGGAAAGCATTGAGGATTACAGTCCTCGTTCTCCATCTGCAGGTTCTCCTACTCCCTGTACTTAAACCAGAGACAGTAGGACTACCTCTTCCAAACCAGTGACTTAGCAATTGGAGCACCCTTTGCGAGTATTGACAGTGCCCAAAAATGTGATCTATGGTCTCTGGGTAGCTCTGACACATGATACACAAGTCATCTGAACAGTATCCAAACCTTGCCAGTTTAGTCTTCACATTCATTCCATCCTGTAAACTCAACCATGTTATAATGGAATGCTTGGGTATGTTCCAATTGTTCCATAACACAACATGCCAATCCTTTTTTGTATGAGGTATAGTTAGCCATTCATAGCCACTCTTGATTGTGTATCCATTAGGCCTTCTGTCCCATTTGCCATCCACATAGCCTTCCTTTAGTCTATCTTTTGTTCTGCAGATGGTTTTCCAAATCCAATGAGCATCAGATGGGGGAGAGTAGTCATGCCAGCTTTGTTGTTTGAGGTAAATGTCATTAATCCACTTGATCCATAACTTATCAGCCTTTTCATACACCCAGTTAACCAATTTTCCTACTTTAGCTACATTCCAGGTTTCAGCCTTTTTGAATCCCAGACCTCCTTCTTCTTTTGGTAGTGTGACCTTATCCCATCCCACCAGAGGTACTCTTGTTGGGTTTATTAGTTACTCATAAACTAATCTTTTAGTCATACTAAACTAATACTTTAATTAACCCTTTAATTAACATATTATTAAGATCTTATGCATGCTAAAACAAGCGGAAATAAGGAGATATTGAACCCTTACACACGGTCCAAGATTATAGCAAGGATGATCCTCCAAGTACCCAAATAAGAATACCTCCTTTGGATGCACCAAGACAACCCCTTAATAAACCGAAACCTTATAGTTGCTAGACTAGAAATCGGTTTCTCCTTAAATAGTATAAGTTCTAATAATATGAACTTAGTATACTAATTTATATGTCATAATATAAATAGTATGAATATTATCTTATAATGTTACTTAGAGGATTTTGCAACTTTCTCTCTAGAAAATTTTATGCTAAGGATTAGAATAGAATTACTTATGATCAATTCACAAGTTTTATGTTGGGTGTTGTGGCTAGTAATGGCCGGCCATGGGTAGTAGCAAAAGGGGAACATTTTCCCTTACCCATACACATAGGGTGGCTATAGGTTTTAGATATCAAGGTGTGCTTTTATGATAATGTTTGCTTAACATTTAAGACACAAAATCACTACCCTAAACCAACCCATAAAACCGGTACTTACATAAAATGTACTCCATTTTATATTTTGTCATTTGTACAATTGTACATGTGTGACATACATTATGTCATAATAATATAAGATACAATTGTTTTAATTTAAAATGCATATTTATCAAATAAATATCATTTATAAATTAAATAAATCACATTTAATAAAATGACAAGTAATTCGAAATTACTAATATATATAAAATGGTTATCATATTAATCGTCAATACGATTTACAACACTTGTAATAATCTACAACCCGATTCATTCTAATTTCGACATTTCATAAATATCGTTTATTGTTTTAATAATTGACACGTTTCAA
This sequence comes from Silene conica, assembly GCA_029255685.2. Lineage (NCBI taxonomy): Eukaryota > Viridiplantae > Streptophyta > Magnoliopsida > Caryophyllales > Caryophyllaceae > Silene > Silene conica. The sequence continues at coordinate 43,936,089 of CM055318.2, read as the reverse complement.
TTATAAACATAAATCTTACTATAAGATTTAACCTCTGATTTCTCGATATACAAGTTTAAGGAATATGATCAAATCGTATCAATATACATTTGATCATTTAATCAATTAAGGGAATTGTCCTAAAGGTGTGACCTAAAGGAATCAACTGACCACCACCGTCATACGACAGTAATGTCAAACTCTAGCTAGCCAATCATTACCGATTAATGTTGGTCAGTTGACTAATATAAATCGTATCATCCCTTGCGCATTCTCGTCATGAGATTTAATTACATGATCGCACTATTGTTGAGGACACATTTCCCAACAATCTCCCACTTGTCCTCGACAAGTGTGCGTCACCAATTCTCTTGTCCTATTACAATCTCCCACTCAATGCAAGATGTCTCTCTAAGGTCGTACTTGCATTCGATCATATCATGAGTAGTTTCCTCGATCTGGAGAATAACTGTTTGACCGGAATTATCTACCATAGATACCTTCCGAGCGTGGCCACGCATTTCCAGTTAACTTCTCCTCGAGTGGCCCTGAGATTTGAACAACCCTGACAAGGGGTGGACAATTTCTATCGCACTACTTCCTTCAACTAGTCACAGTCAGTCATAACCCAAAACAATCCCATTTGACTCCAGTTACGAAAAGTCGTAGAGAATGGATCAAGTTTATGCCTAAACTGTACCATCTTGGGAGAGTAGTCTTTAGTCTAAGAATTGACTCACAAGAATACTATAGCAGCTCTCGCCACGACCCGGCTATAAAATTTCCAGAACTCTATAAGCGGTCACATTGCCCGACAGAGTGTCTCTGCAGTCTGCCTATGTGATCGACTAGTCATCACATATGACTCTATGGCACTTGAACTTGCCATCAATCGCCTCACATTCTAGTCGCTTTGAGACGTCACCTCATGTAAGCGGATAGGGGCTATACTAAGTCAATCCAGTTCACTTATGGGGTTCAATATTGTCTCATACAACCCATTTGGACTTTGACAAAGTATCTTTTATCTCGAGTTAATCACACCTCAAATGACATTGTCATGCAAAAATAGTTAATACTATTTCATTGCATTTGATGCACAATCATCTATTTGTATTAATGTTTTGCGAATAAACCTTTTATTCATGATTGCAAAACTTACAAATTTTGGTCTCCTTCCGACTCATATTATCTCTCATAATATGATCTTATTTGAGCACATATCTAGAACTCATTCTAGATTTTGAGATTCCTTTCCTGAGGGAAGCTCCCACTGTTATCTTATAACTCGTGACGTATTGATATACTAGAGGGATTAAAGAATCACTCGGAATTATCTAGTCACTTATGTGATGAAATCTATATTGTAGTTATTAGTGATTTCATCACTCTTACTATTTTCAAACATCTTGGCTATTTAATCAAGGTTATTTATATCTAACCATTTTGATTTCTAATGGACGACCTTTTATTATCAATATAATAAAACTTCCCGTAATGCTCCATCATCGTATGATATGAGGTATTTGATCATCTAGAATTTCAAACCTCTTATTCTTTACACCTTAAAGAATCACCCATCCTCTCTAAATGGTAGGCTTAATTCTTTTAATGAACATCGCTCCCACTAAAATCAATATTACTCGATCTCTTAAATGAACCTTTCATTTCTTGCATATAAATCTTTTATTTATATCTTGAATCATTATCACCATCACTATCCCTATAGTGATCTATTTTCCATTCAATCAATCATCACCCTCTTATCATGTCTTCGTTTCCTCGAGACGAATATGACATGATAATTTCCTTATAACTACATTGAGAGAATTGAGATGATTTCTTCTCTTTTATCTTATAAACTTAGAAAAATCATTTATTAAGGAACCGGCCTTTCCTCCCGTATAGATCGATGATTTCTCCTCTATTATCTTATAATCTTTGAAAAATCATTATCTCAAGGAGCCGATATTCCTTCCGAATTCATACGGGGTTTCATGTCTCCTCTCTTTGAAACAATGAACACAAAGAACTTTTCTTCGAGTGTTCTCCCGTAGTTTCTTCAGTGTCCTCTCGTAGTTTCTTCAAATCATTTAGGGCTCTTCTTAAGACTCCCAATTAGGAATCTTCTCTAAGATTCGTTATTTATATCATTGGTTTGCGAGCGAAATATTTTCTCCCACTCTATCCTTCTAACAATAACCTTTATTTGTATAAGGATAGCTATTTCGATTAACCAATGCATATGAATGTTTGAAGTTTTATAGGTGTGATGTATAAATTCTCATTTTCTCTTAAAATGATCATCGTATAATGAATTAATGATTTCTTAACTTGATTGAAAGTATCTCATGGGGTGTAGTTCTCCGTTTTAATCAACACTTTGATTATATTAAATTGATCGTATCAAGGTTTATTGCGTGATAAAATCACCATTATTCATGTTTTAAACAAGGTATGCAATTTATTTGAGAAATCAAGACATTGATTAAGAACAAAAGTAGTGACTTGGGTTGAAAACCAAGTCATCAATCCAAAATTACAACCATTGTTTTAGGATTTTAATCCTTGTCTTACAAGAAAGTAAATTGTTCCATAAATAAAATGCAAAATATGAAAGAAGACAATATGAAAATTTGAGCCTAGCTCTTCAAGTCTTCGATCAATTGGATGCTACCATAGCCATCCAAGTAAGGAACTTTATGCTTCCTTTTCCTTGCCCTTATCTTTATAAGATGCCCCTTTAAAACAATTTAAAAGGGGTGATAGTCAACAACTTGTATCGCCATACAAAAGTTAACAAAAGAACATGAAAGTAAACGAGAATTATTTCCTACGGCGGTTGCCTTCCCAATTTTGAGATCGCTTAAGTACTTGGGGCAATTACGCTTCCAATGACCGATCCTCGTGCAATAATGGCACTTGTCTTCGGATTTCGAAGACGAGGTGGGAGCGCCTTTCGTAAAGGTCTTTTCTTTGGTCGCTTTGGGCTTGAACGTTTTCTTGCCCTTGCCTTTAAAGGCATTTCTTTTAAAGCTCGTTTTCCCTTTCTTTTCGATGTTTAAAACATCCTTGGTGGAACTTTCATGAAGTCCCATGTCCCTTTCGGCTTGGACTAGCATCTTATGCAACTCATCCAACGTGGTCTCTTGGTTTCGCATATTAAAATTCACCCGGAATTGAGCATACGCTTTAACCTTATTGAGCGAGTGAAGAACTCGGTCAATTATTAGAGAGTCGGGAACATCAACGTCTTGCGCTTTTAGAGTCTCCGCGAGCTCAACGAGTTTGAGCACATGAGGGCTTATCTTTTGCCCTTCCTTGAATGTAATGTCAAAGAAGGCGGAAGCCGCCTCATATTGAATCACCCTTGGAGTTTGCGAAAACATGGTCGGAAGCTTGGTATATATTTCATACGATGTGGTCAACTTTATCATACTCCTTTGGAGATCCGGCTCCATGGAGAAGATGAGCACATTTTTAAGAGCAGAGGACTCTTTCATGTAGGCTTCATAGGCCTCACGAGTTCCGATGAACGAGCGTTCGGAGCGGGAGGAGCGGCTTCTGATAGGTAACGACTCTTATCGTCACCTTGAGCGGCCAAAAGTAATTGCGCATCCCAATCCTTAAAATTGGAACCATGCTTATCGAGTTTTGCAACGGTCCATAAAGACCGAAGCCATGAAACGTTAGTGAGAGGTGGAGCGTTGGTTGCCATTGATGTTGTTGAAAATTAAACTACAATAATAAAAGGAAAAACAACATCATTTTAAAATTCATAATTTGAACTAAAACTTAAACAAGTTGATTAGTTTATTTACTTAATGATCTCTTACCCAATTAAGTAAACAATCCCGAGACCCAAACCCATACTAATCCGGGCACGGTGTAGCCGATTCAACCCGTATCGGTATAATTTGGTGGATTAACCCTTTAATCGGTTCTACTCTTAGAACTCTCGGTCGACAATTTTCTTAAAATTATCTTTAGCCCGAACTTATTGCAACTACGGTTACGAATACTTTCGTTGAGATCAACCAAATTTCAAGGTGTAATCTTATTACCCCACTTACCCAACGTGACAATTTTAGTACCCCGGTGTAGCCGAGCCTACGTTCTTGTGAAGAAGAGATTCATGGGTCCGTACTTTTTGGTAAGGCTAAGTCTCAATATTTATATGTAAGAGATCTAGTCAAATTATTATCTATCTCCGTTTAAGTGAACTAAGTCGGTGAATTATCGATAAAATAAAAGACTAGGTCGACTAGGTCGAAACATGCATGATACGATGTATGACGATTTGGCTATGCATGCAAACATATAAAAGCAAAAATAAAAGCATAAAATAAACCCTAGTATGGCCTTTCCTAGAAAAGAAATAATAAAAGTACAAATTCGGAAACCAACTCCTTTGGTCCCTTGAACTTCACGCGGCACGCACTTCGAGGTTAAACACCGTCTTGTCGGAACTCCTTTCCGAATGGCACCGTCTTCAAGGAACTCCGGATTTTACAAATATTACAACTTTTCTAGTCTACTTTATACATTATAAAATAGAAATAAATTACAATTGGGTGATACGAGATCACAAAATTACAACCGAATCGGTAACCCCTTACATTACGGGAAATACCGATTAAAAACTAAGGCCATACTAAGTAAATTACATAATTCCCAAAATTACGTAAATAAAATCATGACATTCATAATAAAATATGCAATGCTTATGTAAATATGAATTAACATGCAAATCCTAAGCCAAATCGTCCTATTTAAAACACTTATTTAAATAGTTATCGCAAACCTCGGTTTATGGAATCGCGTGTTTTAACGGTTAACAACACTATGCATTATATGAAACGGTTTTCATCCTTAAGTTAATCATCCTAACTCTTATAGGTTTCAAAATTTAGTCTTACTCAAACTTTGAACATGACTTAACTTAATATATTTCAATATTATCGGTATTACTCGGTTTTACGGGAAAAATAATATAAAAATCCAAAAGAGTCATTAAAATTTCGAAAAATTCAAAATTCAAATTTTGAAAATTTCAGAATGTTCTTAAAATTTCAGAACCTTAAAAAATATTAGTATTCATACGGTTTTAACATTATTTCGAAAATAATACGTAAAACGAGCATTTTTAAGTCGGAAAATTCAATAATTAGTTCCATAAATGCAAATAAAATACTAATAAAATTTTTATACTTTCCAAAACACTTTAAGAACACAAAATGGACAGAAAAATAAATTACACACTGCCCAAGAGCCGAAACTTTAAATAAAAGACTCTTATTATGTTAATTTTAAATGCAACTTTTCAACAATTAAAATTAAATCAAATCTGAAACTTTTGGCTCCCAAGAAAATTTTCATGATGAACATATCACATATGACTAATATGGGTTACATTTTTCGGCCATTTTAACCACTTTTGCAAATTTTAACGATTTACGTCATATATCGTACGACATCTTGTTCATCTTGTTCATCGTACGATAAAATTCTCGAAAATTTTATACATGCTGTAAATAATATATATGACATCTTGTTAAGTTTTTATGGCCAAATTCCAACTTAAACTATTAAAGTCGAAATTATGTCACTAATTACCCGATTTTTACATTAAAAATCTATAATATTGCAATATTTGAGATAAATTTCTGGAAAATTTAGCATAAATTTTAAATATTGCATGTGACATACTCATAAATTTTTATAGTCAAATTCGTAATATAACTATTTCAACCCATTTTTATTCATCTTATTGCATTTTAACACTTAAAATTCATATCACACGTATTCATATCATAGAAAGTACATGTGATAACATACTGAAAAATCTCGGCCAAAAGATGATTTTAGCTATTTTTCCCAAAATAAACGACTTTAACCATTAAAACTTTATAAAAACCGAGATTTAATATACCATTAACCAATATTCATGCAAAATATATTCCAAATATTCTAAAACATTTTAGAAAACAGTAGGTATTCATGCTAAATTAATTTCGTGCATATCTTATATCAAACGAAAAATCAAGTTTTATTTTGTTATCACTATAACTCCGTAAAAACGTAAACGGAAAGCATGCAAACAACCTGGCTCTGATACCAATTGTTGGGTTTATTAGTTACTCATAAACTAATATTTTAGTCATACTAAACTAATACTTTAATTAACCCTTTAATTAACATATTATTAAGATCTTATGCATGCTAAAACAAGCGGAAATAAGGAGATATTGAACCCTTACACACGGTCCAATATTATAGCAAGGATGATCCTCCAAGTACCCAAATAAGAATACCTCCTTTGGATGCACCAAGACAACCCCTTAATAAACCGAAACCTTGTAGTTGCTAGACTAGAAATCGGTTTCTCCTTAAATAGTATAAGTTCTAATAATATGAACTTAATATACTAATTTATATGTCATAATATAAATAGTATGAATATTATCTTATAATGTTACTTAGAGGATTTTGCAACTTTCTCTCTAGAAAATTTTATGCTAAGGATTAGAATAGAATTACTTATGATCAATTCACAAGTTTTATGTTGGGTGTTGTGGCTAGTAATGGCCGGCCATGGGTAGTAGCAAAAGGGGAACATTTTCCCTTACCCATACACATAGGGTGGCTATAGGTTTTAGATATCAAGGTGTGCTTTTATGATAATGTTTGCTTAACATTTAAGACACAAAATCACTACCCTAAACCAACCCATAAAACCGGTACTTACATAAAATGTACTCCATTTTATATTTTGTCATTTGTAAAATTGTACATGTGTGACATACATTATGTCATAATAATATAAGATACAATTGTTTTAATTTAAAATGCATATTTATCAAATAAATATCATTTATAAATTAAATAAATCACATTTAATAAAATGACAAGTAATTCGAAATTACTAATATATATAAAATGGTTATCATATTAATCGTCAATACGATTTACAACACTTGTAATAATCTACAACCCGATTCATTCTAATTTCGACATTTCATAAATATCGTTTATTGTTTTAATAATTGACACGTTTCAATTATAAACATAAATCTTACTATAAGATTTAACCTCTGATTTCTCGATATACAAGTTTAAGGAATATGATCAAATCGTATCAATATACATTTGATCATTTAATCAATTAAGGGAATTGTCCTAAAGGTGTGACCTAGAGGGATCAACTGACCACCACCGTCATACGACAGTAATGTCAAACTCTAGCTAGCCAATCATTACCGATTAATGTCGGTCAGTTGACTAATATAAATCGTATCATCCCTTGCGCATTCTCGTCATGAGATTTAATTACGTGATCGCACTATTGTTGAGGACACATTTCCCAACAACTCTATGGTACTCAGTGGAGCCATCCCAGAGGTAATTACGACATATAGCTTCAATTCGTTTTATAACACTCTTTGGTATTATGAACATTTGGCCCCAATACTTATGCAAGGTGTTTAGGACTGAATTTATCAAAGTGATTCGACCTGCATACGATAACTTCTTGGCCCCCAGACTCCTGATCTTTGACACCATCTTTTCTGTGAGGGATGAACACTCCTGCTTGGACAGTTTTCCTGGTTTTATAGGCACCCCCAAATATTTGAAGGGGAAGGCTCCTTCTCTGAACCCTGTAACCTGTTTAATACCCTCCCTGATGTCCTCAGTGACTCCATTAAAATAGATCTCAGACTTGGCATTGTTCATTCTCAGACCAGAAGCATGAGAGAATGATGAGAAGGCCCTCATGAGGAGCCAAATGGATGCTGGCTTCCCTTTACAGAACATAAGAAGGTCGTCTGCAAACATGAGATGGGTTAACTTCAAGTTTTTGCATAGAGGGTGATATTGGAATGGCCATCTATCAGTTGCATATTTTATCAATCTTGAGAGGTACTCCATACATAAGGTAAAGAGGAGTGGAGAAATGGGATCCCCTTGCCTCAAACCCCTCCTTCCTTGAAAGTACCCAAAAGTAGAGCCATTCAAATTTAGGGAGAAAGAAGTCGTCTGGACACATTTCAGAATCAGTCCAGTAAAATGCTGAGGGAACTGTAGTCCATTTAGTAGCTGCTCAATAAACTCCCATTCAACTGTATCATACGCCTTTTTTAGATCAATTTTGAATAAGCATCTGGGGGTAGCTGATTTCCTTCCATAGAGATGGATAATGTCCTGGCATATTAGGACATTTTCAATGATAGATCTCCCCTTTATGAATGCTCCTTGGTTGTCACTTACAATATCTGGCAGAATATCTGATAGTCTATTACATAGGAGTTTTGAGATGATCTTGTATATCATGTTGCAGCATGCTATGGGTCTAAATTGACTCACTGAAGTAGGCCTACCACATTTTGGGATAAGATTCACATTAGTTGCATTAATCTGAGTGAGCATTTGTCCAGTCAGGAAGAAATCTGTAACAGCCCGATAGATATCATCCCCAATTATGTCCCATTTGTCCTTGAAGAACCCACGGGAGTACCCATCAGGTCCAGGGGCCTTGTCAGTGGGGATGGAGAACACTATATCCTTAATCTCCTTCTTTGTGACAGGATCATTTAGTCTAGCGTGATGGTCTGCTGAGCATATGGGGTCCTGTCTGCAACACAGCATTGCACACTTTCTCTGTTTTCTGGTTGCTTCCCAACAGGTCTTGGTAGAATTCCAGGAAGGCCTGTTGGATGCTATGGGTGGTAGTGCAGAGCTCCCCTCTTATATCCTCCACTTGAATGATTTTGTTCCTGAGGCATCTGGACTTAATGGCATTATGGAATAGTGCAGTATTATTATCACCATCATCTATCCACTGAGACTTGGCTTTCTGTTGCAAGAAACTGTCTCTAGCCTTTGTCCAGTATTGAACATCCTTCAGAGTTTGTATCTCTAGCTTGATAATATCCTCATCTGAGGGATCCTTCTGGAGATTTAGTTGAACCTCCTCCAATTTCTGAATCATTTTTGTAGCAGTCACCTCAACATCATTAAAGCATTCATGGTTCAGTGCCTTTAAGACTGGTTTTAAAGCTTTGAGCTTCTTAACCACAGCAAACATTTTTGTTCCTTCACCTCCTGACTCCACACTTCTGTAACCTTGTAACACCCCCATTTATTTAGAGGCCTGAACTAGGACTCCCCAAATAACCAAGGGTGTTACCATCTCGGTTACCCGAGGTAGTAGATAACAAAGGAAAAAATTCAGTACTTTATTAAGTAAATAAATGTTAAGCAAAGTCTCAAAGAAAATACAACTGTCCATAAACCAAAACTAAAAGTTCAAACGCGGTGATAGACTAAGTGAAAGAACTAGCACTAGGCAGGTCTGATCCATGTCCTCTCTACCCTTCCAGCATCCATAAGTCTAAACATGTCATTCTGCTCCCCAATAAATTGGATCAACACAGTCACAAACAAACAAACAGGGTCAACACGAGGTTGAGTAGGTAATATAGTCAAGACATGAGATAAAACAATAAACATTTCCTCCATCTCCTCAACAACCGTTTCTCCACCACACCTCTAACACACCACACCTCCCATGGCCATATCAAAAGTCCCATAACACAAGACCCATATCACAAGACCCATTTCACAAACCCCGTACTCCACAATAATCAACAATCATTCAATCGCAATATATATCACAAGTAAATATATATCAATCCAGATAACGAGTATTCTCATGTCAGGTCACAATTACAACATAGATATTCCCCTACCTCAAAACTGGAGAAGATAATGGCAAGTGAGCAACCGCTACTAAAAATGCTCCACGCGAAAACTGCCACCTAAACATATATTGTATAATTAATAAACTTCCCTAGACCCCGTAACATAAGTATACATTCTTTTATCACACTTTCCTAAAAAGTAAAGTTTCCCTTAAAAGACTTTACCCAAAATAGTAACTCCTATATATAAACTATCTTAATTAATTAAGATACCCAAACAACAATTGATAAACAAAATACTATTATTAAATAATAACCATATACTAATAATAACAATAAGAATGAAAATAATAATAATAATAATAATAATAATAATAATAATAATAATAATAATAATAATAATATTAGCAATAATCATGACAAACACGTTGACCCACAACCCAAACAAAACCACGACTAACAACCGCTTACCCGACACCTACGCAAGCGTGAAAACAGACCCCTCACGCCTCCCCATAACGCCCCCACTATCACCGACAACCAACCCACACGAGTCCCCCAACCGCCAGCTACCACCATCATACCAAGCCAACCCTTCGACGACCGCCAGTGAGGTGAACCAGCCCTCATACCAGGCCCGGTTCCTTGCCAAGACCTCACGACTACCCTGCTCTAACCACGCATCGACAACCGCTCAGTCCTTGACAACCCCCGAGACCACCACCAAAACCACCCTTGACAACCGACCCATAAACCATGGTGGTAACACCGTGTCGACCTCCCCCGAGTTAACGGCGTTACCACCCCAAACAACCCATGTATGACACAAAACAGAAGGTACCGAGACAACCGTAGCCACGAATTCCTCCCCACGACTCTGATCCACACCACTTGTAGCCACCGAGACCACACCACGACGTTCCCCAAACCACCACCTATCAGCCTACCCTAAGCCCATAACAAGTGTTAACACAATTAGCCTCGAAAACTACGCAAAATAAAACGCAGAAAAACGCTGTTCTGAAACAAAAATAAATAGGTTGACACAAGTGACAGAACCACCATGACTGGTGGTCCTTGGTGGCCGAAGGTGACCCCTACTATGGTCCAAACATACCTACTAACGTTCTAGGTCAAGGTTACGTAAAGATCAGAACCCACAACCACAATTTACACGTCTGAACTAACTACTGAAAACGCAGGAAAAACGCAACAAGAGGAAGATCGTGTTGTCATACCTACTTCGAATAAGATTCGACCACCCTTAGACCGATCTATGGCCACCGTGAAGACCTCATACGTGCTCTCTGTGATGACGGCTGAAAGTTGATGTGTTTGTATGAGAGATAGGATAGCTAGGTTTAGGGTTTCTGGTTTAGAGAAGTGACGGTAGGCTTAGGGTTGATATAGGTTTGAAAAACAAACGTGAAGTATGAAAGCAAACGTGAAGTATGGGCTGCTATGTGCACAAATTTCGAGGCCCATACTAACACCTTGGTCATGAGTTCGAACCCCTATGCCAACACGGTTCCATACTATGTGATTAAAACATAACAACTCCATTAAAAGTTCACAAAACTATAGATGCTTATATACGAATAACCCGTCACAATTATATAATTTGGGTAATAAAACGGGTTATTACAATCTCCCCCCCCCTTAAAATGAACTTCGTCCCGAAGTTCACCCACTCACAACGTCTGCGAACATACCCCCATCATGACTTAAGCACGCTAAAAACATGAAATGTTACATTCTACCCCACTAAAATAAAAGATTTACGTCCTCGTAACTTACCTCAAACGAACAATTGTGGGTAACGCTCCTTCATGGACGCCTCCGACTCCCAAGTAGCTTCCTCCGTGTTATGATTGGTCCACAAGACCTTCACCAACACTGTCTCTCCATTCCGAGTCTTCCGAATCTTTCTATCCAAAATCTCTTTTGGAATTTCAGCATAGGCAAGTTGCTCATCTACCTCAATTTCTTCATGGTTCAACACATGCGTAGGGTCACTCACATACTTCCTTAGTTGAGAAACATGGAACACATTATGGACCTTGGATAGGGCTGGAGGTAAAGCTAATCGATACGCCACCTCCCCAACCCTGTCCAAGACCTCAAATGGTCCAATAAACTTCTGACTCAGTTTACCACGCTTTCCGAACCTCATTACGCCCTTCATTGGAGATACCTTCAGTAGTACCTTCTCCCCTGCCTCAAATGAAATGTCACTCCTTTTGAGATCCGCGTAACTCTTCTGTCTTTCTTGGGTAGCCCTCATCTTCTGTCTGATTATCTGAACTTGCTCAACCATTTCCTGAATCATATCTGGACCTAGAACCACAGCATCAGCGCGATCATCCCAACATACAGGACTCCGACACTTCCTCCCATACAATGCCTCAAAAGGAGCCATCCCAATGCTAGCATGGTAGCTATTATTATACGAGAACTCTATCAGTCCCAACCGTTCTTCCTATGATCCCCCGAACTCCAGCACACATGCTCTCAACATATCTTCCAAGGTCTGGATGGTCCTTTCCGTCTGACCATCAGTAGCTGGGTGAAAAGCGGTACTCATCTTTAATTGCGTGCCCAACGCGGTCTGCAGCTCTTGCCAAAATCTAGAAATAAATCTCGAGTCACGATCGGAAACAATATCCTTGGGAATGCCATGCAACTTGACTACATTCTGTACATATGACTTTGCCAACACAGTCTTACTCCAGGTATCTTTCATTGGAATAAAGTGAGCGGACTTGGTCAGTCTATCCACGATTACCCAGATCATGTTGTTGCCCCTCTGAGTCCGAGGCAACCCCACGATGAAGTCCATAGAAATATTCTCTCAATTCCATTCAGGTACATCCAGTGGCTGGATCTTTCCTTGAGGTCTCTTGTGCTCACCTTTTACCCTCTGACATGTCAAACACCGCGACACGAACTCGGCAACTTCCTTTTTCATATTGGGCCACCAAAAAGTCTTCTTGAGGTCTTTGTACAATTTATCGCCCCTTGGGTGAACGGAGTATAGCGTAGCATGAGCTTCAGTTAAGATTTTCTTTTTCAATTCATCATTATCCGGAACACACCATCTGCCACTGAATCTCAAGCTATCATCAGAATGGACACTGAATTTGGACTCGATCTCATTATCACTTCCCTCGATCATTCTTCTCCACTTCAGGATCCTCAAATCTTCTTTTTGCAATTCCCTGATTTCTCCATACAATTCTGGCTCTACTGTCAGATCACTCAGAGTATCCCCTTTCCGAATCATGTAAATTCCCATTTCGCCCAACTCACTGTGCAGTCTTACTCTTGATCTGGCACAACTCAAGGCATGAACAGATTTCCTACTCAAGGCGTCAGCAACTGATAACCCGGTTTTTGTCGTCAATACCGGCATCAAACACATTTGTAAAAACCCAATTAAGTAGTATAAACGGGTTGTCGAACACGAAGACGGTGGGGATAGTTGTGTAATTATGTTCTAGTTTATGCGAGAGTCGGGGGTAATAGGCTTGAGAATGACTAATGACTAAAGAGCAACTAAGACAAACAATTAAAGCAACTAAATAAGATTGAATCGATGGATGAGAAAACTAGGGTTTCGGGGGTCACTAAGGTGGCTAGACGAAGATGCTAGAAAGAAAACTAGAAGGTCTCAAACAAATAGTCTCGGGTAGTCTCTTCTCTCGAGTCGACTAACCTAAGTCGGAATACCCTAGCTTTCGCTACAAATACCACAACCAACCATTAAACATGCTAAGACAAACCCCCAACCGTCGCTAAAGGCAAGTCACGCTAAAATCAAAGCCCAACTTTCGTTGCGGCAAATCATCAAACACCTAGCATGCAACAAATGGAAGACTACTTTTTTTAGAACAACTAATCAACTTACTAGCATGAACTTATCATCTAAACAACACCCAAGATCACCCCTTACCCTAGCAAGGATACTACTCACTCATGGTAAATGAAAACATGTGAATAAGGCATGAACAAAAGCTAAACATCATGAACAAACAAAGGATGAACAATTGATTCAAAGGAAACTTAAATAAAAGTAAAAACTAAGTAGAGATTAGAAGAATTATACCAATAACAATAGGAAAGGAAGTAGCTTGGATAACAAGTTGAAAGACTCTTTCAAATCCTCCAAAATATAACCCAAAATATCCTCTTACAATTGCTTAATAACAAGGCTAAGTAGAATCCTAAAGAGAGATTAACAAATATTGAAAGATTAAGTAATGATCTAAAGAAGATTAAAATATTTAAGAGTGTTTTTGAGTCTAAGTATTAAGTAATCCAACAGTAAAAAACCCTAAAAATAAGCTTAAGAATGCATTATAAGTAAAATGTGTAAATGAAAGACTAAGTGCGGGTTTATATAGTGCGCGAATTTCTGAAAAGCGACTCCCAGCCGGTCGACCGGCTGCCGGTCTGTGACCGGCTGAGAGTCCAAATTTGAACGTCTGAAAATTTCTTCTTTTTCCTTCAATGCTCAGGTACTGCCAGCCGGTGGACCGGCCGCCGGTTGTCCACCGGCTGGGGATGCGAAATCAAGGGTCTGACTTTAAATAGCAAAGGCAATGGTGAGGGGGGTCCAGCCGGTCAGCCGCCTGCCGGTTGGCCACCGGCCGGGGACCCAAATTCCTACTTCTGCAAAATACTTCAATATTCAAGGCTTAGGGGCTCCCAGCCGGCGGACCGGCTGCCGGCCGACCGGCTGAGGACCCCATTTCGTCATTTCAGCTCTTTTCCTCCTATTTTGCCTTGATTTCATCACATTTTGCTCCCGTTTCTTCATTCTCGCGTCAAGTCCTACATCATGGCAACAAACATGTAGAAGAGAGATATCGAGTACAAAAAGGGGGAAATCGCGCCAAACGGGGGTGAAACGGGATCAAAACAAAAGGAAAACAGGAGAAAATAATGACCGAATTTGGGCTCATCAGCAACCACGTTAGCTTTGCCCTCATGATAGACAATCTGCATATCGTAGTCACCAATCAACTCTATCCACCTCCTCTGCCTCATGTTCAATTCTCGCTGGGTGTAGATGTACTTCAAGCTTTTGTGATCGGAAAAAACTTTAAATGTGGCCCCGTACAGAAAATGACGCCACTGTTTCAGTGCAAAAACCACAGCCCCCAACTCCAAGTCATGAGTAGGATAATTCTCTTCATAGGTCTTCAGCTGTCGGGAAGCATAAGCTATCACTCTCCCATTCTGCATTAGCACACATCCTAGCCCATGCTTCGAAGCGTCGGTGTACACTTCAAAATTATCACTTTCGTCTGGCAAAGCAAGGATAGGAGCTGTTGTCAGACGTTCCTTTAGAGTTAAGAACGCCTTCTCACAACTCTATTCCCAAATGAAACGGTTCTCCTTTCTCCTTAGTGATGTCAATGGTTTAGCTAGCTTTGAGAAATCTTTGACAAACCGCCTGTAATACCCAGCCAATCCCAGAAAACTTCGGATCTCTCCCACATTCTCCGGGCTTTGCCATCTGGTCACTGCCTCAATCTTACTTGGATCCACAGATACCCCCTCCTTGGAAATTACATGACCCAAGAAAGCAACCTTCTCCAACCAGAATTCGCACTTACTCAGCTTTGCATACAACCCATTCTCCTCTAGAGTGTTCAACACGGTTCTTAGATGTTCTTCATGCTTTTCCTTATTCTTAGAATACACTAAGATGTCGTCAATAAACACTACCACGAACTTATCCAGATACGGACTGAATACCTGGTTCATCAAATCCATGAACACTGCGGGTGCATTAGTCAACCCGAACGGCATAACCACAAATTCGTAGTGGCCATACCTTGTTCTAAACGCGGTCTTGGGAATATCCTCATCCTTAATCCTCAATTGATGATAACCCGATCGCAGATCAATTTTTGAGAAAACTCCGGCTCCACCCAACTGGTCGAATAAATCATCAATTCTAGGCAAGGGGTAGCGGTTCTTAATAGTCACATTGTTCAGCTCTCGGTAGTCAACGCAAAGTCGCAGACTCCCGTCCTTCTTCTTCACAAAAAGTACCGGTGCTCCCCAGGGTGACACACTAGGCCGGATGAATCCCTTCTCAGCCAATTCATCCAGTTGCTTTTTCAACTCTTCCATCTCTTTTGGTCCCATACGGTAAGGCGATTTCGATATTGGTCCTGCACCTGGTTTGAGATCGATAGAGAAGTCGACCTCTCTCCTAGGTGTCAATCCTGACACATCATCCCGGAACAGTCCCTCAAACTCCCTCACTACAGGTATCTCGCTAACACCCGGAGTCTCCGCCTCACAATTCCACATTTGACACAAGATTAGACTATCCCCTTTCCGCAGACTCGACTTAAGGGTATTATTTGATATGAACTTGACCTTAGGTTTAACCACGAATCCCCTATAGGTCACTCTCACTCCCTTAAATCCCCTCAGAGAAATTTTCTTTTGGTAACAGTCTATGAAAGCTCGATATTTCCCCAACCAATCCATTCCCAGGATTACTTCAAAGTCCCCCAATGGAAACTCGATAAGGTCGCAATGGAAAACCACTTCCCCAATTTTGATAGGCACACTCCGAAAGACTCTATTACATGACCGCGACTCCCCAGATGGTATTGTTACGGAATTGTAACACCCCCATTTATTTAAGGGCCTGTACTAGGACTCCCCAGATAAATAAAGGTGTTACCATCTCGGTTTCCCGAGGCAGCAGATACAAAGGAAAGATAAACAGTACTTTTATTAAATAAAGTTAACTCAAAGAACGAGTTCATATAACTAAAACATAAAACTGTCTTATAGAAATAAAGTACAACTCATGAAAGTCTACTATGGTGATCTAGACTCTAGGCTGGTCCGGATCCAAGCTTCTCCCTTCCCTTAGCTCCCATAGTCTCAACACCTGTCAATCTGCTCCCCAATAAATTGGTTCATCACAGGTGATCACGAATACACAGGGTCAACCACGAGGTTGAGTAGTGGCAAATAAATAAACAACTTATCATATATATATTAGGATCAATCATCCCTTAACTCCGCACCGATCCAACACCAAATAAACTCCGCACCGATCCAACGCCAAATAAACTCTGCACCGATCCAACACCAATTAAACTCCGCACCGATCCAATGCCACATAAACTCCGCACCGTATCACAAGACCCATTATATCAATTCAGTATCATAAGAATGTACAGTCAATAGATAATATCACAACATTATTCATTCGATAAGATATATATAATCCACAACAGTTAATCATTACGTTTCACATCATAAACGAATGCACAGTTATTCCCCTACCACGAATAGCAGAATTGTAGGTAAGTCCCAGCTCGTTAGAAGTGTTCCACACGAAACTCGCTACCTAAACAAGTATATGTAATGAATTAAAATCCTCCCCGAACCCCACACTTACCATAAATAGCAACCTTCCATAAGTGGAAAGTTTCCAAAAATAGAAACTTTCCCAATATGGAGACTTCCAAATATAGAAAAAGAACTCCCATGACTTAATTAATTCCCGACTCGCACCTTTAATTGGTACGACCCATAACCACAAAGAGAAACGAAAATAATAACAAAACCCTAATATTAACATAAATATAATATTAATAATAATAATAATAATAATATACTAAAAGTATAAGACCAAAACTCCCTAACAACCCACACGGTTTACCCGCGCCACCAACGCCACGCGTCTCCCTAGACCTAGCTGACAACCACCGCCGTCAACTCCCCACCACGGCTACTCCACCACCAACCCTCACCAGACCGACCGACTCCCTCCGGCGAGATGGACCAGGGGCTCAAACAGCTCTGGTTCCTCACCCTCTTCACGTGTTTCCCCTGAACAGCCCTGCCGTGGCCACCGCTCCCACGGCCAGACCACCTGGAACCACCACCATCGTCACCCTTACCCTAGGACCTTCTGACTATGGTGGTACCACCGCACAGACCTCCCCCTAGTCATCGGTGGTACCACCTCCCAGACCACCCTGTCGACATGAATAAGGAAAGACACCACAACAACTCGGTTCCCGTTCTCTTCTCGCTCTCACCACGGACACACCCTGACCACCCTTCGACCACCACAACAACCACCACCCTACTCCCTGACTCCCCCTAGACAACCATTATAAACCACGACCCTTCTTTTATCATAAAACAGAAACGGTAAACATAAACATAAATTCATATACCCGATACCCTACACCAACCCAGCCTCTTAAGACGCATGTACGACGGTGGTGGGTGGTCAGAGACGACATAATATGGTTCATATCCGACCACCACACGCCATAGACTGAAGTTATGTAATTACCACTACTATACCCGAAACAAAAACAATGGTAAAGGAGACACGAAACTGAGCGCAGACAAACAAGCATAACACAGTGGTGACATACCAGACTTCACGGCCAAAACGAGACACTCTAGGCTAGGCGACAACCACCGTGTAAGGCTTCACTTCCTTCTCTGAGGTGGCGGCTAGGGTTTGGTGTAAAGAGATTTGTGATAGGGTAGGGTTTGATGTGAGCTTGGGGTGTCTATAAAGTGACGGCAGAGTGAGATGTTGCAGCGTTTAGAAATAAAACTAAGTATGGGCTCTTTTGTTTCTCACGCAAATCGAGGCCCATATACGTATCACCCAAGGTCGCGAGATCAAACCCCACTACGGACAAATATAATATCACCCTTGATGGTTAGAACCTCACTTCGATTCCCACAAAACCCCGTATAAAACCAATTTAGTTATGAATAAAATATATCGCTGACCCGTAAATTTATATAAAGCATAAACAAAATAAGGGTTATTACAGGAATCCTCAACCCAATCATAGATATCAAGTTCTAACACCCTAGCATGTTCCCTAGACACAAAAGAATGGGTAGCGCCGGAATCAAAGAGTACAAAAGTAGGTTTAAGATTCACAAGAAAGGTACCAGTCACGACATGGGCATCATCTTTGGCAGCCTGCTTCTCCATGGCAAAGAGTTTGCCACTGGTCTTCACTCCACTCTGGCTAGTAGTGGCTGCTCCTGACTGATGATTGCCTTTAGCTGCGCTCTTCTGGTTACTACCACTCCCGTTGTACAGGTTATGGTGGGAACGGTTTTGATAGTTGTTATAGCTCCTCTGGTAGTTGTTGCTAGTACCAGACCTCGAATTTCCCCCATAGCCTGACGTAGGAGTGCGATAACCTCCATTGCCTGAAGTATTCATGCGGGATCCACTGTACCCCGAAGTTGGAGTACGGTAACCCCCAGATTGATTTCCGCTTGAGGATCGACACACAGCTTGCTTATGTCCCGTCTTCCCACATCCATAGCACACTATACCCACGGAACTGGTTCCCGTACCCCCACTCCTATAGTTACCACTACTCTGGTTCTTTGCACTAGCTGAGGTACTGTGGTTAAAGTAACCACTGTACCTGTTGGAATTCTGCTTTTTCGACCCAGAATTTTAACTGAAGGCCTCCGTCTTTCTCTTATCACTCCTCGTCTTCTTTTCCTCCTTGATCATATCAGCTAGTCTCTCAGCTGCCCCAGCCCGGAGATAGATGTCATGGACTGTGGTGGGCGGTGCTGCAATAAGTCTCTTCTTAACCGCAATAGTTAGCCCTCTCTCGAATTTCATGGCAAGCATTGCCTCATCCATCCCCGTTTCTCCCACATGGCTCAGCAGCTGCAGAAACTTCCTGTAGTATACCTCCACCGTCATCTCATCAGTCATACGGAAAAGTTCAAACTCTTCTCTTAACTTGGTCTTTTGAAACTCAGGTAGGAAAACTTCGAACAAGATCCTCTTAAATGCGACCCATTCCACGCACGTGATTGATCCCATCTTCGACAGCAGCTTCTCGAATCTCTCCCTTATTCCCAGTCCACCAATCACCAGCCATCCCCCTCAAATAGTGTGCATCTTGATCTACCCTCAGCTCCTCCGGGCAGTCTATCAGTTCAAACAAGTTGCTGAACTCTCGACACCGTTCCCCGAGTAAGTGAGGCTCTCCCTCCCCGGTAAATTGGGTAGGGTTGTGCCTTGCAATGATGGTGCTCATCTTTGCTGCTGCTTACCGTTTGGACTTGCCTCCTAGTTTGGGCAAGGTTCATAGTGTCTTTCATGTTTCTCAGCTCCGTAAGTATGTTAGTGACCCGAGTCATGTTCTTCCTAGAGAGATCGAGAACTTAGAGCCGAGTCTTGCTTTCGAGGACCGTCCCGTGAAGATCCTAGACCGTCAGGACAGGAAGCTTAGGAGCAAGGTGGAGCCATTAGTGAAGATCCTTTGGCGTTGCGGTGATGTTGAGGAGCAGACATGGGAGACCGAGGCTTCGATGCGTGCTGCGCATCCTTCTCTTTTCGATTGAGGTATAGTTATCTAGAATTTACCTTCGTTCGAGTTTCGAGGACGAAACTTTTTGAAGTTGGGGTGATTGTAACATCCCGTATTTTTGTAAAATATATTTTAAGAGTTCTTAATCATTTTAAGTAATAAAATAATATTTTAATAATTTATTGAGGAAGTATTTTTAATACATCGTAAGATCCGTCTTAAGAACCTTAAGTCCTTAAGACGAACTCAACTTGGCAAACTTAAGTCCGTGTCAAATAACCCGTTCATTTCCAAACCCGTTTTCCTTTGAAACGGAAAGGACACATAAAACCCCTAAACCCTTGTGTGTTTGTCAACATAATTCATTCTCAAAAAAATAAGAACACCATCATCTTCATTCTCATTTCCTCCTTAAAACTCCATCTTATAATCCATTTTTCTTCATCATCCGGACTCCAAATCAAGGTAATAAATACATTTTCGGAATTCTCATGAAATTTGCAAGGCATCTGTCACTTCCAATTTCCGTTTCCTTCAACTCGAAAAAGTGACTGATTTTGTAGAATCCGTCTTTAAGCTCTAAAATCCGTCTTTCTTGATTGTAGGTGAAGGATTAGACGACCCTAGTGTGGACAGCTACGTGGTGGAAGAGGAGCTTTGATCGGAATTGCTTTTAAGGTGACGATAATGAGAAACTCGGCCTTCATTTGTGATATTAGCACTTTTCTTGTTTAAGATGGTTTGCGTTTCTGATTTTGATGATGTTGGATGTTGTTTAGAACTTAGAAGCATGTTAGGTTTTGATTTTGGTAACATTCAAATGTTTAATTTGGCATTCATATGTTTGTTTACCGGGCAACCGGTAGGGAAACCGGCTCTCCTTCCAAATAGTTTCCGAAGTTGGTTGAGAGTCGTGCATTAGTGATTGCATGATGATATGAGATCAGTTATTGAGATATTGATATACTTCACATGTTTATATATGTTGGAGTGTTCTGTTTGTATTGCTTGTTTCGTGTCGTTACAAAAGGTGGCTAGGAGAACTCTAGTCACTCCCCACTGATTGTGACGTACATGTTTCATGTATGTAGGTACATACATGTTGGACGGGGTTCATTGAGAGCTAGCGAGTGATGATCCGCTTGTCATCTTATGACTTACACTTTCGAGTAGCTAGACTCTAGTTTGATACTGTTATCTTTTGGTGCCTGTAGGGATGTTCCATCCCAGGCTTTGTACATATTTGGTTTCCAGTACTTAGAACTGTTATACTTATCTATTTTGTTTATATCAGTTTTCAGTTCCAGTTTTAATTCACCTCGCATGTTGTTTATGTTTAAAAAGTTTTAATTCCGCTACATTTTTAGTACTTTGTGTGTTTTATATTTCCGCTTTCGCGAGGGGTTTTACACCTGTAACACCCTCATTCATTTAAGGGCCTGTACTAGGACTCCCCGGATAAATAAGGGTGTTACCATCTCGGTTTACCGAGGCAGTAGATACAAAGGAATGATAAACAGTACTTTAAATAAAAGTTAAACTCCATAACATGTTCTTACAACTGTAATAAAACTGTCTTATGAAAAGTAAGTACAACTCATGCTAAACTGACTATGGTGATCTAGACTCTAGTCTGGTCCGGATCCAAGCTCTCTCCTCCCACAGCTTCCCATAGTCTCAGCCACCTGTCAATCTGCTCCCCAATAATTTGGTTCATCACAGGTGATCACGAATACACAGGGTCAACCACGAGGTTGAGTAGAGGAAAATAAATAACAAAATTATAATATATATATATTGGGATCAATCGTCCCTTAACTCCGCACCGATCCAACACCAAATAAACTCCGCACCGATCCAACGCCAAATAAACTCCGCACCGATCCAACGACAAATAAACTCCACACCGATCCAACGCCAAACAAACTCCGCACCGATCCAACGCCAAATAAACTCTGCACCGTATCACAAGACCCATTATCACAATTTCCTCATCATATATAGGAATATACAGACAATTAATAACATTACAACATTATTCATTCCATAAGATGTATATAATTCACAACAATTAATTATCACGTATCACATCATAAACGAGAGCACAGTTATTTCCCTACCTCAAAATGCAGAAGCACGGTCAATCACAAGCTTGCTAGAAGTATTCCACGCGAAACCCGTCACCTAAACAGGTATACGTAACGAATTAATAAACTTCCCAAACCCCATAAGTCAACTTACACTTACTATAAATAGTAACCCTCTATAAGTGGAAAGTTTCCAAAAATAGAAACTTTCCCGAAGTAGAACCTTTCTTAAAAAGGACACTTTCCCGACTCGTAACGCTTTTAATTAAAACAACTAATGACTTGCAATTACTAACAACAATATATATATATATTAACTAAAATCATAACCAACTATTAAACTACCTAATAACAATAATAAAATAATAAAATAAGGATAAAGATATTTAATAATAATATTAATATAATAATATAATAAAGTAGTAATATTTGTAGTAAGGTAAACGTAGGACATAATATTAATATTATATTAATATTAATATAATAATATAATAAAGTAGTAATATTTGTAGTAAGGTAAACGTACAAGGACACCCGCGGCAATCAACCCGACGAGCAACCACCCACCACCGCGACAACCAGCACCCCCAACCACCACCTGCGGCCGCCACAATCCTCTCCCCAAGGTCGATATTACCACCCGGTTTTAACCCTACCATGCCCAAGTTAAGTCGAGTTTCAAACCGGTTTAACGGAGCGCACAACCCTCGTATCCCACTTCCTGTTTCAACCACCGTGGTGGCGCCCGCTGCCACCGATGGTCACCACAACCGCACCATAATGGTTGACTCTGCCGCATAAACCACCACCCACTAACCCAAGTCCAACAACCTAGCGAAACCCGACTCGAAACCAGTTTGAGTCTCCTCCCTTAAACCGTGTTTAAACCCAAACCATCGCCACCGCCACCACCACGGCCGTCAGGGGCCTGAGAAGAGTCAAGGTGGTCAACTTTTGGTCCGAGCCACTCCTAGGGTCTGATTAGGGTCAGTCGAGTCAGCGTAGGGTCGGGTTTAGTAGAGTCTAAGCGAATAACGATTAACAATATAAGAACGCGAATAAAACGAATTAAAACGATAAGAACCATATATAATCATACCTTAATAAAAAAAATGGAGCAGGGAGCATACAGTGAAGGAGAGGAAGAGAACGATTGAAAGGTAAAGAAAGTCTCATATACGTATATTAGAATTGTGGCTGCAATATGCGTGGTTGCTTATTAGGGTTTTTGTGTAGATTTTTGTGTCTCACTTCCAACACCGTCTCATTATTTTATTATATTTAACGTTCTCCTACGAAGTCGTAAAACGCACCCAACACAAATAACTCTCGTAGTATACACTTGTTATATCAATATATATAAAAAAAATATCATCTCACGATAACTATACGTCTCACGACAATTAAACAGATAATTTAATAAGCTTAGGGATTTGTAAAGGAAATGTCAGGATAACAATAAAATAATAAACATATTAATATCAACAAAACAATACAACAAAAATAATAACATAATAATATAATAATGTACGTTAACTTTAAAACAACGATTAATATACATATTATTATAAAATAATGTATTATTATAACTATATAATACGGAGTATTATAGTCTTTCCTCCTTAAAATAAACTTCGTCCCGAAGTTCAACCACACACATACAGCGCCGTACTCATACTCGAACATATATCACATAGACATAAAACATCATAATACGACAATTAATATAAAACAACTCATTATTACGAATTATGAAGATACGGGTATTACAGTCTTCCCCCCTTAAAATGAACTTCGTCCCGAAGTTCACCATCCTATAATCAACTAACGGATTACTAGGCATGTAACGAATACAAAATGTGACACCACGTTATATCAAAACTAATAAAAGTACTTTAAACCACGAAATGTTACATTCTACTCTCGTTAAGAAAACTTTGTCCCCAAAGTTTAACATATTACAGAAACACATGACACTTCAACAACCACGATACAATGTATAACAGAAGTAGCAGGGTTATCAAATATATTCAATCACTGACGACACAGCAATTAGCCATGTCATAGCAACTCGTCATATCGTAAGCTAATAAGATTTTACAATCCTATCCTCCTTAAAACATGGTTACGTCCCCGTAACCCATAAACATTCTAACTCATTACTCCATCTTACTCATTACTTTACCTCATAAAATCTAACCCCAAGTAACCAAGTATCGCACTCATTGTCGCATCTAAGACCAAAGACAAGAGGTGAGTGAACTGGTGGGAAGACCGCAATCAATACTTCCATCTCAATATCGATTTCAAACTCAGAATATGACTCAATAACCAATGTCACACTGGACCGTAAACACAAAGTGTCACAACGGCCTACTAGCTCATATCTCACTACCAGTAACCAATTCCCATCTCGATTTCAATATCAATACTGTCAAATGTCCTATGAAAGGAACTGTTCAACACTCAGAGAGTAAAATTCTAAGCTACTCACCCACAAGTCAAGGTCAAAGAGTGAGACAACCCGATAAGACACTAAACTTTAAACTCAACACAACATCATTCATGGTCTTGTTCTAGTCTCACGAGCAACTCAATCTCCTCAGTACTTACCTTCCAAGTTCATTGACACACCTGTATGTATACTTATCATTCCACAACTCATAAGATAAGAACGTGTACGCCATAAAATAAGAACTTGTACATAACTCAGACTAATCAATTACTAAAAGTTTTCCCATCTCCCAAACAAAAGAATTATCACATCAATAGAAAAGTTTAACTATCAAAATAAAAGGACAACTACTAATATTCAACTCAAATCAGTACTCAAAAGAGGCTCATATCAATTATCATATAACATGTAACCTCGAACAACAATAAAGTATTAGGGTCGGTAGGATCGTGTTACGCAGTAAAACAGATTCGGAATAGATAACACTTGCACACCCATGAAATTTCAACGCAAGCTAGTATTTACAACTACATAAATAATCAAGAAAACTCACAGTTCATAATTGACAATTTAAAACGTTTCATGTTCATAAACATATTTTTGAAGTAAAACCATATTTAGGAAAAGACATAGCGCAAAATTATTTAACGTAATTAAACATGGGACATGAATTATGAAACATGAATTATGAAAACAAAATTAACGATAAAAGTAAACGAATTCACCAGACTGGTACTTCCATAAATCATATGTCAACAATTGATAATTTAACACATCGTGATCAAATTCTAGGTATAGCATTATGCAATTCACTGTATGGTATAACAATATACCCGGAAAACAGTTATAAGGACTATAATCACAGAGGACTAGACAGGGGTAAACCATCCATATACGAAAGAACATCAACTAGATTCACATTGTTCAAATAATCACGATTACATATAACCATTAGGTTGCTATATTATGCTAATAAATTTACCAGTTAGATTTCATTCTGCCACTTGGCACAGATTAACATGCTTTTAACATCACATACGAGCAGCACATATTCATTTTGAGATCATAATATAGGACATATAATTGGAACGATTTTATATTAAACTTGACGAAATAACCAAGGTTATACTATCACGTAATGAGGGTCATACTCATACCACATGCCTACTTTTCATGTCACTAATGCCATATCAGGATATCACATGGTCACATAGCATAAGCCACACGTGATTAAACTTTTATATGAAACTTTTATATCTCACGATTTCAACAATTAAACGTTACGTAGCAACTTACCAAATCATAATTAAATAACAGCTTAGCTAACATGCGAGCGATCATAGTTCTTAGAAAATATATAAAGGACGAGCTAAACATAGGAAGAGAATCGAATGCATATCTCAAGGAAATTATTTAATACCATTTCCATAACTCAATCGATCTGAACAAGAACTTTACAGCAATTCAACAGAACATTAGGCAACTTGCAAGATTCACAACTAAATAACGACTCATTAAGATTTTATATGGCCTATCATCTTGAAACCGTAAACGCATAATCTGAACAGTAAAGGTGGAATTACGCATAAACAAAAACCAAGTTTTAAACGATTTCTTTGACACAAAGATGGGTCAAAACGGAACTGTGCAGCAACAATCTAACCACGGTCAATTAAAAGATTTATTGCACTCAAAATATACTCCTATTAACATGAACCAACAACATTGTAATACCAACTCAGGAGGTTGTCATACATAAAATTGTCATACTCAAATATGGACACATTTAAGACGGCATCCGGTATAAACAAGGTAACATCCAAGGAACTTATTAAAACAATTTGGTTCTTTTATAACTTCACATTGCTACTTTGAAACTCAACCATTCTTTTTCTGAAACACGTTGACATATACTTGGAGCATAGACATCACTTTGTACAGTATTAACAAGCATTTCTCATTACCACGATACTCGTTATCTGGTTCACGGTAAAGATTTTAAAAACTGAAAGTAGGATCAACTAACTAACTTGATTGTTATACATGCGTTTCAAAATAAATTAGTTTCTACCATCGCACAAACACAACTTATCCATGTACGAAAATATAACCTAGGGATTACTACGTAGCCCTTATTGATGATAAACTTCATAACAAATTTAAATGTATATAACACGCATAAAATTTTAAATACGATATACGCAACACATGACTATATACATTCACAGCTTAGAACACGCATTCTACATATTACTAAACATGGATTGCTAAAGCAATTAGTAAAATAATAAAATCATAAATCTCAAATTCCGATCACATTTGCCTGGTATGCCAATCAGTAAACTCTTGCAAGGTATAAGGCATGCATATAAGAAGTGTATACACATAGAATAGTACAGGCAATTATCAACGCGCACGGCCTCCGGTTCGGTCTACTAGCTTTACCCATAAGACTTAACTTGGTTCCACATCCTATCACGACATAGCGTAGCTGGCTCTACTAACCATTCCAGTTAATCATGATCATATCTCTCCTACATCTGTCCTTTTTGGTGACTATAGCTCATCAACTTATTACACATATCATTACACTATATCTCTACTTAACGGCTCAGGGACCATACAGCCGCATGCATAGCACCATATATATACAAGTAAAGCTCATATTCAGAATCTCTTGTTCTCAATACCAGAAATAATATATCTCAGTCAACATTCAACATCAATTTCATGATTCACAGTATATATTACCAACCATATTTCACATCATAACCTACCTCATTCCTTCTCCTGCAAGAACGTTAGTACCAGATAACTAGGTCACTATATAATCTACCCACTTTTCAATTTCTCTCATTGGGTTCCCGAGACAGAACAGAAAGGGCCCAGGTTTGGTGTGAGGGGGCCCCTAACTCATCCCGTTCCTTTTTGGGGCTCCTATCAATTTCATCTCGGGGTTCATTTTATTAGACTCTTCCTATATTCATTATTATTCATTTGGTTTATGCCTGAGGATCGTTCGCTCTGATACCACTTTGTAACACCCTCATTCATTTAAGGGCCTGTACTAGGACTCCCCAGATAAATAAGGGTGTTACCATCTCGGTTTACCGAGGCAGTAGATACAAAGGAATGATAAACAGTACTTTAAATAAAAGTTAAACTCCATAACATGTTCTTACAACTGTAATAAAACTGTCTTATGAAAAGTAAGTACAACTCATGCTAAACTGACTATGGTGATCTAGACTCTAGTCTGGTCCGGATCCAAGCTCTCTCCTCCCACAGCTTCTCATAGTCTCAGCCACCTGTCAATCTGCTCCCCAATAATTTGGTTCATCACAGGTGATCACGAATACACAGGGTCAACCACGAGGTTGAGTAGAGGAAAATAAATAACAAACTTATAATATATATTGGGATCAATCGTCCCTTAACTCCGCACCGATCCAACACCAAATAAACTCCGCACTGATCCAACGCCAAATAAACTCCGCACCGATCCAACGCCAAATAAACTCCGCACCGATCCAACGCCAAACAAACTCCGCACCGATCCAACGCCAAATAAACTCCGCACCGATCCAACGCCAAACAAACTCCGCACCGATCCAACGCCAAATAAACTCCGCACCGATCCAACGCCAAATAAACTCCGCACCGTATCACAAGACCCATTATCACAATTTCCTCATCATATATAGGAATATACAGACAATTAATAACATTACTGTAATACCCTGTATTCTTATCGGTAATTAATTTATATGGGTATTATGGTGTTGATAATATTTGAACGTTTATGCTCGATAATTGAAAGAGGAATGTGTATTTTATATTTATATGTTATTGGTGTAATACCTCATTATATTATCTATTTAATAATGACTTGTTAGTCGTATTTGAGCGTTGATACTCGATAGTTATAAACCAAATAAGTGATCTTGTGCGAACCCGTATTATTATTATTATGAAGTATAATAATTATGGGTAGACGGTATAATTATTTATAATTGTTCGTTTTATAATCTAGTGTGTACTCGTTTAATGTTAAGCGTTTTGGACTACGGTGGGATTCGAATTGGGAACCTAGCCATCAAATGATAATAATAGTAATGTGGTGTTAGCATGGCTCGAACCCAGGACCTGTGGTAGCATGGCCATGGGCCTCGTTTTGCGTGCAAAGCTACAGCCCATATACGGTTTTAGTAAACACAACAGGCCACTGTTCTCTGCCGCCTTATTTAGACCATTCATACCTACCCTAAACCTAAATGAAATTGAGATATGTTTGCACACAAACCCAGCCGCCACAGTAGAGAACAAGAGGGTGTCAGTCACGGTGGTCGTGTTATAGCCTAGGGTGGTTCGTTTTGGCCGTGAAATTGGTAAGCACACCACACCTCGTATTTTAACAGTTCCGCACTTCTGATTTGCTTCACGAATTCTGATTGTTTTAAGTTGTTGTGATTATGATTTTGTGCATAGAGTTAGTGTATGACGTTAGTAGTTGGTGTTTGAGCCCTAGTTGTGTCGTCGATGGCCGCTGGTGACCGTCGTTAGTGGGTGTTTATCAGGGTGTTAGAATCTGTAGTTAATTGTTTTAAGAACAGAGTATGACTGCGTGAGGTTTATGTATCAATTCGATGGAGTTCCTGTCTGCAGTTTATGTTGGTGTCAAGGTGAGTCGTTGGGTGGTAGTCAGGGGTTATTGTGGTGGTTGTCACGGCCATTCTTAGTGGTGTTTGTCGTCCTTTTCTGGGTTTTGTTCAGGGGCTGATGGGAATTAAACAGAATAGAGTTTTTTTTCGTGTGGTCTTTTTATGCAGTTGATGGTGGTAGTAGTGGCGGTCGACAGCCACTGGCCCATTCCCTAGAACCACCGCGGCTCGGTGGTGAGCCTGGTGGTGCCACTGGAAGGAGTCAGGGGCTGCAGCGGGTGTAGGGGCAGCGTTAGTTTGGGGTCGTGGTCTATAGTACGGTTGTCGGAGGAAGGGGCTGCTGGGTTGTTTTTGGTTTTCCGTTGATGCGTGAATCTCTTTAGGGTTGCTAATATATGTTATTACTACTAATCATGCTAGTATAATTGTTTATTAGTATTAGAATGGTGGGATGATAATATTGTTGTCTTTAATATATAGAAACATATGGATACAAAATGACTTTTACTTATTTATTTTGTTGTTGTTATTGTTGAAATTGTTAATATTAGTATTATTATTGTTATTATTGTTAGTATTGTTATCCTTATTATTATTAGTAATGTTATTGTTATTGCTAAGACTTGGTAGTGGACGCTAATTGTGTTATATGTGGTTAATCATGTGTTAATATTTATCGGGATGGTTACTAACGATAAATTATGTTGTGATTTATAATAATTATCTATGTGTGGGGACATAATAATAATTGTGGTTGAGTTATGCTATTTATAGTAAGTCTAATAATAGTAACTCTAAAAATGGCAAGTTAACTTTAGTAAGTAGTAATCGTATGTATGAGCATGTCTTGATGTGGATATTTCACCATGTGTTTAAGTAAGCTTACTAGGGACATGATCAAGTATGTAGTGGTGGTATTGTTTGATTGGATAGAAGTTGATATTAAGTACTAGTTATAGGAACTGAGTTCGTGGTGGAATAATTCTGGCAGTTGTTCAATTGTCGTTCTGCAAGTTGAGGTAGGGGAATACTACCTATATGAGATGTGTAATCTGTTATTGGTTGATATTAACCATGTTCATCTATATTGTTATATGATTGGTATATTGTGATATATAATTCTGTGATACGATATGGTGCGAAGATAAAGGGTCTGTGTTTGGTGCGGAGATAAAGGGTCTGTGTTTGGTGCGGAGATAAAGGGTCTGTGTTTGGTGCGGAGATAAAGGGTCTGTGTTTGGTGTGGAGTATATTGGGTCTTGTGATCGGTGCGGAGTTTATTTGGTGTTGGATCGGTGCGGAGTTTATTTGGCGTTGGATCGGTGCGGAGTATTTTATATTGTTGTCTTAATTATCTTTCTACTCAACCTCGCGGTTGACCCTGTGTATTCGTGTACACCTACGATGATCCGGAATGGGGAGTAGATTTTACAGGTCCGTGGCAGATGGACTAGGAGCTTGGGCGTGGAGAGAGACATGGCATGGACCTACTTAGAGTTAGATCACATTTAGATATCGTCAGTTGTACTTTCATTTTATCAAGTTTGGAACTCATAACTGTTGTAAGACCAAGTTCAAAGTTAGTCAGTATTTATATAAAATATCTTTGGTTTGTTTACCTTGTTATTCACTACCTCGGATATTCCGGGATGGTAACAGTCCTATTTATTTGAGAATGTCTTGCTAAAGGCTCCTAAATAAATGGGGGTGTTACAATTACAACATTATTCATTCCATAAGATGTATATAATTCACAACAATTAATTATCACGTATCACATCATAAACGAGAGCACAGTTATTTCCCTACCTCAAAATGCAGAAGCACAGTCAATCACAAGCTTGCTAGAAGTATTCCACGCGAAACCCGTCACCTAAACAGGTATACGTAACGAATTAATAAACTTCCCAAACCCCATAAGTCAACTTACACTTACTATAAATAGTAACCCTCTATAAGTGGAAAGTTTCCAAAAATGGAAACTTTCCCGAAGTAGAACCTTTCTTAAAAAGGACACTTTCCCGACTCGTAACGCTTTTAATTAAAACAACTAATGACTTACAATATATATATTTTTGTGTCTCACTTCCAACACCGTCTCATTATTTTATTATATTTAACGTTCTCCTACGAAGTCGTAAAACGCACCCAACACAAATAACTCTCGTAGTATACACTTGTTATATCAATATATATAAAAAAAAATATCATCTCACGATAACTATACGTCTCACGACAATTAAACAGATAATTTAATAAGCTTAAGGATTTGTAAAGGAAATGTCAGGATAACAATAAAATAATAAACATATTAATATCAACAAAACAATACAACAAAAATAATAACATAATAATATAATAATGTACGTGAACTTTAAAACAACGATTAATATACATATTATTATAACTATATAATACGGAGTATTACAACACCAATCCTAAGCCAAATCGCCCTATTTAAATTTTGTCATCGACATAACCCGGTTTCGTGGAATCGTGTGATTTTAACATTTTAAAATCACCAAACATATCGTGAATCAAATTCACGTTCAAGTTAATGATCCTAACTCATTTAGGTTTCAAAATTTAGCTCTTACTCAAATTTGAACTTGATTCAACTTGTTATTATACAATTGCTCATACTAGGGCTCTAAAATACCAATTATTATTAAGTAAATCATTAACACTTTAAAACAATTTTAAATGAACTCAAAATTAGCATATCAAAACCTTGAATATTCTGGAACTTTTCCATGACATTCGAAATGTTCAAGTCAAGGGGTAATATTTTTGAAAAATTATTGAGAAAAAAAACGTTGCGGTTCATCGGTTTTATCAAATAAAACATCTAAAGCATATTCAAATTAAAACAACGAAATTTATGACTTTATATCTGATAAATATAATTAAAAAGAGCAACTTTACATATTTTTCTCATGGCATGAAACACTTTATATCAAATATTATTAATAAAGTCATATATTATGCGAGTTTCTTAGAAAAATCATAAAACATAAAATACAAAACACATGGTTCTCAAATTTTAGGACCAGAATTTATATCATGCTAAAAATTTTCAAGTTTTATCTCTATAGATCATAGAAAACGATTTTTTTGGTGAAATGTGAGTATGTAAATAGATATATCAAAAACAAATCCAAATTTACAAGATGTCAGGAGTTCGTATCCCCGTGAAGGCAAAAAGCGCATAAAACTAGAAATAAGCAAAATATAGAACAGGCCTATCAAAACTTTCCAGTCTTCAGTCTGAAAGATCAAGATTTGAGTCCTTCTCCGGTCTCCTCAAAGCCACGGCAACTTAAGCTACTGCCAAGTTAGCTGCTAAGTATCTGTGTATCCTCGTACATTCCTGAGTAATAAATTGCACCACTATTTCTGGTCTTAGCAGACTAGCATTCATTCTAGCATTATTGCGCTGCTTCCAAACATGATAGCAGTAAGCATTGATCACCAGTGCCATAGCCTTTCATTCCTTATCCTTCTCATTTCCTATAGGCATAGTATCAATATTTGGCATAGCTCTATGCATCCACGATTCAATTTGCTAACGAATCCTACAGTTATAAGGGCGGAAAATAAAGAGGTGCTCCTTACTTTCTGGTTTTGTTTCACAGCTGCAGCAGTTGTTGTTCTCACAATATCCATACTTCAAGAGTTTATCCTTTGTGTTCAAACTTCCATGAAGAGTAAGCCAAGTGATGAGGGAGTGTTTTGGAGTGTTCCAGCTATTCCAAACTATCTTAGTCAAACGGGGAGAGGAGTGACAGGAGGTCGTAACCTGTAATACCGCGTATTTTATTATACTTTATTTTAATGTTTAATAATATTTATTGATGTGTTGATAATTATTTTGAGCGTTGGTGTTCGATAATATATCTATTGAATAAGTGGCCATGTTTTATATGTTGTTATTGAGGGGTCGAATTCGCAAGTTAGTATATATTGTGTCAAGTTACGGATTGGGCCTCGGTTTGCGTGCAAGGGTTTGAAACAGCCCAAAACTTGACACAAAACAAAATCACTCAAAACCTCACCCTCACTCTCTGCCGCCTCACATAAGGCATGTGTAGACCTCGTTTTACCCTAATCGACACATAACCATCACGCCTACACTGCAGCCGCCACATCAGAGGTTAAGAAGGGAGGTTGACACGGTGGTTTAGGGTGGTTCAGGGCCCTCCGAACAAGCTGGAAAAGGGTATGTTCACCATGACTCGGTCTTTCGCAGTTTTCCCTTCCTCTTTCATTCGTTTAATTCAGTCGTGCTATGATGTTTTGAGGTCTGATTTCTGTACAATAGTACTCTATGATGTTGGTAGTGATGTTTTCACCATAGTCGAGTCGTCTCCGACCACCGAGGACCATCAGACCATAGTCGTTTTATCATTATGCCAACTGCTCGTTTTATTTATTCAAAACAGTGTTAAAAACGTGTATGTTTGTAGTAGTTTTCGTCCTGTTGTTGTGGGTGTTTAGTTCGAATGTTAGCCTTTTTGGGTTGTGGTTGTCACGGTGTTAGGGTGGTGGTTGTCACGGTGGTTGGGGGTGAGTCGTGAGGGTGTTAAAACGAGGTTCGTTTGGGACAGGAGCTGATAGGGGCAGATACAGAACAGCGTTTCTGAGCAGGCTGTTTCGTATGGCTTTTCGACTACAACGCCTTTCAAAATTGTGATGGGTGTTAGGGTAGATAGTAAGGGGGTAGCACGGGGATTGTGGTGGTGGCTGTCGCGGTGGTGCGTGGTGGCTGTGGGTGTTTTTACAGCGGTTTTTGATGGGTTACCGAAAACGTCAATCTGGGTGTTTGGGTGGTGCTGCTGGGTTCTGAACGCTGGTGTGGAGTCGTGGCTGGTTCTTGATGGTCAATGACCTCCTCCATGGAACCACCGTGGCTCAGTGGCGAGCCTGGTGGTGCCAGTGGGGAGGCCAGGGACTACAGGTGGTTGTGGGGTTGGTGTTTAGTACGGTGGTCAGTCACGAAGGGAGTCGGTAGAGGGCTGCTAATTCACGGTTTAAAGGCTTGTCTTCGTTTCTTTCGTTTTTTTGGTTTCTGATATAGCAAATCACTAATATTCTTATTATTATTTTTTTTATAATAATTAGGTAATGATGGGTCAATGATTACTAATATTATGGTTTAATGTTGTTTTGGGTGGAGATTTTGTGTTAGTAATTTTATGAGTGTTAACGATTTCTTTTATCATGGCCTTAATTTATATGTTAAGTACTTAATAATAAGTAAGTATGAGCATTGTTATTAATTATATTAGTAATAGTGTATGAACATATATTAAGTTAGTAATAATTGATTAATTGTTTATAAGTTATATTTGGTAAGTTTAAACTTAGTAAGTCTATAATTAGCAAATATATGTCAAGTAAGCTTACATATTAGTTACGAGCAATTGTTGTATGAATACGAATTTAATATTAAGTAATATTTATAGGAACTGAGTTCGAGGTGGAATAATTCTAGCAGCTGTTCGGTTGTCATTCGGCAATTCGAGGTAGGGGAATATCTATGACTGTGATTGTGATCTGACATGAGGACACTCAGTATCTGATTGATATATTTAATCGTGATATATTGTGATTGATTGCTTATTACTGCTTATTGTGGAGAACGGAGATGTGAAATGGGTCTTGTGATATGGGACTTGTGATATGGGACTTGTGATATGTGGTGTAATGGGAGGTGTGGTGTGATGGAGGTGTGAAGTGGTGGAGGTGTGGTAGATGATCGAATGATATGGAGATGGAGGAGGATACAGTTCTATTGTTATTTATGTTTTAGCTGTTTTACCTACTCAACCTCGCGGTTGACCCTGTGTATTCGTGTGACACCTACGATGATCCGGAATGGGGAGTAGATTCTACAGGAAAGAGACAGATGAGCCAGGAGCTGGGACGGGAATGTGAGATGCGGACTTGAGACCGACTTAGATCTACATCACATATAGAGTAGTCGTCAGTTGTGCTTTTATTTTCTATATAATTTCTGTAATAACAAAAGTTTAAATTCTATCGGTTTTATATAAAGTACTTTGTATTGTTTTACTTTGTTATTCACTACCTCGGATTTTATTCCGAGATGGTAACGGCTCTATTTACTCGAGAATGTCTTGCTAAAGGCTCTTGAATAAATGGGGGTGTTACAAAGCAGTCATAGCCACTTCTAACTATATACCCCTTATCATTGCCAGTCCACTTACCATCTGTGAATCCATTGTGTAACAAAGATTTGGCTTTGCATACACTTTTCCAAGTCCAAGGTGTGTCTGTAGGGGGTGTGTACTGATCCCACTTCTTATGTTTCATGTAAATTTGGTTCACCCATCGGATCCATAATCTATAAGCCTTGGAATAAATCCAGCTAACCAGTTTGCCAACTTGAGCAATGTTCCACACCTCAGCTTTTTTTATCCCAAGTCCACCATTTTCTTTTGGAAGGGTGACTTTGTCCCAGGCCACCAAAGGAACCCTGTGGTAATCACT
This sequence comes from Silene conica, assembly GCA_029255685.2. Lineage (NCBI taxonomy): Eukaryota > Viridiplantae > Streptophyta > Magnoliopsida > Caryophyllales > Caryophyllaceae > Silene > Silene conica. The sequence goes on along the minus strand of CM055318.2, from coordinate 43,900,329 downwards.
TGTACCATCCCGAAGAAAGTTTCTGCAAATGGCTTCGATTCTTTTGATCACACTAGTGGGGATGATAAAAATGGCACCCCAATAGCTGTGTAGGTGGTTTAGAACTGCATTGATCAAAGTGACTCTACCAGCATAGGAAAGCTTTTTTGCACCTAAACTTCTGATTCTGACAACCATTTTTTCAATGAGGCTGTGACAATCTTACTTGGATATCTTCCCTGCTTGAATAGGTACTCCCAGGTACCTAAAAGGCATGGTCCCTTCATTAAATCATGTGACCCTTTTAATATCAGCTTTGAGTTCCTCACCCATTCCATTGAAGTAGATTTCAGACTTGGTATTATTCATAGTCAGCCCTGATGCAGCAGAAAAGGAGGCATAAGCTCTCATTAGGAGCATGATTCAGGGAGCATTCCCTTTGCAAAATAAGAGCAAATCATCAGCAAACATCAGATGGGACAGTTTAAGTTGCTTGCAGAGTGGATGGTATTGGAATGGCCACCTGGCAGTGGCATAGAGAATCATTCTGGACAAGTATTCCATACATAGAGTAAAAATTAAAGGAGACATGGGGTCTCCTTGCCTTAAACCTCTCTTTCCATTGAAGTAGCCAAAGTGATTGTCATTCAAGGCTAAATAGTATGAGGTGGTTTTGATACAAGTCATGACCAAATGAGTGAAATGAGGTGGAAATTTTAGACCATGAAGGAGCTGTTCCACAAAGTCCCATTCAACAGTATCATAGGCCTTTTGAAGATCAATTTTAAACAGGCATCTGGGTGATACACCTTGCCTTGAGTATTGGTGTACATTGTCTTGACAAATCAGTACATTTTCAATAATAGATCTCCCTTTGATGAAAGCTCCTTGGTTATCTTGTATGATGTCAGGAAGCACTAGAGATAGTCTATGCTGGCATAACAATTTTGAGATGATTTTATAGAGCATGTTACAGCAGGCTATGGGTCTGAAGTGTTTGACTGAGGTAGGTCTCTCACACTTAGGAATTAGTGTGAGGGTGGTGGCATTGATTTGGCTCAGTAACTGACCAGTGTGAAAGAAGTCCATGACTGCAGCACAAACATCATTACCAATGATCTCCCACGAGTCCTTAAAAAATTTGCTATTATAGCCATCTGGTCCTGGGGCCTTATCATTGGGGATTGAAAAGACAATTTTTTTTATCTCAGCATAGGTAATTGATTGATTCAGGAGGAGGTGATGCCCATCAGAACAGTAGGGGCTTGTTGCCAGAACAGACTGTCTAACTGGTTCAGTAGGTTTCCTACTGCCAAGCAAGGATTGGTAGTAGGTTAAGAATGCATCCTGAATGCTATTACCTTCAACACAAAGCTTCCCATTTTGATATTCAATTTGAATTATCTTATTCAACAGATTTCTCTTCTTAATAGTTGAGTGGAAGTAAGCAGTATTTTGATCCCCTTCTTCCAGCCATTTAAGTTTTGCCTTTTGCTGCAAGAAGCTATTCCTATCTTTAGTGAGGGTCCTTACTTTCTTGACTAGATCAAGTTCCTGGAGAAGAAGAGCATGGTTTGTAGGATCCACAGTTAACTGGTTCTGCACTGATGTTAACTGTAAGGAGGCTATATCAGTCTGCTGTTCAATATCAGAGTATATTTCACGGTTCAGTTGCTTTAGTGGACCCTTGAGAGCCTTAAGTTTTTTAATAATGCCAAACACCTTGAGGGTCACCTTGGGCATCACCAAGACTGTGCTGATCAGGGATTTGATCACTCTCAGTGTCAGTGTGTACACTCTGCTCATCATCTTCTGCTGTCTCTGAACAAGGTTTAGAGGGTTCTGGTTGGGCCGGTTGATTCATAATCACCTGCATATAACTCCCCAATGTAGGTTTGTCTGCACATACAGCATGGTTTGGAACTTTCAGTGTCTGCACATACGATTTTGTTTTAATTAACATTTAACTCGCAAAAATCTAAACGATTTAGCATACAACAACCTTTGCTCTGATACCACTTGTTGAGATTCTTTAAACCCTAAGATGTTTAAACACTTTTTAAACTAATAGATCTTTTGAATGCTAAACAAAAGAAGAAAGGAATGTTCCTTACATTGCTTAAAAACGAATTTAGGGCACAAGATTAAAACACCTTTCTAATCTTGTTCTTGAGCTTAATTCAAAGGATGATTCTCCAAAATTTAGTCTTCAAGTGTAGAAGACCTCCTCTCGTTGCACCCAAGGTTATTCCGTCTTAGAATCATATGCACAAAACGATTTTGTGTATATTTTTTAGTAAACTTTCTCTAATACAATTTTAGAGAGAATAAGAAGATTGTTGGGAAAAATTGATGATAAATGAATGAATTTAGAAGAAAAAACAATTCTCCTCTTTTATTTTGGGCAGTCGTGACAAGCACAAGGGGACAAGGGAGTGAATGCCTTGTCTCCTTTGCGTGTTTCTATGTCACTTAGGAAGTTGCACAAGTTCTAGGTTAGTGCGTTTTTGTTTTACGATAAAACATCGCATTATGTCGTTCCTTGTCCGTCAATTAAAAGGAACCGAGACTTATGCTATGTTCGGAATTCATCAATCGTAATTTATACGTCATTACGTAATTACTTTAATATAATTCGCAACGGTTTTGCAATTATAATTAATTCGTCATTCATAATCTTTATTTGTTTCGTAAACAATGTGATTTGGTAATTTAACATTTATAATTTACAAATCGATTTTTACACTCAAATTATTTGTTCGATTTCGGACGACTTAATTTATCATTATACAATTAATCGTCAATTTGGGAATAACCCTTTAGGTGTGACCTTAAGGGATCAACTTACCACCACCGTCATGCGACAGTAAAGTCAAACTATTTAAAGCCAATCATTACCGATTAATGTTGGTCAGTCGACTATATGTAAATATATTGTGAATCATCCCTTTGTATTCTTATTTCGAAATTTAATTATTTGTGATCGCATTATTGTTGAGGACAATTGAGGACACTTACTCCAACAGTAGTCTCCTAATTAAAGTATTCTTTGTTCTAATTTTTAGATGTGGAATATATTGTTAATCCTAATTAAAATATTATTATTTATATGTGGAATATATTGTCAATCTTAATTAAAATCTAAAATCTAAAATACTTTATTTGTTCTTCTAATTTTTAGATATGAGATATAATTTTAATCCTAATTAAAATATTAGGCACTCATAAAATTAATAATTAGCTTTACTGTCTAATACTATCTACTACTCTAAAATTGTCTGATACCTTTTTTTTCCTTTCTCCCCTAATATTTAGATGTGTGATATTTTGTAATCTTAACTAAAATCTAAATAACTTAATTTTTTTTTTCTACTTTTTAGATGTGGGATATATTGTTAATCCTAATTAAAATATTACGTACTCATAAAATTAATAATCTACTTTATCTATTTTTTTTTTCTCCTAATATTTAGACGTGAGATATATTGTTAATCTTAATTAAACTCTAAAAACATTCTTTGTTTTAATTTTTGGATGTGGGATATATTTTTAATCCTAATTAAAATATTAATATTTAAATGTGGGATATATTGTCAATCTTAATTATTAAAATCAAAAAAAATTCTTTGTTCTTATAATTTTTAAATCTGGGATATATTGTTAAATCTAATTAAAATATTAGGTACTCATAAAATTAATAATTAACTTCACAGTCTAATATTATCTACTACTCTAAAATTGTTTTATACTTCTTTTTCCTTTCTCACCTAATAGTTAAATGTGAGATATATTGTTAATCTTAATTAAAATGAAAAAAACTTTATTTGTTCTCCTAATTTTTAGATGTGGGATATATTGCAGATTTTCGAAAATCTGCGCTAAGGGCTAAATGTGGTAGATGTGGGATATATTATTAATCCTTATTAAACTATTAGGTACTCATAAAATTAATAATCAACTTTATTTGTGGGATATATTGTTTATCCTAATTAAAATATTACGTTTTCATAAAATTAATAATCAACTTTACTTTCTAATATTAACTATCAATGTAAAATTGTTTTATACCTTTTTTTCTTTTCTTTCCTAATATGTAGATGCGGGATATATATTGTAATCTTAATTAAAATCTAAAAAGCTTTATTTGTTCTTCTATTCTTTAGATGTGGATATATGTTTAATCCTAATTAAAATATTACGTACTCAAAATTAATAATCTACTATATCTTTTTTTTATTTCTCTTGTAATATTTAGATGTGGGACATATTGTTAATCTTAATTAAACTCCAAAAAAATTTATGTATTCTAATTTTTAAATGTGGGATATATTGTTAATTTAATTAAAATATTAATATTTAGATGAGGGATATATTGTCAATCTTAATTTAAATGTTCTTGGATATATTGTTAATTCTAATTAAAATATTAGGTACTCATAAAATTAATAATTACATGTGGGATATATTGTTAATCCTAATTAAAATAATAGGTACTCATATAATTAATTTTCAACTTTATTGGTAATCCCAATTAAAATTTATGAATATATAAAATTAAAATATTTAATTAGGTAGTTTAAAAAGTTGGAGACTACCACGTTTTGAAAAAAGACTCAAATATATATTTATATACTAAAACTTTCGTCGTTCTCCTAATTTTTAGATGTGGAATATATTGTTAATCCTAATTAAAATATAAAAAACAAATTAGGTAGTTTAAAAAAGTTGGAGACTAACACGTCGCTCGAAAAAAGTCTCAAATATATATTTATACTAGATTTCATGCCCGGGCATTGTCTGGGTAACATCTTGACATGTTTTCAAAGTAATTATCATAACAGTTAACCCTCTAACAATACTTAGTATAATAGACATATATAGAGAATAATTCAAGTATAATTGTGTTCGATGGCTAATGAAACATCAGATGTATCATCATCAATGGAACAACATTAAACGTTGAAAAGAATGAAACTTCAATGGAAACGGAAACATGTACCTCTGATTCAATGGTCTTAGAAAGACACTTACATATTATGCATGTTTCAATTAGCTCATGTTTTCGTATTCTGTTTACATTAACTCGTATTCTCATCTTAATAGGTCGTATTCTTATGTGCTCATATATTTAAGTTCGTGATCATTTTAATCTCGTATTTGTATTCATTTGTGCTTATATTTTGAAAATCGCTTTATCTTAAGAGCTCGTATTGTTTTTCATTAGTTCGTATTTATTTGTGCTCGTATTTTAAAGCTCGTCTTATTTTAATAGCTCGTATTGTTTTTACATTAGCTCGTATTCTTAGCTTAATAGCTCATATTCTTTTTACATTAGTGTAAAACCCCTCGCGAAAGCGGAAATATAAAACACACAAAGTACTAAAAATGCAGCGGAATTAAGACTTTTTAAACATAAACAACATGCGAGAAGAATTAAACTGAAACGGAAACTGAAAACTGATATAAACAAAATAGATAAGTATAACAGTTCTAAGTACGGAAACCAAAATAAATACAAAGCCTGGGATGGAACATCCCTACAGGCACCAAAAGATAATTGTATCAAAAACTAAGAGTCTAGCTAATCGATAAACGTGTAAGTCATATGATGAAAGGATCATCACTCGCTAACTCTCAAGTGAACCCCGATCCAACCTGCATGTACCTACATACATGAAAACATGTACGCCACAATCAGTGGGGAGTGACTAGAGTTCTCCTAGCCACCTTTTGTAACGACACGTAACAAGTAAAGCAATACAGAATACTCCAACATATATAAACATGTGAAGCATAAACATCACATCAACTGTTCTTATACTATCATGCAATACTAATGCACGGCTCTCAACCAACTTCATAAACCGTTAGGAAGGAGAGCCGGTTTCCCTACTGGTTACCCAGTCGGGGGGTCTTTCAATCCAACTATTTATGAAACCGATCATAGAGTCATCCAATGCCTTGGATGAACAAACTATAACTCAAGCAATATAATCATCAACTTCATCATGCATATCTGACACTGTACCAATCTCAAGGCAAGCAGATATAAACATCAATAAACACTAGCAATGGGTCCAGAGGTGAACTTAACACATATCCCACTACCAAACAATGTCGAGTCCAGAGATGAACTTAACACATATCCCAACATGCAATTCAAGTAAAGGGTCCAGAGGTGAACTTAACACATATCCATATACATACAATTCAAGAGAAGGGTCCAGAGGTGAACTTAACACATATCCCTAATTATCCATAAGCAAAGGGTCCAGAGGTGAGCTTAACACATATCCCAATTGTTGAGTTCCAAGAGACCTCAACACCAATGCTACAAACAAGTATTGGGTCCAGAGGTGAACTTAACACATATCCCAATACACAGCTATCGCACAACGGGTCTAGAGGTGAGCTTAACACATATCCCGTGCACGACAACCGATCACGTGTCAGGTCCAGAGGTGAGCTTAACACATATCCTGACACGCCACAAGCAAAACACGTAATGGGTCCAGAGGTGAGCTTAACACATATCCCATCACGCGACATACAAAACACGTACTGGGTCCAGAGGTGAACTTAACACATATCCCATCACGCGAAATACAACTCAACCATTAGCATCCAAAGATAGAAACTAACCTATAGCTCTAACTTCTTAAACCACTAAACAACACTTAATTGATCCCGGGAACTAAGACGAGGGAGAGCCGGTATAGTGTCGCCCATCCGCCGGGGACCTCAAACACATATCAAAGATACAAGGAACGAGTTTCAATCAAAACCGATCAACCATTTAAAAGTTATAAACGAATTACGAATTTAAAACAAGCTACAGGGGTCCCCAGCCGGTCGGCAGGCAGCCGGCCTACCGGCTGGTAACCCATCTCAGCTTCCTCGTCCCTTAAACAAAACAACACAAAGGACTCCCAGCCGGTCGGCAGGCAGCCGGCCTACCAGCTGGGAACCCAAACCCAACTTACGCAATTTCGTAAATGAGGCTACCAGCCGGTTGGCAGGCAGCCGGCCTACCGGCTGGCATCCCAAAATTCTATTTTCTCAAAACACGCAAGGCAACTACAATGCACTCCCAGCCCGCTGGCAGACGGTCCGTCTGTCGGCTGGGCTTCTTAATCCTACGTTCTCAAAATTTCGCAAAAATAACACAAAGCATTCCCAGCCGGTCGACCGGCGGCCGGTCGGTCGACCGGCTCAGAGAGCCTGTCGCAAAAATCGCATTTACCAGCAACATCAAAACTTCCACAATTCTATTCGAAACTTCTAAGATCATTACAACAAGTGTTTACCCGTTATCTCAATTCATCCAAGACATCTATCTATCAGCAATTAAACCCATAACAATCCTCAAAATGATTATATTTTGTATCCGTCGCAAAACATGAAATTTCTGAAAATAAGCCATTACTCATATTATATGAAACATCAAGTAAGCATATAATCTTCAAGTAAGGTCATTCTTAACATGTTACTAAGTCCATTAATCATCAAACTTAAACAAAAATCAAAAACATTAACAAGAACACAACAAAACTTGTTATTTTAACAAAAAGACCGAGTTACTCGTAATCGTCACCTTTTAAGCGTTTAAGCTCCAATCTCCTCTTCAATCCCGACACTAACCTCCTTGTGTGTTGGGGAATATGTGTCCTCAACAATAGTGCGATCACGACAGTGATAAAATCATTGTCATAAATCTTATGAAATGAATATGCAAGGGACGATCCAATATTGATTTAGTCAACTGACCAACATTAATCGGTAATGATTGGCTGACTAGAGTTTAACATTACTGGCGTATGACGGTGGTGGTCAGTTGATCCCTTTAGGTCACACCTATAGGACTAAGCCCTTAAACGTATATTGATTAAGTGTATAGGATACAGATTGATCGATATTCTTAAAACCGTATATTGAGAAACTAGAGGTTGAATCTTAAAGTAAGATTTATATTTGAAATTGAAATGTGTCAATTGTCAAATATTAAATGATATTTTAGAAATATCAAAATTAGTATAATGAATGGTTCATGGTTATAACAAACGTTGTTAATATATCGTTTCGACGATTATTACGATAACCATATGTTGGGACAGTAATTACGAATTACTAAATTAATTGTTAAATATGATTTAATTAATTTAGAAATATTATTTATATGATAAATATATTTTAAATTAATTTAATTATGTCACATAGGATGTTGCATATTATACAATTGTACAAATTACATTTTGTAAAATGAAGGTCCATTTTACATAATGTGTGTCGTGTGATATTGTGTGATTATGGGTTGCTTGTAGTTGATTATTGATATATTAGAACATAATCATATTGACTTACTACACAAGTTGTAGGCATGCAACCCTAAGAGCATAAGAGACAAAAGAGCATCAAAATCTCTTCTACTTACTACACTTACACGACACACAACACCCCAACCATAACCCATTTCACTCTATATATATGTGTGATAATAATCACACAAGATAGACTAATGCATACTTTAGTTTTTAGTGTGAGAAACTAAAAGTAATAAAACCTCACAAATATTATTTAGATAATATTTTCTCTAGTATACTAATATTATTATTAGTACACGGTTTTAGCCTAATTCCGTCCTCTAGTATCGGGTTCGGTTATTTGGTCCGTTTAAGGTAAGGTCTTGGTGCCTACCCATTGGAGGCAAGCTTACTTGGTTGCTCTTGGAGGATCGTCCTAAGCATATTTCGGACCGGTTGTAAGAATACGATTCTCATTATTTCCGCTTTTATTTTGCATGCATAAGATCGACTAAGTTAATATGAGATTAATTAGTAAATTAGTAAGACTAATAATATGAACTTGTTAGTAAAGACTACCTCGAGTTCCAACAAGTGGTATCAGAGCACTAGGTTGTTTGCATGCAACTCGATTTTATACGTTTTTGCGAGAAAATGCGATTTTAATTAAAAACGAAAATGAGTAGTACATATAGGATATGCACGAAAATCATATTGCATGTATACTTTCTGGTCTTAAAATAGTTTTAAGTCATTTTGATGATTTATGGAATAATATTGTTCAATATTGTAATTAAAATGTTTAATTAGTGCCAAAAATCGGTTAAAAATGTTTTATTATGGAAAAATAGCTAAATAATGTTTCTGGCCATGAATTTTAAATATGTTCTCACATGCATTTAACATATTATGAATACATAAGTTTCGAAATTATTGAAGGTTTTATGCATGGTTTATGATTTTTAATGGTTAAATAGTCATAAAATGAGTTAAATATGGGATAAATAGTTATATTATGAATTTAACTATAAAAATTTTTGTAGATGTCACATGCAATATTTAAAATATATGATGAAGTTTCCAGAAATTTTTCGTTAATATTGCATGAATATTGATTTTTATCGTAAAAATCGTAATATTAGTGACATATTTTAGCTTAAATAGTTTAAGTTCGAATTTGACCATAAAAATTTAATATAGTGTCACATATATTATTTCTAGCATGCATGTGAATTTTGAGCTTTTAATCTCGAATATTGCATGAGAAATGATTTTAATCGGTAAAATCGCGTAATATATGACACGAATTATTAAAAATAGTAAATGTTGCTTAAATGGTCCGAAAAATTCACCCATATTAGTCATATTATGTATGATCATCAACATATTTTTATTTAGTGCCAAAAGTTTCTGATACTTTAAGTTTTAATTTTAAAAGATTAAAGTTGGAGATTGAGTGTTGAAGGAGTCATAATTATTTTCAGATCTTAAACAGTGTGTACCTGATTTTTCTTTGCATTTTCAGATACTTTGAGTGTCTAGGAAGATGTAAAAATTATATTGGTATTTTATTTCATAATTTTTGAAGTAGTTTTGAATTTTTCGAAATTTTATGCATGTACACGGCAATTTTACGAAATAAATGGTGTATTTCGAAAATATTTAAGTTTTAAGGATCTGAAATTTTAGAAAATTTTCAGTATGTTCAAAATTTTGAATTTTGAATTTTCGAAATTTTTATGACTCGTTTGATTATTTTAATGCTATTTCCCGTAAAACCGATTAAAACCGAACAATATTAAAATAAGTTAAGTTAATTTTCGAAATTTGAGTAAGACTAAATTTTGAATCCTAAAATGTGTTAGGAAACTTAACTAAATCATGAATAGTGATTCACAAAGTGATTAGTGATTTTAAAATTGTTTAAATCACGTTATTCCATAAAACCGTGTTATTACGAATAACGATATTTAAAACGTGTTTAAATAGGACGATTTGGCTTAGGTTTTGCATTTTACATAAGCATTGCATATTTAATTATTGTTTATGAAAGTCATAATTTTATTTACGTAATTTTGAATTATGTAATTTCTTAGTATGGCCTTAGATTTTAATCGATAATTCCCGTAATGTAAGGGTTTATCGATTCGGTTGTAATTTAATGTGATCTCGTATCACTTTATTTTATTTTTTTATTTTATTTTTTATAATGTATAAAATAGATAGAAAATTTGTAATTATTTCTAATTCCGGAGATCCTTGAAGACGGTGCCATTTCGGAAAGGAGTTCCGACCAAGACGGAGTTTGCCTTGGGATGCGTGCCGCGTGTAAAGTTCAAGGGACCAAAGGAGTTGGTTTCCGAATTTGTAATTTACTTTAATTTTCTATTTTAGGAAAGGCCATACTAGGGTTTTTATTTATGCTTTTAAGTTTTTATGCTTATTACGTTTGCATGCATAGCCAAATCGTCATCCAAACTCATGCATTTCATCGATTTTATCGACCGTGTCAATCAATTTATCGATAATTCACCGACTTAGTTCACTTAAAGGAGATAGATAATAAATTGACAAGATCTCTTACGTTATTTAAAAATCGAGACATAGCCTTACCAAAAAGTAAAGGACCCGCGAAGGATCTTCTTCATAAGGGAGTAGGCTCGGCTAAACCGGGGTGCAAACCTTATTACGTTGGTGAAGTGGGGTAATATGATTACTTATTCTTGAAATTTGGTTGATCTCGACGAAGGTATTCGAGCCACCGTAGTGGTAATAAGTTCGGGCTAAGATAAGAATTAGTGTAATTTTATCGACCGAGAGTTCTAAAAGTAGAATCGATTAAGGGGTTAATCTACCGAGTCACATTAATGAGGGATGTATCGGCTAAACCGTGCCCAAGTTAGTGTGTATTTGGGTCTCGGGATCATTTACTTAATTGGGTAAGAGATCATTAAGTAGATGCTTAACTTGTTTAAAATTTACAAGTTTAATTATTAAAACGATAATTGTGTTTTAATTCCTTAATTTTCATTTGTAGTTCTTTTTTCGACTTTCAATCAATGGCAAATAACGCTCCACCACTCCCACATCACGTTTCATGGCTTCGGTCTTTTATGGATCGTTGCAAGCTTGAGAAGCATGGCGCCAATTTCAAGGATTGGGACGCCCAATTTGTGTTGGCCGCGGAAGCCGACGATAAGACTCGTTATCTTACCATTGCCGCTCCTCCCACTCCCGGTGCTCGTTCATCGGAAGCGACTCGTGAAGCCTATGAGGCCTAAATGAAGGAGTCGCATGCTTTGAAGAACGTGCTTATATTTTCGATGGAGCCGGATCTCCAAAGAAGAATGATTAAGCTAGCCACGGCTAATGAGATATACACTAGAGTTGCGACCATGTTTTCGCAAGCTCCTAGGGTGATCCAATATGAGGCGGCCTCCGCCTTCTTCGATTTGACCTTAAAGGAAGGTCAAAAGATTAGTCCTCATGTGCTCAAAATGGTTGAGCTAGCCGAAACCTTGAAGTTGCAAGGGGTGAATGTTCCCGACTCGCTTATTATTGACAAAATCCTTCACTCCCTCAACAAAGTGAAATCGTATGTTCAATTTCGGGTAAATTATAACATGCGCAATCAAGTAACCTCCTTGGACGAGTTACATATGTTGGGGCTGGTGTCCTTGACAATTAAGTACAATGACTTATTAAATCTCTTTAAGGATCACAAGGGCATACTTCTGTATTATTACCAGTTGATCCACGTTTATCAATAACGGTTGGCTTGCTAGATAAGTTTGACGTTATTGTCATACGGATGGCGGTGGTCAACTGGTCCCTATACGTCACACCTATAGGACACGTTTGAGAGATGTGAAGGTATGAAAATACAGTCACATTTTGCCGGATATGACTAAACGGTTAGTCAGAGGTATTGACTATTAAATTAGTCAATAAGATGTTGAGAATTATTATTTAATACAGATTAAATAATTTTAGCTAATACGGATTACAAGATTAATTCGTAAATTAAATATAAACGGTTATATTTAATTAAATATTATATTCGCAAATTAATATAAACAGTTATATTAATTTAGGTAATTATACAATATCGTATTTTATCAGACCATTATTAATATATCGACTGTATTAATAACTGATAACATGTTACGATTTATAAATTAAACCCGCGAATAAATAATAGCTAATTGGGTCGAATCACGCATTGGGATAAGGTAAGAGTGGAAAGCCCACTCCTACCCAAACCCTATTTCGGCCGGCCATGTAGTCTATATAAGGAGGAGGACTCTCCTTATGTAGACTACACTTGGTGCACTATTAAATATTCTCAAGATAAAATTAGGGTTTTGTGACATTCTTTTCCCAAAACCTCAGATCTCACATCTAAAACCTCAAGGGCTCTCCCTATATTGCAAGGCAATTGGAGAGGATTTCTAGCACACGCGGCCTCGTCTCAGACAAAGTCTTGGGTGCAAGTTATAGGAGGGAATTTGCATTAATTCCTGTTCTTAGGCCTTTTGCGCGAGGACTAAAGGTTGTACTTCTTTTCTCTTGTTTTTAAACTTATGACAATATTCACAATTGCATATTTCATTATAATCCTGCAAATTTAGGGTGAATACGCGTTTTATTCCCCACAAGTGGTATCAGAGCCTTAGGCCATGAAAATTTTACAATTGTGTCTTTCATAAGTTTTAAATCTTTGAAAACCGTGCATTCTGTCGCAGGCACTCGATCGAGTCCCTGTTGCACTCGATCGAGTGCCCTCGTAGCAGGCCCGTGCGTGTGATTTTTGTGAGAAATCGATCTTGTTTTTCGATTATAATTTGCATATTGTTAATTAATCGATATTTTTAGCAATATGTAAATCTTTTGTTGTTGTTTATATATGATTTACAAGTTTTAAATCCAAGTTATAAACTCGTTTTAATTTAAAAGTGCAGCGATTTGCTATTTTACGAGCCACTCGATCGAGCCATGCTGCACTCGATCGAGTGACCCTGACACTCGATCGAGTGCTCCTGTTACTCGATCGAGTGCTCTCGTTTCGGGGTATTAATTTTCGAAAATAACTCGTTTTCTTATTTTCACATGGCTTAAAATAATATACTGTATACGGAAATAGTATATTATTTAGTGAAACGGTTCACCCTCGTTTGATACATATTGTTTTTAAAACAGTTTAAAACAATGGATTATATGTTTATTAAAATTGGTGATTAAAACGGTATAGTCACTTAATTTTAATCTTAAAAGGTGGTTTGGTATAAATTTATTAATCATAATAACGGTATTATGTCATGTATAAATTGTTTTTAGTTGATGCATTTTATTTATCGTCTTGTGAATGCCTTGAATGCTTTCAATAACGTATTTAATTATTGCAAACGGTTGTAACTTAGTGTGGCCTTAGAAGATTGTGTTACCGTAATGATGGGACACGATCTTGCTTGTAATTTTGAGATCTTGAATCTCCGTTTTGGGTTTTTGCCATGTAATTACTTTTGTATTTAAATTAGAATGTATCTAGGATTACTTTTGTAATTTAAATTAGTAATTTTGTGAAGACCAAAGACAAGACGGAGACCGGATGCTCACTCCCGCTGCAAGGACCAAGATGGAACATCAAGACAAGCTTCTAGGGTCCAACAGTGGATTCCAAGTTGTTTTATGTTTATTTTGGTAGGATAGGCCACACTAGGACTTTTATTTACGTTTATTGCATTTATCTTTATGCTTTCATCGATAATAGCTTGCATCATATTCCGCCTAATAACCAAACCACCTATATCATGCCTGAAAACTGACTCATGTAGAGGTCTCGCGTTAGTTTTCTGTGACAATACAGATGTCACATGTCATTTAAAGCCATCACTTTATTTAATTCATTCACGCAAAGCTAGTTTTTAGTTCACTTAAATATGAATAAATAAAAGTTGATGGGGTCTTCCTCGTATAACCAAAAATTGAGATTAGTCTTTATAAATCAGCCTCCCATGAATCCCTTCTTCGTCGGTAGGCATAATATGACCCCTTCTACGTCGGGTAAGTGGGAACAGATGATTTATTTTATCTCAACATCATGGTCACTCGATAATATTCCAGTGACTGAGATGGACTAATAGATAGGATATACGGAAACCTATCGACCAAGAGTTCCAACGATTGGAATTAGCCAAACTGTGGGCTTATCAATATACGGAAATTGAGTCTTGGGATCGTTTATATAATTCTTGAGGGAGATCAATTATATAAATGCATGAGTCTACGAGTTTAAATTCACATTTAATATAGACTTAAATCACAACAATAAGTTGCTTATATGGTTTTGTTTTATCTTCTTTTTCAGTGTAGAACACGTTCAATAAAACTGCTGTAAAACTAAAATGGCTGGTGAAGACCCAATGCCAAGTGCCAAGCTAGCACGTGAATCCTGGCTAAAAGCCTTCATGGACTCCATGAATCAGTCAACTAGACTGAGGAATGATGGGTCAAACTTCTCTGACTGGGAGGCAGCACTACGGAATGCTGCCATTGCTGACGGAAAGCTCAAGTTCTTAACTGAGCCCATTCCGCCAAACCCAGGAACTGGAGCTAGAGCCAACGAAATTCGCGCTCATAGCGATTTCGTTATGGAAGCGGGTGCGATAAAGAACGTACTCATCTATGCAATGGAATCCAATTTGCAAAGACGCTTCATAACCCATGGTGCAAACAAGATTTTCACCACGCTCACTAACGAATTCTCCAAGGCTCCGAGAATCGTTTCTTATGAGCATACCTGTCGCTTCTTTGAGGCGAAACTCCAGAAGGGCCAAGCTGTTAGCCCACATATTCTCAACATGATTGAGAATATCGAGAAACTGGAGTCCCTAAACTGCAAGATCAGTGAGAACATCATCGTTGATCGCATGCTTCATTCGCTTCATGACGGGTTCGCCCTCTTTAGGGCCAACTACTACATGAACGACATGAAGAAGACTCCCCATGAGCTCCACTCCCTTCTCGTACAGACTGAGAAGGATCTTAAGTTGAGTGGGAGTCTTAAGCAGGATGTTCTCATGATCTCCAGTAAGGGGAAAGGTAAAGGGAAGGCTAAAGCTCAGGGCGACCTAGCAGTAGGAAAGCCCAGGTTCAAGAAACCAGGATTTGCTAAGAGTGGGCCTGGTGAGTCGAGTAACTCACAAGGCAAGACAAAGAGCAAGGATACAAGCATGGAATGTCACCATTGCCACAAGACTGGGCATTGGAGGCGCTCATGCCCCGTGTATCGCGAGGACATTAAGGCAGGCCGTGTTACTCCTGTTGGTATGTCTTCTTCTTCTTTTATTCACATGATTGAGATTAACCACGCAAGTTGCGGAACTTGGGTACTTGATACTGGTTGTGGTTCTCATCTTTGTAATCATGTGCAGGGCCTCCGAAACCAAGAACCCCTAATCAAGGGTGAGGTGGACCTGCGTGTCGGGAATGGAGCACGTGTGGCTGCAGTCTCGAAGGGAACATACGTAATCCAGCTTCCAAGTGGATTCGAGTTATTTTTGTATAACTGTTATTATGTTCCTAGTTTATCCAAAAACATTATTTCAGTTTCTGCACTTGACAAACTCGGATTTTCATTTGTAATAGAGAATAATAGCTGTATTTTCTCTTTGCACAATATGATTTATGGCAAGGCAGTTTCCATGAATGGAATTTATGTTTTAGATCAAACTACCGAGATATTACATGTGAATAATAAAAGAATAAAGGTAGGTGACAAAGATCAAACTTACTTATGGCATTGTCGTATGGGACACATAAATGAGAAACGCGTTAAACAGCTCATACAGAATGGAGCTATTTCGCCCTTTGATTTCGAATCATATGGCACGTGTGAATCATGTCTCATCGGCAAAATGACTCGTATTTCCTTCAAAGGTGTTGGAATGCGCGCTGCCGACCTATTAGGACTCATACATACGGACGTATGTGGCCCTATGTCGATCAACGCACGAGATGGCTATAGGTATTTCATCACTTTCACGGATGATTTAAGTAGATATGGCTATGTCTACTTAATGAAGCACAAAAGTGAATCCTTTGACAAGTTCAAAGAATACCAGAATCGGGTACAGAACCAGATGGGTAGAAAGATTAAAGCACTACGCTCGGATCGTGGTGGTGAGTATCTTTCACGCGAGTTTGATCAACACCTAAAAGACTGTGGGATCGTACTACAGTTGACTCCACCTGGAACACCACAATTAAATGGTGTGTCCGAACGGAGAAATCGAACTTTACTTGATATGGTTCGATCCATGATGAGTCACACCGTTGTGCCTGATTCATTGTGGGGCTATGCTCTTTTGTCAGCCGCTCTAATTCTTAACCGAAGTCCGTCTAAAGCTGTTGACAAGACTCCATTCGAGCTATGGAAGGGAACGGTCCCTAACTTGTCCTTTATTCGGGTTTGGGGCTGCGAGGCTTATGTCAAGTGGAGACACGAGGATAAGCTCGGCCCGCGATCGGTCAAGACATACTTTATAGGCTACCCAAAGGGAACGTTTGGTCATTACTTCTACTCGCCTACCGAACAACGTGTTTTTGTTGCGGCTAGTGCGACGTTCTTAGAGAAAGAATTTCTCGAGAACAAGTCGAGTAATAGAACCTTCGAGTTATCGGAGGTTCAAGAACCAACTACTGAGCAACCATTGGAGGAAACAGTACCTCCAACCGAGGCTGCGGTAGATATCCCTGAGGAACCTAGGAGGTCGGGAAGAGTCTCTATTCCACCGGACAGATACATTGGTATGGTCGAGGAACACGATACAGATGACGTCTTACTCCTAGAGGGTAATGAACCCACAACCTATAAAGGTGCCATGACCAGTTCTGACTCAAAGCTATGGCTAGAAGCCATGCAATCCGAGATGGACTCCATGTATGAGAACAACGTGTGGGATCTTGTGGACCTACCTGCAAAGGTACGTCCCCTTCAATGCAAATGGCTTTACAAAATAAAGCATGCCGTGGAAGGACAACAAGATATCCATAAGGCTAGACTAGTTGCTAAAGGTTTCACCCAAGTGCCAGGCTTGCACTACGATGAGATCTTTGCACCCGTAGTCATGCTACGTTCCATTCGGATTATCTTAGCGATCGCCGCATTTCATGACTATGAAATATGGCAAATGGACGTTAAAACCGCCTTCTTAAACGGTTATTTGGAGGAAGAGTTGTACATGGTACAACCCGAGGGTTTTATCGATCCAGCACATCCTAAGAAAGTTTGCAAGCTTAAGCGTTCCATCTATGGACTTAAGCAAGCATCGCGGAGTTGGAATCATCGCTTCGACCAAGTGATAAAAGAGAATGGGTTCATTCGATCAGTCGAGGAACCATGTCTCTATATCAAGTCGAGTGGGAGTAAGATTGTATTCCTAGTACTGTATGTCGATGACATACTCTTGATTGGGAATGACATACCTCTCTTATCTTCGGTTAAAGCATGGTTGAAAAACCATTTCCAGATGAAAGATCTGGGAGAGGCACAAAGAATTTTGGGCATCCGTATCTACAGGGATAGATCACGACGGATGTTGTCTCTCAGTCAGGAATCTTATATAGAGAAGATTCTGGAGAGATTCAGCATGACGAACTCCAAGAAGGGGTTCCTTCCTATGACTCCTGGGCTTCACTTGAGCAAGACTCAAGAAGCTAAGTCAGTGGAAGAGAAAGAGCGCATGAGTCGGATTCCTTATGCTTCGGCAATAGGATCGATCATGTATGTCATGATATGCACACGTCCTGACGTTGCATATGCATTGAGTATGACAAGTCGATTCCAAGCTCATCCAGGTGAACAACACTGGATGGCCGTGAAAAACATTCTTAAGTACCTACGGAGGACTAAAGATTGGGGATTGACTTATGGAGGCGACTCAACGCTCTGCGCCACGGGTTACGCAGATGCTCGCTTCCAAACGGATCGAGATGACTCGAAATCTCAGTCTGGATTCGTTTCTACTCTTAATGGCGCTGCTGTCAGCTGGAAAAGTTCTAAACAAAATGTTACAGCAGATTCTACTACTGAGTCCACGTAAAAGAAGATATTTATTGATAAGATCGCTATGGATGACAACATAGCTGATCCTCTCACAAAAGCATTACCACGTGATAAGCATGAAGGGCACATTCATTCCATGGGAATTGGATGTGTTCCTAAGTTGTAGTACTCTTTTATGAATTCATGTAATAATTCATTTTCTCGTGTACTCTATTCAACCTTATTGTTATGATATAAAATGTTTTGTTTTTCATGTGGAATTGTACGCCAATTTTGAACACCACAAAGTGAACTGATTAACATTACATCGTTTTGGTCCTTGATTACCCACTTGAGCTGATAACTCAGGTAATCATTTTGTGACGTTGGTTGATGGTGGGTTCAACGAGCCATAAGTCACGTGGATGACTGACCAATCACAAAGGCGAGTTATACGGATATCTCGTAGGACACCCCGTGACAACGTTATGGAGTCCTAAATGTTTTATAACATTGGGTGCCAGGTCGTGGATAGGACCTCCATAGTGTTCCTTAGAGTCGAGTCTTTTGACTTTCAACTGCTTCCTGAGATTAAGACAGATTTTGGGTAACTTTGGTTTCTTTCCCACGGTCACCGTAACAGGGGCTAAGAGGATTTTTTCTGGGTTATTTCATGCTGGGCGATATCGGCAGGATTCAAGTTGAGGGAAATATCCAAACCCTTATCAGGATTTTATCATTTCTCAGGGCCACTCGAGGAGTAGTAACTGAAATGCATGGCCATGCTCGAATACAGATTCGTTTTATCAGTTAAGTTACTCTCTAGTCGGGGAAACCACTCTTGATACAGATCGCTTGTGAGATACGACCTTTGCGAATGCGGATTTGCAAATTGTCTTACATTGAGTGGGAGAAATTTTAAAAGGATATGAGATTCGGTTATCGCACCTACACTTGTACGGACAAGTGGGAGTTTGTTGGAGATTGTGTCCTCCACATGTAGTGTGATAACGTCATTGAACATACCCTTGTACGGACAAGTGGGAGATTGTTGGGGCTGGTGTCCTTGACAATTAAGTACAATGACTTATTAAATCTCTTTAAGGATCACAAGGGCATACTTCTGTATTATTACCAGTTGATCCACGTTTATCAATAACGGTTGGCTTGCTAGATAAGTTTGACGTTATTGTCATACGGATGGCGGTGGTCAACTGGTCCCTATACGTCACACCTATAGGACACGTTTGAGAGATGTGAAGGTATGAAAATACAGTCACATTTTGCCGGATATGACTAAACGGTTAGTCAGAGGTATTGACTATTAAATTAGTCAATAAGATGTTGAGAATTATTATTTAATACAGATTAAATAATTTTAGCTAATACGGATTACAAGATTAATTCGTAAATTAAATATAAACGGTTATATTTAATTAAATATTATATTCGCAAATTAATATAAACAGTTATATTAATTTAGGTAATTATACAATATCGTATTTTATCAGACCATTATTAATATATCGACTGTATTAATAACTGATAACATGTTACGATTTATAAATTAAACCCGCGAATAAATAATAGCTAATTGGGTCGAATCACGCATTGGGATAAGGTAAGAGTGGAAAGCCCACTCCTACCCAAACCCTATTTCGGCCGGCCATGTAGTCTATATAAGGAGGAGGACTCTCCTTATGTAGACTACACTTGGTGCACTATTAAATATTCTCAAGATAAAATTAGGGTTTTGTGACATTCTTTTCCCAAAACCTCAGATCTCACATCTAAAACCTCAAGGGCTCTCCCTATATTGCAAGGCAATTGGAGAGGATTTCTAGCACACGCGGCCTCGTCTCAGACAAAGTCTTGGGTGCAAGTTATAGGAGGGAATTTGCATTAATTCCTGTTCTTAGGCCTTTTGCGCGAGGACTAAAGGTTGTACTTCTTTTCTCTTGTTTTTAAACTTATGACAATATTCACAATTGCATATTTCATTATAATCCTGCAAATTTAGGGTGAATACGCGTTTTATTCCCCACAACATAAGATGTTAGTCCAAGCGGAGAGGGATATGGGACTTAATGAGAGTTCCACAAAGGATGTGCTTAATATCGATTCGAAAAGCAAGAGGAAGTTTAAGCGCAAGGCCAACAAGGGTAAAAATGTTAAAGCCTTCAAACCCGCATCTCCCAAGGAGAAGACTTTTACGAAAGGTGCTTCTTCTTCGTCGTCATCAAAGGTTGAAGACAAGTGCTATTATTGCACTAAGATGGGGCATTGGAAGAGGAATTGCCCGAAGTATCTCCATGACCTCAAAGCCGGAAAGGTTCTTGCAGTAGGTATAAATTCTCGTCTAATTCATGTTATTTAATCAATTTTGTATAATGATACAAGTTATTGATTCTCACCCGTTTATAAATTGTTTTAAAAGGGGCTCCTACCAAAGACAAAGGCAAGGAGAAGGAGAAGGAAACTTGAAGTTCCTTCCATGGATGGCTAAGGTAGCATCCAAGATTGAAGACATGAAGAGCATGGCTCTAATTTTCATTTGATGTCTTCTTTCTTTTCGCATTTTAATTTAAGAACTTTGTAATTCTTGTACGACAAGAATCTTGTTGAAACAATGGTTGTAATAGTGGTGACTTGGTTTTCAACCCAAGTCATCCTTTTGTTCTTAATCAAACATGTTTGGTTGTTTTAAAATGCTTTTATAACATGAATTGATACGATTTTCATAGATCGTAATAAAGTACCTTGAATGATTCACCGTACGGAAGAAATGATAGGATCATTATAAAAGTAATACGACTTACTTAAAAACGAGAATTGCATCCCATGAAATACTTCAAATTCAAACATAAGAACATCAGTTCATTATAAGATTTTCACCTTAAATGAAAGAATATGTTAATATCTCAATACTCACATAATTCTTTATCCAATACATTGTTGACGGGCGAAAATGCTATCCTTCTTAAATAACGGTTATTTTAAAGGATAGAGTGGGAGAAATTCTACGCCCGTAAACCAATGAAATAAACATAGGATCTTAGAGAAGAGTCCTATAAGGAGTCCTTAAGAAGAACTCTAAGAGGTTGGATAGAAGAAACTACGAGAGGACACAGAAGAAACTACGCGAGGACACAAAAGGAAATGTTCCATATGTTGTCATTAGTTCCTAGAGAGGACAAAAGGAACCGTGAGTGTTAACAGAAGGAAATCGTTTCCGTGATGTTAATGTTTCTGTTTTATAAAGATAATATAGGAGAAATCGTCTCCCGTTCTCATGATAATACTAAGATTCTTTCCGTGGGAAAGAAAATGAGAATGAAATGTTCATAGTGAGTTGAGAAAATGTTTGAAGTAAATCAAAATGAAATGTTCATTACGAGTTGAGAAAATGTATGAAATAAATCAAAATGAAATGTTCATTATGAGTTGAGAAGATGTTTGAAGATATTACCTAATCACTATGAAGATAGTGGGAGTTATTAAACTATAAGATAGTAATGTGGAATTCAGTGGGAGAAAAGTTATTAAGAAAACGAAACCTACCATTTAGAGAGGATGGTGATTCTTTAAAGGTTAAAGAATATGAGGTTTTAGAATACATAAATCATACTCTTTAAAAGGTAAAGAATATGAGGTTTTCAATTCTAAATGAATGTATGTTAAGAACATAAATCATAAGTGAGTTTATTATATGATAATGAAACGTCACCGATCAGTTAACGAGGTTTGGATTTGAATCCGAGATATGAAAATGTTAATTCATATAACCTTGATCAAAATGCCATAAGTTGAAATAAAGTCCTATTTCGATATAAGCTTCTCAAGGAGAACTAAGAGATCGAATCTAGGATTAACTACGATATGAATTCTAGTACAATATGACTATGTTCATGAGGATAACATGTCATGAGTTTTAAGAAAACAGTGGGAGCTTCCTTAAAGTAAGGAGACTCGAGTCGAGTATAAGAGACTTGAAGTGTACTTGAATTAGATCATATTATACAAGATAATATGAGTCAAAAGGAAACCGAAATTTGTAGGTTTAAAAGATGTGAAGATAGGGTATATTCACATAATAAACCATTAATACAAATTGATGTATGATCATCAAAGATTGTTTATGTGGAGCAACAATATTGTATTGTTTGTTCGCACATAACAATCACTCTTATCGTTTGAGTTATTATTATTAATATTAACTCAAAATTTATACTTTGTGAAATCCAAATGGGTTGTAAGAGACAATTTGAACCCCATAAGTGAACTGGATTAACTTAGTATAGCCCATAGCCGCTTGTATGAGGTGACGTCTCGAAGCGACTAGAATGTGAGGCGATTGATGGCAAGTTCTAATGTCATAGAGTCATATGGGATGACTAGTCGATCACATCGGCAGACTGTGTAACACTCTGTTGGGCATTTAGTGACCGCTTATAGAGTTCTGGAAATTTTATAATTAGCCTGGTCGTGGCGAGAGCTACTATATTATTCACATAAGTCGATTCTTTGACTTGAGACTGTTCGCCCAAGGTGATGCAGCCTCAGATTGACTTTGATTTTAGCTCTACGATCAACCGTTAAAGGGGGTCAAATGGGCTTCTTTTGGGTCATGATGGACTGCATTAGTCAAAGGGAACAGTAGGATAGGAATAGTCCAGTCCCTCGTCGGGGTTGTCTTAAATCTCAGGGCCACTCGAGGAGAAGTTTAACTGAAATTGCGTGGCCACGCTCGGAAGGTATCTATTGTAGATAATTCCGGTCAAAACAGTTAAATCTCCAGATCGAGAAAACCGCTCAAGATATGATCAAATGCAAGTACGACCTGGAAGACACCTTGCATTGAGTGAGAGATGATGTAATAGGACAAGAGAATTGGTGACGCACACTTGTCGAGGACAAGTGGGAGATTGTTGGGGAATATGTGTCCTCAACAATAGTGCGATCACGACAGTGATAAAATCATTGTCATAAATCTTATGAAATGAATATGCAAGGGACGATCCAATATTGATTTAGTCAACTGACCAACATTAATCGGTAATGATTGGCTGACTAGAGTTTAACATTACTGTCGTATGACGGTGGTGGTCAGTTGATCCCTTTAGGTCACACCTATAGGACTAAGCCCTTAAACGTATATTGATTAAGTGTATAGGATACAGATTGATCGATATTCTTAAAACCGTATATTGAGAAATTAGAGGTTGAATCTTAAAGTAAGATTTATATTTTAAATTGAAATGTGTCAATTGTCAAATATTAAATGATATTTTAGAAATATCAAAATTAGTATAATGAATGGTTCATGGTTATAACAAACGTTGTTAATATATCGTTTCGACGATTATTACGATAACCATATGTTGGGACAGTAATTACGAATTACTAAATTAATTGTTAAATATGATTTAATTAATTTAGAAATATTATTTATATGATAAATATATTTTAAATTAATTTAATTATGTCACATAGGATGTTGCATATTATACAATTGTACAAATTACATTTTGTAAAATGAAGGTCCATTTTACATAATGTGTGTCGTGTGATATTGTGTGATTATGGGTTGCTTGTAGTTGATTATTGATATATTAGAACATAATCATATTGACTTACTACACAAGTTGTAGGCATGCAACCCTAAGAGCATAAGAGACAAAAGAGCATCAAAATCTCTTCTACTTACTACACTTACACGACACACAACACCCCAACCATAACCCATTTCACTCTATATATATGTGTGATAATAATCACACAAGATAGACTAATGCATACTTTAGTTTTTAGTGTGAGAAACTAAAAGTAATAAAACCTCACAAATATTATTTAGATAATATTTTCTCTAGTATACTAATATTATTATTAGTACACGGTTTTAGCCTAATTCCGTCCTCTAGTATCGGGTTCGGTTATTTGGTCCGTTTAAGGTAAGGTCTTGGTGCCTACCCATTGGAGGCAAGCTTACTTGGTTGCTCTTGGAGGATCGTCCTAAGCATATTTCGGACCGGTTGTAAGAATACGATTCTCATTATTTCCGCTTTTATTTTGCATGCATAAGATCGACTAAGTTAATATGAGATTAATTAGTAAATTAGTAAGACTAATAATATGAACTTGTTAGTAAAGACTACCTCGAGTTCCAACATTGTGATCTTCTAAGCCTCCTCCTACAACATGATAAATGATTAAAATAGGCTATACACGGATTACTCCAAAACAGCCCATTTTTGAAGTGGAACGAAATGAAAAACGGAAGTGACGGATGGCTTGCAAATTCGATGAGGATTCCGAAAATGTTATTATTACCTTGATTTGATGAACTGATGATGAAGAAATAAGCAAAAGAAGATGAAGATTATGGAGGTTTATGAGAGGAAATGTGTTTACTGTTATATTTTTTTTGAGGAGATGAAGAATGTCGACTGTAACACCCCCATTTATTTAAGAGCCTTTAGCAAGACATTCTCAAATAGATAGGACTGTTACCATCTCGGAATATCCGAGGTAGTGAATAACAAGGTAAACAAACCAAAGTACTTTATATATAAAAACCGATTAATTTAAAACTTGATATTACAGCAACTACGAGGTCCAAACTTTGATACAACAAAAGTACAACTGAAGATATCTAAAGGTGATCTAATTCTAAGTAAGTCCAAGCCATGTCTCTCTCCATGCCCAAGCTCCTAATCCGTCTGTCACTGACCTGAAAAATCTACTCCCCATTCCGGATCATCGTAGGTGTCACACGAATACACAGGGTCAACCGCGAGGTTGAGTAGGTAAAGCAGACAACACATAAAAACAATACTATCATAAATACATTGGGATCAATCATCCCTTCTCCGCACCGATCCAACACCAAATAAACTCCGCACCGATCACAAGACCCAATATACTCCACACCATATCACAGACCCTTTATCTCCGCACCAAACACAGACCCTTTATCTCCGCACCAAACACAGACCCTTTATCTCCGCACCAAACACAGACCCTTATCTCCGCACCAAACACAGACCCTTTATCTCCACAGTGATCAATAATAACAATTCAATCCACAGTACAGTAATAATCAATTATATCAAACTCGTAATAAGCATCACTTACACATTTCCTGTCATAACATGAATCATATTACATTCCCCTACCTCAATTGCGGATTGATAACCGAACAGCTGCTAGAAATGTTCCACTTCGAATTCCGTTCCTATAATTATTATTACTTAATATCAAAAGTTGTTCATACAACCAACATAACTAACTGAATTACTTGGTCATGTTCATTCACATGTCAACTATAAACCTACTAGTTATAGCATACAATCCACCCATCAATAAATAACATACTTATACACTTCCAATATTAATGGGAATTACACAATAACAATATATATAACCATAACTTACTAATTATTAGAAACCTTCCATAAATGGAAGCTTTCCATAAATAGAACCTTCCCAAAATAGAAACTTCATAACTCATAAATTTCCCGACTCACCAACTTTGACTAACATGAACGAACATCCAATGAAATAATTATTACTACTAATAATACCAATCATAAAAATGACAAAAATATTATTAAGAGTTACCAAAACAATAATAATAACAATAATAATAATAAGAATAAGAATAGTAATAATAATACTAATAATAATAATAATAATAATAATAGTATAAATAACCTTATTATCATAAAACCATAAAATCATAAAATCCATTACACACCAATAATGGATGAACAATCAGCAACTAACAACAATTTGACCAAAAAAAACAAATAAAAGAACGTAGCAACACCAACAGCCCCCACCGAGACCACCCCTGATCAGCCCGTTTTGACGCCCCAAACAACCACCCTACAAGACCACAACCACCACCCTTCCATGGTGGTCCTGACCACCATACTGTGACGCACTCCCCGACACTAAACACTACCCCTGACTCGACTCTATCAGCCCACGACACTGGTTACAAACACCTCTGGTCACAACTCTAAATTCCGAATTCGTGACTGACACCCTGCCCAAAACACCACGACCAACACCAGTAACAACCCCTGCCTTCTCCAGTGGCACCACCAGGCCCACCTCCGAGCCGCGGTGGTTCCAGGGAGGAAGCTAATGGCTGTCGACCAACACCACCACCACTAACAAGCGTTAAGAAACTCACAGCCACCACGAATGAAATTCTGTTTTACGCTGCCTCATCCGAAACGAACACCACTGTAGAGACGGCATACAACCCTAAGACCTGCCACCAAAACCATCCCATAACCACCTTGACTACCACCCTACCAAACACCTTAACAACCAGAGAAGACACAAATGGAACGAGTTCTAATTGGCGCATAAACATTACACGTTCACAGCCCTATACAGAAACGACCATAGACTGACTTTGACACCACGACAAAACAACCCAAAACGACGGTCGACGGCGGTCAACGGCTACTCGACTATGGTCAAAACATGACTACTACACATCATAGAACAATAATAGGTGCAGATTAGGACCGTCAACACGATTACACGATGATAAAACGAATAGAAAAGAAGGAGTACAAAACAGAGGAGATTATATCGTGACATACTCACTTGTTTCACGCTGAAATCGAGCCTTCCTAGACCCCTCTAAAACCACCGTGAGAACCTCCCTCTTACCCTCTGTCATGGCGGCAACAGAGAGGGAGTGGCTGTTGTCAGTCGAAGTCCTTAGGTTAGGGTTTTGTTGTTGTGATAGACCGACGGCAGGTAGAGTATGGGAGGGTTTGTGTGTATTTTGTGTTTCTGTTTAACGAGATGGGCTGTTTGCTCTTTACTCAAATCGAGGCCCAGTACCAAGCTCCAACTGGTCACAGGTTCGAGCCCCCTTAACGACATAACATGTTAACAGCCTTTGGTACTCTAGGTCCCCATTTCGAGTCCCCCCAAGGCCTCATAGACATACCGTCACGTAAAATACACTAGCTCACTATCGAATATATAATATCATTTTACCATTGGCATCAACGATGACTATATATATATATAATATATATACACCAATAAATATAAAATATAAAACACGCATTCGATAATTTAATTATCGAATATAAACGTTCAAGTACTAACGTTCGTAAAATAATTACCAACTATTATAATAAAATTACGAGGTATTACAGTCTTCCTCCCTTAAAATGAACTTCGTCCCGAAGTTCAACCACACACATATATCACCGTACTTAAAACCTATATCACATACTTATATAGGCCCTAAACCTAAAACATCACAATAAGACAATTAACATAAGTGAACTCATTATCATGAACTATGAAGCTACGGGGTTTACAGTCTCCCCCCCCCTTAAAATGAACTTCGTCCCGAAGTTCACCATCCCATGGTTATCAACCTGGTTATTAGGCATGCAACAATTACAAAACAAGACACGACATAACATCTACCACCAATGAGATGCGTGACATAAGTAACATGGCCATCAAGTATATTCAAACAATTATGACACACCAACTAGACATGTCATAGTAACTCGTCATAACGTAAGCAAATAAGATTTTACAATCCTATCCTCCTTAAAACATGGTTACGTCCCCGTAACCCCATAAACATTCTAACTCATAACTCCATCTTACTCATCACTTTACCTCATAAAAAAAAAAAAAAAAAAAAAAAAAAAAAAAATCTAACTCCAAGTACCCAAGTATCGCAATCACCGTCGCATCTAAGACCAAAGACAAGAGGTGAGTGAACTGACGGAATAAAACCGCAAGTCAATACTTCCATCCCCATATAAATTTCAAATTCGAGATATAACTCAATAACCAAGATCACACCGGGCCGTAAACACAACATGGCACAACGGCCCAATAACTCATATCTCAATACCAGTACCCAAAAGAGACTCATATCAACTATCATATAACATATAACCTCGAACAATAATAAAGTATTAGGGTCGGTAGGATCGTGTTATGCAGTAAAACGGATTCGGAATAGATAACACTTACACACCCATGAAATTTCAACGCAAGCTAGCATTTACAACTACATAAATAATCAAGAAAACTCATAGTTCATAATTGACAATTTAAAACGTTTCATGTTCATAACCATATTTTTGAAGCAAAACCATATTTAGGAAAAGACATAGCGCAAAATTAATTAACGTAATTAAACATGCAACATTGACATACCTCACAAGATATACACAAATCATGGACTAACGAGACCGTTTAGCATATCTAGGGATTAATAAGTAAACCAGATCACTTAGGTATAACTCATCGTACAGCATCTATCATGAGACTAATAAAAGACATGTCTTGTAATATAAGGGTTCATATAACGCGCAACAAATAAGCATCCGGGCAGGCTTTCATCAACACGTAAGTACAGAATTTGTCATATTGCAAACAATTACTACAAAAAAAACAAATCAAGCGTCATCATGGTTATTCATCATCTTGAAATACAAATTTAAAACTTTTGAAACCTTTGGAAAAAAAACTTTTGAAACGCTGAAATGGTAGTTTGTGACAATTATAAACACAAGCAAAGGGCTATTTTTCAACTACAGATCGGACTTAAAACTGCACGGAGACATTCTGACTCTCCTTTGCTAAAACGGTTCTTACTAATTGTAGCTCATGGATCATGAAATTTTAACGATAAAGTAAACGGATGCACAACACTAAATCACATGCCAAACTAACTATTAACTCAATACATCATGATCAGATTTCGAACATAGTAATATGCAATTCATTTTATAGCGCAACAGTATACATGACGGAGTCATAGGTTATAACATCAGGGAACTAGACAAAGATGTACCTTTAATATACGAAAGAATAGCAACAAGGCTCACGTTGTTCAAAATAACCACCATTAATTATAACAATTAAATTGCTATATAACTTTTACTCATGACATCGTGCTAATAATTTTACTAGTTGAAGTACATTCTACCACTTGTCGAGACTCCTCTCTGATAAACATGATTTTAACATCACATAGGGACATCACGTAATTATATTGAGGTCATAACAATAGGAAGTAGGAGCGTCCGTATAATCGAAACTATTTTATATAAAACCCAACGAAATAAGCAAGGTTACATTACCATGTAATAAGGTCCATATTCTTATCATATGACTACTATTCATGTTACTAAAGCCATAACAGAATACCACGTGGTCACATCACATAAATTCATATTTGCTTAAACTTTTATATAAGACTTACAGAACTCACCATTCCAACAATTAAACATCATGTTGCAACTTTTAACAACAAAAATTATAATTAAATAACCGTTCAACCACTTTGTTAACCATTATAGTTTTTTTGAGAAATATCATGGATTCCCTACTCATAGGAAAAGAATAAAGTGCAAAACTTAAGGAAATTATTTATAACGAACTGGTCCAAACAGAATTTTACGGCAATAAGACAGGAATCTGGACAACTTGCAAAGATCAATATTAATTAACATCTTGTTAAGATTTTACGTGATTTATTATTTGGGAACGTGATTGAACATATTAAGCATTGAAGTTGGAATTATACCCAAACAGTAGATACATTTTAAATGGTTCCTTGTTCAGAAACATGGGTAACACGGAACCGTGTAGTGACAGTCTGACCACTGTCGGCTAAAACATTTATTTCTCTCAAAATATACTTCACATTAACATGAAACCAAATGCATTGAAAAGCGGAATCATAAGGTTAGCACACATAATATTGTCATACTCCTATATAGAATACATTTTAGATGACAACCCGTACTAACAGGGTAACATTCTGGTCTTTAATAAAATTTTGGTTCCATAAGAAAATTACCTCATATTATCATATTAAACACAATCATTATTCTTCCAAAACATGTTGACATACCATCGAAATATAGAAATCACGTTGCATCATAATAACATTTATTCATTATTTCATTCTGTAATAGTCATCTACAACACGGTGAAGGTTGCGTAACAGAAAAGTAGATCATCTAAATGTCTGAATATTTACACATGTATATACTAATGTAACACACAACTATATGACACTCATGGCTTGGGGCAGCACATTCCGCATATCACTAGACATGAATTACCATAACATTTAAATCTGATAGGTCATACCAATACCAAGCAATATATTGCAAAAAAAAAAAAAATTTTACGTTAGTCATTTAATAACCAGATATCCTATAAACAATTCGAGACACCAAAAACACATGATCATATCATTCTAATTCAGTATACAATAAATATACACCAATTCCTGAAAATTTCGATTCAATCATTTATATCAATCAGCGTTTCAATATCAGTCGCATTCTTCTTATGCATAACATCCTACTAGCCAAGCTTATATTTCAAACTCGTATTTCAATTTTCGTGTCCTCAACACTTAAAGTAATACATTTCTCAATCACTTTCCAATATCAAACTCATAAAATACTGTGCATCATTAACCATGTACACATCATTACTTACCTCATTCCGCCCCTGCAAAACTGTTAGCACAAGATAACTAGGTCACTATATAATCTACCCCACTCTTCTATTACTCTCATTGGGTTCCCGAGACAGAACAGAAAGGGCCCAGGTCTGGTTTGAGGGGGCCCCTAACTCATCCCGTTCCTCTTTGGGGCTCCTATCAGTTTCATCTCGGGGTTCATTTTATTAGACTCTTCCTACGTTCATTATTATCCATTTGGTTTAGGCCTGAGGATCGTTCTCTCTGATACCACTTTGTAACACCCCCATTTATTTAAGAGCCTTTAGCAAGACATTCTCAAATAGATAGGACTGTTACCATCTCGGAATATCCGAGGTAGTGAATAACAAGGTAAACAAACCAAAGTACTTTATATATAAAAACCGATTAATTTAAAACTTGATATTACAGCAACTACGAGGTCCAAACTTTGATACAACAAAAGTACAACTGAAGATATCTAAAGGTGATCTAATTCTAAGTAAGTCCAAGCCATGTCTCTCTCCATGCCCAAGCTCCTAATCCGTCTGTCACTGACCTGAAAAATCTACTCCCCATTCCGGATCATCGTAGGTGTCACACGAATACACAGGGTCAACCGCGAGGTTGAGTAGGTAAAGCAGACAACACATAAAAACAATACTATCATAAATACATTGGGATCAATCATCCCTTCTCCGCACCGATCCAACACCAAATAAACTCCGCACCGATCACAAGACCCAATATACTCCACACCATATCACAGACCCTTTATCTCCGCACCAAACACAGACCCTTTATCTCCGCACCAAACACAGACCCTTTATCTCCGCACCAAACACAGACCCTTATCTCCGCACCAAACACAGACCCTTTATCTCCACAGTGATCAATAATAACAATTCAATCCACAGTACAGTAATAATCAATTATATCAAACTCGTAATAAGCATCACTTACACATTTCCTGTCATAACATGAATCATATTACATTCCCCTACCTCAATTGCGGATTGATAACCGAACAGCTGCTAGAAATGTTCCACTTCGAATTCCGTTCCTATAATTATTATTACTTAATATCAAAAGTTGTTCATACAACCAACATAACTAACTGAATTACTTGGTCATGTTCATTCACATGTCAACTATAAACCTACTAGTTATAGCATACAATCCACCCATCAATAAATAACATACTTATACACTTCCAATATTAATGGGAATTACACAATAACAATATATATAACCATAACTTACTAATTATTAGAAACCTTCCATAAATGGAAGCTTTCCATAAATAGAACCTTCCCAAAATAGAAACTTCATAACTCATAAATTTCCCGACTCACCAACTTTGACTAACATGAACGAACATCCAATGAAATAATTATTACTACTAATAATACCAATCATAAAAATGACAAAAATGTTATTAAGAGTTACCAAAACAATAATAATAACAATAATAATAATAAGAATAAGAATAGTAATAATAATACTAATAATAATAATAATAATAATAATAGTATAAATAACCTTATTATCATAAAACCATAAAATCATAAAATCCATTACACACCAATAATGGATGAACAATCAGCAACTAACAACAATTTGACCAAAAAAAACAAATAAAAGAACGTAGCAACACCAACAGCCCCCACCGAGACCACCCCTGATCAGCCCGTTTTGACGCCCCAAACAACCACCCTACAAGACCACAACCACCACCCTTCCATGGTGGTCCTGACCACCATACTGTGACGCACTCCCCGACACTAAACACTACCCCTGACTCGACTCTATCAGCCCACGACACTGGTTACAAACACCTCTGGTCACAACTCTAAATTCCGAATTCGTGACTGACACCCTGCCCAAAACACCACGACCAACACCAGTAACAACCCCTGCCTTCTCCAGTGGCACCACCAGGCCCACCTCCGAGCCGCGGTGGTTCCAGGGAGGAAGCTAATGGCTGTCGACCAACACCACCACCACTAACAAGCGTTAAGAAACTCACAGCCACCACGAATGAAATTCTGTTTTACGCTGCCTCATCCGAAACGAACACCACTGTAGAGACGGCATACAACCCTAAGACCTGCCACCAAAACCATCCCATAACCACCTTGACTACCACCCTACCAAACACCTTAACAACCAGAGAAGACACAAATGGAACGAGTTCTAATTGGCGCATAAACATTACACGTTCACAGCCCTATACAGAAACGACCATAGACTGACTTTGACACCACGACAAAACAACCCAAAACGACGGTCGACGGCGGTCAACGGCTACTCGACTATGGTCAAAACATGACTACTACACATCATAGAACAATAATAGGTGCAGATTAGGACCGTCAACACGATTACACGATGATAAAACGAATAGAAAAGAAGGAGTACAAAACAGAGGAGATTATATCGTGACATACTCACTTGTTTCACGCTGAAATCGAGCCTTCCTAGACCCCTCTAAAACCACCGTGAGAACCTCCCTCTTACCCTCTGTCATGGCGGCAACAGAGAGGGAGTGGCTGTTGTCAGTCGAAGTCCTTAGGTTAGGGTTTTGTTGTTGTGATAGACCGACGGCAGGTAGAGTATGGGAGGGTTTGTGTGTATTTTGTGTTTCTGTTTAACGAGATGGGCTGTTTGCTCTTTACTCAAATCGAGGCCCAGTACCAAGCTCCAACTGGTCACAGGTTCGAGCCCCCTTAACGACATAACATGTTAACAGCCTTTGGTACTCTAGGTCCCCATTTCGAGTCCCCCCAAGGCCTCATAGACATACCGTCACGTAAAATACACTAGCTCACTATCGAATATATAATATCATTTTACCATTGGCATCAACGATGACTATATATATATATAATATATATACACCAATAAATATAAAATATAAAACACGCATTCGATAATTTAATTATCGAATATAAACGTTCAAGTACTAACGTTCGTAAAATAATTACCAACTATTATAATAAAATTACGAGGTATTACATCGACACAATTGGTTTTATGGGGTTTAAAGGTTGTCCTTTCCGTTTAAATGAAACGGGTTTGGATATCTTTGAACGGGTTTTAAGATGTGAACTTAAGTTACCAAGTTGTATTCGTCTTAAGGACTTAAGGTTCATAAGACGGATCTTATAATTTATTAAAATACTTTCTCAATAAATTATTAAAATATTACTTTTATTATTTAAAATAATTAAAAGCCTTTAAAATATAAATCACGAAAATATGGGATGTTACAATCACCCAATCTTCAAAAAGTTTCGTCCTCGAAACTCGAAGACAGGAATAAGTACGAAAACAACTCTAACTTTCAAAATGAGCTATACGGGTCATGACAACCCAAAACTTTATCTTTCAAAAAAGGTTTCAAGAATGTGCGCGCTTCGTTGAACCAAAAAAAAAAAAAAAAAAAAAAAAAAAGGTTTCAAGAAGAAAAGGTTTCAAGGCACAAGTCTTGTCAATGGATATTCGGATTCTCGTTACGTATTCAAGAGTCCGACATTCCAAATTTGAGACAAGTCCCAAAATTAAATCAGTCGAATTTCAAAATTTAGGTCGATTCGGTGTTGATGAGCACAGTACGGGTTATTAGACGTCTCCAATAACACGTTCTAGTGGCAATCAACCCTGAAGTCTGCCAAATTCGTAAAATGTCCTGTTCTTCAAAATCAAGTTTCCTTCAAAATGGTCCTTTTCTCAAATTTCTGGAACATTAAATTGCAACAATGACGAAAAGTTACTTCTAACGGAAGAGGAACCAATTTCAATTTCTCAAAACTATTAAGCTTTTTCCATAAACAGTGAATTTAAAGTCAACAATTGGGGAACAAGTTTCAAACAGACGTTTGAGAGCGCGGAAACAGACGCAGAGCTTATTTTCAACACGAAGAATTAGGGGTTTCAAGCCTCGCGGCGGTCAGAACACCAAAAAGGAGGGTTGAAGGAACGGAACAATCAAGTCGAAGATTAAAGAAGACGGTAACCTTTCCAAACATGGGTACACTAACCACTCAATCCAAATCGAAACATCCTCTCAATGATCCCTAGTATATCCCAAAAAGGCGATTTCAGTAACCTCGATGCTCACAACGGTTTCACGGTCCATCTTACCTCTATCTCATCCGCAAAACTAGGTATTCCACACGAGAAGGTTTCCAAAACTCTCATTCAGCCCACACAAAATCTTGTTAAATTAAGGTTAAGGATCTCTCACCCAAGGGGAAAGCCTAAAACACACACCTTAGACCAAGGTTCATGCACTCCCAAGATCTAAGTCTGAATTCTATCACCATAACTCTCCCCAAATCAGCATGGCCGTAGCTGAAATCACTTACATCTTTTAGTCCTGCGTAGTTCAATTCCATTAACTTTACTTTATATAAGTACTTCGAAATCCCAAGTTTCCTCAAAATCGTCTGTTACCATAAAACGGACATTCCAATGTAAGGTCTCACTAAGGTAACAACTCCCAAGTCAAGCAAGTTTATGATTGGTTCTAATGCCTAGTTCCTCAAAACGATCCAGATCTCAAAGTTCTTCCGAGTCTAAAGCAGTACCATCCTCCTAATTACCTATTACCAAAAGTCTGGATATCCCATCTCAGATGGTTCCTCAATGATAGTTCAACCAAACTCTCAGACTATTAAACCATAAGATATATCTACTATACTTGCATTACATTCCATAAAACAACTATACTCCAATCAACGCGTTTCCGGGATTGCATCTCTCGATGAATCATTCTATTCTATTCTCAACTGGCGGTGTATTCTCAAATTTCCTCTTAGATCCATTATTAGAAAAATTGCCAAAATCCATTAGGTAATCTAGGGTCGGACATTCCGTAAATTTCACAAGTCCTTTGTACATGTTTCAACACTCTCACACATTCACCAACAACTCTCGTTCCTCAAGTTTAAGCAGCATTAGCTTACTTATTCACTTTCCTCTCAACATCAATACTTTAAGTTTATTCCTCGAGATCACTTACTACATTAAATACTCCTAAGTCCTCAAATGGATATTCCAAACTCACAATTATCCATGACTCAGCAAGATTCTCACACCTAAGTCACATCTAAAGCCCTGTAAAACACTCTACCTAGCACAATTATCTCATCATTCACTTACTCTTCAAATTAGTAACATATCGGCACCTAGATCCACAACACATTCCATCAGCTC
The DNA here is from genome assembly GCA_029255685.2 of Silene conica. Lineage (NCBI taxonomy): Eukaryota > Viridiplantae > Streptophyta > Magnoliopsida > Caryophyllales > Caryophyllaceae > Silene > Silene conica. Next base: position 43,864,277 of record CM055318.2, on the reverse strand, counting down.
CTTAGGTTTTCCCTCAAATAACAACACTCTCTCAATCGTGGTCTACAACTGTCCTCAAGAAATTCCCCAAGTCTGTCTATGGTAGGTTACCGTACAAGATGTTTTAGGATAAGCAAATTACCAGGTGAAGTCAAGAGAAAACAATGATAACTCTCAAGGAAGGTCAAGAAAAGTCTAAGGAAAGAGACTAAGATGTTAACAGCTACCAGTACCTTAACCATAAATAAGATGGTAGGCATGAACATACCAGTAGGTGGGTCAGGGTGAACTCCAGTCTCAGCCTGAAGCTGAACAGCTCTAGCTCCACTGGTCTCAGCCTCTGGGTCAATAGTGATAGCTCTGTCACTGGCTACATCCTTCTCAGGGCACTCGAAGGAGCGATGCCCTAGCTTCTTGCAGGAGTAGCATAAGTAAGGGTCACCATCACAGTTAACTCTAGGATGAAGATCCTTGCGGCACTTGAAGCACTTTAGGGAAACGTCCGATGGGAGGCTCATGTCTCGGGCTTGAGAAGTCTTAGCTCTCTGGGACTTCTTGTTCTTCTGGGGACGCTTCCTTTTTCCAAGAGGAGTGGAGGAAAGAGGGCTAAGAGGTCTCCCGCCTCGGCATCTATGCAAAGGCGGTGGAGGAGGAAAGAAGGCACTAGATCCTTCACAATAGATCTGGTAAGGGTCCTCCGCTCGCAAGACACCGTAGTAACTATGGAAGTAAGAAGTCGGGTCACCACTGGCTACACTCCTAGTCTCAACATTAAGCTTGCTCCGAAACAGATAGGCTTTGTCTTCCTCTCTCTCAACTAGATGTGGGACAAAGTGAATCAGCTCCTCAAATCGATTGGTGAAGGCTTGAACAGAAAGGGTTCCTTGGCGAAGGTTCATGAACTCGGTCATCTTATCTTGGCGGATGTCCATATGGTAAAACCTCATGCCAAGAAGAGTCTTGAAACGACTCCAAGTGAAAGTAGGCTCACGAGTAGCAGGGGCACTGATCGTTAACCACCAACTCCTAGCCTCACGAACTAAGAACTGAGATGTTACTCGGGTCTGATCCTCAGGACGAACACCATAAATCATGAAGTTCCTTTCCATGTCAAAGAACCAAGCGGTTAGGGTCGCAGCACTGGTCTCTCCGTCGAATGTCTTAGCTGCATCCCTCCACATCTGGGTGATAATCCAAGCTAATCCTCCAGGTTGGTTACTTCCCGAGGTTTGGAAGGAAGATGAAGGCATAGACGACCTAGCTATGCAACCCTGAAGAGTCTGAATGAGGGCTTGAGTCTCAGCATTCTCATCATTGGTTGGTTCTGTCATTCTTCAATCATAAGAGAATAAACCGTTAGACGTATCCCTAACAAGGCACAAACAGACTACAATATAAGTCCTTAAATCTACCCCATCTCTCATTCATTATTTGTTTATTTGGTCAAGTTAAGGTTGGGGGTCACATGAGTGCGTCGGGAGCAATAATGCTCTGATACCAACTGTAAAACCCCTCGCGAAAGCGGAAATATAAAACATGCAAAGTACTAAAAATGCAGCGGATTTAAAACTTTTTAAACATAAACAACATGCGAGAAGAACTAAACTGAAACGGAAACTGAAAACTGATATAAACAAAATAGATAAGTATAACAGTTCTAAGTACGGAAACCAAAATAAATACAAAGCCTGGGATGGAACATCCCTACAGGCACCAAAACATAACTGTATCAAAAACTAAGAGTCTAGCTAATCGATAAACGTGTAAGTCATATGATGAAAGGATCATCACTCGCTAGCTCTCAAGTGAACCCCGATCCAACCTGCATGTACCTACATACATGAAAACATGTACGCCACAATCAGTGGGGAGTGACTAGAGTTCTCCTAGCCACCTTTTGTAACGACACATAACAAGTAAAGCAATACAGAATACTCCAACATATATAAACATGTGAAGCATAAACATCACATCAACTGTTCTCATACTATCATGCAATACTAATGCACGGCTCTCAACCAACTTCATAAACCGTTAGGAAGGAGAGTCGGTTTCCCTACTGGTTACCCAATCGGGGGGTCTTTCAATCCAAATATTTATGAAACCGATCATAGAGTCATCCAATGCCTTGGATGAACAAACTATAACTCAAGCAATATAATCATCAACTCCATCATGCATATCTGACACTGTACCAATCTCAAGGCAAGCAGATATAAACATCAATAAACACTAGCAATGGGTCCAGAGGTGAACTTAACACATATCCCACTACCAAACAATGTCGGGTCCAGAGGTGAACTTAACACATATCCCAACATGCAATTCAAGTAAAGGGTCCAGAGGTGAACTTAACACATATCCCTATACATACAATTCAAGAGAAGGGTCCAGAGGTGAACTTAACACATATCCCTAATCATCCATAAGCAAAGGGTCCAGAGGTGAGCTTAACACATATCCCAATGCTACAAACAAGTATTGGGTCCAGAGGTGAACTTAACACATATCCCAAAAGCCCAAAAGCACAAGGCCTTGTTACTAAGTGATGGGTGGAAGTTATTATAAACATATCACAAGCCTCACATTCTACCTATGTGGGACAAATCTCCACACAATCCCATATAACTTTTCTCTTTTCTCTCATACTCTTGGGGTGTTACAAAACGCCCCACTTAAAGAACACAACGTCCTCGTTGTGCCTCAAACTTGACCACAACCAGACGGTCGCAGGGTCGCTCTGATACCATTTGTAACAACCCGACCCACCACGGTCGTAACACCCCCAATTAGATGGGAGATAAGCCTTTGGGCCCATTATTTGTCCTCACTTAAGCCCAAAAGCACAAGGCCTTGTTACTAAGTGATGGGTGGAAGTTATTATAAACATATCACAAGCCTCACATTCTACCGATGTGGGACAAATCTCCACACAATCCCATATAACTTTTCTATTTTCTCTCATACTCTTGGGGTGTTACACCAATACACAGCTATCGCACAACGGGTCTAGAGGTGAGCTTAACACATATCCCGTGCACGACAACCGATCACGTGTCAGGTCCAGAGGTGAGCTTAACACATATCCTGACACGCCACAAGCAAAACACGTAATGGGTCCAGAGGTGAGCTTAACACATATCCCATCACGCGACATACAAAACACGTAATGGGTCCAGAGGTGAACTTAACACATATCCCATCACGCGACATACAACTCAACCATTAGCATCCAAAGATAGAAACTAATCTATAGCTCTAACTTCTTAAACCACTAAACAACACTTAATTGATCCCGGGAACTAAGACGAGGGAGAGCCGGTTTCCCTTTCGGTTACCCGACCGGGGGGTCTCTATCCTCACTCCATTCCCGAACCCAATATAGTGTCGCCCATCCTCCGGGGACCTCAAACACATATCAAAGATACAAGGAACGAGTTTCAATCAAAACCAATCAACCGTTTAAAAGTTATAAACGAATTACGAATTTAAAACAAGCTACAGGGGTCCCCAGCCGGTCGGCAGGCAGCCGGCCTACCGGCTGGTAACCCATCTCAGCTTCCTCATCCTTTAAACAAAACAACACAAAGGACTCCCAGCCGGTCGGCAGGCAGCCGGCCTACCGGCTGGGAACCCAATCCCAACTTACGCAATTTCGTAAATGAGGCTACCAGCCGGTTGGCAGGCAGCCGGCCTACCGGCTGGCATCCCAAAATTCTATTTTCTCAAAACACGCAAGGCAACTACAATGCACTCCCAGCCGGCTGGCAAGCGGCCGGTCTGCCGGCTGGGCTTCCTAATCCTATGTTCTCAAAATTTCGCAAAAATAACACAAAGCATTCACAGCCGGTCGACCGGCTCAGAGAGCCTGTCGCAAAAATCGCATTTTCCAGCAACATCAAAACTTCCACAATTCTATTCGAAACTTCTAAGATCATTACAACAAGTGTTTACCCGTTATCTCAATTCATCCAATACATCTATCTATCAGCAATTAAACCCATAACAATCCTCAAAATGATTATATTTTCTATCCGTCGCAAAACATGAAATTTCTGAAAATAAGCCATTACTCATATGAAACATCAAGTAAGCATATAATCTTCAAGTAAGGTCATTCTTAACATGTTACTAAGTCCATTAATCATCAAACTTAAACAAAAATCAGAAACATTAACAAGAACACAACAAAACTTGTTATTTTAACAAAAAGGCCGGGTTACTCGTAATCGTCACCTTTTAAGCGTTTAAGCTCCAATATCCTCTTCAATCCCGATACTAACCTCCTTGTGATCTTCTAAGCCTCCTCCTACAACATGAAAAACGATTAAAATAGGCTATACACGGATTACTCCAAAACAGCCCATTTTTGAAGTGGAACGAAATGAAAAACGGAAGTGACGAATGGCTTGCAAATTCGATGAGGATTCCGAAAATTTTATTATTACCTTAATTTGATGAACGGATGATGAAGAAATAAGCAAAAGAATATGAAGATTATGGAGGTTTATGAGAGGAAATGTGTTTACTGTTATATTGTTTTTGAGGAGATGAAGAATGTCGACACAATTGGTTTTATGGGGTTTAAAGGTTGTCCTTTCCGTTTAAATGAAACGGGTTTGGATATCTTTGAACGGGTTTTAAGATGTGAACTTAAGTTACCAAGTTGTATTCGTCTTAAGGACTTAAGGTTCATAAGACGGATCTTATAATTTATTAAAATACTTTCTCAATAAATTATTACAATATTACTTTTATTATTTAAAATAATTAAAAGCCTTTAAAATATAAATCACGGAAATATGGGATGTTACAATTAGCTCGTATTCTTAGCTTAATAGCTCATATTCTTTTTACATTAGCTCGTATTCTTAGGTAGCTCGCATTCTTATGTTCTCGTATTTTTTAGTTCGTGATCCGATTCTCTTAAACTCATATTCTTTTTACATTAGCTCATATTTTTACGTGTTCATATTCTATAGCTCGTATTTTTTTAATTATACCACGTAAACTTAAGTGCATAATATATCATTAAATTTAACGTCTCGCAAATCTGATTTCTTTTTAGTTTGAGAAGTGTTTCAATTAGCTCGTGTTTGCGTATTCTTTTTACATTAGTTTGTATTCTCATTTTAATAGGTCGTATTCTTATGTGCTAGTATATTTAAGTTCGGGATCCTTTCAAACTTGTATTCTTTTTTTGATACGATTAATTAAAAATAAGTTGTTTGGAAACATTATTTATCATTTTATATTTTTTTACCGATTTAAGTAGATAACTTTTCAATAGTTTTCAATTAAGTAGTAATATATTTATCTTATTTCCACATTTTATAACTGAAATAATTCAGAAAACTTGAACCAATGAAATCGCTCCAAATGTTCTAGATAACTTATCAATAGTTTACTGTTAAGTAGTAATATATTTATCTTATTTCAATATTTTATAACTGAAATAATTCACAAAATTTGAACCAATGAAATCGCTCTAAAAGTTCCTCTTATTATTATAATAATAATTATTATTATTACAATCCTACCCAAGTTATATTTGATGTTGAAGCATCTTATCTATATTATAACAAAAACATTTAAACAACTCTCATTCACCCACCTCATCAAACCCAACATTTTTTTTTAAAAAAAAAAGATAAATGAGGGTCCCACATCAAAAAGTTTGGATTTTATTTCTCGAAAAGTTATTCATTTATGTTTGTACGTAAAATTTTACGTTTAAATTTATGTAAATTCACGGTTAATGTTGGAAAATTTATTCGTTTATTTTGTACGTAAAATTTACAGTTAAATTTATATAATTCACGGTTAATGTTAATAAACTAATACGGATTACTCTGTCGGAAAAATATGGATAAAATAGTTTTAGAGCGGATTCTTTAAAAAAAATAGTTATCATACTGAAATTATACCTATTATATCTAATAAATATTCCGGCATAAAAAATCTGCTATTTATAATTAAATTATCATATCGTTTGAATAATAATTAGATCTTAATTTGGTTATAAAATAACGAATATATCTCTTTACGAAAAATCAACATATTAAAAAATTATAAGATAAAAAAGTTTCCGCATTTAACAACCTTAAAAACATTTAAAAAATAATAATTACGGAGTTTTAAAAGCTTATTGCTGAAAGTTTGAAAAAACGAAAATAGATTAAACTCATATTACATACAATATAATTTTTATTTCAAAAATTAATTTACAAACAATCTTATCTTATCTATATTATAACAAAAACATTTAAACAACTCTCATTCACCCACCTCATCAAACCCAACATTTTTTTTAAAAAAAAAAAAAGATAAATGAGGGTCCCACATCAAAAAGTTTGGATTTTATTTATCGAAAAGTTATTCATTTATGTTTGTACGTAAAATTTTACGTTTAAATTTATGTAAATTCACGGTTAATGTTGGAAAAGTTATTCGTTTATTTTGTACGTAAAATTTACAGTTAAATTTATATAAATTCACGGTTAATGTTAATAAACTAATACGGAATACTCTGTCGGAAAAATATGGATAAAATAGTTTTAGAGCGGATTCTTTAAAAAAAATAGTTATCATACTGGAATTATACCTATTATATCTAACAAATATTCCGGCTTAAAAAATCTGCTATTTATAATTAAATTATCATATCGTTTGAATAATAATTAGATCTTAATTTTGTTATAAAATAACGAATATATCTCTTTTCGAAAAATCAACATATTAAAAAATTATAAGATAAAAAAGTTTCCGCATTTAACAACCTTAAAAACATTTAAAAAATAATAACTACGGAGTTTTAAAAGCTTATTGCTGAAAGTTTGAAAAAACGAAAATAGATTAAACTCATATTACATACAATATAATTTTTATTTCAAAAATTAATTTACAAACAATTTAAAGGGTATAATTAATTTAAAAGTTGCAAAGAAATTAGTTTGTATACGTACATGAATCTTTAATAATGGTTTAACCCAAATATGTCAATATGATGCAAAGTAGTATGTTTGAGGCAAAAAGGTGATTGGTAATGAATTAAGAACAATAATAAGATATAATTAGATTAAATTGAAAGTTATCTCAAAATTGAAGACATATAGAGAGTATTGTGTAAATAATATAGAAGATTTTATAAATAATATAGAAGATTTTGTGCAAAATAATAATGTAGCGTGACATTAGAGTATGTGTTTTTTTGGTTCATGAGTGATAAAATATAAATTCATTTCATATGGGGTGACAAAAACTTATTTTTAATGCGGATCAATTTAAACTTGAGCCCAGTTTTTTTTTTACTATAGTTGTTTAGATATATGTATTAAATTGGAGTTACTATTAGTCGCCAACAAACTACGTTAGTACGTAGAATGCACAATTTTACTCATATATTTTTAACTCGGCCAAAGTTAATCGAATTGAACTAATTGAAAGTTTTATAAAAACAACAAATTACATTCTCATTGGATTTAATTTGTAACAATGAAAATAATAATGTCGATATATATTCGCATTATTCTAAACAAATTTTATATATTAGAATTTTAATAAACAATCCGTGCATTTTTGCACGGGTTAACACTAGTTGATTATTAAAGATGAATATAATGTGCAAATTTCTGTTAAATAGGAGTATGTGAGTTTGACTTTACTTTATATATAAATATAAATATAAATATGTAGGTGGTAGAATTTAACACATTAGAGCCTTTAAACTTCTAAAGTGAGTAATTCATGTCTAATACAATTTTTAAGACTCACATTATAACTCGAAATATAGGATAAGTAAAACCCTTACTCAGTTATTAATAATTAATAAATTAATTAGCCGTTCAATTTCACATTTTATTCTTTTATTTATCTACATTTAATTTTAATATTTTCCTTCTATTTTATTAATTCTTATATCTAGGTAGTTTACAAAATTTGGACTCGGTAATTTATACAGTTTAAAAATAGTGGATGAATTCTGATTGTATACTCCATATTACTCCACGTTTGTGCGTTGTCCGGTTTGACATTTGTATCAAACTGCTATCTTCATAGCATTGGAAGACAGGCTATAGTATTAGTTATGAAAGATTGAAATGAGCCTGAAATTTCTAGAATTCTAAAAATACAACTTGATAATATACGTTTTTATATGATACTTTAGTTGGCTATTGCTAATACTTCATAATTTTTAGTATATTAGATCACCCATATAATAAGATACCATTATTAAGAAAAAATTCCCATAATATAATCAAGTCAGTTTCACAATATAGCAATAATCAAGTCAGTTTTTGTCTCCTCGAATATTGTACAACCTACTAATTTCACTATGAGTAATGGAATAATGGTATAGAATTATAGAAGCAAGCAAAGTGGTCAATTGTGAAAATTTGGATAAAAAACAGTGCAAAATAAAACCAATTATGCAACTACTACAAAAATAATAAATGGGAATATAGGAATTGATTGTGAGCACCTTAGCCTTATGTATGTGATTATGAGTAGCAAATATTATTGGGGTTTCATTGACCTTTATAATTAAGCTAGGAACCTCATTCACTTGAGTTGTTATGATATTATTTATTCTCTAATTTACTATTTTCAAGTCATAATTAGAGATAATATATGTCATAAACTACTTAATTTATTGAAAAAAAACAATAATCAATGAAATCGCTTCAAAAGTTCCTCTTTAAAGTATATATATTGATTTGAAGTTTGTAAGGTATGGAAAATTTATGGAAAAATGTTCATAAAAGGGTAAAATTCATCAATGAAAAAGCGGTAACGTAAACTAGTTTTGTTTTCGGGTCATAATCAAGTTGAATTAATATCAGGCCTAGCACTCAAGTTGCGACAAATAAAGTAATTTTCAATTGTTGGTTTCAGTTCTAAGGTCAGATCCCCAGCCAGAGTCGGCTTTTGCAAGCTTTAATCTTCACCACCTACGAGTTTGTTGAAATTGAACTCAATGCTCTAAGTTTTTTGGGTAGGGAAATTGGGATATGTCATGTCGTGGAGTTTATGCAAATTAGGAGCTGCGATGCAATATAATATTGAAATTGATGGACGGTCTGGTGCAAATAAGGTTATCTTTGAGAGTAAATCAATAACATTGACAGATGTTATTGCTGCCCGGAGGTCGGGTTTATGCTCATGGAGTTTGATTATCGAGGACTTTCTGCCAGCTGCTGGAACGTTAGCGGAGACAAATATTAATAATATCACCCCTTCCCTGCTTTGCCTCGGCAAAAAAAAAAACAAGTAACAGGTACAATGCCACAGGTCCCCCAACTTCTTCACGGAGATCTTCTATCCAAACTCCTAAAGAAGGGTATTGCTAAATTAACCATGGTATAGAAAACAGAAACTTTTACTCAATTCAGTGCAGTGCAAAAAATATGAATATGTGGAAGGGAACTCGATTGACAAGTTGACAACAGAGATCAGTGTCTGAGAAACGGGCTGTTCTGTATATTTCTTCACACTCATCAGCCACCTCAACTCCCAACAGACATATGGGGTCGATAACGAGTTCATCATCCAACTAAATTTGCTCCTTACTGAACAAAACATCGCATATCTCCTTTCATGATGGCTTTCTTATCTTGAACAAACATGATCCCTCCACTCCTATCCACATCATCTTCGACTGTCAATTAGTCAGCTATCCAAAGTGGGTCTGCTTTTTCGGTGTCCGATTCGCACAAGCTGTTTATGGAACCCTGGCTCATGACGAAGTTAAATCACTTGCTGTTTTTAAGATACACGATTTGATGCAACGCATTTCCCATTGAGTGACTAGCAATTAAACTCATAAATAGTCATAAGTCATTGCCTTATCACTGGACATCTCATTCACAGTAGTCATGGAATATCATTCAGTATCTTCTGTATGAGTTGGTATATGTCCTGTAGCTATCCTGCCAATTCCTTCGATTGCTGCTCCTCTCAAATGGAAACCCCTGGTAATAGTGCTCTGAATATCTCCTTGAACTGCTTCTTATATTATTGCTCTCCTTTAGAGCTTTCCTCATTTCTTCCTCTTCATCATACTCTTCGCGCTGAAAAACCAGATAATGCAAAAATATCAATGTTAAAACAGAAAGCAAAGTTCTTATTTACAGCAGAACCACAGAAGGATGATAAAACAGAAAAGGTACCTTTGTTGGATCTGAAAGCACGGCATATGCCTCACCAATCATTTTAAACAACCTGTCTGAGTCTTTGTGAACTAGCTCTGCAATATCATTCCATTGACGCCCTTCATCTCCAACATCACTTCTCACTAGGGACTGACCAGCCTATGCAAATACAGGAGACAGAGGAATAAGAAAACCAGCATAAACTTGTATTAGCCAGATTTACTGGATCAGGACTATGATTATTTTCGAACATCTGAAGATTGAACACGGCAAAACTGATTTCCCTAGTTTCATAAACAAAATCAGAATAGCTACCAGTACCTTGTCAGGATGATGTCTGAGTGCTGCCTTTCGATAGGCCTTCTTGATTTCAGATCCCGGGTCAGATTTATTTACTCCCCTAAAATACATTTGGAGATGTTAAAAAGCTGGACAATTTTTTGGATCCCAGGCTAAAAAAACAGTAGTTTAACATGGACAACCTATTGAAGCGGTTAATCTCACCATTAATCCTCACACGAGAACGTCACAGTATGACATACAGAACAGTGTGGTCCAATGAAGATGGTGGACCAAGGTTATCAGTGGGTTAAAAACTACCAATAAAAGACTTGAGAAAAAGAATGTTGCAAGTTACATTTAGAAAGGCTAAACATATCTGCTAGCACTACATTTGGCTAGTGGCTACATAAGAGGGAGTGGGAGTGGGAGTGAGAAGTACTAGTAGGGGACAATAGGAGGGAAAGGGAGAAAGCACAATGCCATTTCCCTCTAAACCCTTCCAGTATGAGTCAGATCATTACAGAAACTCACACAAGGATTCAAACTCCTACCACATCATTTCCTGACATGCCCCTCATGTTAAACGTGACTCCTTGTACGCTTCCTCTCATCAGAGGCCAGGGTAAAGCGGCAAGATGAAACTGCCCAAATACCAATAGTGCTCTTTCACCACGAAAAAGAGACTAATAAATATAGAATATATCCAGTGATTAAAGCAGTTTCCCAGCCATGTTCCATAAAAAATCTAGACAGTCAAACTACGGCAGCTCAGAAGGTACTGCAGCCAAAAGTCAAAAAGGATGTCATAAGCCAGCCATTCTGCCGAATTCACTTCATCCAGTCATCCAGACGACCAACATAAAATAGCAAATGTTGTCCTCATAAAGGAAAAGGAAATGGCTTGATAGGAATATAAAGTATAATTTGCCCCCATTATGTAGAGTACATTGCATGTTTATTTAACGGGCACTCAACACCAGGCAAAGTAACATCTCTACTCTCTAGAACTCTGAACCACTACTAGGTAAAAACAAAAAAAAAACTTCATCTTCAACATTTCACTGATCCTAGGACTGATATAGTAGATTAATAGTGAACTAGTGATAATAATTCATAACAATGATAATGCACTGGAAGATTAACCAGACATTTGAGCATCCAAGTGCTTGCACTTACAAAATGAGGTACAGGTCCAATGGAATATCTCTTTTTGCTTCTTCTTCCATCATGGAAAGACGATGTCGAACCTGTCTCAATTCTTTTCCATTTCCAGAACCAGACTGTTTTGATTTTTCCATGGATTGTTTCTCAAGAAGAGAAATCAGTCTCTGCAGGTCAATAGCAGCTTGTCTAAAGTCTCTAATCGTCTCATGCAATGTTGCTCGTCTAGAAACTGCCTGTACAGGGATAAGAATAACAGTTAGGGTCCAAACAGAGGTATGAAACCTTGCAATGATCACTATACACTTGAAGAAATTTACCCTTCCCCTTTCATCACGGGAAGGGGTAAGGGATTATAAGCATAAAACATTACACAACCATATATGTTCTCTTCAGGTTAAGCTATTTGCTTTGAATTCTCCAGAAAGAAATTGTGCAACCAATTTTCAGGGTGAGGTGAGCATCTCCTAGAGATCTGTACTACATACTAGGTCCAGGGTTGCTGCTACCTAATTGTGATTGCTGAAAAAGAAAAAAGAAAAACAAAAAACACAAATAGTTGCTGCTAAAACCTTGGCATAGGCTTCATCGAGGGCAATGGCTAAGCTGCAATCAGAAATAGCATCAGCTATGTGTCCCAAAGCTTGGTGCGCAGCAGCGCGATTGCAAAAGCAAATTGCTGCAAATGGACGGGATTCCATGCTACTCGTAATAGCCGTTGTATAATGTTCTATAGCCTCGATGTGTTTTCCAGACTGAAATGCAGTATTACCAGCACTCTGTAGCCAAGTATAGAAGCCATAGATTACAAATTGATCACATTTCCTGACACCTCTAAAGTACAGAAGAAACAGTAAAGTACCATCCTTAATGAGAAAAGCCAGCATAAACAAACAAGAAGGTTCCACTCAACTTGTCATTAAACAGAGGTGGAAAAAGAGAACATTTTGATATATTGAAACCAATTAGGCCATATTTTCCCCTTCTGGAAAAGCTAAGCAGAGAGAACCAGGCAGAGGTGATTTAACACAATCATAAAAAAATTCCCTTAGTTTCCTATTGAAAAAATCCCCTTCTGGAAAAGCTAAGCAGAGAGAAGCAGGCAGGGGTGATTAAAGACAATCATCAAAAAATTCCCTTAGTTTTCTATTGAAAAAATCCCCTTTATTTTGTTCTACTTGGCTGATGCACTATACAGGTGACAATGGTAAAAACCGTAAAAGCCAAAATTAATCCTACAACATCGAGCTTCATGTGCTGCAACAGCTAAGTCAAAAGTGGAAATAGGAGGCTCAGAACTTTTTGAAACAATTATTACAGAATGATGGGATTATAAGCCGAGAAGTTCTTAGGTGAGACCTCCTCATAGTATGAGACCTCAATAATCACACATAAACCATATCAGACCGAACCACTGCCCTTTCAACTTATCTTTTTAGCTCTCAGTCCTCAAAAAAAAAGAAAATAATCCTTTTTATTTCTCTAAAGTAAAAAAGCAGCAGTAAAGTATCATCCTTGATGAGAAGACAGCATAAACAAACATGAAGGTTCCACTCAGCTCAGGACTTTTTGCAACAATTATTACAGAATGAAGGGGTATATAAGCCGCGTAGTTCTTAGGTGAGGCCTCCTCATAGTATGAGACCTCATTAATCACACATAAACCACAAAAAACCGAAGTAACGCTTCCAACTCTTATCTTTTTATTTCACACTCCTCACGACCGGAGACAACTGTGCACTACCACTCAACCTCACACGTAACCATCTTTAGCTTAAGTTTGCTATTTAGGCTAAATGCAAACCATTTTGATACCTTCAGCCAGGTGGACCAGAAAGCACATCAACGTTAAAAGAAGGCATGCCATGCACGTGAGGAAGTGATTCAGAATATATATGAACGATATCCCTCACAAGTCAAACCGCAAAAAAAAAAAATCACTCACAATTCCTTACACTATGGAAGAAATAAATTAAGAATGTTAACATCTCAGATAGTGACTGCTAATTGCTAAATCTTCCACAGGCACAACACGTACCTTCGCCCTTAGTAGTTCACCAATAGTGATAGCTAAAGTATCCGATGATTCCTGGGGTTTGGCTCCAGACCTACTCGGAAAAAAAAAAAAAAAGTTGGTGTTAACAACTCAAATAGTCTAATAGGCCCTAAAAACAAGTGCCCAAAAAGGCTCATGAAAATGAGATCTGCTCAGAGAGCTCTAACGATAAGACCTGTTAAAGGATCGATCACAGATTTCACTTACGCTTCCTTCTTTATATAATCAAGAGCCTCCTCGAGTTTCCCAAGATGAAAATGACACTTATATAAAGCCCGCCCCCTCCAACGGTGTACATCTGAGCATAAATCATCTGCTTCATAGTTGTCAGAAGATGCAGCAGCGAAGTTCTTTACTGCAAAATCGCGAGTCTGGTGGCACAAAGCTATTGCTTCATCATGCCTCCGCAACTGCAAAACACAGCATACACTTAGACCAAATAGAATGCATTATTCGAATAAGAAAGTAATTTTTGCGTCAGTCGTACCATGCAAAGGGCCTCAGCTTTCATTTCAAGTAGCTTTTCAGAGTGTATACTCGCAGACATTCCTTCAACAATTAAATCCAAAGCACTGGCTGCAGCTTCTGATGTTTTGAGTCTCAAAAGTTCAGCGGAGCGTTTGGAACATTCAATTACTTTCTGAAGAATACAAAAAAAGGCATTTATTAGGACAAGAAAACATTGTTTCTTATCTGATTGTCGCATTATTGCTACATTTTTGTGACAGTTTTGTACTTCTACGTTCTGATGTTTTATTTTGCAGCAGAACACTAAGGGGTATTTTTTTAGACAGACCTTGAGGATTCTTTTTTATTAACTGAAGTACCATTCGCTTCATGTGAGCTTACTGTAAGTCTCTAATATAAGGCAGCTTTTCTTAAAAACATTATAATCGGCAGACATGACCACGTTGGTTTGTGGTTTACATAACTGCTTTATATTCAAGTATTTAGCTACCAGGAAGCCTACACAACAATTGAAATCTTTAGCAAAAAATATATAAGCAACACGCGAAAACATGACATCGCGACAACTTAAGAATATTAGCCTGACATGGCAACCAGCCAACCATTGTACTTGTAGATGTTCAGGGAAAAACAGTATTTACAGCAAAATAACAGGGGAACTTAATCAAAACACGACAGGCGCATTAGTACGCTCAAGAGATGCAAGACAAAAACCTTCTTGAGACATCAGTCTTTTAAATAATTAGGAACGAAATAGGTCATGTAGCTACTCAAATATAACAAGTAGAATGAATTTGCCATTAAATTAGTCATTTCACCTCAGACTTTCGTATCCCTTCAGAGGCTGAAATTATGACTTGCCTATCAAGGCAAACAGCTTTCGATGATTTGATGACGTTACCAAAGCATTTCATAGCATCCTCCAACTCCCCCAGCTGAAGATAACAACTACAGAGACAAAACACAATTGAGAAAGGAAAAAAATTTGGGGAAGAAATAGATCAGTAATAACATGAACACATCTATAGTTTCATAAAAGAACAAATTTAAAGGACACAGGAGAAAATCATCAACACTGACCAACAGACAGGCAAAATTATCTTATATTTGTACAAAAATTCTCACAGGCAAACCAGAACTAAGCCTAATAACGAGTATCTAGAGATATAAAGACCTATAAATAAATATGAGGATTACTAGGAAAGAGACCGATGAAGTCCAAAAAGCTAGGCACTTACTTTGCAGCTCTCATCTGTGCTCTATGGAAAGTGGGATCAAGCTTAACAGCCATACGGCAATCTTGAACAGCTTCTCTCAACCTAGCAAGAGCCATCCTTGTTGCAGCGCGGTTACTGTAACAACGCACAAGAGGCGCAAAAACAACATCTGATGCGTCACACAGAGGGATGCAATTCACACCCCATGTGTAGAAGTCCTCCGCTTTAGAAAGATCCCCCTTTTCGTAGGCATCATTCCCTCTGCACCAAGTAATGTTAACATGCCATAAGGCAACAAGAAGAACAAAATATACTCCCCCGTCTCAATTATTTGTTTACCAAATGACTGGGACAAAAGGAGTATCCCTTCATAAGAAAATAAACAGTCACCATTTGCTTAATGTTAACAGATGAATATGAAATATGTACCTCCTTCGCCACTTATCACAAGCTTTTTCTGCTGAGCTTAATGCAGATTCATGGCTCTGCTCCCTGTTTCCTTTGGATTCATGCTTGCCCCTGCTAGTAGAAGTAGAGAAGTTTCCTTTTAGACCATCGTGCACATTAAACGGATGAGTTCCACCCAAGGAAGAACCTTGGGCCGTCGAACTTGCAATAGGGATAGAAGCAGATTTCATCCGGTACTTCTTTTTCTGATGTCGTTTCTGAGAACTAACATCGTTTTGAGCAGAACTTGATGCTTTGAAGGCAAACTTCTCCTGGCCATCACTGGCCATGTCAGTAGTGAAAGCTACCGGAGAAACATTTTCATCATTGGTGTTCACTTTCACACTAGAGCCAGAATCAGGAGCATCCATAGTGCCACCCACCCCATTTTTCATGAGCAATGGGCTTGGTTGTGCTGCTGTGTACAACCCATAAATACCACCATTTTCCACCTTTGATTTATCAGTCGCCTCTTGGCCAATAAGAGACGCGTCATCAGTTGCTGTAGTCTCCTCATAAGGTGAGAAATCCATGGGAGAATAACATTCAGCTGTGTCTTGGACTTGCGTAACGTTTTTAGCAGACAAGGGTATTTCTACAGGCTGCTGCTTGGTGGACTTAGAGTGTTTCGCCTTCGCCTTTGTCTTCTTTGAATGCAAACCTCGAGGTCTTACCCTAGACTCTGGCTTTCTCCCTAATTCACTAGGCAGATTTGAACTAAAGGAGAATGTTCCATCAAATTCTGGTAATTTAAATTCTGGGAAAGAAGCCACAGAACTCTGAGCCATACTAGCAGAACTACAGCCAGCCTTCTTTTCTTCAGAAACAGAGCAAGCAGCGGGTTTAACGCTATCAACTTCAGCATCTAAAATTGGAGAAGAGAATAGAGACTGAGGCACATCTTTCACACTACCTCCATCTTCGGCAGAAAAAGAAAATGATTGAGGGGTAGAATCGCGAGCAATAGTGGAGTTTCCGCAGCTCCCAAATACAAAAACTTTGTCGCTAGTGAAATGGGGTTTTAACCTACTGGTCTCCCCAGTATTAACACTTTCATCATCTCTATTGGGACTGATAGCACTCGCTTCACTTCCCATAGGAGTAAACCATCCCCCAGACACATCTGAACTAGCCTCACTTTTCACAGGAGTAGACCTTTCCCTAGACGCATCAGACTTCCCCCCAGCACTCGTGAAAATAAAAATATGATCGCTTCCATTTGACAAACCTACATTGCTTTTGCCCTGTGGCTTTCCCCCACCCAAGCCATCTCTCTCATTCCTCTCAATTTTCAGCTTCTTTAATTCCTCTGAAAGTCCAAAGTCTGCACCATTTTCTCCATGTTTTCCCTTACCCTCATCAACATCATCACTGGTAGTGCCATTTTCTGGCTTTATACTGTTAGAACCAATTTCGCCAACTTTCTCCTTTTCTACACTAACATTCTGTATTGAGTCAACTTTTCTAGTATCCCCTCCTAAGTTACTAGCTATAACATCAGCTTTTGTCACATTATTACTAATGTTGCAATCATCGCCTTTATTATTAAAATTTAAACCCCCAAAAATAAAACATTCATTATTAAACTGTGCCCCGATAACATTATCACCGTCGCAAATATTACTATCATTCTTAATACCATTACAATCACTGGCTCTATTATTCGTATTCGAAACCCCGAAAACAAAATCAGCACCATTGCTAACATGATTGTTATTATTGTTCACACTACTATCAGAATGACTAACTCCATTATTCGAATATGAAAACCTGAAAACAAAGTTCTCATTACCAAACTGGCCATCAAAAGCATTATTATTACTACAATTACTAAAACCATTCAGTTGAGCATTAGTGGAGGACACTGACCGAAACGGGTTAATCCCGGAATCAACGCCATCGGCTGGCAAAGACGACGACGTCGTTTTGCAGCTTTTCCTCTGCTTAACCAGCCTAGGCCTCGATCTCGGGCCAACCCGGGCCGATACCGAAGATTGGTTAATATTATTAATAGAAGAAAAGGATGAAGAGGCGCCAGAGTTGAAGCTGCAACGGTCGTGATTGAAATTAAAGACGGAATTAGGATCGAAAGGGGATCGAGTATCTACAGAAGCGGCGGACGGTGACATTGGCGATGAATAACCGGTATACAATTGGGGAAAATTGGAGAAATTAGGGTTTTGAAATGAGTTAGGTTAAAGCTTAGTGATTAGGGAAGAAGAAGGTAATTAGCTACTACTCCTATGTTGGAGAGTTGGAGGTGGAAGAAGCATTCAAAAGGCAGGGAAAGAGGGAAGAAGAGAAAGGGTTTCGAGTTGTTGTTTCATTCCGAGAATTACTTTGATTCTTTCCCTTTTCTCCTACTTTAGACCTTGAGTGTACGCATTTCATTTTTCAATTTGTTTTTTTTTTCAAACAATTATGATCTTTCATGAATTGCAGACTTGCAGTACTTGGGTCGGTTAGTAAACGTATTCGTCGTTTTTTTAGAAAAAAGACGAAATTATCCTCGGACATATTATTGACACATTCTCTTTGTAACTTTTCTCTGAAACTCATAAAAAACCTGGTTAATTTATGAAAAATTCGAAAAAATAAAAAACATAAAAATCACTGATTCTCATGGCGGAATCAAATTCAACACATTATTCGGTTAGTTAACAACTTCTTAATCAAATTATCAAAATCGAATCTCATATAATCAAATTATCATGAGATACAAACCTCTCATTAATCTCGTTGGTTCCAGATACGTTTTCGTTCTAGTTGATGATTACTCTAGATTTGTTTGGTCAATCTTTCTCCATTCTAAAGACGAAACATTCGATGAATTTGTTAGTCTCATGAAACTTGTCCAAAACAAATATGAATCTAATCTAGTAACTATTCGTACTGACCATGAAACCGAGTTTGACAATCATGCTTTTATTGAGTTCTGTAAGACCAACGGTGTTGGACATAACTTCTCGGCCCCTAAAACCCCACAACAGAACGGAGTCGTAGAACGAATGAACAGAACCTTAGAAGACATGGCTAGAACAATGCTTCTTTGTAGTGGTCTACCTAGAAACTTTTGGGCTGAGGCTATTAGTACAGCTTGCTATATTCATAACCGCGCTATGATTAGACCTATCCTTAAAAAGACATCTTATGAACTTCTTCGAGGTCGTAAACCTAATATATTTCATTTCAGATGTTTTGGGAGTAAATGCTTTGTTCACAACAATGGTAAAAACAGATTAAGCAAATACGACCCTAGAAGTAACGAAGCAATTTTTATAGGATATTCGGATCATAGTAAAGCCTACAAAGTTTTTAACAAACGTACCTTATGCATAGAAGAGAGTATTCATGTTATCTTTGATGAAAATAATACCTTCGATAAGCCTCTACAGGATGATGAGGAAAACCTAAACGAACCTGATTTCAGGTTGTCAAGGGAAGATCCTCCTGAAACAGAAAATGAAGAAGGTGAGATTCAAGGAACTCATGATGAACTTAACTTGGGAGGAAACGGTGCGAGAGATGAAGCTACAGTTGAGGATACTGTAGATAACTCTCAAACTAATGACTTGGAACCCAGAGTTACAGCTAATGAAGCTATAACTTTGAATCAAAACCAAAGGGAAGATATCAGAGTTATACCTGATCCTACTATAACCCCAGGTTTGGATTCAGGGGGAACAAGCCAAAATCCCAAGTCAAGTACAGGTAATGCAAGTAATCAATCAAGGAACTGGAGATACAAGGGCTCTCATCCTTTGGACAATGTCATAGGTAGCTTGACAGATGGAGTGCAAACTCGAAGGAGTTTAAACAACTTTTGCTCATTCTACTCTTTTCTCTCCACCATTGAACCTTCAAATATCAAGGAAGCTCTCGCAGAACCAAACTGGATAGTTGTTATGCAAGAAGAACTCCAGCAATTTGAAAGAAACAAAGTTTGGCATCTTGTTCCTCGACCTAAGGACAGATCTGTCATTGGAACTAGATGGGTATTCAGAAACATATTGGATGACACTGGAGTCATTGTACGAAATAAGGCCAGATTAGTGGTTCAAGGATACAACCAACAGGAAGGGATCGATTATGACGAAACCTTCACTCCTGTTGCTCGTCTTGAGGCAATAAGACTACTCATTGCATTTGCAGCACAAAAGGGAATGAAGCTATTTCAGATGGACGTTAAGACTGCCTTTCTTAATGGCTATCTCCAAGACGAAGTATTTGTTGAACAACCTCCTGGATTTCCTGACAGCAAACTCAAGGATCATCTATTCAAATTGGACAGAGCTCTTTATGGCCTAAAACAAGCACCTAGAGCATGGTACGACAGGTTATCAAAGTTCCTATTGGAGAGTGGATTCAAGAGAGGATCCGTGGACAAAATCCTATTTCTTAAAAGCGAGAACTCAGATCTACTTGTTGTTCAGATCTATGTTGACGATATTATTTTTGGTTCAACTAACAAAAAGTTGTGCAAGTACTTCTCCGAGTTGATGACTTCTGAATTCGAGATGAGTATGATGGGAGAACTAAAATTCTTCCTTGGACTTCAAATACAACAAACTGAAGAAGGAATCAAAGTTCATCAACAAAAATACGTCAAGGAATTGCTAAAGAAATTCGACATGGAAACCTCTCATGCAATGCCCACTCCAATGGTCACAGATAAGAAGCTAACCAAAGACGAAGATGGTAAGTCTGTAGACGAAACAACTTACCGAGGTATGATTGGCTCACTTCTTTATCTTACTGCAAGTCGTCCAGATATAATGTTTAGTGTCTGCGTTTGTGCGAGATTTCAATCTGCACCAAAAGAATCGCACATGATTGCGGTTAAAAGAATTCTAAGATACATAATCGGAACATCAAAGTTATACCTATGGTATCCTATGGACTGTAACTTTAACCTAGTACGATATTCAGATGCGGATTATGCAGGATGTTCATTAGACAGAAAAAGTACTTCGGGGCTTGCTACCTTTGTAGGTCCTTGTATAATATCTTGGGGATCCAAGAAACAAAATTCTGTCGCTCTCTCAACTGCCGAAGCAGAATATATCGCAGCCGCACTGGTATGTTCTAAACTTTTATGGTTAAAGCAACAGTTACATGATTATGGTATTGATGTTGGATGTGTGCCTATTTTATGTGATAATACGAGTGTTATAATTATATCCAAAAACCCAGCCCAGCACTCGAGAACCAAACATATTGAAATTAGACACCACTTTTTACGAGACCATGTTGAAAAGAAAAATATAAAATTGGAATTTTGTAGTACGGATAAACAATGGGCAGATATCTTCACTAAATCATTGGCTAGAGAACGTTTTGAGACTTTGCGATTGGAAATTGGTTTAATCGGTGGCACCTAATCAAATCTTAAAAGTAAAAATAACCCAATGATTGACTACGGTTAAGATGAGATTATATGACTGTGTCCGTATACTCCGCTGCATGTCTATGTATGTATTCAATGATAAATTATGTGAACACAATTTTGTTATGTAATTCATATATGTGTGTGTGCACAACCGAATCTCACAATAATAATACGACACATATTATAATTTACCCTACAATATTTACCTATACATATTAATATTTACATTATTAAAACAAAAAAAAGGGAAAAAGAAAAAACACTCTCACCTCACTCAAACCGTGAAGCATTGATCCCCACAACTCCCTGCCACGTGTCACTCAAACCCTCTACCTATTGACTTTCTACTACCTCCCCCATTCTTACCATCCTGACAGGCTAGGTCGCACACCTACCAAAGATAAAAGTCCCTAGACTTGACTAACATACAAATTAATGTAGATAGGGAAGAAGGGGTCGAACCACAGGGAGACGGAAATGTAATTGTAATTAGCTATGGAGAGAATTCTATCAAGGTCGGTCACAAGAATTTGGTTATGATTTGGATTAACTAAGGTAAAACAGTAATGAAAAATAAAGGTGTAAACGATTATAGGGAAGAATCTAGGGGATTGGGGTTACACATTCATATAGGGGCCTAGTCATGTCAAATTACAGAAATACATTTTCGATAGTTGATTAGGTTTATAACAATTTCCTCTCGGCCTAGAGTTTAACCGTAGATTGATTACCAATTAGCTCTCGCGTACATTGGAACAAAATACTATAACATGCCATGCCTAATTCTATCCCGACTTTCGATCTTAGGATAAGAACAACACAATTAACAATTATGACTACGACTACAACTATCGATTGATAAAGTTCTATCCCGGCTTTCGGTCTTAGGATGAGAATAATGATTTATCGATAATCATGGTCAAAATCATGTATTAATCAAATGAAACAAGCATGTATATAATCAACAATATGATAATGTACAATCAATAATTCAACATGACCAAACAACTATTCTAGCATGGTTTCCCTCCCCTAGATATAAAAACTACTCACACATGGTTTTGTGAGCTAAATTATCAATCCTATTAACTAAGATAGACATAATGACGATAACGAAATAAAACCGTAAAGAAAGATAATACCGGAAATTAACGGAATAAGAACTCGGAAGATGAAATGCGAATAGCTTCGGGAAATGCTTGAATAAACAAAGAACTATTTTTATAAAGAAAAAATGAACTAGAACATAGAGTAATTCTTAAAAGCTAAATGATGCTCAAGCAAAATGATTTCTAATCTATCTTTCTCTAAGTTTTGCTCTCTACTCTCCTCTCCCAAAGGAATGAAGGCAAGGAGTATTTATAGTGATGAGGAGACGGGTAGATTACAGCCACCCCGGACCGGGGCAAGAACATGGCGTATGCATTCCTTGAATCTGGACCATAAACAACCTGATCAAAGCCACCCCGGTAGACCGGGGCAGCCCACCCCGACCGGGGTGAAAGCAATGTCCAAGTTCTCCGCATTTCGTTAATTGTTTACATTTGGGTTCTTGGATGACGTTGCAAGAATGATGTAATGATTGATGTTGTCATGCTTTGCACATTTGGTCTTCAA
The DNA here is from genome assembly GCA_029255685.2 of Silene conica. Classification (NCBI taxonomy): domain Eukaryota; kingdom Viridiplantae; phylum Streptophyta; class Magnoliopsida; order Caryophyllales; family Caryophyllaceae; genus Silene; species Silene conica. The sequence goes on along the minus strand of CM055318.2, from coordinate 43,841,510 downwards.
GTGTTGACTTCTTTGTTGACTTCCTTCTTTTTTCGTCAATTCTATGACTCGGAAAATGCTTGTCTAGACTTTGTTTAGCTCCGATGCTTGGTAAATGTCAAAATGCAAGAGAAATCCGAAATTCCTACAAAAAACGCTTAACCACATACGATTTACCTAGAACACGAAATTTGCTCAATAAACATTGAAGAATAATGTAAATGATGATAAAACATGAGCTAAAATGGGGACGAAAAGTATATAAAATTATAGCATATCAAATTCCCCCAAGCTAAACCCTTGCTTGTCCTCAAGCAAGCTCAAATAAACCAACACAAGCAAATGAATCTCCATAATCCCATCAATTACAAATCCCAATTTTAGCTAATGAAACAATTGTGAGACGAAATCCCAAAGACAACATGGGCATAGGAAAGATGCAATACATGGTTGAGATTTACATGACGGCGTAGCGTATAAAATTTCATCTAGACTCTTTGGCTTTTGCACGATCATTTTGACAAAGGACTCTCACGGTACACTCAAGCACACAAATAAATGTAAAGGAGGTTTGTATGTGAAAACACTCTCCTAACCTCGACTTATGAAGTTGTGCCGGCAATCTAATATGGTAAGCATTCCAATCCACTAGTCAATGCAATCAAAATGCAAGTATATAAGAGAAGCCATAAGAAGAAAGCAATATGTGATGGGTAAGAAGGGGAACATGTGAGTTATGGTAATTGGAGCTAATTCAAGCTAGCAACTAACCATTAATGCAAGGATGCTCAATCCAAAATCAAACCCAACTCATTACCAAATGTTGAAGTCAAAACTAGCAAAATGACTTCTCTTATCAAGACAAAGCATATGAGAATTTCCCAACAATATGTTTATGATGAATGTCATAGATTCTTTTATATTTTTCTCTTCTTCCCTTTTCTTTTCAATTCATGCTTCTTTTCTTTGTTTTCATCTTTTTCATGGGTTTTTTTTCTCTTTCTTTACTTTTTGACCATCAATTTTTTTCAATGCCAATCACAATGATAAAAGGCAACATTTGAACCATATCCCAATTGAGCACCCAAACACCAATGAATAAGCTACTAACTTGACAAGGTAGGCAAATTTTGAGTGTGGCTTAGAAAATCAATAAAAACATGTGTAAAGGGTCAAAAATGGGCAAATAGAATCATGTGAAAAGCTTACAAATACTCACAAGATGAATGCAATGCCTATGAAGTGGGACAAAAACCATATTTATGCCTTTTGGTGTAACACAAAACCATGAGGAGACCTGCTCACACACCTAGATGAGACCGAAAAAAAATGTAACGGTCTTAGGAGGTTCAAAAACTTTCAATTTTGTAGGTTGCCAATGCCAAAATATCAATCCAAAAACATCAAAAATCCTTTCTCTACCTACTATGTCAAGACATCCCCATGTAAGCCAAAATTCCGTCATAGTAGAATCACAAAAAATTTCAAAGAGCATGAAAATTGGGAAATGTAAGAGGAAAACAGTAGGTGATTCATTCACATCATCATGAAACTTGTCATCATTAAGCTCATACTAACCTATAAAAAGAAAAAGCAAAGTGATCCCTCCCCCAAGCTAAACTTTACATTGTGCTCAATGTGAACCAAAGAGACAACCAAACAACAAGTTTAATGGGGAAAGGGAAACTATGCATAAAAGTAAAAGGAAACTTACTAAGCCGACTAGCTTCCCCCAAACTAGTATGTACAAGGGGATACAACCATTCATATAGGGCCATCAAAGAAATCGGTGAAGTTGACATTGCGAGGTGGATCATCAACTTCTCTTTCTCCACTTCCACTTCCGCTAGCAAAATGGGGGTCGGAATAAGGGGCAACATGAGGAGCAACGTGAGGAGGAACTTGAGGTGGGGGAAAACCTGAAAAACCACCACTAGAAAAACCACCCTCGGGCCAAGTGAAGAAGGACGGGTGAGGTCCTTCTTGCTGGATGACCCCTTGACGGGCAAAATGAGTATATATGGGGTTCAAAGCAAGTCGTTGATCATCCCGCATAGTGTCCACACTAACCTGCAATCCTCTCATCATACTATAAAGATCCGCACTAGAGTGGCGGGGAGGTTGAAAAGATTCATGTTGATGAGAGGATTGCCCTACCTCCTCCTGACGTGAAGAATTACCCGGATTCCCCCGACGAGTATATGTACTAGCATAAGTCATAGTTGGGGCAGTGGGTGATCGGCCTCCAATAGGCAAATGAAAATTTCTACGAACAAATGGTACCCCTCCCCTAGCAGGTTCCCCTTAGGTTAGCACAGGAATTAAAGGCAAATCATCGGGGAACCGAAGACAATCATACTTGCCTATTTTCCAAATCATTTGAGGTGGGGCACTCCGAAACCAGTCAAGTGAAACAAAATAATCATAATCCAAACCATTTCCCACATCCCTAGGACCGGGTAATAAAGGTTGAAGGTCGGTGGTCTCTTGGTTGAACCGACAGAGATTGTGGGCTATGCGGGTTATTAACCCACCTAGGACCACACATTTGGAACGGTCACTCACTTGTTTGGACAAGTGATTGGCAAAGTGGTAAGGGATGTTGATCTGCCATTTGTCATGTCCTTCAACATTCAAGAAAGACCCTAGAATCTGAACCTCTATCAACCTCACTGAGTGAGGTTCAAGTCTCCCGAAAAAAGTCCACCCCATAGACCGTTGCCAAATACGAAAGTCTGGTCTATGAAGCAAGGCATGGGGGAGATGGTTCCAATTTTCGGGGTAAGGGAAATGGGAGATGGCATTCCAAGTCACGACTGGGTTATAATATTCGGGAGGGTCAATAAGAATCCCATCCGTCGGTAAGCCAAAGATCGATGCGAATTAGGTAAGGGTTTTATTATAGTCTCTATTGAACAGCCTAAAACTCACCGAATGGATATGGTCTTGCCTCCTAGATTTATGAAATTCGAAGGAGCTTAGAAATTCAAGTGTGAGTTGTGGGTAAGTTCGATAGTTTATGGTTAAGGCATAACCCATATGTACCCCCTTGAACAAGGCTTTGACATGCTTATCTAATCCTATTCGCCTTAAGGAATCAAAATTAACAAAACGAGTTGGTCTCAAACCTTTGGCTTTTAAGGCATTCCAATTGTTGAATTGTTTTTCAGAAACAAAAACGACGGTAGGATAATCTTCATCTTGCCATACCGATGGTGGTGACCTTGGAACCTCCTCTACTTCTTCTTCTTCCTCCACCTCTATTCGGTTGCTAGGACCGGGTTCCGCTCTAGCCCTCTTACTACGACGGAATAAGTTCTTCAAGGGAGCCATAAATCTGAAAATTTCAGAAAAATACCAACCATAAAGAAGAAACTCACAAATTTGCTAAAACAATGTAAATGGCACTAAAGTAAGGGAAATTAACACTAGCAAGGACAAATACTAACTCTACAAAGCATAAATTCGAACTAGAAATTTAATTCCTCACCCACAAAGAGCAAAATCAATTTTTCCCAATTTGAAGTTAGGGTTAGTGAAAAATGCAATTTCTAATCAATTTAAGGATAAATTAGAGTAGTATGAGCAAAATAACTTACTTGAGAGTGGAAATGGAAGTAGAAATCCTTGAAGAATGATTGCTAGGATGAGATTTAGTAGTAAATTGAGAGAAAAGGGTTACCTTGAGGAAAAAGAGAGGAGAAATAAGAATGAAGGCTTGCCCCGGACCCCCGGGGTGAGACTGATCTGTCCTCTTTTTTTCTTTCCAGCATTCTTTTTCCTTCTTCAGCTTTCATTTTCCTTCTTGGCTCGTATGGTACCTGCAATTTCAATTCAACATACCACAAATCTACTTATTTCTATACTACCTAAACCGAAACATTATTCAAAAAGGAAAATAAAAGATTAAAACACGGGTTGCCTCCCGAGAAGCGCAATTTTAAGTCTTGCTAGACGTTACGAGTCTTCAATGAATTAAGCTTGAACGGACGGAAGTTCCAAGAAAACTTCCTCCACTACTCCGATAACAACATTCTCATGATAAACTTTCAACCAATGGCCATTGACTTTGAATCTTTCGCCGTTCGTATTCATCACTTCGACGAAGCCAAGCTTGTTCACATTAATGACGGTATACGGGCCGGACCATCTTGATCTTAATTTTCCTGGAAAAATCTTCAAACGAGAATTGAACAATAATACCTTATCACCAATCACAAAATCTTTCTTGAGAATCTTCTTATCATGCCACCGTTTTGTCTTTTCCTTGTAAAGACGGGAACTTGAAACCGAAATTCATCGAGTTCATTGAGTTGCAATAATCTCTTTTTTCCACAAAGAGTAGCATCAAAATTGAGCTCTTTGATAGCCCAAAAAGCTTTTTGCTCCATCTCTATCGGCAAATGACAAGCTTTTCCATAGACCAACCTATATGGTGAAGTGCCAATAGGTGTCTTGAAAGCGGTCCTATATGCCCACAAGGTGTCATCGAGCTTTGTGCTCCAATCTTTCCTTGATTGATTTTGCAACAACCTTTTCAAGAATGGATTTGATTTCACGGTTTGAAACTTCGACTTGGTCACTCGTTTGCGGATGGTAGGCCAAACCTCTTCTATGAAAAACCCCGTATTTAGCAAGCAATGTATCAAGTTGTTTTTCACCAAAGTGAGTTCCACAATCACTAATCACCGCTCTAGGTACACCAAAGCGTGGGAAAATGACCTTCTTAAACAATCTTATGACATGACGGGCATCATTAGTGGGAGTGGCAATGGCTTCTACCCATTTGGAAACGTAATCAACGGCTACCAAGATATAACGATTACCTTTTGATGAAGGAAAAGGGCCTTGGTAGTCGATTGCCCACACATCGAAAATTCCAACTTCAAGAATTCCATTTTGAGGCATTTCATGCCTTCTTGAAATAGATCCGGTTCTTTGACAAGCATCACATGCCATCACAAAATTTTTAGCATCTTGGAACATAGTAGGCCAATAGAAACCGGATTGCAAAATCTTAGCAACGGTTTTAGATGGTCCATGATGACCACCATAAGGAGAATAATGACAACCTTCTAACACTCCTTTCACATCCCATTGTGGGATACATCTCCGGTATAGCCCATCGGGAGCAATGTTTGAACAAATGAGGATCATCCCAAAGATAGAATTTGGCATCATACATGAACTTCTTTCTTTGTTGATATGAAAGGTTAGGTGGCAACTCATGACCAACAAGATAGTTGGCAATATCGGCATACCATGGTGTATTTTCCTCGACCATCATCAAGGAGTCATCGGCAAAAGAATCATCAATAGGTATTGATGGCCGATTTTTGCCGTCATTACCGGCCTTCAAACAAATTTATAAACCCGAATAAAAGTAGTACTTAGTTCGGGGTCGAACACGAAGATGGTGGGAAAGTTGTATAGTTACGTTCTAATTAAAGCTAGAGTCGGGGTAATAGGTTTGTGATTGATTAACAACTAAAGAACAATTAAAGCAAACAAGTTAAGATTAAATCGATGGAAGGGAAAACTAGGGTGTCGGGGGTCACTAATATGGGTAGACGAAGATACGAGAAAGCAAACTAGTAGGTCTCAAGTAAGTAGTCTCGGTAAGTCTCTTCTCTCGAGTCGACTAAACCTAGGTCGGAATACCCTAGCTTTCGCTACAAATACCCACAACCAACCATTAAACATGCTAAGACAAACCCTCAACCGTCGCTAAAGGCAAGTCACGCTAAAATCAAAGCCCAACTTTCGTTGAGGCGAATCATCAAACACCTAGCATGCAACAAATGGAAAACTACTTTATCAAGAACAACTAATCAACAAACTAGCATGAATTTATCATCTAATCACCACCCAAGTTCTCCCCTAACCCTAGGTATAAAACTACTCACTCATGGTAAGGAAAAACATGTGAAAGAGAGATAAACAAGTGCTAAACATCATTAACAAGCAATTGTAAACAATTGATTTAAGCAAAACTCAAAGTAATGTAAAAACAAAGTAAGGATTAGGAAGATTATACCAAACAATTGGATAAAGGAATGAACTTTGATTACAAATGGAAGATCCTTTCAAATGCTCCCAAATTACAACCAAAAACCCTAAGACAATTGCTAGGAACAATCACTAAAGAGATGACTAAGGAGAGATTAATAATAACTAAAGGATTAAACTAATATCTAAGAAGGATTAAATATTTTAAGAGAGTTTTTGTGACTAAGTATGAATGAATGTAATAGTAGAAAACCCTAAAAATCTCCTAGAAATGCGTGAAAAGTAAAGTCAAAATAAATGACACAAGTGCGGGTTTATATAGTGCGCGAAATTCTGAAAAGTGATTCCCAGCCGGTCAACCGGCTGCCGGTGGTGGACCGGCTGGGAGACCAAATGCTAACTTCTGAAATATTCTTCAATTGAGCTTGCTTCTTAGCCGACCGGCCGGCTGCCGGTCGGGCACCGGCTGGGAGGCCTATTTCTTACTTCTGGATTTTTGCTCTTTTTCTTCAATGTACAGGTACCCTCAGCCGGTGGACCGGCTGCCGGTTGTCCACCGGCTGGGAGCCCTTTTGCTTGAAACTGCCCAACATCAACATCGAAATTTGGCTAAGTATGGAAAAGCATCCCCAGCCGGCTGACCGGTTGCCGGTTGGCCACCGGTTGGGACACCTTTCTCTTGAAACTGTAAACTTCACTCCTTTTTCGCCAAAAACTCAAGTCAAGGCTCCCAGCCGGCCGACCAGCCGCCGGTTGGGAACCGGCTGGGAGGGCCTGGGCATGCTCCTTGCTAATTTCTTCACATTTCTTCATAATTCGCTCTAAATCCGCCTCGATTTCTCCCGTTTCTTCACCCCCGCCGTAATACCTACAAAATGTGGATCGAATAGGAATAGACGAGGTAACGGGCGTAAAAACAACCAAAGACACGCAAATCGAGGTCAAATCGGGACCGAAAATGAAGAATATGCAACGAAAATAATGACCAAAATGGAGCTCATCAGAATTCCCCACACTTAAACCTTACTCGTCCTCGAGTAAGAGATCAAGTAACTACATAACCCTTATTAGAAAACAAAGAAACAAACTAACTAAGCTAACTAGAAGCCGAATCGGGTTTAGCTACACCCGTAGCCCTTTCAACTCACAATTTGACATTCATGAGGAAGAATGCCCTATTGCAAGGCAAGTAAGGTCTTGCTACAAAACTTTTGATGCCAACAAGTAAAAACATAACACGTATATACAAGCAACATGCATCGGAAAAAGGAAAAGACAACCGCTTGCCTCATTCAAGCGGGGTTTTGAAAAACTAAACAAGAGAGGTCTATAGCGGAGGATGCCGACTCAAAGTCTAACCACGGTGTCAAACCCCTAAATCAAGCTAAAGCAACCAAGAATGACATCACCAAAGACCAAGAAACTAATTCAAGGCGGGCAAACGGAAGTACTAAGCTATACTTCCAAGAATGACACGGCACACACATGATTCGACTCAATGCAAGACCCATAACCGATAAAAGGACCCTAAGTACCGACTTTCACGGGTGACACTCAACACACAAGGAAAGAAAGGGGGTGATTTTTGTGACAAAAAGTAACCAAAATCACTCACCTACCTCAACTTGCGAAGCATGCCCGCAATCTAGAATGGTTCTCCATCCAAAAATCCATGAAAAATGCGAATGCACATGATGAGAACAACAACGAGGATGCAACGGGGCTTGGGTTGGGTGAAAATGGTTTGGTGCAAGCACCGTTCTAGGATTTGAGGCTCAAAAACAAGAATGATTGCCATAATCAACACAACTCCTTATTACAACAACTAAGCAACGTCTATGCCCTAACTTTGGCTTTAACAAAACCAAGCAAAAATTGCATAAACCCCAACTTACTTTGGAAAAAACGGACCCATCACAACCTTAAACAAAGTGGTCATTATTAGAAACACCGAACAACGTCTACACCCTAACATACGACTTGAAAATCAAATCAAATGCAAAAATTGTGTAAACCCGACACGCGTGCAAAAACATCAAAAGACCACATTATTGTAGCAACGACTTTTTCTATGTCCCCTTGATGGAAGGGACTTGTTGCTAGCCTTTTTCTCTTTCAAAACACATATGTACATTTTTCTTTTTGGATTTTTCAACACTTTTTCAACTTTTTCTTTGATTTCCTATTTTCTTTCTTTTTTCATTTTTTTTTCTTTATCAAACTTCCAAACACCAACCAAACATCAAGTAGTGACCACAATGGAAGAAGCCACCAACCGGCATCTAAATTCCCGACTCTACCACTAACAAAGAACCACAAAAGCAACCATTCTTGATCAAGGAAGGATGTTTTTAGGATGTAGCTCATCTAGTAGTTTAGGCCAAATGAAAAGGTTAAGGCTCAAAGTGGTTAAACAAAAGGGGGATAAGATGCAAGGGTCAAAACAAGGCTAATTTGGCAAATGTGAAGTTGATTTATTTGGAACAAAAGTTGTCTCACATGCACATGAACATTAACACGGAAATAAGGAACGAGCGCCATTCTTATGCGTATAGACATAACACACCACGTAAGGAGGACTACTCACAATCCTAAACTGAGTCGGCTTGATGGACCGCCTATAAAGGAGGCTCTATCCTCACATTTGAGTAGCTAATGTCGGTCTTAGGTCGAGTCAAGGTCTAACACAGTCTCACAAGGTGGTCGAAACTAAGTCCACTTCTTCACATCTTTTCAAGACCTTAGTCAAATTGGCCAAACAAGCATCAAATGTAGTGCCATAGACACTAAAATCATCCATAAAAACTTCCATGATGGACTCAATGAAATCTGAAAAAATATTAGTCATGCAACGTTGGAAGGTTGCAGGGGCGTTACATAGACCGAAAAGCATCCTACCGTAAGCAAAGGTACCATAAGGGCAAGTGAAAGTGGTCTTTTCTTGGTCATCGGGATGAATGGGTATTTGGAAGAATCCCGAGTAACCATCTAAGTAGCAAAAGTACTTGTGACATGCCAACCTCTCCAACATTTGGTCAATGAACGGTAAAGGATAGTGGTCTTTCTTAGTAGCCAAGTTCAACCTCCTATAGTCAATACACATGCGCCATCCCGTCACAACGCGAGTAGGGATGAGTTCATCTTTATCATTTTTGACTACCGTGGTCCCTCCTTTCTTTGGGACCACTTGGACCGGACTAACCCATTTGGAGTCGGAAATTGCATAGATAATTCCCGCATCCAAGAGTTTCATGACCTCTTTTTTGACAACTTCTTGCATGTTTGGGTTTAAGCGACGTTGACCTTGCACACATGGCTTATGATCTTCTTCTAAGTGAATCCTATGCATACAAAAATCGGGGCTTATTCCCTTCAAATCATCTAGTGAATAGCCCATAGCCTTCTTATGGGTTCTCAACACATCTAACAACCTAGACACTTGACTTTCATCTAGATGGGTGCTTACAATGATTGGGCATATTTCTGATTCATCTGGAAAAGCATACTTTAAATTCAGTGGGAGGGGCTTTAGTTCGGGTTTTTGTACCTCGACCGTAGTAGAAGTAGCAACCAAACCGATGAAATTAGAGTTTTCCTCCAAGGCTAGCTCCTCTCCATCGAGCTCCAACTCCAAAGCATCTATCTCATCACCATCAATGTCATCATCACCTGCAAAAGTTTCTAGCAACAAAAGAGCCTCCAACGGATCCTTGCTCAAAGATCGGGGCAATGAATCTTCCACAATAATATCAATAACATCTGAGACCTCTATAGCATAACATGGTTCTTCTAACATTGGACTTTTCACAACATTGTTCAAATTGTAAGTCACTTTGTCATCACCAACTTCCAAAGTCAATTTACCGTTTTTAACATCGATGACCGCACCCGCGGTATGTAAAAATGGTCTTCCCAAAATAATTGGGATTTGCGAATCTTCGGCGATGTCAAGAACAATAAAATCAACCGGAATGAAAAATTTGCCGACTTTGACGGGAACATCCTCCAAAACACCTAGAGGGTGTTTTACAGAACGGTCCGCCATTTGCAAGGTGACACTAGTACACTTTAACTCTCCCATGTTTAATCTCTCACAAATGGAAAATGGCATGACACTAACACTAGCACCTAAATCACAAAGAGCTTTGTCGATAGTATAGGTACCAATGGTGCATGGGATTGAAAAACTTCCTGGATCTTTTAACTTAGGTGGGGACAAATATTGTAAAAGGGCATTACACTCAGCGGTGAAGGCCAAGGTTTCAAGGCTATCTATTGTCCTTTTCCTAGTTAAGATGTCTTTCATGAATTTAGTGTATGAGGGGACTTGGGTGATTAACTCGGTAAAAGGGATTGTTACCTGTAAGTTTTTCACCACCTCCATGAATTTACCAAATTGTGTTTCCTTATGAGCTCTTGCCAACCTATGGGGAAAAGGCACTTGAATCTTTTCTGGCTCCTTAGCTTTATCCTTACCCTTTGGGGGCTCCTCCTCAATCTCTACCAACACAGGCTCATTGATTTGGTCGGGCTCCTTCTCAACTTCTTTTGAGCTAGTAACTTTGTTCCCAACGTCATCTTTCTTACCCATTTGATCACTTTCTTCATTGGGCATTTGGGGTCCCTCATAGGTAGTACCACTCCTTAAAGCGACAGCATTAGCTTGCTCGTGAGGTTGTGCTCCTTGTGGTGGTAATTGGCCCTTTTGTCTTTGAGGGTTAGATGTAGCAAGTTGAGCAATTTGTGTCTCAAGCATTTTGATTGAAGCATCTCTAGCTTGATCGGTCTTTTGAATGTGAAGGACCATGTTTCTTTGTGTCTCGGCCACTTGTGCCAACAGACTTCCTATCTCACTCAATTGTTGTGGATGTGAGGGTTGATTTTGTTGATTTTGGGAGTTTTGGAATGGTGGTGAATTTTGTGAAGGATTTTGAAATTGTTGATTTGGAAATGGTTGTGGATTTGGAAATTGTTGTTGAGGGAATGGTTGAAAATTTTGTTGAAATTGGTTCTTTTGTCCTTGATTTTAGAAACCTGGTGGTGCAGTATTTTGTGGTGGTCTTGGTGGTGGTGGGTTAAGGACATTTGTACTTTTGTAGGAGAAATTTGGATGGAACTTTGTACCCGGATTATAGGTATTGGAAAAAGGGTTGAAATTTTGCCTAAAGCTTTGGTAGGCATTGACTTGTTCCATATTACTTCTACACTCTTGGAATCCGTGACCCGCACTTCCACAAGCTTCACATACCACAACTTGACTTGTCACGTTTACTTGTTCATGAGGTTGAGAGGAACTTGATCCTTGATTGTCGACTTGTCTTTGGTGAAGAGCTACTTGAGCTTTCAAGAGAGCAATTTCGGGATCTTCTTCCTTTGCCTTTAATGAGATGTTTCTCGAGTTGACATATTGAGAGTCGTGCACCGCCATAGATTCTATGGTTGAGTGAGCTAACTCCACATCTATATTATCGAATCTCCCATTGTTTGCGGAGTCCAAAACTCGACGAGACTCCGCACAACACCCATTGTAGAACGTGATGGCAAGAAACCACGAATCCAAACCATGATGAGGACATTCCCTTTGAAGTTCTTTGTACCTTTCCCATGCTTCATGTAGACTTTCATGACCACTTTGGCGAAAACCGGTGATTTGACTTCTTAGTTGTTGTGTTTTCTCAGGAGGGAAATACTTTTGATAAAATGCAAGGGCTAGACTATCCCAATCGTTGATTCCCAATGCAACTCGATCAAGGCTATTTATCCAAACTTTGGCCTTGTCCTTTAGGGAGAAATGGAATAGTATCTCCCTTATTTGCTCTTGTGTGACACCCGGTTGCCGAATCATGGAGCAATAGTCACAAAAATTCTGTACATGTAAGTTGGGGTCTTCCATAGGAGTTCCCCCAAACTGTTTTCTTTCAACAATGCTTATAAAGGCCGGCTTGATTTCAAAGTTTACCGCACCAATTTGAGACGTGACTATTCCTCTTGGGAGCATAGCCGTAGTGGGCTTGGAATGATCAGACAAACGCACCATCTTTTCCTTTGTTGGTTGAGAAGTAGAGGCTTCTTTCTCAAGAGTTTTGAGATCCTCTAGATAAAAACTTCTAATATTATCAAGATCCGCAAGAGTTGCGGCTTCGGCAATCTCCTTAAGGAAGCGTAATCTCCTACGCAAAGACTTCTCGGGTTCGGGATCAACGGGAAGAAGTTCACCAATTCGAGAGGACCTGGGCATAAGACAACAACCTAGGGGAGATTGTAAGTAACGGTCTCAAGGAACAAGTGTTCCTTAAGACAAAAGAAAACAAGATAGAATTCTACTAATCACAAAAAATAAAATCGTGCTTCCCCGGCAACGGCGCCAAAATTTGACAGGCTAGGTCGCACACCTACCAAAGATAAAAGTCCCTAGACTTGACTAACATACCAATTAATGTAGATAGGGAATAAGGGGTCGAACCACAGGGAGACGGAAATGTAATTGTAATTAGCTATGGAGAGAATTCTATCAAGGTCGGTCACAAGAATTTGGTTATGATTTGGATTAACTAAGGTAAAACAGTAATGAAAAATAAAGGTGTAAACGATTATAGGGAAGAATCTAGGGGATTGGGGTTACACATGCATATAGGGGCTTAGTCATGTCAAATTAAAGAAATACATTGTCGATAGTTGATTAGGTTTATAACAATTTCCTCTCGGCCTAGAGTTTAACCGTAGATTGATTACCAATTAGCTCTCGCGTACATTGGAACAAAATACTATAACATGCCATGCCTAATTCTATCCCGACTTTCGATCTTAGGATAAGAACAACACAATTAACAATTATAACTACGACTACAACTATCGATTGATAAAGTTCTATCCCGGCTTTCGGTCTTAGGATGAGAATAATGATTTATCGATAATCATGGTCAAAATCATGTATTAATCAAATGAAACAAGCATGTATATAATCAACAATATGATAATGTAAAATCAATAATTCAACATGACCAAACAACTACTCTAGCATGGTTTCCCTCCCCTAGATATAAAAACTACTCACACATGGTTTTGTGAGCTATATTATCAATCCTATTAACTAAGATAGACATAATGACGATAACGAAATAAAACCGTAAAGAAAGATAATACCGGAAATTAACGGAATAAGAACTCGGAAGATGAAATGCGAATAGCTTCGGGAAATGCTTGAATAAACAAAGAACTATTTTTATAAAGAAAAAATGAACTAGAACATAGAGTAATTCTTACAAGCTAAATGATGCTCAAGCAAAATGATTTCTAATCTATCTTTCTCTATGTTTTTGCTCTCTACTCTCCTCTCCCAAATGAATGAAGGCAAGGGGTATTTATAGTGATGAGGAGACGGGGTAGATTACAGCCACCCCGGACCGGGGCAAGAACATGACGTATGCATTCCTTGAATCTGGACCAAAAACAGCCTGATCAAAGCCACCCCGGTATACCGGGGCAGCCCACCCCGACTGGGGTGAAAGCAATGTCCAAGTTCTCCGCATTTCGTCAATTGTTTACATTTGAGTTCTTGGATGACGTTGCAAGAATGATGTAATGATTGATGTTGTCATGCTTTGCACATTTGGTCTTCAAGTGTTGACTTCTTTGTTGACTTCCTTCTTTTTTCGTCACTTCTATGACTCGGAAAATGCTTGTCTCGACTTTGTTTAGCTCCGATGCTTGGTAAATGTCAAAATGCAAGAGAAATCCGAAATTCCTACAAAAAACGTTTAACCACATACGATTTACCTAGAACACGGAATTAGCTCAATAAACATTGAACAACAATGTAAATGATGATAAAACATGAGCTAAAATGGGGACGAAAAGTATATAAAATTATAGCATATCACATCCCCAACAAACCCAAACAATTACCTCGTCTTCACAAAACCTCAAAAATAAATTCACCAATCTCCATTAAAATTAAACCAAGAATTCATCCTCAACCCTTACATCATTATGCCGATATCACGCGCCACTCGCTCCCATCTCAAAAAGCAAAACCCGCCATATCCACCTTCACCCACACCGTCACCTCCGCCATCTCCAACACCCATCTCCGTATCCATTCCGACGACCGACACCGGAAGACGCCGAAAACTGAACCGAGACTCACCCATCGTCCCTGAGAGCATGCCGGAGTTCGTTTCTGCCGGGCTAAGTTGTCGTGTTGGGAGGATATCATGTTATTTAATTGGATGGAGGGAACGAAGGTGAATTTAGCCTTCTCGATTTGTTGAAAAATTTGTCAAGTTTCAAGTGTGTTAATTAAAGAAAAGTGTGTTCCACACTCGACATTCCCTATGGAATGTGGGTGTCGGAGATTCTGTTCAAGAAAGGTGTTATTGACGAAGAGAGTTATGGGGTTATGCCAAGAGATCGAATGTGTGATAAATTGCTTAAGCTCATGGCTATTTTCTTTGATTGAAGGTCTAGATGCCAAGATGGATAAAATCCTTGGTCTATACGAGGTTAAGAAAGAAAAACAAAAGCGCGGGAAGTAGTAGTGGTGGTGGTAACCCGGGATTTGAGGCTGAGATGAAAGATTGGATGGATAAGGTTAATAAACGGATTGAGAAGGTTGGCACGGATGTTCAATTGTTGTGTGATGAGTTATTCATCATCAGTGTGTTGGAGATTGTGTCCTCCACATGTAGTGTGATAACGTCATTGAACATACCCTTGTACGGACAAGTGGGAGATTGTTGGGGCTGGTGTCCTTGACAATTAAGTACAATGACTTATTAAATCTCTTTAAGGATCACAAGGGCATACTTCTGTATTATTACCAGTTGATCCACGTTTATCAATAACGGTTGGCTTGCTAGATAAGTTTGACGTTATTGTCATACGGATGGCGGTGGTCAACTGGTCCCTATACGTCACACCTATAGGACACGTTTGAGAGATGTGAAGGTATGAAAATACAGTCACATTTATGCCGGATATGACTAAACAGTTAGTCAGAGGTGTTGACTAATAAATTAGTCAATAAGATGTTGAGATTATTATTTAATACGGATTAAATAATTTTAGCTAATGCGGATTACAAGATTAATTCGTAAATTAAATATAAACGGTTATATTTAATTAAATATAGTATTCGCGTATTAATATAAACAGTTATATTAATTTGGGTAATTATACAATATCGTATTTTGTCAGACCATTATTAATATATCGACTGTATTAATATCTGATAACATGTTACGATTTATAAAACCCGCGAACAACTTAAAGCTAAACGGGTCGAATCACGCATAGGTATAAGGTAAGAGTGGAAAAAGCCCACTCCTACCCTACCCGTTCGGCCGACCATGTGGTACTACATAAGGAGAGTTTTTCTCCTTATGTCAGTTACTGGTTGAAATCACAATCTCAAGAATTAGGGTTTTGAGAACATCTTTTTCCCAAAACTCAGATCTCACATCTAAAACCTCACAAAAGCTCTCCCCATATTGCAAGGCAATTGGAGAGTATTTTCTAGCACACGCGGCATCATCTCAATCAAGTCTTGGGTGCAAGTTATAGGAGGGAATTTACTTTAATTCCTGTTCTTAGGCCATAAGCACAAAGGACCAAAGGTTGAATTCTTTTTCTTATCCTTTTTAATCTTATGACTATAAACACAACTGTATTTTTCATTATAATCCTGCAAGTTTAGGGTGAATACATGCTTTATTCCCCACAAGTGGTATCAGAGCCAGGCCATGAAAATTTTACTTTTGTGTTTTTCATAAGTTTATTTAAAAGTTTTTGAAAAATCTCGTTTCTGCCGCCGTGTCGGTCGGTCGACCAGTTATAGCGGTCGGTCGACCGCCCCTGTGTGAGTTTTCTGTTTTTTTTCAAAACAGTTTCCTTTGTGAGAAATCGTGTTCAGAAACTCGGTTTCGTGTTTTGTGGTCGGTCGACCTGTTTTTCGGGTCGGTCGACCATTCTGCTTAAAAAAAAAAAAAAAAAAAAAAAAAAAAAAAAAAAAAATTATTATTTTTTTTTCGTCAGGTGGTCGGTCGACCTGTTTTTCCGGTCGGTAGACCACCCCTGTAACAGAATCGTTTTTTTTTTTTTTTTTTTTTTTACGAAAATAACATGTTTTATTTTCACATGGCTTAAAATAATATACTATATACGGGAATAGTGTATTATTTAGTGAAACGGTTCACCCTCGCTTGATACATATTGTTTTAAAACAGTTTAAAATAATGGATTATATGTTTGTTAAAATTGGTGATTAAAACGGTATAGTCACTTAATTTTAATCTTAAAAGGTGGTTTGGTATAAATTTATTAATCATAATAACAGTATTATGTCATGTATAAATTGTTTTTAGTTGATGCATTTTATTTATCGTCTTGTGAATGCCTTGAATGCTTTCAATAACGTATTTAATTTTTTGCAAACGGTTGTAACTTAGTGTGGCCTTAGAAGATTGTGTCACCGTAATGAAGGGACACGATCTTGCTTGTAATTTTGAGATCTTGAATCTCCGTTTTGGGTTTTTGCCATGTAATTACTTTTGTATTTAAATTAGAATGTATCTAGGACTACTTTTGTAATTTAAATTAGTAATTTTGTGAAGACCAAAGACAAGACGGAGGCCGGATGCTCACTCCCGCTGCAAGGACCAAGATGGAACATCAAGACAAGCTTCTAGGGTCCAACAGTGGATTCCAAGTTGTTTTATGTTTATTTTGGTAGGATAGGCCACACTAGGACTTTTATTTACGTTTATTGCATTTATCTTTACGCTTTCATCGATAATAGCTTGCATCATATTCCGCCTAAAAACCAAACCACCTATATCATGCCTGAAAACTGACTCATGTAGAGGTTACGCGTTAGTTTTCTGTGACTATACAGATGTCACATGTCAATTTAAAAGCCATCACTTTATTTAATTCATTCACGCAAATGCTAGTTTTTAGTTCACTTAAATATGGATAAATAAGAGTTGATGGGGTCTTCCTCGTATAACCAAAAATTAAGATTAGTCTTTATAAATCAGCCTCCCATGAATCCCTTCTTCGTCGGTAGGCATAATATGACCCCTTCTACGTCGGGTAAGTGGGAACAGATGATTTATTTTATCTCAACATCATGGTCACTCGATAATATTCCAGTGACTGAGATGGACTAATAGATAGATATACGGAAATCTATCGACCAAGAGTTCCAACGATTGGAATTAGCCAAACTGTGGGCTTATCAATATACGGAAATTGAGTCTTGGGATCGTTTATATAATTCTTGAGGGAGATCAATTATATAAATGCATGAGTCTACGAGTTTAAATTCAATTTAATATAGACTTAAATCACAACAATAAGTTGCTTATATGGTTTTGTTTTATCTTCTTTTCAGTGTAGAACACGTTCATTAAAACTGCTGTAAAACTAAAATGGCTGGTGAAGACCCAATGCCAAGTGCCAAGCTAGCACGTGAATCCTGGCTAAAAGCCTTTATGGACTCCATGAATCAGTCAACAAGACTGAGGAATGATGGGTCAAACTTCTCTGACTGGGAGGCAGCACTACGGAATGCTGCCATTGCTGACGGAAAGCTTAAGTTTTTAACTGAGCCCATTCCGCCACACCCAGGAACTGGAGCTAGAGCCAACGATGTTCGCGCTCATAGCGACTTCGTCATGGAAGCGGGTGCGATAAAGAACGTACTCATCTATGCAATGGAATCTAATTTGCAAAGACGCTTCATAACCCATGGTGCAAACAAGATTTTCACCACGCTCACTAACGAATTCTCCAAGGCTCCGAGAATCGTTTCTTATGAGCATACCTGTCGCTTCTTTGAGGCGAAACTCCAGAAGGGCCAAGCTGTTAGCCCACATATTCTCAACATGATTGAGAATATCGAGAAACTGGAGTCCCTAAATTGCAAGATCAGTGAGAACATCATCGTTGATCGCATGCTTCATTCGCTTCATGATGGGTTCGCCCTCTTTAGGGCCAACTACTACATGAACGACATGTAGAAGACTCCTCATGAGCTCCACTCCCTTCTCGTACAGACTGAGAAGGATCTAAAGTTGAGTGGGAGTCTGAAGCAGGATGTTCTCATGATCTCCAGTAAGGGAAAAGGTAAAGGGAAGGCTAAAGCTCAGGGCGACCTAGCAGTAGGTAAGCCCGGGTTCAAGAAACCAGGATTTGCTAAAAGTGGGCCAGGTGAGTCGAGTAACTCACAAGGCAAGACAAAGAGCAAGGATACAAGCATGGAATGTCACCATTGCCACAAGACTGGGCATTGGAGGCGCTCATGCCCCGTGTATCGCGAGGACATTAAGGCAGGCCGTGTTACTCCTGTTGGTATGTCTTCTTCTTCTTTTATTCACATGATTGAGATTAACCACGCAAGTTGCGGAACTTGGGTACTTGATACTGGTTGTGGTTCTCATCTATGTAATCATGTGCAGGGCCTCCGAAACCAAGAACCCCCAATCAAGGGTGAGGTGGACCTGCGTGTCGGGAATGGAGCACGCGTTGCTGCAGTCTCGAAGGGAACATACGTGATCCAGCTTCCAAGTGGATTCGAGTTATTTTTATATAACTGTTATTATGTTCCTAGTTTGTCCAAAAACATTATTTCAGTTTCTGCACTTGACAAACTCGGCTTTTCATTTGTAATAGAGAATAATAGCTGTATTTTCTCCTTACACAATATGATTTATGGCAAGGCAGTTTCCATGAATGGAATTTATGTTTTAGATCAAACTACCGAGATATTACATGTGAATAACAAGAGATTAAAGGTAGGTGACAAAGATCAAACTTACCTATGGCATTGTCGTATGGGACACATAAATGAGAAACGCGTAAAACAGCTCATACAGAATGGAGCTATTTCACCCTTTGATTTCGAATCATATGGCACGTGTGAATCATGTCTCATCGGCAAAATGACTCGTATTTCCTTCAAAGGTGTTGGAATGCGCGCTGCCGACCTATTAGGACTCATACATACGGACGTATGTGGCCCTATGTCGATCAACGCACGAGATGGCTATAGGTATTTCATCACTTTCACGGATGATTTGAGTAGATATGGCTATGTCTACTTAATGAAGCACAAAAGTGAATCCTTTGACAAGTTCAAAGAATACCAGAATCGGGTACAGAACCAGCTGGGTAGAAAGATTAAAGCACTACGCTCGGATCGTGGTGGTGAGTATCTTTCACACGAGTTTGATCAACACCTAAAAGACTGTGGGATCGTGCTACAGTTGACTCCACCTGGAACACCACAATCAAATGGTGTGTCCGAACGGAGAAATCGAACTTTACTTGATATGGTTCGATCCATGATGAGTCACACCGTTGTGCCTGATTCATTGTGGGGCTATGCTCTTTTGTCGGCCGCTCTAATACTTAACCGAAGTCCGTCTAAAGCTGTTGACAAGACTCCATTCGAGTTATGGAAGGGAACGGTCCCTAACTTGTCCTTTATTCGGGTTTGGGGCTGCGAGGCTTATGTCAAGTGGAGACACGAGGATAAGCTCGGCCCGCGATCGGTCAAGACATACTTTATAGGCTATCCAAAGGGAACGTTTGGTCATTACTTCTACTCGCCTACCCAACAACGTGTTTTTGTTGCGGCTAGTGCGACGTTCTTAGAGAAAGAATTTCTCGAGAACAAGTCGAGTAATAGAACCTTCGAGTTATCGGAGGTTCAAGAACCAACTATCGAGCAACCATTGGAGGAAACAGTTCCTTCACCCGAGGCTGCGGTAGATATCCCTGAGGAACCTAGGAGGTCGGGAAGAGTCTCTATTCCACCGGACAGATACATTGGTATGGTCGAGGAACACGATACAGATGACGTCTTACTCCTAGAGGGTAATGAACCCACAACCTATAAAGGTGCCATGACCAGTTCTGACTCAAAGCTATGGCTAGAAGCCATGCAATTCGAGATGGACTCCATGTATGAGAACAACGTGTGGGATCTTGTGGACCTACATGCAAAGGTACGTCCCCTTCAATGCAAATGGCTTTACAAGATAAAGCATGCCGTGGAAGGACAACAAGATATCCACAAGGCTAGACTAGTTGCTAAAGGTTTCACTCAAGTGCCAGGCTTGCACTATGATGAGATCTTTGCACCCGTAGTCATGCTACGTTCCATTCGGATTATCTTAGCGATCGCCGCATTTCATGACTATGAAATATGGCAAATGGACGTTAAAACCGCCTTCTTAAACGGTTATTTGGAGGAAGAGTTGTACATGGTACAACCCGAGGGTTTTATCGATCCAGCACATCCTAAGAAAGTTTGCAATTTTAAGCGTTCCATCTATGGACTTAAGCAAGCATCGCGGAGTTGGAATCATCGCTTCGACCAAGTGATAAAAGAGAATGGGAACATTCGATCAGTCGAGGAACCATGTCTCTATATCAAGTCGAGTGGGAGTAAGATTGTATTCCTAGTACTGTATGTCGATAACATACTCTTGATTGGGAATGACATACCTCTCTTATCTTCGGTTAAAGCATGGTTGAAAAACCATTTCCAGATGAAAGATCTGGGAGAGGCACAAAGAATTTTGGGCATCCGTATCTACAGGGATAGATCACGACGGATGTTGTCTCTCAGTCAGGAATCTTATATAGAGAAGATTCTGGAGAGATTCAGCATGACGAACTCCAAGAAGGGGTTCCTTCCTATGACTCCTGGGTTTCACTTGAGCAAGACTCAAGAAGCTAAGTCAGTGGAAGAGAAAGAGCGCATGAGTCGGATTCCTTATGCTTCGGCAATAGGATCGATCATGTATGCCATGATATGCACACGTCCTGACGTTGCATATGCATTGAGTATGACAAGTCGATTCCAAGCTCATCCAGGTGAACAACACTGGATGGCCGTGAAAAACATTCTTAAGTACCTACGGAGGACTAAAGATTGGGGATTGACTTTTGGAGGCGACTCGACGCTCTGCGCCACGGGTTACGCAGATGCTAGCTTCCAAACGGATCGAGATGACTCGAAATCTCAGTCTGGATTCGTTTTTACTCTTAATGGCGCTGCTGTCAGCTGGAAAAGTTCTAAACAAAAAGTTACAGCAGATTCTACGACTGAGTCCGCGTAAAAGAAGATATTCATCGATAAGATCGCTACGGATGACAACATAGCTGATCCTCTCACTAAAGCATTACCACGTGATAAGCATGAAGGACACATTCATTCCATGGGAATTAGATGTGTTCCTAAGTTGTAGTACTCTTTTATGAATTCATGTAATAATTCATTTTCTCGTGTACTCTATTCAACCTTATTGTTATGATATAAAATGTTTTGTTTCTCATGTGGAATTGTACGCCAATTTTGAACACCACAAAGTGAACTGATTAACATTACATCGTTTTGGTCCTTGATTACCCACTTGAGCTGATAACTCAGGTAATCATTTTGTGACGTTGGTTGATGGTGGGTTCAACGAGCCATAAGTCACGTGGATGACTGACCAATCACAAAGGCGAGTTATACGGATATCTCGTAGGACACCCCGTGACAACGTTATGGAGTCCTAAATGTTTTATAACATTGGGTGCCTGGTCGTGGATAGGACCTCCATAGTGTTCCTTAGAGTCGAGTCTTTTGACCTTCAACTGTCTCTTGAGATTAAGACAGATTTTGGGTAACTTTGGTTTCTTTCCCACGGTCACCGTAACAGGGGCCAAGAGGATTTTTTCTGGGTTATTTCATGCTGGGCGATATCGGCAGGATTCGAGTTGAGGGAAATATCCAAACCCTTATCAGGATTTTATCATTTCTCAGGGCCACTCGAGGAGTAGTAACTGAAATGCATGGCCATGCTCGAATACAGATTCGTTTTATCAGTTAAGTTACTCTCTAGTCGGGGAAACCACTCTTGATACAGATCGCTTGTGAGATACGACCTTTGCGAATGCGGATTTGCAAATTGTCTTACATTGAGTGGGAGAAATTTTAAAAGGATATGAGATTCGGTTATCGCACCTACACTTGTACGGACAAGTGGGAGTTTGTTGGAGATTGTGTCCTCCACATGTAGTGTGATAACGTCATTGAACATACCCTTGTACGGACAAGTGGGAGATTGTTGGGGCTGGTGTCCTTGACAATTAAGTACAATGACTTATTAAATCTCTTTAAGGATCACAAGGGCATACTTCTGTATTATTACCAGTTGATCCACGTTTATCAATAACGGTTGGCTTGCTAGATAAGTTTGACGTTATTGTCATACGGATGGCGGTGGTCAACTGGTCCCTATACGTCACACCTATAGGACACGTTTGAGAGATGTGAAGGTATGAAAATACAGTCACATTTATGCCGGATATGACTAAACAGTTAGTCAGAGGTGTTGACTAATAAATTAGTCAATAAGATGTTGAGATTATTATTTAATACGGATTAAATAATTTTAGCTAATGCGGATTACAAGATTAATTCGTAAATTAAATATAAACGGTTATATTTAATTAAATATAGTATTCGCGTATTAATATAAACAGTTATATTAATTTGGGTAATTATACAATATCGTATTTTGTCAGACCATTATTAATATATCGACTGTATTAATATCTGATAACATGTTACGATTTATAAAACCCGCGAACAACTTAAAGCTAAACGGGTCGAATCACGCATAGGTATAAGGTAAGAGTGGAAAAAGCCCACTCCTACCCTACCCGTTCGGCCGACCATGTGGTACTACATAAGGAGAGTTTTTCTCCTTATGTCAGTTACTGGTTGAAATCACAATCTCAAGAATTAGGGTTTTGAGAACATCTTTTTCCCAAAACTCAGATCTCACATCTAAAACCTCACAAAAGCTCTCCCCATATTGCAAGGCAATTGGAGAGTATTTTCTAGCACACGCGGCATCATCTCAATCAAGTCTTGGGTGCAAGTTATAGGAGGGAATTTACTTTAATTCCTGTTCTTAGGCCATAAGCACAAAGGACCAAAGGTTGAATTCTTTTTCTTATCCTTTTTAATCTTATGACTATAAACACAACTGTATTTTTCATTATAATCCTGCAAGTTTAGGGTGAATACATGCTTTATTCCCCACACAGTGATCGTTTGTCGACTCTTGAATTTCGCACCTGCCCAGATTACGTCAACCCTCATGCCAAGAAGCCATGATTCTTGATCTCGTCCGTAATCAGAGTTGCAGTGCTCATACACTGTTCTTGTTTTAGTTTCGTTTTCGGTATTTTCGGCTGTTGTGTTTGATTCCGGAATGGACTTCCTCAAACTCTTACTCTTATCCTAGCCCAACTCTGAAACTATCTTTGGCCCAACAAAATCTGAGGCCCACTTGTCCTTATGTTGCCTAATCCCTCGGTATCTTTTGTTAAATTTGTGGCCCATCTAAAAATCATCCAAGCCGGCCCAATTTTCTCATATTTGACATATATTCGGCCCAGTGGCATAGTATATTCGGTTTGGTTGTGTATATTTCTCACACTCGTACTTGCAATTGTATGATATTATGTGTGTTTGTATATTACGTCTTTGATGCATGCTTATTTGTGTTTCGTAGTGTATTATTCTAGTCGTTTTATGTCTTTATTCTTGTATTTTCGATGATGTCAAGAGGGGGGGAAAGATGCGACTTAGATTAGAATTTGTCTAAGCTTGCTCCTTGTCGTAATTCATTGTCTCTTATGGTTCTTAAAGGATTTGTATTAGAAAGAAGATAGAAACCCTAAGTTAATCTTTGCTATGAATGACCATTATTATATTGAGGGGAAACTTACACTTAGACACAAATCTAAGAAAGACTTGCCATCATCAAAAGGGGGAATTTGTTGAACCATATATTCAAATGCATATATTAAGCATATATGTTTATGTATTTTTGATAATGAAAAGTCTAACTATATATATTATATATACTCGTGCGTATAATCGTGTGCTGAGTGTACAGAATATTGGTTTAGAAGATCTCATCAATCAAGTATAAAAGATTCAAGAATATTAGTCAATGGATTGACTAATCAAGGATTGAAAGAAGATCACAAGTGCATAATGAACTAAAGTTATACTTATCAACTATGACTTTAGTATGATATTGATTCAAGTTATAGCTCGTAGCTATAACTCCATAAAGAAGAAATGATCGAAATATGTGTGGTAGTTGAAACGATTTTGTTCTCCTAAAATCGTCGTGTTAAATTAATGGATAATTGGTATTCTAATTTTATGGAGTTATTAATCTTAATAGGTTAATATAAAATATCTAAAAGTTAAAAAGGAATAAATAATTTTCTTATGAGTTAATTATTTATTTCTAATAAACTAAGGATTTTTATTTAACTTGCTTGTCAAGTAATATAATTCTAGATTTAGTTTGAAACGGTTTGGAAAGTCGTGTAACATGACACGATTCCTTAATCGTGTAGGGTTGTTTAATTAAATAAATATGTATTTATTTAAATAACCTAAAGCAATCTAGATTATATTATGGTAATATAATTTATTATATTTTGACAAGATTTAGGAAGTTGGTTTTAATAAGTTTGTTATTTATTTAATATATGAGATCTTTCCTAAATATGAATTAGGAAATTGATTCCATATATAATACTTAAATATCTTATTTAAATCTTTCCTAAATAAATTAAGATTAAATTTATGGTAGTATTGCTTAAAGACTAGAATTCTAGTTTTAGTAATATTCCTAAATCATCTAGGGTTTGATCAACCTAGATATAATTCCATATAAATAGGATACTTGTGACACATTGATAAACACGAAATCACACGCATACATTCACGCAAATCGAAAGAAACCACCGATCATAATTCTTCAAGATTCGAGCTTAAATTGTCATATTCGTTTCAAGATTCAAGTGCTCCAGCATTGATCTTATTCATTCAAGATTGTGAAGAACTCCTTGAAGACTTATCTTATTAGCGTAAGATAGATTGAGTATTTAACGGTACTCATTGTAGTCAAGTATTTAACGGTACTTGACGTAGCTAGATATTTAACGGTATCTAGATTGAGTTACAACTAATATCAAAGTTGTACGAGTAGGGTTGATAAAATTGTAATCCGGAGAAGGTACTAATTTTATTAATCGAGAATAGTGGACGTAGGTTTCAAAGTGTGAAACTGAACCACTTCAAAAATATCGTGTCTCTATTTATTTATTACTCTACTCGACATCCATCATACAAACGGACACATCAAAGAAGATTTTAAAAAGAAGGTATACTCAATTCAACCCCCCCTCCTCTTCTTGAGTATATTCATATCAATAGACTCTTCACAACGAAATGCATCTCGGCTAGAAGATAGATTGTTGAGGCCTGAAGTCGTAATCTTGAAGATTAAAAAAGAAGTGAAGATCAGAATTAGATGTATGGTTGCAGGGGTACATGATGCACTATTTCGCTCTTGGCTACATCAGTTGCAGCTAATGAATTAATTATGAAGTATGTTGTAACTCAAAATGTGTAGGTTGTAATAGTTTGTTGAGCTTTAATAAAATTCGTACCTTTCACAAAAAAAAACAAACACTACCTTCCCCTATATAAACAATCACTCGGCACACATCCCAAGGCACGAGTTACATTCCTAAACCGATCCACTGTCTCTCTATTTTCATCATTCACAAAATTAATGGTAATTTTGCAGTTTCTAGCTCAATAAAGGGTATTTCTTGGAACATCTTGGGTCCAACGATTAGGAGGATATCTGATTTGATATCTGATCTTAGGCCTTTGCAAAGACAAAAGGTTAATTTGTTCCCGATCTTTGTATCTCGTATTTCGTTTATGACTATAAATCGTACCTTATAAATTCGTTATAATCCTGTATAAAAGAATTGAGAACATATAGAGATATTTTCCCACACCTGATGTGATTTCCCCTTGTGCCTTCCACCCAACCACCCTCTGTGCACAAGTGAACCAAAATCCAAATAATAGTTACTAGAAGCACCGATTTTTCCAGTCCCCACCATCATAATTAACTGTAAGAAGTAATAACCTTGGCAACTCTCACCATATAACTCCTTGTTGATGGATTTATCAAGTAGTGATCTACACGGTTTTGCAAGTTGTGAATTCAAAGTTATTCCACCATCTAAAAACTCGTCATGACTTGTATCGTTACGTACTCTCATTCATCTCAGCTTCTTTAAAGACTTGATCAACTTCTTCGTCAAACTTAACTGGTAGGTTAGGATCAAATAGCAAAATACCTCCTATATGAGATGCATACTCCAAAGAAAATAAGTCATCTTTACTTCCTCTCTTTTCTTGATCACCATCCCTTAGTGGTTCAGCAACATTGTTGACCAACACGTTCTCTTTTTGTGGTTCATCATCCTGAATATGAGAATCTTCTTTCTGACAGTCTTCTAGACTGTTTGTTTCTACAACAATAGGCATCTCTACAATCCTTTCTAATTGGTATGAAAGTTTGTTAAGTTCTCTTTCCACCTTTTGCAAGAATAGTCTTCGTTCATATTCCTTGATCCCTTTCAATATCCGTTTGAGTGTCTTTCGAGACATTGCAGCACCATAAATGAATTAAAACCGTAGGATCGTCTTAGATTTAAGAAAATCAAGAGCCGAAGCTCTGATACCAAATTGATGTAGAATTACAGCAGAGTTTCAAAATTGAACAGATAACAGGACTGTCCTAGACTGTAATACTAACTGTGCAGCGGAATATAGGTTGTTTGGATGTGATTATAAGTAAAGTAACCGGATATGACGTGACCTTACTCTCATCCCTCGCAAGGAACTTGATTTTGAACACGACTGGAAAGTATCTCGCTCTCAACCTCGCAAGACTGATCACTCGGCACTCTCAAATAACAACCTCGCAAGATTGTTATAACCCGAACTATCTCGCAAGACACTCGAATAAAAGCTCACAAACTGTAAACTCTGATTTATATTTAACCCTTGAATTCTCCGTATAAAACTAGCTACAGCAACCCCTATTTATACTAGCTAATAACTCATAATCAAACTACAACTAGGAAAACTAATCTACTTAGGTTTAGAAATGCAATCCTTCACACTCTTATTGACTAATACTACTAGTATTAAGACTTCTAGCAATGTCCTAATCTTTATTATAATCTAACAACTAACTAATCTTAACTAACCAGCCATTTGCCTCCTTGTACGCTAACTTAAGTTAGTTCCCAGGTGACCATTGTCACATAGCTTGCGCTATTCTTGAAAGGACTGGTCGTGATCCCAGCTAAAGTTATGGTCATTGGATACAGAAGGAACATAGTATGCAACCCTATTTGCACATTTCGATCTCATTCCCACTGCCCCCTCATACTCCTGTATCACATAAGAAATTTTATGCTATTGTTTTTATCATTTTTAAACTAATTTAGTTTTTGTAAAAATGAAAACCAAGGGCTCACCTCGAAAAGACAAAAACGTCATATTATGTGGAATGGAGGGTGTAGTATCTAGATACTACCCTGTGTTTGATCAGTTTATCTTACTTGCGGTCACAAACTTGTGACCTCTTACAATCCTCCCACTTGCCCTCTCCATTTGTCCTCACTTGCGAGTTTGTTGACGTCACAAGTTTGTGAAAATTTAACCAGTCATAAATGAAAATGAGAATGTGCGGTGTTTGATTAGTAGAGAGAGAATGAAAAGACGGAGATAGAGAAATAAAAGGAATATATTTCAAATTCCATTGTGGAAATAGGCCAAGTCTAAAGCTAAAGCTACAAACTTTGTTGTAAAAGGTAAAGACAGAAGGTTAGAAAACTGAAGACTCTTTCTACAATTCTACTTACAAAGCTACTAGAGTACTAGTAGCTCTTTAGCAGGAATGACATGATGTGAAAACTTGCATCAAAACAGACATATGAATAATACTCAATCATTTACAAAACTCGCTTCAACATGCGATCAAGCTTCCAATTACATAGAGGCTTCTCAATGTACTCGTCTAAACCAGCTTCTATAAATGCTTGAATATCCGACTTTGAATTGGAAGCTGTGATACCAAAGATTAGGCTCTTGACTCCCATTGAACGCAACTCCTTGGTAGCCTTGCATAACAGAAACATGTGAAATACAATAAATTAGAGCAAATCCACGTACAGTATTCTAACCGTACCTTTTGATCAAACATATAAAGTTTCAACATTAACTTAACGACTATTAGAAGAAATGCATTATCAAAGATTTAGAGGCTTGGAAGAATATGTTAACGGAATACTCAATGACCTATGAGCCACAAACCTAAAGTTATCAATCACTGAGTAAGTAGAACCTTTACGGCTAGTGAGCCAACAACCGCAAACAAATATGTTTGCAAAACTGGATACAAAAACATTAAAAATTAATAATGGATTGCAATACTCTGCAAGCTAATTAAATAATTAAACTAATGATACCTGAATTCCGTCCATCACGGGCATTTCCATATCCATTAAAACAATATCGCATGTATTACCAGCAATAAAAAAATCGACAGCTTCTTTGCCATTTTCTGCCAAAATTGTTTTGAAACCATGTTTCCTTAACATTTGTTGTTCAAGACTTCTTAAGACTGCAGTATCATCCACAATGAGAGCAGAGTGCTTCTCTCTGGCATCCATGGCATTATCTCCAGCCATATTAAACGTATATTATTGATGATAATAATTTGTGATGTTTTAAAAAAACTAAGGCTATGACACTACCTTCTTGATGTTTAATGTGAGCCCTATAAGTTTCGTTAAGCTTGCTTTTATAATAACATAAATACATGGAATTTACATCATACAATTCAATAAAATCACAAAATCAAATGTTAAATCAATTTTGATCGGATCCGGAGAATTATGGGTTTGATTTTGTTTGCATACCTTTTACAACTATACAAAATGAAATAACTGGAAATGAACAAAATGGCTAATAAAAGTTGCATAATAAAAAATTGCATAGGATTTTATACTCATTACGGGTTAATTATAACACCAGAGAAACAAAATTTCTTTGAGATTTAAATAGATATTTGATTATTTCTATCGAATCCAATGGCAATAGATTCTGCAATTTGTCCATTAAATCCAATTTGGTTCACAGAATATGTTGCTTTCAAACAGATTACATTTCAAACTGAAAATATATATCAGAACAAATGAGATCCTTTAGATTTCATCGCCAATTCACTTTATGTATTTGAATCATTCACCCATAGTAACTAATAAATGATCTCAAACTGAAAAGTTAATAAATCAAACCATACGATTTTCTCTTTCTAATTGTATTGATCGGTTGAGGGGTGGGGAGTATCATTTTCGATGGAAATGTTGTTGAGGGTTAGATTTCTATATTTGGGATCTGTTATTCAAAAAGATAGGGAGTTAGATGGAGATGTGGCTCACGGAATTAAAGCGGGATGGTTGAAATGGAAAAGTGCTACAGGGTTTTTATGCGATAAAGATATGCCCCACAGATTAAAAGAAAAATTCTATCGCACACCAATTAGGCTCGCTTTACTTTACGGCTTCGAGTGTTGGGCCGTGAAACATTGTGACATTCAAAAGATGAGTAGTGTGGCAGAGATGCGTATGTTGAGGTGGATGTGTGGCCATACAAGGAAAGATCAATTAAGAAATGAGGTGGTTATGGAAAAGGTGAAAGTGACGCCAAGGACAAGATGATGGAAAATCGACTAAGATGGTTTGGCCATGTGAGAAGGAAACTTATGGACGCACCAATTATGAGGCTCCTCGAACGGAAAAGGTTTCTAGGGATAGAGGAAGACCAAAACAGAAATGGCTAAGAGTGATAGAACACGATATGAGATTTCTCGGGCTTGAAGAGGGAATGGTGTCGGAGAGGGCATGGAGGGAAATTATACATGTGGATTTTTAGTACCTGCTATTTTTTTTATTATTATTTAGTGTTTCTCTAATTTTTAATAAATCTATTTGTTCGCTTAGATTGATATCACGTTTTTAATAATAACTTTCATATATAATAATATACTTGGTGTACTTTTAAGGTATTCCCGGCCATTAAGCTTTACTTTGACTTTCAAAAACCATTTAATCTTTATTCTTAACTTAAATTCTAAGTTTTCATAAAAGAAATGTGGGCTTCAATTTTAAAACCTATAAGTTTAACTTGACTTTTGTATTATATTTTATTCCCCATTTTTTTTCCACTTTTCCTTTTCTATATTTTTGTTTTTTGAGTG
This sequence comes from Silene conica, assembly GCA_029255685.2. Taxonomy (NCBI): domain Eukaryota; kingdom Viridiplantae; phylum Streptophyta; class Magnoliopsida; order Caryophyllales; family Caryophyllaceae; genus Silene; species Silene conica. The sequence goes on along the minus strand of CM055318.2, from coordinate 43,811,295 downwards.
TTCGACCACCCATGGACGATTCTAAAGGATGATTCATGTCAGCGGACCTCGATCATTTTGGGATTTTGGGATTAAGGCTCTGATGTTGTTGTAATTGTATTGATTGGTTCATCAAAATATAAGAACTGGTGAAAATTTAGTGTGCCATTTTCTCTTAGTATAGTCTTTTTATTATGACCTGACCCCTACGCACCTGGGAACTAGCTCTCCACATGCAACAGAAAAGACTGTTTATGTGCAGCAAAGGGCAAAGAACTAACCAAATATAAAAGGCACTTCACATTTAGAGTACGTGTGTCGAACATGGCACTCAAGGATATATGTACGGAATCCATACTCCAATACCCAGCTCTTATTTATCCAATACTTCTAATAGAGCAAAAAAAAAGAGGCCCAAATGACAAGTGTGTGTGAAGAGGGGGCGTGAGTTTGTATCAATCGCTGCCTGATATTTAATGATTTTTGAGCATTATTTCTAAAGCATCTGTCCATTCGATTCAAAAACTAAAAATTCTAATGAGAAGAAAATGAGGATTGTTATTGTTATTCTAATTTGTTAAGTAAATAATTTTTTTACGACATATCCTCGTATCTGTATGCTCATTTTAGGATAAAGTCCTCGTGTCTAAAAAAAGGTACAGTCATGCCGAGTCCCACAGTTTCATATGTAACTGTGTATCACATAGATGCTAGATGCAATTCGAAATTCATCAGCACGTCAGAAAATTATCTATTTCATAGCTAGCGGATCATTAGAGCTTTCTAAATAAACTAACCATCACAGGCTCCCTGGCTAAACTAAATCTGGTAGATTTATTATTTCTAATGGCATACAATAAAAAAAACATGAATTACACTCGGCCACAAAAACAGATACGAGTACGAAGTATCAAAAGTTGCAAGCTTACCTTGGAAAGCCTCATCACAATGCAGCTTGTGCATTAGGATTCAATTTTTTGGGTGGTGGATTTCCTCCAGAAATGACCACATATGAGTAAAAAAGCAGCATGGCGGCACTGTAAATATTTAAAAGATATATAAATGAGGCAGGTGAATATAAAACGTTAGCAGCATGGCGGCACTGTAAATATGTGAAAGATATATAAAATGAGGAAGCAGGTGAGATTATAAGAGGTTACTTTTGGTGGAGTTAAAAAAAAAGACATATTCATACCTCACCAAAGCATAAAGTCCAGAAGGAAACAATTTCTTTGTCTGCCAATAAGGAAAGGGAATTCAAGTCGATAAGAACACTCATAGATTTTAACTTAGAACCAATCTGCAAGCACAATGTATAATGTATAATTGTACATTGTACATACCATTGAGTAGGTCTGGAAGTTCTTCCATAATAGGGTACCCGCAAGAACTGGACAAGCACGTGGAGAAGGTAGAAGAATTAAAACCCGTATTAAGAAAGTGAAATTGCTACTTAAAAAAGGCTGGGTGGGGGGAACAATCATTTTAGGATTGACGCAATATTACAGAATAGATCACGAAGAAGGTCAGTTCTAGAGAGGATTTCAAACTTCTATGAAAAAAAGGAATGAGGTGCAAGCCAGCATATTCAGTGGAGAACTCAGAAGACCACGATAATGAGGCTAGGGGACTTAAATACTGATACTCAGAAGAAGTTAGAAAAAGCCCCAACTACTATTGTTGGGTAGCCATATCAACATATAAATTTGGATCACAGAAGAAGTTAAAAGAAATTAAGAAATACTCGTAATATCCAGGAACATCAAAGTCAAACAAGTTTGCAATTTACATGCCTTCAACCCACAGCCCTCTGCAATTGTTACTCTAACACGTCCCCCTTGACCAGGCACCAAGTTACAGAGGAACTAGTATCTTACTAATTCAAGGAAATGATGTCTACTTAGCATAGCAGAGGCTGTGAACCGCGGACGCCACCACTGGTTACCATGCTTCAATGTATCAAATCACAAGTAGCATATCAAATGACAATTTACATCTAGAGCACGACTTCTTACATAATTCTCCTTTATTCATAAACATGCTCATGTGCACAATTATACGAATCCAAACCGACATGGACATTAGCAATAGTGAGTTGGTGACAGCTCCGACAAGGCCTGTAGAAAACTAAGTTCATTTACCCTACCTAATCGGACGTATTAAAACATTATTCAACAGAACTTATTTGATAAAAATGTAAACATACATGCTCAGAAATGTATCCAAAAATAGACCATCAATCCATCACTGAAATACAACAAAACAAAACGAAGAAAAAGGGAAAAATATTGAGTTTAATGGAAGATACGGACCTGCTTGTCCAATAATAAAAGGAAAACTTGATTTTCCTTCCCTCCAAACCTTTAAACTTGTTATGCTAAATGCAAGAACAGCACCTCCAAAGAGGACACCTGTACCAAGTGTAGATAGGTTCCTTGAAACTATAGAACCCAGGACCCCTCCAGTCAAAACAAAACCACCAAAAGGGATTCCGAAGCAGAAATCGTGGATCTTGGCTGCCTTCTTCTTCTCATAGATAGTTTGATCTAGAGGTCCATTTGCACCAATTTTCTCGTTAACATTTCCTCCAGTATATACCTTCTCAGTCACCTCCACACTTGAGCTTGGTAGATCAGCTTGATAGCTTAGCATAGGCCTGTTGCTCGAAGTAGAGGTTTCAGCGTCATGCCCTTCAAGGCTCATAACAACTGACAACTAATAAAAGAATCTTCCACTGTCAGTACACTTACATGCAATAAAAGCACCCAATCCAATATCACCTTGTACAAGATAGGAGTCACATTTTCACACACCCTTAATCAAAACTTTGAACAACAATATACAGCATGTCAAAACTGCAAGTCCTAATTATGTGAATCGTAAAACGAGACAAGGTGAGATTTCAAGGGTCAATTACAGAAAGGTGTGAGCTTTCAAGGTTTTCAGAGATGACAATGTCTGCTTCAACATTATGCCAATTAGTACCCTCCATCCTAATCATTTGTTCACATTTGATTAAAATACACTGACAAAGAATAAAAGACGTAGACAATTGATTGGGACGGAGTGAGTATAAATTCATTGAGTTATCAGTCAATTAGGTTAAGCTTAAACACCGCATAATCTGAGAACAATTGCATAACAAATTTAACAAATTCAAGAAATTTCCCAGCTAGTCTTGCCAAACACAGAGTGAGTAGTTGTGATAAAAAAAAAAGAAGCAAAAAATAATGGTATTGATGGTGTTACCTTGGGACGAAAAGAGAGAAAGTGGATAGATCGGCGTTGCTGGAGATGGAAATTACGGCTAATGGATGCAAAGCACGATAACTGAGAGGAGGTTGTTGCTGCGGCCGCCATTGTTAAGACCTTACTTGGATTGATGGGTATTATAAGATGGCTAGTTTGGGTGTTGTAATAATCGATGAAGATTAATTGACCGTGAGAATAATAATGATGTGAATGCAGATTCGGTTTGATCTCCCTCTTCCTCCCTAGATTTTACTGCGTTTAATTGCAAGATCCTCAAAAATTAATCTCACGGTCAATAGATTTTACTGCGTTTAAAGTTGATTATTAAAAAATTGCGTTTAAAGATGAACTCCCTCTTCCTCCTTAGATTTTACTGCGTTTAATTACAACAAAAAATAATTAGGTCTCCGAATTGAATTCAATTTTTCCCAATTTCAAAAATTAACATTCCCCAATTTAATTGCTCCTCGATTGTTTTATCCTGCATTGAAGAGTAGACTATTTGTATACATCTTCATTAAATTCTGGAGTTAAAAATTTAAAAAGAGATATTATGCTACCAGAAATTGGGTGTAGGTTTAAGAAGTGTGAAAAAAATGGAGCAAAGTTACCTCTTTCATTGCATAATCCTCCTGATCAATGGAATTGTACTTAAGGAATAACTCAATAAAATTAGAAAAGTTCAATAAAAAAAAACCTGGATGATTAAGGTTGGTTATCAATGGCGATGAAGGATGAGATAGAGAAGTATAGTGAGATATCATCATCATTTATCATCATTTATTCTAGTGAAAATTGGTAATAACCACCTAGTATTTACCATATTTTACAAAATATCATCCTATATTTCATTTATTACAAAATACCACCTACATTATAGTGTATATATCCAAACTCACACTGTACTCTATTTCCGTTCATATTTTTACTTATTTCTCGACTCAATCATCATTATTAATTTATTACTATAAAAGCAAAATGTATAACTGCATACATGGCGCGCTAATATTCCACCGTTCACTCTTTCGCTCGCTCACATTCACTTTCACAGAAATCAGTTTCGTACACCAATGAGAACCCTCAATTTATGCCAAGTCATATATTTTTATGTATTATAATATTATAATATTATAATATTATTATTATAATCATTCCATGATTCCCTAAATATTATACCGAGATTCCCTAAATATTATAAATATTATAATATTATTATTTATTTATTATTATTATAAACAACATTCATATTGCTTGAGCCGTGTAAGTATAAAAATAAGTTGCTAATATTGAATATTGACTAATATTGATTGATAGTAAAAGATTGTAATCTCGGAATTTTCCATAAAAAATTAGTTGCTAATATTCAGTGTATAATCTTTGGCTAATAATGATTAGCCAAAGATATATTATTATTATTATTATTATTTTTTGGTGTAAATGTGAGTCGTATATATATAATTCAAGAGTCAAAGATACATGAGAGCAAGTATAACCAAACTTATAAAGTTCTTCCCTAGTTACAACCAACCAGGGGCATACATACACAAGACACTAAATATGAGACTGAGGGCTATCAGATTGAAGCTGCTTTGTCTTCATTCTGTTCATCACCAAATCTTGAATTTCCTTTACTACTCTCTCGGGTTTTTCTAAGAGAGTTTCAATTCTAGCCTTATTCCTCTTCATCCACATTAAATAGCAATACGCATTAAACACCACTGCCTGCATTCCTTTATCTTTTTTGTGTAACAGGGGTAAAGCTTGGCCAGTCCATTGTTCCAGGTGAGTTCTGATTCTCTTGCTGTACATACATTCCTGCAATAGGTGTATGCCATTTTCAACTCCATTCCCACACAGGCAACAAAGATCATCATTGCTACATCCAATCTTATACAGTTTCTCTTTTGTATTGACTCCATTGTGACAGAATAACCAGGTAATCATGGAATGCTTGGGAACTGCCCACTTATGCCAGACTATAGGTGTCCAGTCCATACTAGGTTGAGTTCCTTGTAGCCATTTATACCCATCTGATATAGTATATCCCTTGTCTGTGATGGTCCAAGTGTTATTAGTGTAGCATACCTTGAATTTCTCTTTTGTTTTACATATCATCCTCCAAGTCCATGAGATGTCTGGGGGGGGGATTGTAATCATGCCAAGCTATTCCTTTAAGATAATTCATATTAATCCATTTCACCCATAGTTTAGGTGCTTGCTCATATAACCAGTAGACCAACTTTCCCACTGCAGCAGTGTTCCAGACTGTGGCTTGTTTGATGTCAAACCTCCCTCTTGTTTAGTTCTTGTGACTTTTTCCCAGGCAACCAGGGGTACCCTTGTGTATTCAGAGTTTCCCTCCCATAGGAAGTTTCTGCATATAGCTTCCACTCTCTTAATCACTCCTTTAGGTAAGATAAAGATTGAAGCCCAATAACTGTAAAGGGTATTCAACACTGAATTGATAAGAACCACTCTCCCTGCATAAGAGAGCTTTTTTGGTCCTAAGTTTCGTATTTTGCTCACCATCTTCTCTGTGATCCTAGCACATTCCTGTTTATTTGGTTTTCTGGTCTGAATAGGGACTTCTAGGTATGTGAAAGGAATTTCCCCTTCAGTGAAGCCTGTCACCTGCAGAATATCATTCTTGAGTTCTTGCTTCATTCCATTAAAGTACATGGCTGATTTTGAGGAGTTAAGTTGCAACCCTGTTGTTTGGGAGAAAGTTGTGAGAGTTTTGACTAGAAGGAGGATGGACTGGGGCTCCCCTTTGCAAAAGAGCATGAGATCATCCGCAAAGATGAGATGAGTCAGTTTTATTGCTTTGCATAGAGGATGATATCTAAAAGGCCATTTCTCAGTTGCAAAATTAATGAGTCTGCTGAGATACTCCATGCATAGGGTGAATAATAGGGGGGACATGGGATCACCCTGCCTTAATCCCCTTTGCCCATGGAAGTATCCAAATTGAGTGCCATTGAGAGCTAAAGTATACTGTGGTGTGGTAATGCATTCCATGATAAGTCCCCTAAAATGAGTAGGGAACTGTAACTGGGTCAGAAGATCATTCACAAATACCCACTCCACTGAGTCATAGGCTTTTTGGAGGTCAATTTTGAACAGGCATCTGGGGGAAACATGTTTCCTATTGTATTGTTGCATGATATCTTGACAAATCAGGATGTTTTCAACAATGGACCTGCCTTGAATAAAAGCCCCCTGAGTATCATTCACCAAGTCTGGGAGCACTGTTGCCAGTCTATTACATATAGCTTTAGAGACAATTTTGTATAGCATATTGCAACATGTTATTGGCCTGAACTGTTGTACTATTTGAGGTCTTTCACACTTGGGAATCAGGGTTAGAGTAGTAGCATTAATCTGTTTAAGGTGCTTCCCATTCTGAAAGAAATCCTTAACAGCAGTGCAGACATCTGACCCAATGATATCCCATGGCGTTTGAAGAAACCACTCGTGTATCCATCAGGTCCAGGGGCCTTCTCATTTGGTATTGAAAAGACAATATCCTTAATCTCATCATCAGTGATTAGTTGATTGAGCCTTTCAGCATGCATGCATGTCTGAACAATAAGGACCCTTCTGAATCACCTCAGTCCTGATTTTTGTTGTTCTCTTGCTACTACCCAGTAGTTGCTCATAATACTCAAGGAAAGCTCCCTGAACCCCCTCATGAGTACTTTGATTCTGACCCCTCATGTCCTGGATTTGGCTCACCTTGTTATGTTGGTTTCTATGTTTAATAGCTCTGTGAAATTGAGCAGTATTTGCATCCCCATGTTGAAGCCAGTCCAGTTTAGCCTTCTGCTGCAGGAAGCTGGTTTCTGCAGTTTTCAGTTGTCTGGTTTGATCTGAAAGCTCCCTTTCCTGTTGGATCAGTGCAGGATTGGTATAATCTGACTGTAGTTGAATTTGAATGGCAAGCAAGTTTGCCATGCTTTGAGCAGTACGCATCTCAATCTCAGCAAAAGACTTTTTATTGAGCATCTTAAGATCATACTTCATGAGCTTCATTTTTTTCATCACTTTGAAGAAAGGGGTGCCCCAGATCTCCTTCTGCCATCCAGTTTGCACTATTATGTGGAAGTCAGGATGTTTGCCCCACATATCAAAAAATTTAAATCTTCCTCTCCTGATCTGGTCAGCACCATCAATAGAGACCACACATGGAGTATGGTCAAACAGTCCTTTAGGAAAGAAGTGAGCTCTATAGTCTGGCATACAACATAACCATGCCCCATTAATAAGGAACCTATCAAGACGACTGTAGATTCTTTTCAATGGCTCTTGTTTGTTATTCCAAGTATAGTAAGCCCCCGTTGCTGCTATGTCCTCCATATCACAGTCATTAAGACAGTGAGTGAAATCATCCATATCCTCCTAATTAGTATTGCCACCCAGTCTCTCATTAGGATTTATAACTGTATTGAAGTCACCTGCCATAGCCCAAGGACCTCTTGTTTGCATAGCTATTCTCCTTAATTGCTCCCATAAACTCTTTCTATCCTTGCCCTCATTGAAAGCATATATGTATGTGAGATGAAAAGTAGTGTTAGAGCTTCTATCTGTCACCTTAGCATGAATGAATTGGGGTTGAGTGTTTAGAATCCAAACATCAAAGTGAGTTGGTTTCCATATGAGCCAAACCCTTCCTCCATTATGTTGATGGCAGTTGGTAGCCACACTCCATCCAGCACACATATTGTTCATCACATTATTGATCTTATCTCCCTTTATTTTTGTTTCTAATAAGCCACAAAGGCTCACATCTTTATTGTATAAAAAACAACTAATATCTTTTTGTTTATCTACATTGTTCATCCCTCGGACATTCCAGAATCCAATCTTATAAATCATGAGGAACCGGTTGGGGTGGTGGATCAGCCTTATCATTACCTGTCATTCCAGTAGCAGTGTTCTCCAAACACAGTAGGACATGCTCTGGTATCTTGTTCTCAGTATCATGCTCTTCATCACTCACAACCACTGCCCCATTCACTGCAGCAGCATAGGTAGGTCACTTTGGGTTCACTAGCCCACTGGAAGGTTGCTTTGGCATCCAAACTTTCTGAACTGGCTTTGGTCTTTGGGTCAGGGGCTTTCCTTTCCTGCACATGACAGTAGTATGTCCCATTCCTTTGCATTTTGCACAGATATCAGGCCGCCATTCATATTATTATTATTATTATTATTATTATTATTATTATAATCACACCGATATTCCCTAAATATTATAAATATTATAATATTATTATTATTTATTATTATTATAAACAACATTCATATTGCTTGAGCCGTGTAAGCTTAAAAATGAGTTGCTAATATTGAATATTGACTAATATTGATTGATAGTAAAAGATTGTAATCTCAGAATTTTCCATAAAAAAATAGTTGCTAATATTCAGTGTATAATCTTTGGCCAATAATGATTACAAGGCTCAAGAAATAAAAACACACATCTTTCCAAATATTAGCAACTCGGTTGACTGCTTGATGTAAACTAATTTTCCATAATAAATAATAATAAATATGCAGTGTATAATCTTTGCCAATATTAATATACATATTAATATTCCATAAATATTAATATTAATATACATATTAATATTCCATAAACTAATTTTGTCTCACTAATTTTCCATAAAAATTTAGTTGCTAATATTCAGTGTGTAATCTTTGGCTAATAATGGTTACACGGCTGAAGAAATAAAAACACACATCTTTCCAAATATTAGCAACTCGGTTGACTGCTTGATATAAACTAATTTTCCATAATAATAAATAAGCAGTCTATAATCTTTGCCAATATTAATTAATATACATATTAATAATTAATAATCATTATTACTATAATCATGCTTTATTTTTCTTTTAGACAGTCAACATTAAATTTTGTATAGGTGACAGCTCTATAATCATACTATAATTCAATGAGTAACATAAGATTATGCAATTTAGTCTGTAAATACACAGTTTTTAATGTTTTAGATAAAATATTTATAGTCGTGTGCACCTCAATGTTTAATTAGTTTGTGTCTGGTGTATGTTTTTCAAGAGTCAGGTTAATTGGCAGGTCAGATCGGGGTTAGATCGAGTTATAGACCTACATGTGGGGAGTATTAGAACCGTGCTAAATTTTAGTTGTCGTCATTGACATGTTCTTAACTATTGATTCACTTTGAAAAAGAGTAATATACTATTTTCATATTAATTAACTATCGACAACTCCGTATTAATTCATTAACTTCGAATCTGAGAATACAATTCAATATGACAAATAATGAATCACTGCAGATATAGCACAAGTCTGTTCTAAATAAAAAAGAAGTATTTGTATTAACTCAAGGTTCATGATGGCCAAGATAGTCACACTAAATCCATAAACGAGTATTATTGCAATACCGTATTGGATTTACTTTGTATAGTGTATACCGTGTCTTTAATCACGGTTTCATTTTTTTTTCTTCTTTAAAATTATTGTATTCGAGTTTGTCTATGGTCGGGTTTAATAATTATACTTAATTTCGGAATACCGTATTCCGTTTATTTAAGTTAAATAATTTAATTAAATTTCAGATTAAAGTTATTTGAAACCAGTTTTTTAAAACGTATTTTGCTAAAAATTAATAATTTTCCATTTCCGATGTATAGATTACGCTTTCTCAAGTGATAAGGCAAACGTCTAATATTTAATGATTTTTTAAAAATAAATCACGTATTACTTTGTCGTATTATCGACTTTTTACTTCTATTAAAAGAACTCAAAGTTCTATGACTACTTCACACTTAATTGACAATATTTTTATAAAACCTACTCTTTTAATAACGCATAAAATTGTATCTACCATTTTTATAACTTTTTGCTATATTTAATTTTCAATAAATTTTCTAAATATAGTTTAATATATGATTATTTATATATACTTTTATCTACTTTGGAAATTTGTTATTAGATTATCTAAGTACGGTAATTGATCAAATATTCATATGCTTTACAAAGTTGAAATTAAAAACCCCGTGATTTTCACGGGTGTTACACTAGTTACTAATTAAACTAACAAATTAGTCTAACAAATCCTCTAAACTAACAAATACTAACTCCAGTAAAAAATAAAGCCCCTGATTTCCTTCACCCAACTCACCATTGACATTCAAAACCCAAATTAAAGATCTCCATCATTATCATCAATTTGTATCCTTAATTGCTTCAACATATCACTATGCAAACTCATCCTTTTTCTTTCTAAAAGGTACCAATTTTTTTTAAAACTTTGATTGCTCTTGATTCTGGGTTAACAAATACCCTAATTTTAGTAATTAGGAATTTTTATGATTATATTATTGGTTTGTCTCAAATATCATTTTCGGATTTTTCTGTTTCAATTAAGATTGGTTGTTAAAAAACCTTAATTTTAGTTAAAGTTTCAAATATGATTGTTTGTTTCAATTATGATTTTTCTGTTTCAATTTTTACAGAATCAACAATTACCTTTTGAAACATTGCTTGATTCCCTCTAGGTTGACATCTCTATAAAAAGCATCCAATTCTAGCAGCAAGAACTGTGTTTCCGGTCTAAATGAGTAGGCAAAACCAATATGTAGAATGTATCTTGTTCTTTTTTAGCTTCTAGCAGCAAGAAATGTGTTTCCAATCGTAACTCACTTGCAGATGTTCCAATTCTAGGCATCATCCGGGACATCCGCCATATCTTTAATCGGAATAGTAGCAGAAATTGAATCCCCTGCAACAACCATTCAAAATTTCAAGATAATGTTAACATACAGACAGACTAAGCTAATTCAAGTAGTATAATTGATGATGATGATGATGATGATGATGATGGAGATGTTCTTTATTTTGATTTTGAATGTCAATGGTGAGTTGGGTGAAAGAAGTCAGGGTTTTATTTTTTTACAAGAGTTAGTATTTGTTAGATTAGAGGGTTTGTTAAACTAATTTGTTAGTTTAGTTAGTCGAGAAATAAGTAAAAATATGAACGGAAGTGAAATACGGTGTGAGTTTGGATATATATAAACTAATGTGGGTGGTATTTTGTAATAAACGAAATACAGGGTGGTAGTTTGTAAAATACGGTAAATACTAGGTGGTTATTACCAATTTTCACTTTATTCTATTAAAGCAACGGCCACTAACTGCCAAAATACGCCTAAATGCATACGTGTCAACTCTACATTAATCAGTCGTATATATACAGTACATTTATACACTATCTACAAATTAATACAATAAAAATACATTTTAAATATTACATTTCAGGTTTCATCCCACTAAAATTACAAATGCATCCCCACTATGCATTTCACACAGTTTCTTCACCAATTGCACCTGAAATGTTTCAGATTTAATATTTATTTTTAAATATTATCTCATGATCCCACTAAAATTACAACTCCATTCCCAGTAAAACTACAACTGCATTCACACTAAAATTTCCCACGTATTCTTCAACTCCTATAACTACAGAAAATCAAAAATAATCAAAACTTTGCAAATTTACTCATCTCAGTAATTAACAAAACTTTACAATGGCTCAAAAAGTTACTGCAACAACAATTTCCGAGTTAGCAAAATATATTCGTAACGTAGAACTGAATGTCCGTGTTGTTTGTTTATGGAAACGAGAAAATTACAGAAACAAGGGTCAAATCTTTGGAATCGAAATGATATTAGTTGATGGAGAAGTAAGTCCTATTTTTTCACAATTCATTGAATTGCATGTATAAATAATTCTGGCATATAAAACTTATATTTTTTTCATCTTCCTGAAAATATCATTTATTCTATTAAAGCAACAGCCACTAACTGCCAAAATACGCCTAAATGCATACGTGTCAAATCTACATTAATCAGTCGTATATAAATAGTACATTTATACACTATCTACAAATTAATACAATAAAAATACATTTTAAATATTACATTTCAGGTTTCATCCCACTAAAATTACAACTGCATCCCCACTATGCATTTCACATAGTTTCTTCACCAATTGCACCTGAAATGTTTCAGATTTAATATTTATTTTTAAATATTATCTCATGATCCCACTAATATTACAACTCCATTCCCACTAAAACTACAATTGCATTCACACTAAAATTTCCCACGTATTCTTCAACTCCTATAACTACAAAAAATCAAAAATAATCAAAACTTTGCAAATTGACTCATCTCAGTAATTAACAAAAATTTACAATGGCTCAAAAAGTTACTGCAACAACAATTTCCGAGTTAGCAAAAAATGTTCGTAACGTAGAACTGAATGTCCGTGTTGTTTGTTTATGAAAATGAGAAAATTACAGAAACAAGGGTCAAATCTTTGGAATCGAAATGATATTAGGTGATGGAGAAGTAAGTCCTATTTTTTCACAATTATTGAATTGCATGTATAAATAATTCTGGCATATAAAACTTATATTTTTTTCATCTTCCTGAAAATATTTCCGGGTCAAACCATATTCATGCAAATATCAGCAAATCCCTGTTGTACAAATTCAAAAGCAAAGTCAATGAAGGGCGAACATATAGGCTCGGCAAGTTCACAGTCTCGGATAATGTCGGTTATATGACTGCCACGAAAAATCCATTGAGTATTTGGTTCGAGTACTCTACTTTTGCTACTGAAACAAAGGATGCAAACATACCCAAATACGGATTTTAATTTTCAACCTTTGCAGACATAATCCATGAAAATGTCAAGCCGGATTCCTAATTAGGTAAATACTTCGAGAATTACGTTGATATCTACAACTATTTTTCTATTCACAAAAATACAAAATATATTGACAGATATGCTTGGAGTATTCGAGGGTTCACATCCCATTGCCGTGTCGGAGAAAGGAAATGAATGGACACATATTGACCTACTCGACGCTGAGTATGTACTGACAGTAAGTCTATGATTACTAAATTACAATTATCTTAATTACTAACACAACTTATGTTTTACATTGCAGAAACAATAAGTTGCCCTTATATGTGTTTGAAGATTATGTGAAACAAATAGTCAAGATCATTAACGACTATGCAAACGCAAATGAAAGACCAATACTTGCAATACATTGTGTTAGTCGGGCAGAATGGAAGGGTAATTTAATAATTACATATTTATTATATTTATCTTTCATAGAACAACGTTAAATATTCCGATTGATTTTTAAAATGTTTTAGGCGAAGTTCGTATCACAAGCTCATTTGAGGCTACACGGATTTACGTGAACCCTGATGTACCACAACTTACTGCATGCCAAGAACTTTCGAAGACAAGGGGATCAAATTCTGATAGCTCAATGATCACAAATGCAAGAAATGAAGAACCAACCATTCGTCCAAGGCTGATTTTCAAAACAATTTCAGAACTCAACAACATTGACAAGGTAACAACATTGATATTCTTACTTTTACTTATTGATTGATTGATTTTAGACTATTCACCACTAATACTGAATTAGATGCAAATTTCAAATGGTATTATTATTCATGCAAATTATGCCGTGGCAAAACAGCTATAGACGAGGACATCTTATGGAGATGCACCAAAGATTATTGTAAAGGACATCATGAAGCAATGTGGGATGCAATTCCAAGGTGTTGTATAATTCGATCATCTATGTAATAGATAAGAATACTAACCTCTTTACTTTACCACAGGTTTCAAGTTAGGTACCACATTTCAGATGAGGAAAACAATAACAACCAGGCTGAAGGAGAAAAGGGGAATAATGCCAAGTTGTTACTGTTCGAAGCACAACTAGAGGGTCATATCAACAAAACTGTTGTCCAGTGTATATCAGACCTGAAAAGGCAATAAATAACATTAGCTATTAATTGTAACCTAACATTAAGTATATCCTTATTAATTAATTTCTTCTTCTGAACAGGCTGGAATTAAGGATGGTATACCAGAAGAACTAGATATGTTGATTGGAAAACAATGGGTGTGCAAATCAATTATAACACACATGTTTAGATCTAATCTTGATAAACAAATAGATCTAATTAAACCGACATGCAAATCAATAATCAATAAATCTAATTAAACCGATATTTAAATAAATAATTAATGTGAGACAACCGTAAATTAAAAAATGTCGAGACAATTTAATATAAAAATCAACCATGTATAAACTTTACAGATCTAAACTTTTTGTTCATCAAATATTTCGATTTTTTTATTTACACAGGAAAAAGCGACATGCAAATGTTTAGATCTAATCTTTACACAGAAAAAAAAGCGACATGCAAATGTTTAGATCTAATTTTTATTTACACAGATAAAAAACGACATGCAACTTTATAGATCTACACTTATTTACTGATCTACTCAATTAATAACACAAATGTTTAGATCTAATTAAACAAATATATAAAAATAGAGACGAAATATAGAGTGTAATAATCATATTCCCGAACCTTCATCAATTACCTCAACTATTTATCGTAATGGAAGTAAAAAGATGCTAAGTATAGTATAGATCTACAACAAAAAGAGTCGGTGAAAGGAGACGAGAATGAGCATGGAGACGAGAAGGGAGGATTAAGACATGAATTTTTCGAAAATTATGTTAGAGAGAGGTGTGTTAGAGAGATGGGGAGGCTGTCTTAAAATGATTTAGGGTGAGGGTGAGGGTGAGGGTGAGGGTGAGGGGGTTTATATAAGGGACGACATGTAGGGTTTTAGTAGATTGAAAATCACATGTCCAATTAATTTAAGACAAAGGCCGAGTTTTCTCATTATCGTCACCTCTTAAAGCTTAATCTTCACTTGAATCTTCTTTTACGTATGAGTCCACTACCGGGTCTTCGAGATTAGCTCCTAAAAACAACAAAAACGGATTAAAACACCCCATTTTCGAAATTAAAGGAGAACAACCCAGAAAATGACTGAACCGAAACGTGAAGATACCAAAACAACGGGGATGATCTCAGGAACGCGTAGCCGCAAACCTTGCCTCGATCGAAGTAGAAATGAGTTTGCAAGGTCGATTTTTGTGTAAGAGATCGGTATATGCAATGGAGTTTGAGTTTGTCTTGAGGAAAAAGAAGGAAATGTGAGGGAATAGTGCAAAGTGACATTTTAAGTAGTATTAATTTATTCTAAGTCATTTTAATTTATTTTGAATTAATTGGAATTACTGTAATTTAATAAAATATAATTTTATAAAGATTTCGGATTAAAGTCGTAAAGGCGTAAAGTCGTAACTTTATATTTTTAATCAAGGTCGTCCACTTAAGAAGTTTATTATATAGTCGTATATATATTTAATATTTTAGTAATTATAGTTTTAGTATCGGAATCGGTTTCGAAATTCGTATACGAGTCGTGTCGTGTCGTGACTCGAGCAACGCCCAAGCCAAGACTAATCTGGTCGAGCAACACGCCAACACTGCCCGAGCATACTACCGTGCTCCCTTCCCCCATTTTGCCTTGACTTCCTTGAACCAATTCATTTACTCAATCTTCATCTTCAACCTTTATCACCTTAAAACTTCAATCACAAAAACCTTTATAAATCATTCATTACTCAACCAAATTCAATAAAAAATTATATTTTCGGAAACCTCTCTTCATTCCTCACCTACTAGTAAGTTTATATTTCATTTCCCCAAATTTATTTTAAGACCATCTTTTTAGGGTTTCGATTTTAAGGCTAATATAAGTTGTTTAATTGTTATTTTAGGTCAAGAATACAAGGATGGGTGATGCCCGTCGTTGAGGGTACCAAAGATAAATTTATAATTCCTAAACTTAAACTATAGATAGTGAAAGTCAGGGTCGAACCACAAGGAGGTGGGGAATGTTTATTGTTTGATGTTAATGTCTAAAGTAACAATTTTTGGGGGTTGATTGATTGTGTACTAAGTCTAAGGCAAAGATTAAAATAAAACAAGAAAATAAAGATGAGATTAAAATATATAAAAAGGGATGCTAGGATGTTTGGGTAATAAATAGCTAAGGTAATATTAATCCTAAGGTCAACATGTATTGCAGTCGCGTAAGGGGGTGTAACATATCTTTTTAGGTCTATGCTACCTAATAGCTCCTTTCGGCCTATGCTATTAGTTCCTAGGTCACACAATTATTGGGTGTCAACAATAAGGGTGATTCCTAAATCCCAGGTCACATACCTTTCAGTCTTGAGTAACCTATCCGTCTTAAGGTGTAAACCAATGCCCTTCCCGTATCTTTCAATCTTGGGTAGGTCATTACTAACATCCTACAAGTCTCCTTATGGTCTCATTGCAGGATATTATAATTGACAAGAAAAGACGAAATAAGAATACATACGCGGGTGGTCGACCGACCAGCTACTCCAGTCGGCCGACCACGACCTCGGTCGACCGACCAGTTATTCCAGTCGGCCGACCGTGGTCCTGCTACAAGTCGGTCTTTCGAATTTTATTTACCTATGCATATTCTGTTGGGAAATGTGTCCTCAACAATAAGTGCGATCACGTAATTAAATCTCATAACAAGAATGCGCAAGGGATGCTACGATTTATTAGTCAACTGACCAACATTAATCGGTAATGATTGGCTAGCTAGAGTTTGACATTACTGTCGTATGACGGTGGTGGTCAGTTGATCCCTTTAGGTCACACCTTTAGGACAATTCCCTTAATTGAAAGAATGATCAAATGCATATTGATGCGATTTGATCATATTCCTTAAACTCGTGTATCGAGAAAATAGAGGTTAAATCTTAATGTAAGATTTATGTTTAAAATTGAAACGTGTCAATTGTTAAACATTAAACGATATTTTAAGATATCGTAATTAGAATGAATTGGGTTGAAATTAATACAAAGGTTGTAAATCGTATTGACGATAAAATATTATTTTACAATGGTAATTTCGAATTACTTGTTAATTGAATAAATATGATTTATTTAATTATGTATAATATTTATGGGATAAATATTTACATGTTTCAAATGTACTAAAGTATTTTATATCTAAATGACATATAAGATGTCACACTTTATACAATTGTACATTTGACAAATTGTAAAATGAAATCCATTTTATGGATTATGGTAGCCGGTTTTGGTGAGGTTAGTTAAGGTTATGTTTTGTGTTTATTAATGTATAAAACACAATCATTAAAAGACCACCTTGAGAACACTAACCTAGATGCCTCCCTAGTGTCTTGAGAAGTGAAGGTGTTCCCCTTTGAGGCATCCCAAAACCGGCAACCCCTTCCCCATAAACCATGCTTAAGATTAATTTGATTATCTTAAATTATAATAAGCATGCTTGATATATATAAGTATACATCATATTCATTCTCCTCTTCTTCTTCTTCTTGACCTAGCCGAAAAATCACCAAGCAAGAAGAGAAATTTTCTGCCTCTAAAATACTTATTATAAGATAATAAAAATTATACTAAGAGTAGTATTCAAATATTATTCTAATAAGTGAGATTAGAATAAGTTTAAGGAAGAATCGATTCCTAGTCTAGCACAACAAAGATTCGGTTTTAAGGGGTTGTCTTGGTGCATCTTTAAAGGAGGTATTCTATTTTGGGTACTTTGGAGGATCATCCTTGCCAAGCTTGGACCGTGTGTAAGGGCTCGTTTTCTCCCTATTCCGCTTTTTGTAGCATGCATAAGATCATATAAACAAGTTTATATATATGTTAATTAAAAGTTAATTAAAAGGTTTTGTTAGTATGACTAAATTAGTTTATGAGCAACTAGTTAAACCTAACAATTGGTATCAGAGCAAAAGGGTTGTTTGCATGCTTTCCGTTTCGTTTTTACGGAGTTATTAGGATAACAAAATAAAACTTGATAATTTTCGTTTTGATATATGATATGCACGAAATTAATTTAGCATGATACCTACTGTTTTCTAATATGATTTAGAATGTTTGGAATATATTTTGCATGAATATTTATCATTGGTATTTTAATTTCGGTTTTTTAATACGTTTTAATGGTTAAAAATGATTAATTTTGGGAAAAATAGTTAAAATTAACTTCTGGCCGAGATTTTTCAGTATGATATCACATGTATTTTCTATAATATGAATATGAATTTTCGTAAATTATAGACCTTTAAATCGTGTGATATGAATTTTAATGGTTAAAATGCAATAAGATGAATAAAAATGGGTTAAAATAGTTATATTATGAATTTGACTATAAAAATTTATGAGGATGTCACATGAAATATTTAAAATTTATGTTGAATTTTCCAGAAATTTATCTCAAATATTGCAATATTATAGATTTTTAATGTAAAAATCGGGTAATTAGTGACATAATTTCGACTTTAATAGTTTAAGTTGGAATTTGGCCATAAAAATTTAACACGATGTCATATATATTATTTCCAGCATGTATAAAATTTTCGAGAATTTTATCTTATTTTATGCTTGAGAAATAATTTTAAATGTTAAAATCGTACGATATATGACGTAAATCGTTAAAATTTGCAAATGTTGTTAAAAATGGCCGAAAATGTAACCCATATTAGTCATATGTGATATGTTCATCATGAAAATATTCTTGGGTGCCTAAAGTTTCAGATTTGATTTGTATTGATTTAATTTTGATTTGTTAAAAGTAGCATTTAAAATTAAATTAAAAGGAGGCATGCTTTAAAATTTCGGCTATGGGGCAATGTGCCATTTAATTTTCTGTCCATATTGTGTTCTTAAAATGTTTTGGAAGGTATAAAAATATTATTAGTATTTAATTTGCATTTATGAAGTTAATTATTGAATTTTCCGACTTAAATTGCTCGTTTTGCGTGTTATTTTCGAAATAATAATAAAACCGTATAAAATACTAATATTTTAACTTTCTGAAAATTTTAAGAACATTCTGGAATTTTCAAAATTTGAATTTTGAATTTTCGAAATTTTATTGACTCTTTTGAATTTTATATTATTTTTCCCATAAAACCGAGTAATACCGATCAATATTAAACATATTAAGTTAAGTCATGTTCAAAGTTTAAGTAAGACTAAATTTTGAATCCTATACGAGTTAGGATGATTAACTTAAGGATGAAAACCGTTTCATTTAAATGCATAGTGTTGTTAAACGTTAAAACACGCGATTCCATAAACCGAGGTTTACGATAACTATTTAAATAAGTGTTTTAAATAGGACGATTTGGCTTAGGGTTTGCATGTTAATTCATATTTATATAAGCATTGCATATTTATATTATGAATGTCATGATTTATTTTTACGTAATTTTGGGAATTATGTAATTTACTTAGTATGGCCTAGTTTTTAAATCGGTATTTCCCGTAATGTAAGGGGTTACCGATTCGGTTGTAATTTGTGATCTCGTATCACCCAATTGTAATTTATTTCTATTTTATAATGTATAAAGTAGACTAGAAAAGTTGTAATATTTGTAAAATCCGGAGTTCCTTGAAGACGGTGCCATTCGGAAAGGAGTTCCGATCAAGACGGTGTTTACCTCGAAGTGCGTGCCGCGTGAAGTTCAAGGGACCAAAGGAGTTGGTTTCCGAATTTGTACTTTGTTATGTCTTTTCTAGGAAAGGCCATACTAGGGTTTATTTATGCTTTTATTTTTGCTTTTTATATGTTTGCATGCATAGCCAAATCGTCATACATCGTATCATGCATGTTTCGACCTAGTCGACCTAGTCTTTTATTTTATCGATAATTCACCGACTTAGTTCACTTAAACGGAGATAGATAATAATTTGACTAGATCTCTTACATATTAATATTGAGACTTAGCCTTACCAAAAAGTACGGACCCATGAATCCCTTCTTCACAAAACGTAGGCTCGGCTACACCGGGGTACTAATATTGTCACGTTGGGTAAGTGGGGTAATAAGATTACATCTTGAAATTTGGTTGATCTCTGTAACAACCCGACCCACCACGGTCGTAACACATCCCCAATAAGATGGGAGGTATGTCTTTGGGCCCATTGTTTGTCCTCACTTAAGCCCAAAAGCACAAGGCCTTGTTACCAAGTGGTGGGTGGAAGCTATTATAAACATATCGCAAGCCTCACATTCTACCGATGTGGGACAAATCTCCAGCTCTCATACTCTTGGGGTGTTACAATCTCAACGAAAGTATTCGTAACCGTAGTTGCAATAAGTTCGGGCTAAAGATAATTTTAAGAAAATTGTCGACCGAGAGTTCTAAGAGTAGAACCGATTAAAGGGTTAATCCACCAAATTATACCGATACGGGTTGAATCGGCTACACCGTGCCCGGATTAGTATGGGTTTGGGTCTCGGGATTGTTTACTTAATTGGGTAAGAGATCATTAAGTAAATATATA
The DNA here is from genome assembly GCA_029255685.2 of Silene conica. Classification (NCBI taxonomy): domain Eukaryota; kingdom Viridiplantae; phylum Streptophyta; class Magnoliopsida; order Caryophyllales; family Caryophyllaceae; genus Silene; species Silene conica. The sequence continues at coordinate 43,790,735 of CM055318.2, read as the reverse complement.
ACTAAACTTGTTAAAGTTTCTAGTTTAAAATTATGAATTTAAAAATGATGTTGTTTTTCCTTTTATTTTTGTAGTTTAATTTTCAACATCGACTATGGCAACTAACGCTCCACCTCTCACTAACGTATCATGGCTTCGATCCTTTATGGATCGTTGCAAACTCGATAAGCATGGTTCCAATTTTAAGGATTGGGATGCGCAATTGCTTTTGGCCGCTCAAGGTGACGATAAGAGTCGTTACCTATCCGAAGCCGCTCATCCCGCTCCGACCGCTCGTTCGTCGGTCCAAACTCGTGAGGCCTATGAAGCCTACATGAAAGAGTCCTCCGCTCTTAAAAATGTGCTCATCTTCTCCATGGAGCCGGATCTCCAAAGGAGTATGATCAAGTTGACCACATCGTATGAGATATACACCAAGCTTGCGACCATGTTTTCGCAAACTCCAAGGGTGATTCAATATGAGGCGGCTTCCGCCTTCTTTGACATAACATTCAAGGAAGGGCAAAAGATAAGCCCTCATGTGCTCAAACTAGTTGAGCTCGCGGAGACTCTAAAAGCTCAAAATGTTGATGTTCCCGACTCTCTTATCATTGACCGAGTTCTTCACTCGCTCAATAAGGTTAAGGCGTATGCTCAATTTCGGGTGAATTTCAATATGCGAAACCAAGAGACCTCGTTAGACGAGTTGCATAAGATGCTAGTCCAAGCCGAAAGGGACATGGGACTTCATGAAAGTTCCACCAAGGATGTTTTAAACATCGAAAAGAAAGGGAAAACGAGCTTCAAGAGGAATGCCTCGAAAGGCAAGGGCAAGAAAACGTTCAAGCCCAAAGCGACCAAAGAAAAGACCTTTTCGAAAGGCGCTTCCACCTCGTCTTCAAAAGAGCAAGACAAGTGCCATTATTGCACGAGGATCGGTCATTGGAAGCGAAATTGCCCCAAATACTTAAGTGATCTCAAAAATGGGAAGGCAACCGCCGTAGGTAATAATTCTCGCGTATAATTCATGTCGTTTATCAACTTATGTATAGTGATACAAATGTGTTGATATTTACCCTTTTTAAATGTTTTAAAGGGGCGCCTAATAATAATGATAAGGGCAAGGAGAAGGAAGCTTGAAGTTCCTTTCTTGGATGGCTATGGTAGCATCCAAATGATCGAAGACTTGAAGAGCTAGGCTCTAATTTTCATATCGTCTTCTTTCATATTTTGCATTTATTTATGGAACAATTTAATTTTCTTGTAAGACAAGGATTAAAATCCTAAAACAATGGTTGTAATTTTGGATATTGGTGACTTGGTTTTCAACCCGAGTCACTACTTTTGTTCTTAATCAATGTTTTGATTTCTCAAATAAATTGCATGCCTTATTTAAACATGAATGATAGTGATTTAATCACGCAATAAATATTGATACGATCAAGTATAAGAGAATCAAAGAGTTGATTAAAACGGAGAACTACACCCCATGAGATAGATTCAATCAAAATGAGACTATATCAGTTCATTATAAGATTTTCATTTTAAGTGAAAATGAGAATGTATTCATCACACCTATCAAACTTCAAACATTCAAATACATTGGTTAATCGAAGTAGCTATCCTTAAACGAATAAAGGTTAATGTTAGAAGGATAGAGTGGGAGAAAATATTTCGCTCGCAAACCAATGATAAAAATAAAGGAAGGATCTTAGAGAAGATTCCTTACTTGGGAGTCTTAAGAAGAGCCCTAAAATGATTTGAAGAAACTACGAGAGGACACTGAAGAAACTACGGGAGGACACTTGAAGAAAGGTTCTTTGTGTTCATTGTTTCATAGAGAGAAAACTTGAAACCTCGTATGAAATCGGTAGGAAAACGGTTCCTTAATAAATGATTTTCTAAGTTTATAAGATAAAAGAGAAGAAATCATCTCAATCCTCTCTATGTAGTTATAAAGAAATTCGTCTCGAGGAAACGAAGACATGATAAGAAGGTAATGATTGATTGAATGGAAACAGATCACTATAGGGATAGTGATAATGATAATGATTCAAGTAATAGTTTAACATGCGAGAAATGAAGGGTTCATTTAAGATATCGAGAGATATTGATTTTAGTGGGAGCAATTTTCATTAAAAGAATTAAGCCTACCATTTAGAGAGAATGGGTGATTCTTTAAGGTGTAAAGAATAAGAGGTTTGAAATTCTAGATGATCAAATAATTTATATCATAAGATGATGGAGCTTACGGGAAGGTTTATTATATGGATAATAAAAGGTCGCCCACTAGAAGTTAGAATGGTTGGATACATTATTCATAACGATGAATGAAACCATTATCAAATAGCCAAGATGTTTGAAAATTGTAAGAGTGATGAAATCACTAATAAACTACAATATAGATTTCAGTACATAAGTGACTATAGAGAGTGATTTTTAAACCCTCCAGTATATCGATACGTCACAAGTTATAAGATAACAGTGGGAGCTTTCCTCCGGAAAGGAAACTCAAAATCTAGAAAGAATTCTAGAAAATGTACTCAAATAGAATCATATTATACGGGATAATATGAGAATAAAGGAAACCAAAAGTTGTAAGTTTTGCTATCATGAATAAAGGTTATTCGCATGAATAAAGGTTTATTCGCAAAACACTAATACAAATAGATGATTGTGCATCAAATGCAATGTGATAGTATTGACTATTGTTGCATGACAACATCATTTGAGTTATTAATAACTCAAAATGAAAGATACTTTGTCAGAATCCAAATGGGTTGTATGAGACAATATTGAACCCCATAAGTGAACTGGATTGACTTAGTATGGCCCCTAGCCACTTACATGAGGTGACGTCTCAAAGCGACTAGAGTGTGAGGCGATTGATGGCAAGTTCAAGTGCCATAGAGTCATATGCGATGACTAGTCGATCACATAGGCAGACTGTAAGAGACACTCTGTCGGGCAATGTGACCGCTTATAGAGTTCTGGAAATTTTATAGCCGGGTCGTGGCGAGAGCTGCTATAGTATTCTTGTGAGTCAATTCTTTGACTAAAGACTACTCTCCCAAGATGGTACAGTTTAGGCATAACTTTGATCCATTCTTTACGACTTTTCGTAACTGGAGTCAAATGGGATTGTTTTGGGTTGTGACTGACTGTGACTAGTTGAAGGAAGTAGTGCGATAGAAATTGTCCACCCCTTGTCAGGGTTGTTCAAATCTCAGGGCCACTCGAGGAGAAGTTAACTGGAAATGCGTGGCCACGCTCGGAAGGTATCTATGGTAGAAAATTCCGGTCAGACAGTTATTCTCCAGATCGAGGAAACCACTTATGATATGATTGAATGCAAGTACGACCTTAGAGAGACACCTTGCATTGAGTGGGAGATTGTAATAGGACAAGAGAATTGGTGACGCACACTTGTCGAGGACAAGTGGGAGATTGTTGGGAAATGTGTCCTCAACAATAAGTGCGATCACGTAATTAAATCTCATAACAAGAATGCGCAAGGGATGATACGATTTATTAGTCAACTGACCAACATTAATCGGTAATGATTGGCTAGCTAGAGTTTGACATTACTGTCGTATGACGGTGGTGGTCAGTTGATCCCTTTAGGTCACACCTTTAGGACAATTCCCTTAATTGAAAGAATGATCAAATGCATATTGATGCGATTTGATCATATTCCTTAAACTCGTGTATCGAGAAAATAGAGGTTAAATCTTAATGTAAGATTTATGTTTAAAATTGAAACGTGTCAATTGTTAAACATTAAACGATATTTTAAGATATCGTAATTAGAATGAATTGGGTTGAAATTAATACAAAGGTTGTAAATCGTATTGACGATAAAATATTATTTTACAATGGTAATTTCGAATTACTTGTTAATTGAATAAATATGATTTATTTAATTATGTATAATATTTATGGGATAAATATTTACATGTTTCAAATGTACTAAAGTATTTTATATCTAAATGACATATAAGATGTCACACTTTATACAATTGTACATTTGACAAATTGTAAAATGAAATCCATTTTATGGATTATGGTAGCCGGTTTTGGTGAGGTTAGTTAAGGTTATGTTTTGTGTTTATTAATGTATAAAACACAATCATTAAAAGACCACCTTGAGAACACTAACCTAGATGCCTCCCTAGTGTCTTGAGAAGTGAAGGTGTTCCCCTTTGAGGCATCCCAAAACCGGCAACCCCTTCCCCATAAACCATGCTTAAGATTAATTTGATTATCTTAAATTATAATAAGCATGCTTGATATATATAAGTATACATCATATTCATTCTCCTCTTCTTCTTCTTCTTGACCTAGCCGAAAAATCACCAAGCAAGAAGAGAAATTTTCTACCTCTAAAATACTTATTATAAGATAATAAAAATTATACTAAGAGTAGTATTCAAATATTATTCTAATAAGTGAGATTAGAATAAGTTTAAGGAAGAATCGATTCCTAGTCTAGCACAACAAAGATTCGGTTTTAAGGGGTTGTCTTGGTGCATCTTTAAAGGAGGTATTCTATTTTGGGTACTTTGGAGGATCATCCTTGCCAAGCTTGGACCGTGTGTAAGGGCTCGTTTTCTCCCTATTCCGCTTTTTGTAGCATGCATAAGATCATATAAACAAGTTTATATATATGTTAATTAAAAGTTAATTAAAAGGTTTTGTTAGTATGACTAAATTAGTTTATGAGCAACTAGTTAAACCTAACATATTCATCCCCTACATCCTAACATATGAAATTTAGCTACTCATAATACTTAAGATGATTATAAAATTTGGAATAAACATGGTAAACATGGTAAACAATCTAAACATGCAAGAACTAACAAAGCTTGAGATTCTGACTTAAACAATTGTAATAAAAATAAGAACGATAATAAAAAGCTAGATTAAAAAGAGTAATACCACAATTGGAATTAGGGCAGAAAGAAACAAACTTTATTGAATGCTTGGGAATTGTTGAAAGATTACAAAACTAAAATTCTTCTAAATAAACTAGATGCTAATTGATACTCGATGATAAAACTTGATAGTTCCAAGATAAGATATCTAACCCTAATCACAAGATTAGTTTATATAGGTAGAAAAAGTAAGAGTTTCCTAAAGACTCTAATTCTAATTTATTTCCGAAAAGAATCGCTTTGGGCTTCTGCTGAGGTCGGCCGACTTACTTTGTGGGTCGGTCGACCGCTTCGTATGGGCTTAATTGACTTCTCGGGCTTTCCTTCGGATTTGGATTTTTATGAAGATCAGGGTCGGTCGGTCGACCTATACTGTCGGTCGGTCGACCGCTTCCCGAGAAATTTCTTCTATTTTCTTCTTGTTTTGACTTTGGATACTTGAATAAGGACTCCAGTTGACTTTCCATTGTTCCTTAATTATGCAAAAGACTTGAGGATACGGATTTGGTGCTAAATCGTCTCTTTTCCACATAAATCTGCAAAAGTGCAAAAAAATACGAAAGTACACGATTGTTGGGAAATAAAGGCTAAAACATAGTAAATGAGCGACCAAATGCGTGTAAAAATAGATGAAAAACATCATAAAATAGACATGCATCAATGGGCATGGAGATTCATTTGTGATTGTAGAAGAACCCGTTTTTGGCCTTTAAGAATCTCGGTTTCACCATAGGTTTACGATTACCTCTTTTTTTCTAGCTCAAGGTAACTTTTCCGAGTGACTCGACGAATTAATGCTACAATAATTATGTGTTTGTTGTTTCTATGTGATTTGGATGAGGAATATGATGCATATGTGTTGTGGGTTTGGTTCCGTAAGTGTTGTTGCATCTGGTTGTTATCATTTTCGTTCTACCGGTGTACATTAGGACTATAGTATGTAAATACTGATGTGGTGTGTCTGGGTTATGCTACTGCACTTACTACCCACTGCATACTGCCACCGTAATCCGATGTTGCTCCCATCCATTACTACTGCACACACTGTCACTGTTGCTATTGTTTTACATGTGGATTTGATGTAGTGTCTGTGTCTGTGTGTAGCTGCTGTTGTTACCATTTACGGCTGTTGTTTATCTGTTCTCTCCTGTTGTGAATTCTGCTCGTGAGTTTAGTACTACCGCTAATCTATACAGGGCTATTCTGTTGTTACTGCTATGTTGTGGCTATTACTAATCTGAACTACTACCGTTGTCATTATCTACTACTAGCTGTAGCACAGGAATAACATCAGCCTTCACTGCTGTTGATGGGTCTGTCACACTGAAACTGAAGTGCTTTTATTCTTAACTATCGTGTTATATAGTTGTTGTACCATTTGGCTATTTGTTGATGTGAGTCTGTCATGCTGTACACATTAGTCCATCCTACTATTGGCAACAATTTACTACTACGATACATGCTAACTCAACACTATTGAACTGCCACTGTCTTAGCTACTGGGTTCTAATTTCATGCTTAATCGTTAAGTTAGTAGTATGAATTCTTATGTCACTTACATTGAGATAGCCTTTCTTAGTTAATTAGTCTAATGGTAATATTTTATTATCCTTGTATTATGAGTAATACCTCATAGCTAGCCTTGGTGTTGTATCCAAGGGTACTCATGTGTTGTATCATGAGTCTTGGACGCGGTGTTGTATTTGTGTGTCAGTCAGAAGTTAACTAACCTTGGTGTTGTATCCAAGGGTACTTATGTGTGGTATCATGAGTCTTAGACATGGTGTTGTATCCATGTGTCAATGTTTAGATAACTATGCTCTCTCTTGTATGGTGATTCTATGAACTATGCACGGCGAGGTGCAAACTGTTATAGTTGATAGAATTGGTTCATGCTTGTTACCTGGATTCACATAATAGCATAGTATGAGTCGGTCTAGAACTCACATGCTAGGTTATATAGGGTTCTTCGTTGTTTAATCACGTGATAGACATATTGGTTTGGTACTTGTGTGCCTAGACTATGTGTTGATCATATACATTTTCTTATGTTGTTCATGTTATATTAATATGGCATTTCGTGGCTGGGAGAACTCGGAGTTACTCCCCACTGCCTGTGGCATTCGTGTTTGTTTAAAATGCGAATGATAGGTTTGTGAAGCATATGTTGGGTACATGACGAGCTAGCGAGCGGATGACAACCTTGGGACCTTTATACGGTTTCCACTTTGTAGAGACTTGATACATTAGTTATACACTTGCTTATTTTAGGGACATATGTCTCCCTTACCTCTTGGTTGTATTCATTTTGGACCTTGCATGTTTGACACCTTCACTTGGATATCTTTATAACATGTTCAGGTTTTGAAAACCTCGTATTTTCCTCCAATTGAACTTATTACAAACATATCCTTGCAGTTTACTTAGAATTTTATGTTTACACTTCCGCTAAATATGACGGTGTCACAGGTGCATTGGTCTACCGACCACTGTGCTCAGTCGGTCGACTGATGTAGCTGATGTATCAGATCTCTCAACTTCTGAAATCTGTCCTTTAAGCCTTGAAGTGCGCGATAGGCTTTGTTCCTTCACCGTTCCTTCATGTCCTTAGCCACGCAATCCACTCGAGGACGGGTTTGACTCAAAATCTACTCATTTCCGCATTAATCTGTTTGGAAATGTGTCCTCAACAATAGTGCGATCACGTCAATGATAATTATCATTGGTAAATCTTATGATATGAATATGCAAGGGATGATCCGATATTATATATATATATATATATATATATATATATATATATATATATATATATAGTCAATAGTATAAGATACGAATTGATCAAATTCCTTAAAATTGAATATCGAGAAATCAGAGGTTGAATCTTAATGTAAGTTTTTTATTTGAAATTGAAATGTGTCGATTGTCAAATATTAATCGATATTTTTGAAATATCGAAATTAGAATGAGATAGGTTCGTGGTTATAACAAATGTTGTATATCGTATCGACGATTATTATAATAACCATATATTGGGATGGTAATTACGAATTACTAGATTAATTTGTTAAATATGATTTAATTAATTTAGAAATAATATTTATATGATAAATATATTTTAAATTAATACAATTGTATTATGTCACATAGGATGTCACATATTACATAATTGTACAAATTACATAACGTAAAATGAAAGTCCATTTTACGTTTGTAGGTGCCGGTTTTACAAAGTGTTTTATGGACTTTTAAATGTTAATAGATACCCTAAAACACAATGATTGACATAGCTTCTATGCCTATGTGAAGAGTCTATTGACCTAGATATACTCAAGAACGGGGGGTTGAATTGAGTATGTCAACTTTTTCGATTCTTCTTCGATGTTGGTTGTTGAGATGAAGTAATAGCAAGTAACGAGTAAGAACGATAAAGTAAAGGAGACACGATCTTTTGAAGTGGTTCAGTTTCACAAATCGAAACCTACGTCCACTATTCTCGATGAATAAAATTAGTACCTTCTCCGGATTACAATTTTATCAACCCAACTCGTACAACTTTGATGTTGAGGAGTTGTAACTCAATCTAGATACCGTAAAATATCTAGCTACAACAAGTACCGTTAAATATTTGCTTACAATGAGTACCGCTAAATACTCGAATCTTATTTTAAGTAAATAAGATACAGTCTTCAACAATTTCTTGTACTTAATGATCTTTGAATGTGTAAGAACTTTCTTCAAAGCTTGTAGTCTTGATTACGAGATTTGACAATGATTGACACGGAAAACGAGACGTACGTGAGGTATCGTTCGTTTGTTTCTTGAAAGGCGTGAGGCTTGTATATTTTCGATGATTTAGGCGTGTGATACTAAGTGCCTATATATACTAATTTAGATCTAGGTTGAAACCTAGATAGTTTAGGAATATTACTTTATCTAGAATATATAATCTAGGTAATATTAAAACTTAATCTTATTTGATTTAGGAAAGGACTCTAGTAAGATAATATTAATTTAAGATATAAAATAATATTTCCAAAAACCTATTTGATTTAGGAAACATCTTATATCATAAAATATAGTATCCTAATTAAAGTCAATTCCTAATTCTTGTCAAGATATAATAAATTATATCCCTAATCAAATCCTAGTTAATCTTTAGGTAAATTAAATAAACATACATTATTTATTTAATTAACCATAAAAATAATATGAAACGTATTAGAAGTCATGTAGGAAAACGTGAGGGCATGGTTCCTCAACACGCTTTCCCACGTACGTCCCAACGCACGCTTCATAGGACACGTTCTTCGAGACATACTTGTCGAAGCACGTTTCCCTATAAGATTTTGACAATAACGATTAAAATAAAATCCTTAGCATATTAGAATTAATATTTACCTCATAAGATAAATATTTTAATTCTTGTTAACTAAAGAATATTTCTATTTTAAAACCGTTTTTAAGATTACTAAATTAATATATAATAATATATTAATACCACGCATAAATCTTTTACGCTTTGATTTACTTCACGCAAATCTCATTTATTCGATAGTTATAGGTACAACCTATAACTTAAGAACTCTTGATATTGCAATAAAAACTTTTGTCTTGTAAATCTTCAAAAAGACTTGACATTTGACATGAGCTTGATCTTTCTTTAATCTTCGATTGAATCTATACTTTATTAAACTACGATCTTCGCTTTATAATAAACTGTACACTTAAATGCACGATTACACGCATATGCATATAAAATATAATTATTTAGACTTGTCATTATTAAAACATAAAACAATATATTACATATATAGAATATATTACTCAACAAATTCCCCCTTTTTAATGATGGCAAGTCTTACCTAGAATCGTATCTAAGTGTAACGTAGTAACGTTCCCCCTCAACATAGTATTGGTCTTTTATAATATAGATTAACTAGGGTTTCATTTTTAGACTGAACCAATTACTTAAAAAGAACTATGAGAGACAATACGTTACGACAAGGAGCAATCTTAGGCAAATTCGTAATCTAGGTCGCATTCTTTTCCCCCTCTTGATATCATTGAAAAGACGGAAACAAAGACATAAAACGACTAGAATGATATACTACGAAACAAACCTAAGCTTGCAATTCTAAATCAAACACACAAACGTAATTAAAATCATGCGAACACGAAATACGAACGGAAATACGACACACAACCATATACTATAATGCCAAAAGGGCCGAATTGTCAAAGTAAAGCCTAATGGGCCGAATATAAAGTGTAAGCACTTGGGCTGAAAGTAGGAAAGCATAGTGAAACCAAGTATGTTTAATACAAAGCCAAAGTGGGCCGAATTAGGGTAAGGGAAAATTGGGCCAAAGATAGGGTAAAACAAAATAGGGCTAATGTCTTAAACGGTTTTAAGGAGAGGGATAGGGTAATAGGATAGAAATACGATATCCACCGAAGGAGCCCAAAACCAATTTCCGCACCTCTGCCAAAACAGAGCAACAAATAGTACTTATTCATTCTGGGTTACGAATGATGTGACGGTTCACGAACTCCAGCCTAGTGTGATACTCCAAAGTCGATAACCGATCAAAACAACTTTCGATGTTCCTTGTTTTGAGCATCCACCGTACGTTCAAAGTTGAGAACCTTAAGAGAAAGCGCTCTAACCGAGGCCAAACATTGACCACCGTCCTCACATAAAATCCGATTATCACGGACGAGAACTCCTTGAGTCGTGAGGAATTGGTGACGGCCACTAATTATAAGCACTTCTTCTTCAACCTCCTTAAGGTCACGATTAAACTTCTCAAGACTCTCATCAATCCGTTGTATCCAACTTCGCAACTCCTTATCCACTCTTGACCCTCGGCCATTCTCGGCCTTAACCTTACTCATCCCAGAAATTAAAGAAAACAATTGATCAACTTTTCCTTCTAATCCATCCAAATTTCCATTCGATTTTTTTGCATCGCCATTCACACGACCGAATCGCAATTCACGTCCATTGCTTAGAATACCATTAACTTTATCAATTTATCATTCATTCGATCATGGAGCACAACTTTGTAACAGTCAACGTCTACCACCCCTTCGCCTTTTTTTTTATTCGAACTTTTTCAACCCTTCTTTTGCAACATCCCCGGAAACATCACGGAACAGAGGACGAGGTATTTGATCGTAATCTTGAAATTCCTCTTCCATTAATGATTTCCCTTTTTCTAATTTTCGTCTCTTGCTTGCTTCTGATTTCGGAATGGTGACGGAAACGGGTTCGGGGGACGGTGGAGGCGAGGGTGTTGGTGTCGGAGTATGGTGTTTGAGTAGATGATATTTTAGCTTAGGTAACGGTTTTAGGAAGCTTTAATGGTGATTTCTTGAATTTTTGGTTTTAGTAAGTTTTGGGGACGATTATAGTTGTGATGGTGAGGTAGGCACGTGGGGGGTTAGATAGTAGAAGTAAATAGGGTAAGTTTGGAGGGTAAACAAATAAGACGGGTTTAGATATTACGGAAATTTTGGTAAGTATATAATTGGGATATGGTGATAATAATTTACGTACCTGAGGCACGTAAATATATATATATATATATATATATATATATATATATATATATATATATATATATATAGAGAGAGAGAGAGAGAGAGAGGCCGGATCACGTGAGGCCGCCTCTTACGGTGAGGCCACCGAACCTCACGCATCCACAACCTATTTGGGCCAAATTCACGTTTGATATTGCTGTTGGGCCGACTTCCCTTGCGAATTATTCAATGTGGGCTGAAAATTAGGGTCAAACCAAATCTTGTCAATGGGCCAAAAAACTTTCTCTCACTAAAAATAATAAAAACATAATTAAACCCAACCCAAATACACTCTCTCTCTAACCTAGAAAACTTTTTACGACAAATAAAAAACCTCAAATTCAACGCAAATCAATTTGTTCCTTCTTCCAGTTTCCTCCGATTGTTCGTAAATTCCATCGATTTTGCATACAAATTCAATTCAATTGAATTTGGAAGAAGATTAAGACTAATTTTCAGGTAATTTGATAATTTGATTCTTCGAATTTTCAACGATTGTTCGAATTTCATGCGATTGTTCGAATTTGATCAATTTTTCTCACGATTTTCTTTACCTCTCGAGTTCATACTACTTATGACATTATTTTCGATTATTTTGCAGCTCTAATAGCTATGGAGAATCTAGATATCACCACGGTTGATGATAATATTACTATTGAATCAGGTATGTCGTTTTTTGTCGTTTACATTATTGCTTTCTGATTCAATTTCTGCTCAATTTTGTTGAATATATGGATCGCTTTTTGTATTTCGTGAATGTAGGACCTTATTTTGTGAATGTAGGACCTATTGAAGTTTATGACTATTGTATTGTGATTATAAAAAGGCTGAAACTAGGGGCTTATTTTGTGAATATAGGACTTAATTCAAGTTTATGAATATTGTGAAACTAGAAGCTTAAACTGTGAAACTATAAGCTTACATTGTGAAACCTGATTAAAAAAGGTTGATTTAGTTTAGCTTTCTTATATTGTGAATCCTAGGCAAAATAAACTGTGAAACTAGAAGCTGATATTGTGAAACCATGCTTATTAAAAAGTCTGATTTTGTTTAGTCTTTTTATATTGTGAAACTAAATGCTTAATCTGTGAAACTAGATGCTTAATCTGTGAAACTAGAGGCTTAATCTGTGAAACTAGATGCTTAATCTGTGAAACTTACATTGTGAAACCTGATAAAAAAAAAGGCTGATTTAGTTTATATGTTTTGACTTTATATAGGTACATATTCCATTTTCAATACCAACGGAGAGGTTTCTACAATTTTAACAGCACAATCCACACCTACAGTACCGGTTGGTACGCCTATTACTTTGGTGAATCACACACCGGGTGGTAGTGAGGAATGGATTGTCAGAGTTGCAGAAGATATTACACCTACTGTTGGGAAGTTATTTTTAGATCTACAGTCGGCAATGACATTCTATCAAGTGTATGCTACTGCTTGTGGTTTTGAAGCTAGGAAATCTACAACGAAGAGGTTTCGTGATGGTAATATTCGAACTAAAGCCATGGTTTGTAATCGTGAAGGCCATAATAAGAGGAAAGGAAAACCTCTTGAAACTGTTGCAAGTGAAACTGGTTCTGAAACTGGTTCAAATATTGGAAAAAGTGCAAAACCAAAAACTGGTGTGAAGGGAAGTGAAGGAGATGTGGCTGAAAGTTCAAATAAGCAAGCATTTACAAGAACAACCAAAATTAGAAGGTGGGGTTGTCGTGCAATAGTCAAATACAAGTTCCATTATAACAAGTACATCGTTGAACAATTTCATGAGGGTCACAATCACCCAGTGACCTTTGTAAAGAATAGGGAATTTGATAAACTTGCAGCAAATATGAATGAATTTCATAAGCAAATGATTGTCCAGAATTCAAGAGTTAATGTTGGGGCTAACTTAACATACCAGCTATGCAAAGAGCAAGTCGAAGGGTTCGAAAATGTGGGGGCTTCCCTTTCACAATTCAAGAATTTCCAACGGGATTTGAAGTGTTTCATTAAGAGTAAGGATGGAGACATGTTTATCTCACGTTTGGAAACCCTCCGTGACACAAAAGGGTTAGAATTTGTGTATGAAATCGATTCTGAGAAAGCTTTGACAAGGATTTTTTGGACAGATGCTGAGGCAAAGAGATGTTACTCAGTGTTTGGTGATGCAATTTCATTCGATCCAACCTATGGCACTAACAAATATAACATGATATTCACCCCTTTCACTGGCATTGACCATCATAAAAAGTCAATAACATTTGCATGCGCTCTTTTAGATCATGAAGACGATGAAGCATTTATCTGGGCGTTTCAGCAATTTCTGAAATCAATGGGTGGAAAAGAACCTAATTACATTATCACTGACCAAGATGCAGGAATAAAAAAGGCGTTCCCTGGTATGTTTTTATATCGTGCAATTTTTCTAGTTTTCTTAACTTGTGAAACTTGAAGCTGAAGATGCAAAAACTGTGAAACTACATGCTTATGAAGTGAAACTTGATCCTTATACTGTGAATCTGGAAGGCCATATTGTGAAACCTGTTGAAAAATCAGCCTGATTTTTTGAATTCTTAACTTGTGAAACTAGAAGCTTAGGTAGTGAAACTAGATCCTTATTTTGTGAAACTAGATGGCTATATTGTGAAACCTGTTGATAAAAGATCCTGATTTTTTGAGTTCATAACTTGTGAAACTAAAAGCTTAACTTGTGAAACTGGATTCGTATTCTGTGAAACTACAAGTCTATATTTGTGAAACCTGTTGATAAATGAGGATGATTTTTTTGACTAATCTTATTTTGTTACATGCAGTTGTGTTCAAAACAGCAAGACATCGGTTTTGCATGTGGCACATTATGAAAAAAGTAACAGACAAGGTTGGGAGCACAATTTGCAAAGACACTGAATTCTTATCACGTCTGAACAATGTTGTTTGGAGCAATGATATGGAACCTGAGGAATTTGAGGAGAATTGGGTTAAGGTCATCACAGAATTCTCGTTAGAGGATAATATATGGTTGAGTGGAAAGTTTGCTGAAAGACACAAATGGATACCAGCGTATTTCAGAAATGTTCCGATGGGTAACATTTTAAGAACCACACAGAGATCAGAGAGTGCTAATAGTTTTTTTAAAAGATTTGAGAATAAATATGGGACCTTGGTTGAGTTTTGGATGAGGTTTGAGAGTGCCATCGACCAACAAAGGCATGCTCTAAAACTTCTTGAAGCACAGAGTGATAATTCAATGCCTGAAACCTTATATTGTTCAAACTGGGAAGCCCATGGAGCGAGAGTATATACACATGAAGTCTTCTATGACTTTCAAAATGAGGTTAAGGGCTCGATAAATGGGTGTAGTGTGGGTGGATACACCCCACCAGATCCTGTAACTAACTCTGAGATTTTGATAGTTGAAGACGCGATCAAGAAAAAGAGCTACGCAGTTGAGTACAATAAAGGAACAATGGACGTGAGATGTTCCTGTAAACTATTTGAACGGAGAGGTATTCTATGTTATCACATCATTTGGGTTTGCTCGGGTAAAACTAAGGAAATACCTGAGAAATACATTTTGGGTAGGTGGAGTAAGAATGCACTTAGAAACCCTATTTATGATTCGAATGGAAATCTTTTGGACAACTACAATCCTACTAGTAGCCCGAAATTTGGAATGTCTCGGTTGTGGTCTGAGATTTATGCAACTGAGGGGATCCTCAAAAGAAAAAAAGAGTCTGATGTGAGAGAATTTGCTAAGCTTGTAAAAGAATTCCGAGAGAAGTTGGAGCCAAACCCAAAGGCTTTGACAAAAGAACAAGAATTAGAAATCCTTCTAAATTGCAAGGCTCCAAAAGAAGGAAAGGTCTTACCACCTAAGTTCTCTAAGAACAAGGGTAGCGGGAAGCGGCTGGTCAGTAGCAAAAATAAGGCAATCATAAAAGCAAAAAAACCAAAAAGGTTGTGTGCTAATTGTAAACGAATGTCACACCATGATAAAAGAAATTGTCCATATGATTTTGAAGAGCATCCTCCTGAGAATCAAGTATGTATTATTCCTTTACTTGATTTTTTTTTTATTCATGTTTATTATACTGTGAAACTAGGGACTTATACAGTGAAACTAAGGGCTTATACTGTGAAACCTGTTGATAAAGGGCTGATTTTAGGTTGTTTATAATATTGTGAATCCTAGGCCTTAAACTGTGAAACTAGGGGCTTATACTGTGAAACTAGGGGCTTATACTGTGAAACTAAGGGCTTATACTGTGAAACTAAGGGCTTATACTGTGAAACCTGTTGATAAAGGGCTGATTTTAGGTTGTTTATAATATTGTGAATCCTAGGCCTTAAACTGTGAAACTAGGGGCTTATATTGTGAAACTAGGGGCTTATATTGTGAAACTAGGGGCTTATATTGTTGATTTTAATTTTAAGTATAATTTTTATTACTTAAGCAATGCAAGTTACGTCTCAAAAGTATTTATTTTAATGTTTCATTTTCTTTCAGGGAGATACAACAGAAGAAGAAGAAGAAATAGAAGAAGAAGAAGAAGAAGAAGAAGAAGAAGAAGAAGAAGAAGATGAGGAAGACGAAGATGTATAGTTTTCTTTATATTTGGGTCCGTGATGCGGGGAAGTAGTTTAGGTTTTATAGACTGTGAAACTAGGGGCTTATACTGTGAAATTAGGGGCTTATACTGTGAAACTAGGGGCTTAGTTTCACAGAGTAAATGCTTAGTTTCACAATATAGGCTTCTAGATTCACAGAAGAAGACCTGACATTCACAGAAGAATAAGTTTTCTTATATTGTGAAACCTGTTGTCATAATTTGTGAAACTAAAAGCTTTAATTGTGAATCTAGAAGCAGTTTTTATTGAAATATCTGTCATAAATACCTGTTGTCATAAATTACCATTACGTGCATGAAAAATCCCCAGCTATGACCATCCAAGGTGATTGATCACTACCATCTCAAGATAGCGACAAGAGACGACAGTGATCAATCACCGTGGATGGTCATGGCTAAGGAGTTTGATGATAAGAAAAAAACCTAAACTCTGAAACAAGAAGACTATATATGTATTTGTAGTGTAAATGGTTGTATATTGGAATAGGGTGTTTGATGATATCAACTTCCCTTCTCTTATATAGTGCACTTGCTTACTACGTGTACTACTTTTTATGGTTGTGAAGCATTTAATTTTGAGGTAGTTGTGGTTAGGTGACAGGTTGGAGCATTTAATTTTGAGGTAGTTGTGGCTTAACAAACTGGTTGCAAAATAATTTGGGTTCAACTAAGATGTATCATCATTCGAGCCCCGCTTAGGAATGAGTCCAGTAATGAAAAATATATTTTAAAAAAAGGATTCAAGTGTGAAGCTTGCAACGCGTAAAATTATGTTGACTGAGACAATAGAAACTATAAACATGTCAACATAAAGGCTATAGAAGATGACAGGAGAAAGCGAAGATCACGAGATCACTTACGTGCTCGCTTCCTCGGTTTTCTTTCCAGCAATTTTTCCCTTCGGGACGGTACACAACTGCAAGAAATATATTTTGTGAAACTAGATGGCTATATGCCTATTTTGTGAAACTAGATGGCTATATTACAACTTCAAAATTTACAATGTCAATTTACAGCAACAAAAACACATTTCACCAAGTTCTTCTGACTGGAATTCCTTTTCACCTTATCCACAATTTCGAAAAATTATTTGTTGCAGCCTTAACAATGTCGAAGTCCAGTTGCAATGACTCGACCATCTCGTTTTCATCATCTACAAGTGGAGTTAAAATCAAGCAATGAGAAGCAATATAACTCTATAAAGACATAAAATCCATCAAATCTCCAGATTCACAGATTAAGGGTTTAGTTTCACAAATTAAGATTCTAGATTCACAGAAGAACACCTGACATTCACAGAATAAGTTTTCTTATATTGTGAAACCTAAGCTCATAAATTGTGAAACTAGAAGCTTAACTTGTGAAACTAGAAGCAGTTTTGGTGAATGCTAAGTGCTGAGATTCACTGAATAAGGTCTGAGACTCACCAAATGATGACTGACTAAGTTTAACAAAACTACACACCTTGTTTTTTGTTGAGGAAACTTCAAGATTGACATGCTTTAGCTTCATTTTTTGCTTTTTTGCTTTTTCGGTTTAATAAGGGAAGACCTATAAAACCAAACACAAGTACAAAATATACATATTACAATATATTCAGCCAAGGAATTAAGAATTTAAAACTTTCATGTGTAGATTCACAAAGTAAGACCTGACAGTATTCTCATTCCACATAAGAAGTTCCAACATGATCGACTTTCGATAATCTGCCAAACCCTGCATAGAGTGACGTATATTAAATTAGTGTATTCATGCTAATATTCGTGGAATGCACGGCTTTATTTTCATATAGTAATGAACTCACCTCAAAATAGTCACTGTTCGTCCATAAACTCTGATCTTCCAATGCACTCACCCACTTTAGCAGAAAGACGCCACAATCATAACTAGACATAAAAACATATAAGCACTTATGAGTGTAACAAAGTTTCACATATTAAGGTCTGAGATTCACTGAACAAGGTCTGAGATTCAACAAATGATCACGGACTAAGTTTAACAAAACAAGTCAAACTACGCACCCCGTTTTTTGTTGAGTGACTTTGAGATTGACAAAATCATGCATGTGCATGTTCTTCAAACATTTGTACGACTCTCCCAAAATAGTTGCAACATTGTACAACTGAGAAGAAAAGGACAATAAAAGATCAAAAATATATTTTGCGGTATACTAAAACAAAAACTCTACAATATTTTGGAAAAAAAATCATACAATGTTCATGGCCTTGTTGTTTTCTTTATCCACTTTTATATCCATGGATGAGTCAAGGATGTAATTTTTTTGCTTCTATATGTCGCAAATACAAGCCCACCAATGCTTCAATTTGTCGTTATGCAAAGGGATAAAAACCTGAGATAGAAAATGTTTGGGAATAATCAATCAAAAAACACACATGAGTGACAGTAAATAAATAACAAAATGAATAGCAGAACTGAAGGATCTAACCAAATCAATCTGGCTACCATCTGCTGGAGTGTATGAGGACTGTATATATTGACCCCAAATCTCTGGGTTAGTATCTGCATTAAGACCCTGAATGACACAAAAAAGGCAATTTTAGTCTCTGGATGAGCAACTTTCAGAATGAAAAACACTTGAATATCAACAGCTGAAGAATTTGAAGCTCACATATACTGTCGTTGGCAAGTAAATCACATTTGGTTTACCAATTGTGCGCTTAATCCCAACAATATCAATGATCTACAGATAAAACATGCACAAAATGAAGCATCCACTTTCACGAAATCACCATCAAGTTTCACAAAAAAAACCTCTAAGATTCACAGAATAAGGTCTGAGATCCACCAAATAAGGAACCATGTAAAAAAAGAAACATGGTCAGGAATGGGAATATAATACTTACCTGATCCATAATAAGGCCACGCGATGTAAGGGTCTGCAAAGCATCTCTAGTGACTTCCATCCACGGAGTGGACACCAGAACCTCACTTAATTATTGAACAAAATGCAATTAGTCAATATATCTCACACAATTTAAAAAAACATAATTCAAGAAATCAAAGAAAAAGTGTGACATTACAATTTGTTTGCGATTGCTCTTCTCCCAACACAAGCCACCAATTCCTTCTCAGTAAAAGGTGGTGTCATAGAGGAACTCGATTCTAGTGCATCATTTGTGACTATTTCTTTGGACAGATTAACAGAACATGTAACAATATGATAGCACACCCGCAATGCAAAACGCTTGCGCTGAGTTTCCTATTGATGCAAACAAAATGGGTTTCAGAAAAACTAGGAAATAAAGTTGTGGCAATTGTATAGAAATTAAATTAGATGTTGAAAAGCAATCTTACAGTATTTATGGTTATTACAGAATTAGTTTTGCTCCCTTTGTAATTCTCCATTATGTTCAGCAGATAGAGGCCATTATCAATTTGTTTGGATTTCAGATTTGATTTTGGGATAAACACTTCTGGAATCGTCATTGAAGCAATACTTGTCACTGCTGGCAACTTTGATTGAAGAAGGTTGATGAGCCTGTGTTGCTGTATGAACAAAAGAGTAATTACAAAGAGCAATTAGTAAGGTAATGGAGTAAGAACGAGTCCAAAAATAGGTAAAATAGATGTACCGTATGTTTTAAAAAAGAAGTATAATCAACAGGTGTGTCTTTCATAGCATGGATGACTTGGCATTTGCAAGATTCCGGTCTCAGATCAAAACAAAACAAGAATGGTGGGCATTCGGGAGAGATGATCGGAGTCAAAATCTGAAAGACAACAGATAAAAATGCAATGAATAAAAAAGACAAGTCCACCTTAAAGCTTGAATATAATAAGACCAAATATAAAAAAAACTTACTAATTGGGTAGCAGCAAAATCAACATTGTCGAGACACTGGAACAAAAATCGAATCATGTGTGAGTAATGATTATAAGTGCACACCATGTAAAATGGGATTATAGAAAAGAGGTAGAGAGACTAACACTGTGTGTGGAGTGTGGCACAAATAAACGACAAGCAGAATCTCGTGATCTCAAGCTCTCACTACTGTTTAGAAACTCACACCAAACATCTATCACAGCAGAAGATACTTGATCACTTTCAGGCAAACTCGTCAATTGCTTCCTTGTCAATTTCTGAGTTTGACTTTTGAAAAGAATGTCACTGGAAACAGTCATTAAAAGCACAGGTCACACCCTCAAATGGTATTAAATATACGATCAAAATTAAAAAATAAGAGTATTTTAATGTTTAGTAAGTTTGACCAAAACTGTGAAACTAAAAGCTTAATTTGTGAAACTACATGCTTATTCTGTGAAACAGGGAGCACATATTCTGAAACTGTGAAACTGTGAAACTAGAAGCTTATTCTGTGACACTAGAAGCTTACTTTGTGAAACTAGCAGCTTATTCTGTGAAACTGGAAGGACATACTGTGAAACTGTGAAACTGTGAAACTAGATGTTTAACATGTGAAACTAGAAACTTATCCTGTGAAACCACAAGCTTATTCTGTGAAACAAGAAGTTTACATTGTGAAACCCAAACTCTTAACTTTCACAGAATAACCGCTTAGTTTCACTGAATAAGGGCTTACTTTCACTGAATAAGGGCTTACTGTCACACCCTCAAATGGTATTAAATATACAATCAAAATTAAAAAAATAAGAGTATTTTAATGTTTAGTAAGTTTGACCAAAACTGTGAAACTAAAAGCTTAATTTGTGAAACTGCATGCTTATTCTGTGAAACAGGGAGCACATATTCTGAAACTGTGAAACTAGAAGCTTATTCTGTGACACTAGAAGCTTACTTTGTGAAACTAAGCAGCTTATTCTGTGGAACTGGAAGGACATACTGTGAAACTGTCAAACTGTGAAACTAGATGTTTAACATGTGAAACTAGAAACTTATCCTGTGAAACCACAAGCTTATTCTGTGAAACAAGAAGTTTACATTGTGAAACCCAAACTCTTAAATTTCACAACATAAGCTTGTAGTTTCACTGAATAAGGGCTTACTTTCACAGAATAAGGGCTGTGAAACAAGAAGCTTATTCTGTGAAACTAAAAACCTTATTAAGTGAAACTGGAAGGCTATATTGTGAAACATATTAATAAAACAGGCTGAAAATATTAAAATACAAGGTTTGAAAAATTAATAAAATAAGTCAAAACCTTTCACATGAATCCAAAAAGATGAAATCCAATACAGGCTTCTCCGCTTGAGTAAAACCCTTAAGAATATTCATGTTTCTTTGCAAATACGGAGATCGATAGACCTCTGATGGAACTATGGCCCTCTTCACCTTTGGATTGACAGGTGAATGACATTCACCTTTGGATCGACGCTTGTAAACATTCGGAGGAGTATCTCCTACGTCAATGACCTCTTTATCAGTACTCCCTACCACAGGAAGATCCTCTACCACTGGTGTGGACATAGAAGGTCCTCCAGGTCCTTCAGCATGAACACAAGATGTTGAACGATCGAGTTCGGCTTCATCACAACGTGTTGAATCATCAAGTTGAGGTTCAGCTTCAGGTTCACGTTCATGTTCAGCTTCAAGTTCAGGTTCAGGCTCAGGTTCACGTTCAGGTTGAGAGGGTGGAGATAAAAAGTGGTCATCATCTAGAAAGAGCCTAAAGCTTGGCATTTCTGGTTTTGCTGGTGAACAATGTGGCTGTATTGGCTGAAAGGACTCATCCATTATGTCCAATGCCGCCAACAGTTCAGCTTCAGACCACCCATAAAATTTACCCGCATCCTCATGAACATTCTCACCAGTACCATCCACAATCGCCTTCTCATTATCATCAATCTCCAAATTATCATCAACCTCCCCACTATCATTATGTGCTTTCTCAACATTCTCCTCATTATTTGCTGTCTCAACATTCTCCTCATTCTGCTCATTTTTATCTTGTTGAGACAGCCTAAATCCATCAGCAATACCATCAACAGCTGCAACTAGTTTAGAAACTGTTGCTGATGAAGGTAATTTCAAGGAAGCTTGACTGACAAGACATTTGTAGTTTATGAAAGCAAGAGCCATGACTTTTGCTGAATTTGCAAGATCAGTAACAAGCTTCACATCACTGTTCTCTTCAGAAATGCCAGGCTTTCCAGTCTCTCCTTCATCTTTGGGTTGTTCAGATTTCCCAGATTCTTCTTGTTCAGGTTGCCGAACAACAATTTCCTGAACAGCTGATTTTGATTTTTGTGCTTGCTTGTCTGTTGCAAACTCAATAGCAAGGAAAGGTCCATGCTGCTCACGTCTCACAATTGGAGGCTCAACAACACCCCTGCCGAAAGTTCTAGTTGGGTCATCCAATTCATCCTTAATTCTCTTGTATATAGCATCTTTTGTCCAAGTCGATAACGTAGGATATTGACGACTCACAATGCGCGATTTAAAGACACAACGGTCTAGATAAATGAAGAGCAGCGCAATAATCGGTCCCCCAAACCAATTCTCTTTCACCTGTTTAACCCCAAACTCTTCCTTTTGCCAAGACTGAACTTGGCCAGCCAATTTCTTTTTTATAAAGTTGCACCAGTTGAAACTGGAGATCAACTCAGTATTCACCAAACTTTTCAGCACTTTCAAGCTGACCTTGTTCCCAACGACACCGCCTAAAAGAGCAGAGAAAATATAAACGATGAAGTTGCGTTTGAAATCATCTCCTCCATCTCTTTGTGTAATCAACTTTTGCAGAACAAGTTTGATGTCAATGGAACAAACACCATATTGTTTAGTGAACTGCTTCAAAGCAGATAAATAAGAGGGGTCCTTATCTCCATTTGTTGCTTCAACAACAACATTAGGACCCATTGGCAATCCAAGAGATAGATGAATATCCTCCTCTAAAATCGGAAGCTTCCCACCCAACAAACATCCTTTTATTGGGTCGTAATTTGAAACTAGCCAATATGCTAAGTTTCCGGGAAGAACATCCGTTTTAAGAAGTAAAAGACCCCCAAACCCCATTTCTTTGATAGCTTGAATCTGCTGTTCTGAGGGTGGACTATCCTCATTATGAATAAAGTTGTAAAGCCCAGCGGGAGACATCCGGGTCCTCAATGACGGCAATCGCTCTTTATAGTTTCGTTTCTTTTTTGCAGCAGGTTCAACTGTTCCACTAGTAGAAGGTGGATGTTCCGATCGCTTCATATTAGCTTGCTTCCTGTTATGCATAAATGGTACGAATTTCGAAACTAAGTTTCACAGAAGAAGGATCTAGTTTCACAAAATAAGCTTCTAGTTTCACAGAAAAAGGAAAATACTAACTTTTTCTGTGAAACAAGAAGCTTACATTGTGAAACTAGAAGCTTATTCTGTGAATCTCAGGTAAAAAGTAAATACAAACGAATTAAGAAAATAAGTTTCACAGAAGAAGGATCTAGTTTCACAAAATAAGTTACTAGTTTCACAGAAAAGAAAATTATTAAACTGTGAAACATAGAAGCTTACAATGTGAAACCCAAACTCTTAGATTCACAGAATAAGAGCTTAGTTTCACAATATAAGCTTCTACTTTCACAGAAGAAAGGCTAACATTCACAGAATAAAGAAAAGAAAATTATTAAACTGTGAAACAAAGAAGCTTACAATGTGAAACCCAAACTCTTAGATTCACAGAATAAGAGCTTAGTTTCACAAAATAAGCTTCTAGTTTCACAGAATAAGAGCTGACATTCACAGAATAGGGAAAATAAACTTGATTCACACAGCTAGATAATAAGGAAAATAAACTTGATTCATTAAAAATATCATTCATACATAGCTAGGTAATTACACAAAAAAGGCTGCCTTGATAAACGTAATTACAAGAGAGCACTACAAAAATGTAGGAGTAATTTAGACCAGCCACTATCACGGCAAAAAGTGATACAAAAAGTTGAGGAGTTGTGCTACATATCGAGCAACACAGGTAAATCTAAATATGATAAAGTTGTCCGAGTCAGCAAGCGTGTTGCAGTATCAAGTGATATGTCATGTTTTGGAGATGGCACATGTAAATTGTCAATCAACTCTTTCACTTTTGGGTTTTCAGCACCAGTGAGATCTCTAAGGTGTCCTCTTTGCAAAAGATTGTAGCCTTGGTAAAAATGTAGGAGTAATTTAGCTCCCGGATCATTAGTCATAAAGCACTTGCATCTTTTATAAATTATTCTATAACCCCTACGAATGATTCTCACACCATTGATATCATTAATATGCAGAGAAATCCCATGCACAACTGCAATGACAGGTGCACTAGGGTGTATGAGGAAAAGCTGAGACCAATTCCGACAGACCAACGCCATGTTTGCCTTATCTTGGTTACACTTAAGTCGTTCGAAGATGCTATTCATTACATCTTGATTGTTGAAGACAACCAGTTGGGGTTGATAACGATTATTAGTGACCTCAACAGTCCGTAAGGGAGCAAATGAGAATTTCATAGCCTCTTTTTTTTCTCTTATATAATTTCGGACAAAATATGCTTTATCCTCTGCAAGAACATTCACTACCCACCCCTTGCACCATGTTTCCATAATTGACCAGAGGTAACCTACAAGCATACATTGTGAAACCCAGACTATTACATTTCACATAATAAGGGCTTAGTTTCACAAGCTAAGCTTCTAGTTTCACAGGCTAAGCTTCTAGTTTCACAAGCAAAGATTCTAGTTTCACAGAATAAACTTCTGGTTTCACAGAATAGGTTTCTAGTTTCACAAGTTAAGATTTTTGTTTCACAAGTAAAGCATCTAGTTTCACAAGTTCACAGTTTCACACTTTCACAATATGTTCTTCCTGTTTCACAAACTAAGCTTCTTGTTTCACAAGGTAAGCTTCTAGTTTCACAACATAAGTTCTAGTTTTTCACAGAATAAGAAAAAGAAACTTAAGAACGTAATGAAAAGAAACTTCATTAATTAAAAATATCATTCATACATTGCTAGATAATTACATAAAAAGGCTGGCTTGATACATGTAATTACAGAAGAGCACTACAAAAAGACATTTAGGCCAGCCACTAAGATGCAAAAAGGTGATACAAACTTGAGCAGCTATGCTACATATCGAATGCCAAGAAAGGTAAATCAAACCAAGATAATTTCGCCCGAGTCATCAACTCTGTCGAAGTAGCAACTGCTAAGTCAAGTTCTGGAGATGGCACATCTAAAATGTCAAGCAACTCTTGTGTTTGGTCGATTTCAGCATCAGTTAGATCTCTAAGGTGTTCACTTTGGTAAGGATTTTCACTTTGCACACAATGTAGGAGTAATTTAGATCCCGGATCATTTGTCATAAAGCACTTGCATCTTTTATAAATGATTCTAGAACCCCTACGAACTATTCTCACACCATTGACATCATTGATACGCAGAGAAATCCCATACGCAACTCGAATGAGAGGTGCACTAGGGTGTAGGAGGAAAAGCTGACACCAGTTCCGACAGACCAATGCCATGTTTGCCTTATCTAGGTTACACTTAAGTTGTTTGAAGATGTTATTCATTACATCTTGATTATTAAAAACAGCCAGTTGGGGTTGATAACAGTTGTTTGTGAGCTCAACAGTCCGTAAGGGAGTAAATGAGAATGCCATGGCCTCTTTTTTTTCTGTTATGTAATTCTGGACATATTCTGCTTTATCTTCTGCGTGAAGATTCACTACCCACCCCTTGCACCAGTTTTCCATATTTGACCAAAGGTAATTAAGTTTAAAACCACAAAGTAACCTACAAGCATTACAAAATAGAATCAAAAACCATACATTGTGAAACACAGACTCTTAGATTTCACATAATAAAAGGCTTAGTTTCACAATCAGAAAAAGAACCTTAAACTGAAAATAATAGAAAATAAACTTAAAACTGAAAGAAACTTATTATGTGAATCTAAGAGTTATATTGTGAAACTAGAAGTTTATGAAGTGAAACTACATGCTTATTTTGTGAAACTAGTTGGCTATATTGTGAAACCTGATGAAAAATCAGCCTGTTTTTTTGAATTCTTAACTTGTGAAACTAGAAGCTTATGAAGTGAAACTACATGCTTATTTTGTGAAACTAGTTGGCTATATTGTGAAACCTGTTGAAAAATCAGCCTGTTTTTTTGAATTCATAACTTGTGAAACTAGAAGCTTATGAAGTGAAACTACATGCTTATTTTGTGAAACAAGTTGGCTATATTGTGAAACCTGTTGAAAAATCAGCCTGTTTTTTTTAATTCTTAACTTGTGAAACTAGAAGCTTATGAAGTGAAACTACATGCTTATTTTGTGAAACTAGAAGTTGATAATGGAGGTTGTTGATGTTAAAAACTTCGAAGAACGACAATGCTTGCTTATTTCGCCTCAAATCTTCGAAAATAAACCACACATCCAAAAAACGACAAACAAATCACATTATAACGTACTAAAATAATCAAAAACACTCTCAAAACCTAGATATTTTCATCACAACCCTAGGTATCACTAACAATGAAAAATAACCAGAAAGTAACCTGAATTTTTTGAATTCTTAACTTGTGAAACTAGAAGCTTATAAAGTGAAACAACATGCTTATTTTGTGAAACTAGATGGCTATATTACTGACACGAATACTACTTACTACTGAAACTTACTCAAACTCTTACGATCACATAAACTCGTTTCTCATCTCAAAACCCTAGATATCACTAATATGAAAAAATAACAATAAACATTCAACTAATGATAATCGAGTAGGAAAATAGCAAAGAAAAACGACATTTCAGTACTTATAAGAAACAACATCCTAATTAACCCTAGATATTTTCATCACAAACCCTAGATATCACTAACAATGGAAAATAACAATACACATTCAACTAATGATAATCGAGCAAGAAAATAGCAAAAAAAACAAAATTAAACGCAAATCAGTAATTAAACTACTTAAATAACTTGCTGACAAAAATGTAACAGACTAACTACATACAAAATCAAAGATGAAGAAAGATGAAGAAACATACGAAGAAAATGAAAGGACGACGATAGATTCCCGGAAGAAGACGAGCGAGCGAGCGACGAGCGAGCGAGCGAGATAGAGAGAGAGAGAGAGAGAGAGAGAGAGAGCAACGGTTTTTGTGATGGAATGAATTTGAAAAGACGCGAAATGAAGTAAGGAATGTCAGTGTTTTTTTTTTTATTATATATGACACGTGGCACAATCTGGTGCGTCCATGATACTTAAATCTAACGGTTCAGAAGGGTCCGGCAGCCTCACCCTAAGAGGGCGGCCTCACGTGATTCAATTTCTATATATATATATATATATATATATATATATATATATATATATATATATATATATATATATATATATATATATATATATATATATATATATATAATATTAATATAATAATATTGTGGGCATAAATTATTAATATGTGAATATTATTATTTTGATCTGAGAAATTGGTTGTGTACGTTCGTATAACACGTAGTAAGATATAATCAAAATTCGAGCATTCAATAAAAAATAACACACATAGGCATGCAGCGGAATATACGGACACAGTCATATAATTCAGTCTTTTCATAGTCAATCATTGGGTTATTTTCAGCTCTTAAGATCGATTAGGTGCCACCGATTAAACCAATTTCCAATCGTAAAGTCACAAATCGTTCTCTAGCCAAAGGTTTAGTAAAAATATCTGCCCATTGTTTTTCCGTACTACAAAATTCCAACTTAATGTTTTTCTTTTCTACATGGTCACGTAAGAAGTGATGTCTAATCTCTATGTGTTTTGTTCTCGAGTACTGAGCCGGGTTCTTAGATATTATAATAGCACTCGTATTATCACATAATATAGGTACACATCCCACGTCAATACCATAATCAAGTAATTGTTGTTTTAACCATAAGAGTTGAGAACATACCAGTGCGGCTGCAATATATTCTGCTTCTGCGGTTGACAAAGCGACAGAGTTTTGTTTCTTGGATGCCCATGATATAATACATAGTCCAACGAAGGTCGCAAGTCCAGAAGTACTTTTTCTATCTAAAGAACAACCTGCATAATCCGCATCTGAATATCCTAATAGGTTAAAATTACAGTCCATAGGATACCATAGATATAATTTTGATGTTCCGATTAGGTATCTTAGGATTCTCTTAACCGCAATCATATGCGATTCTTTTGGTGCAGATTGGAACCGAGCACAGACGCAGACACTAAACATTATATCTGGACGACTTGCAGTAAGATAAAGAAGTGAGCCGATCATACCTCTATAAGTAGTTTCATCTACTGACTTACCGTCCTCGTCTTTGGTGAGCTTCTTATCTGTTACCATTGGAGTAGGCATAGGATGAGAGGATTCCATTCCGAATTTCTTTATTAACTCTTTGACGTATTTTTGTTGATGGACTTTGATACCCTCGTTCGTTTGTTGAATTTGGAGACCAAGGAAGAATTTTAATTCTCCCATCATACTCATCTCGAACTCGGATATCATCAACTCTGAAAAATATTGGCACAACTTTTTGTTGGTTGAGCCAAATATAATATCGTCAACGTAGATCTGGACTACTAATAAATCGGAATTTTCGCTCTTCAGAAATAGTGTCTTATCTACTGATCCTCTCTTGAATCCGCTTTCCAACATAAACTTTGATAGTCTGTCGTACCATGCTCGAGGGGCCTGTTTCAGCCCGTAGAGAGCTTTGTCCAATTTGTACACATGATCCTTGAGTCTGCTGTCAGGAAATCCAGGAGGTTGTTCGACATAGACTTCCTCCTGAAGATATCCGTTTAGGAATGCAGTCTTAACATCCATTTGAAATAATTTCATTCCTTTATGTACTGTGCAGCAAATGCTATGAGCAAGCGAATCGCTTCAAGGCGAGCAACAGGAGCGAAGGTTTCGTCATAATCGATCCCTTCTTGTTGATTGTATCCTCGAACGACCAATCTTGCCTTATTACGTACGATGACTCCAGAGTCATCTAATTTATTTCTGAATACCCATCTCGTTTCAATTACTGATCTATCTTTTGGACGAGGAACGAGATGCCATACTTTATTCCTCTCGAATTGTTGTAGTTCTTCTTGCATGGCGACTATCCAGTCAGGTTCTGCAAGAGCTTCTTTTATATTTTTAGGTTCAATTGTGGAGAGAAAGGAGTAGAAGGAACAGAAGTTGTTTAAGCTTCTTCGAGTTTGAACTCCTTCCGTAAGGCTTCCTATGATATTATCCAGAGGGTGAGAGCCTTTATATCTCCAGTTTCTTGATTGATTATTTTCATTGCTACTGCTTGACTCGGGATTTTGACTTGTTCCCCCTGAATCCAAACCAGGGTTTGTAGGAGAGTCAGGTATAACTATGACCTCTTCCCTTTGGTTTTGATTCAAAGTTGTAGCTTCATTAGCTACAACTCTGGGTTCTAAGTCATTGGTTTGAGAGTTATCTACAGTATCATCAACTATAGTTTCATCTCTCGCACCATTTCCTTCCAAGTCAAGTTCATCATTGTTTCCTTGAATTTCGCCTTCATCATTATTTTCTATTTCAGGAGGATCTTCCCTTGACAAACGAAAGTCTGGTTCGTCTAGGTTTTCCTCTTCGTCCTGTAAAGGCTTGTCTAAGGCATTATTCTCATCAAAGATAACATGTATACTCTCTTCTATGCATAAGGTACGTTTATTAAAAACTTTATAGGCTTTACTATGATCAGAATATCCTATGAAAATTGCATCATCACTTCTAGGGTCAAATTTGCTTAAACGGTTTTTACCATTGTTATGAACGAAGCATTTACTCCCAAAACATCTTAGATGTGATATATTAGGTTTGCGACCACGTAAAAGTTCATAAGGTGTCTTTTTAAGGATAGGTCTAATCATAGCACGATTATGAATATAGCAAGCTGTACTAATAGCCTCAGCCCAAAAGTTTCTAGGTAGGCCACTACAAAGAAGCATTGTTCTAGCCATGTCTTCTAGGGTTCTGTTCATGCGTTCTACTACTCCGTTTTGTTGTGGTGTTCTAGGTGCAGAGAAGTTATGTCCAACACCGTTGGATTTACATAATTCTATAAAAGCATGGTTGTCAAACTCAGTTCCATGGTCAGTTCGAATAGTTACTAGATTAGTTTTTAATTTGTTTTGAACAAGTTTCATAAGACTAACAAATTCATCAAATGTTTCATCTTTAGAATGAAGAAAGATTGGCCAAACAAATCTAGAATATTCATCAACTAGAACGAAAACATACCTGGAACCGCCTCTGCTTCTTACCTTCATAGGGCCACGGAGATCCATATGTACTAGATCAAGAGCTTGGTTAGTACTTACTATTCTTTTTGGTTTGAAGGATGATCTGACGTGTTTACATCGTGCACATGTGTCGCACATCTTTTCTTCATCAAATTTGATCTTGGGAAGACCTTCGACCAAGTCCCATCTCTTCAATTTACTAAGAATAGGAGAACTAATATGCCCAAATCTCTTATGCCAGAGACATGGATCATCTAACGTAACTTTCATACATGAGAGAGAGTCAGTACGCACAACGTTTAAATCAATCATGTAAACATTTTTCTTTCTATGATCTTCCAGAATAACTTTACTTGTACCTTCCATAATTATACGACAAATATCTGTATGAAAGACAACTTTGTTTCCTTTGTCGCATAACTGGGATATACTAATTAAGTTATGTTTAAGACCACTTACCAGATATACATCGCTAATAGAGTGAGAAGATGAGATGCCTATCTTACCGACACCTATTACCTTTCCCTTTTTGTTGTCACCGAAGGTGACCTTTCCTCCGTCAAATGGTTCTAAGGTAGTGAATAGGTTGGCGTCGCCTGTCATGTGTCGAGAGCATCCACTGTCGAGGTACATAGGTTATTCTCTTTAGCAATTATCTGCACAATGTAATTTAAAGACAGGACTTAGGTACCCAAGCATACTTGGGTCCTTTAGAGTTAGTGATAATAAAAACATCTTCCTTTTTAACCCAGACTTGTCTTACTAGAGGTCTCTTGGATCTATGGTAGTTAGGTTTTGTTGATCTAGTGTAAGTCTTTGGGTTTTGTTTCTTGTAGGTTGTAGGTTTAGGAGTTTGAGTGGTTCTATTTTTCTTTTCTGCGTAATTAAAGGACATGTCATAGAACCATCTATGGTCATTATTTCTTTCCTCAACCTTTTTATTACCTTCCCCACTGTCGATGATAGATATGGAATCATTTGGTATACCTAGAGATTTAACAAATTTGACTCCAGTTTTGAAGTCGAGTGCGTGTTTTACACAGTTTTCTCGTAGGTGTCCAGTATGACCACAATAAGTACAAATCAAATATTCAGGCAAGTATACATACTTTATTTTTCTAAAGTCACGTTCATCAGGTTTTTGTTGACATTTAGAATGGTCTCTCCTACCATAGCACTCATGACCTAGACCCATCTTCATGTTGTTATCAGATTGTTCAGTTAGGAAGTTTAGTACGTTAGTACTTCCTTCCCATTTTTCGTGAACCTTACGAGCATGAAGAAGAAGGTCTTTTAAAGAATCTATTTCTTTTAAGCAAGAGGAGTGGTCAACGTTGTTAGATTCTTTCAAGTCTTGAATATCCTTATTAAAATTGAACACGATTTTTGCATGTTCCTTTTTAATTTTGGTTATGTTGAATTCCAGATCCATGATCTTTTGCTCGAGGATTTCAACTTCTTCTTGATGAGTTTCATCTACAACCACTGGTGTAGGTTTACTCTTTAGAAGTTCATTAGACCTTTTTAAATCTGAGGTTATAGCTTCATTAGCTATAATCTTAGATTCAAGCTCTTTAATGTTGAGTTTTAATTTTGAGATTACAGCTTCATTGGCTGTAACTTTAGACTCAAGAATTTTCTTCTCAGACATTACTCTTTCCAATTTAACATTTGTATCAATGTTAACTTTGGATTTCAGTTTCTTAGCTTTGGCCTTTAGGAGTTGATTTTCCTCTACAATGTCAAGGATCTGTTCCTTCAACTCGTCTAATTCAAGACTTTGTTCGTGATATTGGTCTAGGGTTTGTTCGAAATAATTAATTAATGCAGACTTAGATAAATTTTTAACTTGACTCTTAAGCTGTAAAAAATTTACCTCTTGGTCTTCATCTTCTGAATCAAATTCTCCGTAGAGGCAGAATTGTGATGAGTCATGATCGTCGGAGATTAGATCCAAACTGATGTTGCTTAGGCACAGGTTAGCGACTTCCTCTTCTTCTGAGTCTTCGTCATCTTCGGAATCTAATTCTCCCCAGCAAGATGCGAGCATAACCTTCTTGAATTCAGTCTTGGTCTTATCTCGTTTGGATTTGTCTTTTAATTTTGTCCGAGCTTGGACAGTCCTTGATTATATGTCCTTGATCACCACATTTAAAGCACCCTCGTTTGAAGAAGGTTTGCTTAGAGTCATTCTTTTTCTTGTCATTTGTTTTATTGTTTGATTTGGTAAATCTACCTTTGAAGACTGCCCTTTTAAAGCGTCTTGCGAATAGAACTGTTTCATCTTCCAGTTCAGGTTCACATTCTTCGCTTGTAGAAGCTTGTAAGGCAATGTTTTTGCCTTTAGGATGATCATCATCATCTCTATTTAGCATGATCTCATGAGCCATTAGAGATTCAATGAGTTCTTGATAAGTCATGGTCGAGAGATCACGAGCTTCTTCAATTGCAGTGACTTTAGGTTGCCACTTTTTGGTAAGGCTTCTAAGGACCTTTCTGAATATGTCCTCAAAATCATACTTCCTACCAAGGTTCCGCAGTTCATTAAGTATGCAGGAGATTCGTGCAGACATGCTATCAATCGATTCATTCTTTTCCATAGTGAAAAGTTCATATCGTTGAATAAGCAAGTCTATACGATGTTTCCTGACTGCGGAGGTACCTTCGTAGGCAAGTTCTAGGCCATCCCATATTTCTTTAGCTGAATTACAGGAAGAAAAGCGATCAAATTCAGAAGTAATCATACCGTTTTGAAGTAGACTCATGGCTTTTGAATTTTTCTCATCAATCTTGTAATCAGCTTCCACATAGTCACTTTCTGATTTCTCATATGTGGTTCCATTTGCAGATGCAACCAAGATCTTTCTTGGTCCAGTTTGAATTATTTTGCAGCATTCCCAGTCACATCCTTTGACGTAATGGGTCATCATGTTCTTCCACAAGCTGTAGTTCTTTCCATCGAAGATAGGACACTTAAGGTGTTTAGAATCCATTAAGAATCAATAGAAGGATCAATCTCAAGCTGTAAGGCTTTCAAGAGCACGAGGCTCTGATACCAATTGAAGAGTCTATTGACCTAGATATACTCAAGAAGGGGGGGGTTGAATTGAGTATGTCAACTTTTTCGATTCTTCTTCGATGTTGGTTGTTGAGATGAAGTAATAGCAAGTAACGAGTAAGAACGATAAAGTAAAGGAGACACGATCTTTTGAAGTGGTTCAGTTTCACAAATCGAAACCTACGTCCACTATTCTCGATTAATAAAATTAGTACCTTCTCCGGATTACAATTTTATCAACCCAACTCGTACAACTTTGATGTTAGTTGTAACTCAATCTAGATACCGTAAAATATCTAGCTACAACAAGTACCATTAAATACTTGCTTACAATGAGTACCACTAAATACTCGAATCTTATTTTAAGTAAATAAGATAAAGTCTTCAACAATTTCTTGTACTTAATGATCTTTGAATGTGTAAGAACTTTCTTCAAAGCTTGTAGTCTTGATTACGAGATTTGACAATGATTGACACGGAAAACGAGACGTACGTGAGGTATCGTTCGTTTGTTTCTTGAAAGGCGTGAGGCTTGTATATTTTCGATGATTTAGGCGTGTGATACTAAGTTCCTATATATACTAATTTAGATCTAGTTTGAAACCTAGATAGTTTAGGAATATTACTTTATCTAGAAGGATTATTTAATAGGAATACTCTCAACTATCATGCCCCTTCTCATATTACTCTATACTATGTTTTAACTACCAATATACCAAACTATGACCCACTTTAACTTTTATCATAACAGGTGACTTGTAACCTGTTGAACAGGTTACTATTATCTTATACGTTTAACTTACCTCTTTCACCTCCTTTCTTTACCTTTTACTTTCTTCTTTCACCTTCTTCCCTAAATTAACCCCCTTCTCGAAATTCACCCTCCTTCCTGCTTGTCGACATTGATATCATCTCCATTGTTGAGCTTCATCAAACTGGCAAGATGGCTGAAGTTAAGGTACGTTTTCCTTCCTTTTTTTAACTCCTACTTTGATTGTTAATTGATTGTTGCAATTAATTAGATTGGTTTTATCAAATGTTAATTATTGTTTGATTATTTGTTCATTCTTGTTGTTTAAACCCTAATTTCGTTTTGATTTTGCATAAACCCTAATTTCGTAGTGAAGTTGTGTAAACCCTAATTTCGAATTGTACTTTATAAACCCTAATTTTGCATTGCTCTTATTTCCTTCCTGCAATTAATTGATAATCATACAATCATATTGTTATTTAGGTAGTGACATTGAAAATTTGGTTTGGAGGCTATTTTAAGAGGGAGGACCAGTCTTTGATTTATATGGGTAGGACGTTTAGGACTGTGGGGCTTGATCCTGATGAGATGGGTTGGTTTACATTGCTTGAGGAAGCTGAAAAATGTAGTGGGTTTAGGAGGAGTGTAGATGGGATATTTTTCATGAGTCCAAGTGAGGGATTGAAAAGGGCAACTGATGATAGGGATGCACAAGTTATTGTTGAACTAGCTAACTTAATTAGGGTGGTTGAATGTTATTTAATCCCTGAGAAAGATGTTAGTGAGTTAGTGTTGTGGATAAAACAGATTGGTAGTGGAAGTAGTGTTGTTAATAAACCTACTAAATTATTAACAAGGAGAAAGGTCCCTGCCAAAAGTGCCAAAGAAGATGCTTTAACTTTTGAAAAAGGACAACTTGAGGGACCACCTGAGTCATCTACTTCATTTAAGACACTCAAACAACCAGTACCAGCTCCTCATAAACCACAACCACTTGAGGCACCAACTACTACTGAAACAACTCTCAACTCTTCTGAAACAACTCTCAAAACAACTCTCAAATCTTCTGAAAACAGCCAAAAAAAACCCATTAAATCACAAAAAAAATGTTCAAAAACAACTTCTGTTATTAGAAGTTCACCCAGATTTAACAACTCTCCAAAAAAAGTTGGCACTGAGAAAGCACCACTGCATATTGAAGATCTGGTTGTGGATGATGTGAATTTGGTTGGCATTAGTGGACCATCTTTTGATTGTACTGACTACACAGTAGCAGATTTGTTTAATGATTATGAGGAAGAAGCTGATGAGGCCTGTCTGAACTATTTTGAGAGGAGTGATGACTTAAGTGAGGGTGAGGACGAAGATCCAGGTTATAGTCTTGAGGATGATGAGGACACTACTACAAAAAAGGCCTAAGACATCAATTATAAGACACCTGTTTTTTTTTCTAACAGATTTCTTAACGTAAGACACCAGTGATTTAATATAACAAGTTTGCAATCTTTAAATAAGAAACCTGTCATTCAGATACCGGTTTCCTATATTTTAATTTTCAATTTATTTAATAACTAAGAAACCTGTCCTCCAAAATCCGGTTTCCTATATATTAATTTTCATTTTATTTAATAACTAAGAAACCTGTCATCCAGAATCCGGTTTCCTATATATTAATTTTCAATTTATTTAATAACTAAGAAACATGTCCTCTAGACTCCGGTTTCCTATATATTAATTTACAATTTATTTAATAACTAATAATAATAAATTAATCTTAAATAATATATTGTTTAATTAATTCTACTAGATTCACCGAGTAATACATGCATACCTCTATCTCTTAACTTACCATAATCCACCGCCTAACACATTTTTTAAATAATAATTATCAATATCTACTTAAATATATCAAAGACACCGGGTGTAAATGAGAGTGGTGTCATAGACAGGGGCGAACCCACCTTAGAGCAAGGGGTAGCAGCCGCTACCCCAAACTTAAAAAAAATTGGTTTAAAAGTCGGTTTTTTGCGACCCCAAATATTGCTAAATAGTAGATAATTAAATGTTATCCCAATAAATCTACAGTAAATATCTTGTGGCTCAATGGTACAGCCATTAAATATCCTCCTTGTGGTCGTGGGTTCGAATCCCATTGCATGTATTGTTTTTTTTTTTAAAATGAACCATGCCAAAGACACCGGGTGTAGATGAGAGTGGTGTCATAGATATATGCCAAAGACACCAGGTCAAAGACACCGGTTATTAATAAAAACAAGTCTTTTTAATTATTAGATAAGATACCAGTTCCTCCAACAGGTTTCTTAACCAAAGACACCTATGACCTAGACACCTGTTATAAACAGGTGTCTAAGGCCTTTTTCAACAGGTTTCTTTGGCCTTTTTTGTAGTAGTGGGATGGTGAGGTACACAGTGATGATGAGGATGGTGAGGATAGTGTAAACAGTGATGGTAAGGAAGGTGATGATAGTGAAGATGTATATGCTGAGGAGTTATCTGATGCTGGTTTTGATGATGATGATGATGATGATGAGCTGATACAATTGAGGTTGAGAGCAAAGGCATGGAATGCAAATGCTGTGAAGATTGCACATCAACTAGAGCTTGAAGCTGCTGCTGGTAAGCTCACTGGACAAGAGGAACAAGACTGCACTGAAACTGTTTTACCTAACACTTGCAACACAGTAGCTAACCTTAGTGATTATGATGAGAGTGAGGAGGAGGAGGACACTCCAGGGGAGAGTGATGAGGAGAGGGTCCCTGGTAAAAGGCAGACATCAAATGTCCCTATAGTTGATGAGAGAACTGATTTTTCGAAGTTGAAATGGTGTGTTGGAATTAGGTTCCCTAACACAGACTTGTTTAAAGAGGCTGTGACTAGGTATGCTGTTGCTCAAGGTAGGGATCTAGTTTTTGATATTAGTGATAAAACACATGGGCAAAAACTTAGGGTTAGATGTAAAAAAGATTGTCCTTTCAAACTTTATGGTAGCTGGGACAATAAGTTAGCTGCTTTTTTAGTAAAATTTGTAGACCACCATCACAACTGTCAAAGAACAATGGAGAATAACAGACAACTCAAATCTACTTGGCTAGCAAAACAATTTCTTGATGTTTTTAAAGCTAAACCTCACTGGCCAGCCAAGGATATCATGGAAACTGTTAGGAGAGCATATAAGGTCTTGATTAAGAAAGGTTTTGCCTATAAAATCAAGTATTATGCTCACAAACTGCTACATGGGTCAATGAAAGAGCATTACAGTAAGATTGGGTCTTACATAGCAGCTCTTGAAGAAGGAAATCCAACAAGTGTCTTCACCTTGTACACCAACCCTAATGTTGTATCAAACCTTGCTGTTTTCCAGAGGTTGTTTGTGTGTTTTGATGCTCTTAAGCAAGGGTGGTTGTTAGGGTGTAGAAAGGTGTTATGTGTGGATGCTTGTTTTCTTAAGACCTTTTTAGGAGGGCAGTTAATAAGTGCTATTGGAAGGGATGGCAATGAACAAATGTTTCCCTTAGCATGGGCAGTTGTTGAAGGAGAAAACAACGAGAGTTATGAGTGGTTTTTTAAACAACTTAAGAGCAGTTTGGGTGAGGAAGATGGAGATGGGTGGACCATTATTTCAGATCAACATCAGGTTAGTTATAGACACTAATCTGCATTTTTATTTCAGATTTTTACCATGTTATAGTCACTGATATGCCAATATGTTTCTTATTTGCAGAGTATTCTAACAATGGTTGCTCAGGAGCTACCTAAGGCAGAACATAGGCAATGTGAAAGGCATATATTTGCCAACTGGCACAAGACCTATAGAGGTGATGAGATGAAATTACTCTTTTGGAACTGTGCTAAAGCCTATAATGAGGCAGATTTTGGTGATGCTTTAGAAGCACTAAGGGAAGTGGACCATAAGGCTGCTGAAGCCTTCATAGCATGTAAACCAGTGTTGTTTTGTAGGGCATTTATCCAAACACACACAAAAATGATGTCATAGTCAGTAATATGGCAGAAACTTTTAATGCCTACATTATAAATGCTAGGTCTAAACATGTTATTTATATGTTGGAGGAGATAAGGTCTTCACTGATGCAGAGACTAATGGAGAAAAAAACAGCAATGGAGTCATCAACTCATGTTGTATGCCCTATAGTGCAAGCAAGACTTGAGGTGGAGAAAGACAAAGCTGCTGCCTGTGATGTTTTGCCATCAAAACCAACACTTCTCCAGGTAACTCATTGGATTGATGCCTTAACTGTTGACTTGGAAGCAAAAACATGTACATGTAGGAAATGGGATTTAACTGGAATCCCTTGCTTCCATGTTGTGGCAGCTATCTTTCATATGCATGGTCATGATGAAGATTATGTGCATGACATGTATAAGAGAGAAGCTTATCTTCATAGTTACAACCTCTCTATTACCCCTTGTCCAGGCCAAAGATATTGGCCAAAGGTAGACTTGCCACTTAACCCCCCACCCATTAAAGTTGGACCTGGTAGGCCTAGAAGAAAAAGAAGAAGGGACCCATTTGAGAACCCTAAAAAACCAGGTAAGTTGACCAAGCATGGAATGGAAATGTCATGTTCTATTTGTAAATCAAAGACACACAACAAAAAAAAGTGTCCTGAGAAAGACAACCAAGTAGCCCCCCCCCCCCCCCCCTCCAAAAAAGCCAATGGGCATACCTAGAAAAACACCTAGGATTGAGGCAACAGAGGTGGCACAGCCTGCCTCTGATGGGCACCATACAGCAACAGCACAGCCAACTAGAATTGGTAGAGGAGGAAAAGTCATAAGGCCTGGAGGCAGAGCTGGCAGAGGAGGAAGAAGAGGCAGGGGCAGATCTGGTAGAGCTGGCAGGGTAAGTAGTAGTTTGTTGGTATTGACTTGGCTGAGTGTTGTCGTTTATGTATCAGTTAATTGATGTTTAATATGTTGCTATTGCAGGCCCCACAAGGATTTGGGATACTCTTTGATGAGCAAGGTGGAGCTTTTACAAATGTAAGTATGTTTAATTCACAACACAGCCTACTAATTTGGAGAACTGATTTGGACAGATTATGTTCAAGGATGTCTGTTTTTGAACTGATTCACAACACTACCTACTAATTCACTGATTTTGGACAGGTTGTGGGAAGTAATAGACCAAGGAGCATTATGGAGGGACCTTCAACCCAGCAATCAGTGAACCAAAACGAAGTGATAGACCAAGGAGCATTGTGAAGAGTTGCTGATAACGAAGTGAAGACAGTTTTTGGGAGCTGATATTGGTCTTCGATTTTAGAATGTATAATGTTGGGTTTTAGAATGTAATAGACAAATTTCCAGAATGTTTTAGCAGACTGTTTTACGTTTCAAATTGCTTAAGAATGTGGGAAGTATTTGCAGTATTTGGGATCTGATTTTGGTCTTCCATTGTGTGTAACAATTTCGAATCTAATAGACAAGTTCATTGCTTTCACGTTTCAAATTGGAGTGTTTCAACCATTTCTTTCATACATTGTTGGTTCAAATCGTAAACAACAATGCATTACTACATTACATTACAGATAATGAATTACTCATTTCTTAAACATCCAACTAAATGCAAATATAATCCAAGAAAATATTAACCCAACCATTACAATTTTCTCTCCTTTTGAATGATTTTCTACTTTAACTTTCAATAAATCCACCTCCAATCTGAGTTTCTGATTCTTCAACTTAAGCTTCTTCATTTTTGTCTCAATATCAGATTCACCTTCTTCACAGTGCAATTCATCCACCAATTGAAAAAACCCACATCCATTCTACATTACAATCAAAATATATAATGCAATTAAATTAAAATCTATAAAAAAACAATTAAATGAAGATGAACAAAAAAATTAAAAAATGTACTTACAGGCCATAAACGACAACCATAGAATTTCTTTCCAATATTTGGACCTTTATTTGCAAATTTCACAACTGCTTCAAGGTTATGCTTGCAAAAAACTGTACTTACGTCTCTTGCAGATGTACTTGAAAATGATGAAGATGATGTTGGGCGCTTATTCATGGTGAAAATGAAAAAAAAAAAAAAGTAAAATATAGGAGAGACAGATAAAGAGGGAGGAAAAAAATTGAAGAAATGGAAAATGAAGAAGAAGATTTTAAAGAAGATGAAGAAGAGGAAGGAGATCTGATATTTATAAGGGTAACACGGTTTTGGTAACCTGTTACAACAGGTCACAATTTCACCTGTTATGATAAAAGTTAAAGTGGGTCATAGTTTAGTATATTGGTAGTTAAAACATAGTATAGAGTAATATGAGAAGGGGCATGATAGTTGAGAGTATTCCTATTAAATAATCCTATCTAGAATACATATTCTAGGTAATATTAAAACTTAATATTATTTGATTTAGGAAAGGACTCTAGTAAGATAATATTAATTTAATATATAAAATAATATTTCCAAAAACCTATTTGATTTAGGAAACATCTTATATCATAAAATATAGTATCCTAATTAAAGTCAATTTCTAATTCTTGTCAAGATATAATAAATTATATCCCTAATCAAATCCTAGTTAATCTTTAGGTAAATTAAATAAACATACATTATTTATTTAATTAAACATAAAAATAATATGAAACGTATTAGAAGTCATGTAGGAAAACGTGAGGGCATGGTTCCTCAACACGCTTTCCCACGTACGTCCCAACGCACGCTTCATAGGACACGTTCTTCGAGACATACTTCTCGAAGCACGTTTCCCTAGGAGTTTAGATTTTGACAATAACGATTAAAATAAAATCCTTAGCATATTAGAATTAATATTTACCTCATAAGATAAATATTTTAATTCTTGTTAACTAAAGAATATTTCTATTTTAAAACCGTTTTTAAGATTACTAAATTAATATATAATAATATATTAATACCACGCATAAATCTTTTACGTTTTGATTTACTTCACGCAAATCTCATTTCTTCGATAGTTATAGGTACAACCTATAACTTAAGAACTCTTGATATTGCAATAAAAACTTTTGTCTTGTAAATCTTCAAAAAGACTTGACATTTGACATGAGCTTGATCTTTCTTTAATCTTCGATTGAATCTATACTTTATTAAACTACGATCTTCGCTCTATAATAAACTGTACACTTAAACGCACGATTACACGCATATGCATATAAAATATAATTATTTAGACTTGTCATTATTAAAACATAAAACAATATATTACATATATAGAATATATTACTCAACACTATGGTTATGGGTAAGCCAAAATTGGCTCCAACCCTTCCCTAGGCCGAGACTTACACGGCACCCCAACCCCAACCCTTCTATCATATATATGTGAATGACTCACATGAAATCATTCTAACCTAATGCTAATTTTCTAGTATAAGAAAATAATCCCAAAACCTCTCTAAATATATTATTACATAATATATATATTCATACTATAATAGTTATAGTATTTTATCTTCTAATTAGATTAGAAGTTATTTTAAGGAAAACTGATTGTTCCTTCACCTAGTTCGTGTTAACATTCGGTGGTTAAGGGTAAGTCTTGGGTGCAATTTGAAGGAGGCAATCTACGTTGGTTGCTCCGTGGAGGATCGTCCTTAGCATTATTCGAACCGAATGTAAGGGCTATAATTTATCATTTCCTCAATTTTATTAGCATGCATAAAGATCTATATATATTAAAGAGTTAATTTTGTTAAATAAATTAGTATGACTAATTTAGTTGTTGGGACGGTTTGACCGTGTAACCTTCATAATCTGTGATAATGCACCAAAATATGAAAGTAGACGAAAAAGGAGAAATAATAGCTAAAATCACATATTTGAGCTCTGAAATGCAGGTAAAAATAGATGTAAAATATCATAAAATAGACACGCATCACCATTCATTAAGGTTGATTTCGGGATACATATTTCTATATAGAAAAAGTTTTACATTTCGACTATTATCATGGCTTCAATCATTCATAGATCGATGCAAGCTTGAGAAGCATGGCGCTAATTTTAAGGATTGGGACGCCCAATTGGTTTTGGTCGCGGAAGCTGACGATAAGACTCGTTACCTTACCACCGCCGCTCCTCCCACTCCCGCCGCTCGTGCATCGGAGGCGACTCGTGAGGCCTATGAGACCAACATGAAAGAGTCACATGCTCTTAAGAACGTGCTTATATTCTCCATGGAGCAACCTGGCGCAACAAATGACTTAAAGTAGAGAAAAACGTCAGTTTTAAGAAACATGTCGAATTCTTTAGAGATTTTCGATTTGTAATATAATTTCATATGACAAATCGAACAAGTGCATTGACGCTAGATATAAAATAAAATTTTTGAACATTTATAATTTAGTTCCGATGATACATATTTAGAATTATATTACAAATCGAAAATCTTAAATACGACTCCATGAAAAAACATTAGTTTTAAGAAACCTGACGCAACAAGTAGAGAAAAAACGTCAGTTTCGTTTATAACCGACGCATATACTATTCACTTTAGCGCTAAATTAAGGTACTAATTGCATCAGTTATTGAAATATTTTGCGAAAATCAAGTCATACACTATAGTGTATAAACGTTAGATATAAAACAAAATCAAATTTTGATAAAAAAATGCATTGACGTTAGATATAAAATAAAATTTATGAACAATTTAGTTCCAATGATACACTTTTATAGAATTATATTAAAAATCGAAAATCTTAAATACGTCTCCATGAAAAAACATCAGTTTTAAGAAACCTGGCGTAACAAGTAGAGAAAAAACGTCAGTTTCGTTTATAACTAACACATATACTATTCACTTTTGCGCTAAATTAAGGTACTAATTGCATCAGTTGTTAAGAAACTGACGCAAAAGTTAAGCGAAAAAGCATCAGTTATTGGAAAACTGATGCTAAAGCAATGGTATTTGCGTCGGTTCTTCGAGAAATTGCATCAGTTGTATTCTAAGAACCGATGCAAATGATGCTATTTTTGCGTCAGTTATAGCTTTGGAACCGACGCAAATGGCGGTTTTTTGCGTCAGTTTCAGAACTGACGTTTCGATAAACGTCACCTCTATATATGTCAAGCAAGAACCGACGCAATAAGTCATATAGAACGGACGCAATATGGTATTTTTGTACTAGTGTATGAATAAACAAGGGATGATCCGATATTATATATATATATATAGTCAACAGACCAGCATTAATCGGTAATGATTGGCTGACTTGAGTTTAACATTACTGTCGTATGACGGTGGTGGTCAATTGATCCCTTTAGGTCACACCTATAGGATAACCTCCTTATACATATATGTTGATCAATAGTATACGATACGAATTGATCAAATTCGTCGAATATCGAGAAATCAGAGGTTGAATCTTAATGTAAGGTTTGTATTTGAAATTGAAATGTGTCGATTGTCGAATATTAATCGATATTTTTGAAATATCGAAATTAGAATGAGATAGGTTCGTGGTTATAACAAATGTTGTATATCGTATCGACGATTATTATAATAACCATATATTGGGATGGTAATTACGAATTACTAGATTAATTTGTTAAATATGATTTAATTAATTTAGAAATAATATTTATATGATAAATATATTTTAAATTAATACAATTGTATTATGTCACATAGGATGTCACATATTACATAATTGTACAAATTACAAAACGTAAAATGAAAGTCCATTTTACGTTTGTAGGTGCCGGTTTTACAAAGTGTTTTATGGATTTTAAAATGTTAATAGATGCCCTAAAACACAATGATTGACATAGCTTCTATGCCTATGGTTATGGGTAAGCCAAAATTGGCTCCAACCTTTCCCTAGGCCGAGACTTA
Organism: Silene conica; assembly: GCA_029255685.2. Lineage (NCBI taxonomy): Eukaryota > Viridiplantae > Streptophyta > Magnoliopsida > Caryophyllales > Caryophyllaceae > Silene > Silene conica. Next base: position 43,746,743 of record CM055318.2, on the reverse strand, counting down.
CACGGCACCCCAATCTCAACCCTTCTATCATATATATACTAGTTTTATACCCGTACAAAAAATGTACGGGTTTGTTTTAAAAATTTCGTTATTCGTAAATATGTTCGATTAACAAATGCAAATACAATTTTTACATGAAACTAAATGAGAAATATATAAATTATAAATATGGTGAAAATGATTTGACTCCTAATTATTTTAATGCTATTGAATTAATTTTTTTTTAAAGATTCTTATAAACTCAAATTAATTTTTCCCAACCTTTCAGACGGAGATACCCGTCCTAATATTAAAACGGGTTAAATATCATCTCACATGTACATATAAGATAAATCTTACTATTCACTATGTGTTATGCTTTTGCACTTATTCATCAATCGTCATAATTAACATATTTAACTCGTTTTAAACTTCAGACGAATATACCCTTGTTAACTTGTCCAACTTACGTAAATAAATAAATAAATAAATATTATGTTATCTTGAAATAAATGGCTCATCCTTATAATAAAAAAGTCTAATAATACTAAAGAAGCCCTCACTAATTTACACACATTTTTTCTCTATTTTGAAAAAAATGGAAGGTGGGTAAATATGTTTATGATTTTTCTAAGAAACTAATGCCCTAGATGATTTCATCTTATATTTGAATAAAAAATATAATTGTTGATTATTTTTATTAATTTTTTTTAACAAATATATTTTAAATTTCACCAAGTTAAAAATATATTTTTTAATTTTTTTTCGATTTGTTTAAATTTATATAGCTACTATTTTAAGTCTACTAATTTCCTTCAAATTTCAAGTGCAATTTTGTTATATATGTTTTTGTATTTGTAAATTGTGCTAACATTATTATGTATAAAGCAAATTTTTTTGGGTGATGTTCATAATATAAGATAAGATTGTAATTAATTTAATCAATGAATCAAGAGAATTAAATTAAATCAAATCATGGAATCATTAATGTATAGAGAGTAATTAATTATTTAGCAAGTAAGTGGGGAAGTGAGGGACTCTAACTAAATAATTTTTTTCTCAAGTTCTAAAAATTCAAGGACCAATAGAGATGCTTGAAATGTTGTCCCTTTTATAGAAAGGGGATTTCTATACAGATTTCCGATTTTTTTTTGTATTTTATTTTTATTGTAAGGTTGAATGTGATTAATTTTTTTATCATAAGCTTTTAAACATATGAATATATGAATGTACTTGGATGAAAAGTAATAAGAAATGAGGAGAGAGGGTAATTAATTACCTTACTGATAGTGGAGAGGGGAGAGGGTAATTAATTATTTAATGATAGTGGGGATTGAGGAGTGGGGCAAATTAGTTTTTTCTTTCATGAACAAAATTCCGGCCAATCAAATTTCTCTAAATGTCTTTCCTTTTATAGAAAGAGGATGTGAATGACTCACATGAAATCATTCTAACCTAATGCTAATTTTCTAGTATAAGAAAATAATCCCAAAACCTCTCTAAATATATTATTACATAATATATATATTCATACTATAATAGTTATAGTATTTTATCTTCTAATTAGATTAGAAGTTATTTTAAGGAAAACCGATTGTTCCTTCACCTAGTTCGTGTTAACATTCGGTGGTTAAGGGTAAGTCTTGGGTGCAATTTGAATGAGGCAATCTACGTTGGTTGCTCCGTGGAGGATCGTCCTTAGCATTATTCGGACCAAATGTAAGGGCTATAATTTATCATTTCCGCAATTTTATTAGCATGCATAAAGATCTATATATATTAAAGAGTTAATTTTGTTAAATAAATTAGTATGTCTAATTTAGTTGTTGGGACGGTTTGACCGTGTAACCTTCATAATCTGTGATAATGCACCAAAATATGAAAGTAGACGAAAAAGGAGAAATAATAGCTAAAATCACATATTTGAGCTCTGAAATGCAGGTAAAAATAGATGTAAAACATCATAAAATAGACACGCATGCATCACCATTCATTAAGGTTGATTTCGGGATACATATTTCTATATAGAAAAAGTTTTACATTTCGACTATTATCATGTTATAGTATACGAGTTTAAAACTTAACTACAAATATTATCTACATATGCCCGTGCATTTTTGCACAGGTGCTAAACTAGTTAAATATAATAAGCAAAGGTTGACCTTATTAAAAAAATATTTTTTATTTATACTACCATCAATGCAAATTTGACACGTATAAAATGCATACAGATTATTAAAGAAGATATTTGAGACAAACTATAGAAAGTTGTATAATACAAGATATTTTATGAGCATGCTCATATTTTCAGAATATTTATTTCCTTAAATCAAAATGGAAAATTAAAAATACTACAACTATCGTAAAAATTACATGATCAGAATATTATTAACCACACTCATTGAGATATATTACGAATTACTTATATATACGACTACACATTGAGAACTATTTAACTATGTGTGCAACTATGCATTTTCAGATAGAACTTTTTAAGAAAATGGTGTTCAAAATACAAGTATTTACGAAAATGGCGTTCATCTCAAATTAATTACAAGAAATGGGTCCACGCCACTATTTTTTATTTTTTAACAAATTTTGTAACCTGTCGCTGTGTGGGACAGCGACTAGTCTCATGAACCATTTTTTACAGCGTAGTGGAGGTATGTACTTGGCTACTTGCTTTTGCCTCCCCCAAAGCTCTCTTCCGCCTACACTCACATCTTTAATCTCCCTTTCTTTTTTCTCCTTTATTTCTTATCTTCTTCTCCACAAACTCCATTAACAATTCCACCATTTTCCCTTCAATTTCACATCCAGCTCCTTCTATTCATATTCTTTTATTCCTCATCATACCTAATTTATTTTTTGATTATATGATTTATTTCAAGATAATTCATGGTACTTTCAAATTCATTGATCAAATTCATGTGATAAGTGCTAAGATATGGAATTTCATTGCTCAAGATAACAACTTTGCTTCTTTCTTATGCAATTTTGGGAACTTAATTGTCTGCCATTCACTTTATTTGTTTTTTGGAAGTCCCGTTCTTGTTGTATTTATGAAGATATCGGTAGCGGCTTGACGGTGCCGAAATGAATTGTACCTTGTCTGGTTGAGTCCTTGATGTTGTGGGAAACGAGTTATGTATAGACGTCAAGTGAATGCGGTAACTCGGTAAGCGTATAATGGTATTTACTCGGTCACGATTTGAGTCTCGATGGTTGATCTTAGTGGTGATTACTTTGATGGTACTTCTTCTAATCGCACCAAAAATATCGTACAACAATTTGATACTATATGGTCGAAATTCCTGGTAAGTTGGTGCTTCAGATTTTTGCAATTTTCATGCAGAATTATGGAGATGAAAATTGAGCAGCAAATTTCAAGTACCTATGAAGCTTAATTTGTACTCTTAATTTGAGGTGTTTTAGCACACAATCACATAAATGAGGAAAAAGGGTGGATATGTGAGATGTGAGTGGGGGTTGCTTTGGAAATGGGGAGAAAAAAAGCTGCAGACATACCCAAATGCTTCCTGTACTTGGCTCTAAAAAAGTTTATGTGACTAATCGTTGTCCCATTCAGCGAGAAGTTCTAAATTACAGTTAGGAAAGTTGGTTCAGGAGACTAGTCGCTGTCCCACACAGCGACATGTTACAAGATTTGTGAAAAAAGTCAAAAGTGGTGACGTGGAACCATTTTTTGTAATTAGTTTGAAATGAACACCATTCTCGTAAATACTTTCATTTTGAACACCATTTTCGTAAAAAGTTCTTTCATATATAGCTAAAAAAATGATAATTATGCACACTTAGACCTGCCAAACGGGCTGGGTCTCGGGTTCGGTTAGAAAATGGGCCAAATAGATACGGGTCGGGTCATATGGGTATGGGTCAGACAGGGTCAAAAAACGGGTATGAGAAAAGTTTATGACGTCTTTTATTTTATCATTTTTAAACCGAAAAAACATACTCTCTCCTATTTAGCCTAAAATTTCTTTCATTATAATATTCCTCAAATATATTAGATAAAAGGGAACTATAGGCGGAATAGAAGGGAGTACGTTTGAAATAAAATCATATTTTATAATAATAATATTATTATATTCGTTATTTTAATAATTATTTTATGATTTGATAATTTAAAAGTTATATAAAATTGACTTTTAGGTTAATTTTGAAACTAAAATCGTGAAAATATATTTATTATTTCAAATATAATATAAAAATATTAATATTTGAATAATATTCTCAATTTATTTTCAAACCATCAGGTCGAACGGGTTGGGTCGAATTTCAAGCATAAAATAATGGATTATTTTGAGCTAGGGTCATTTCGGGATGCGTGTAAAGATTTACAGGTCTTTGATCCTGAAGCATCGAATTAAATCGGGTTGGGTAGGGTTAGGTTTACCGCGTTTACGGGTCGAGTCATATTTTAACAGGTTTAAAGCACACATAACCTTTAGTTATTGCCTTATTGGTCTTCTTAAATCTTAGTCCTTGTTTTTTCTCATCAAATATTTATGATCTTGGATTTAATTTGATTTTGGAAGCGAATGTCTATATATACTTGCTAATTTTTATGAGGCGGTCCTAAACTCGCCGGCTAATACTGTTTAAAGGTGAGCATTATAGTGATCCATCCATTTGTGTTACCCGCCGTCTCAATTACATGTACACGTTTAGCAAAAATACAACTCAAAACTATCAAATAAAAGTAAATAAATAATTGGTAAGACTATATATACAAATTATTTTGGTCAATCCATTACGGCAAAGAATATAATATAACTCTCTCTTGTTAGGTCAATCGGTCTATGATTAATGCCGATAGATCATTTATATAACACAAATTTTCATTTGTGACGGATACCGTTTCCTCTCACAAAATACCCACCTTTTCTCTCTCTGACACTATTCATGTGGTCTCATTTCTCCACTAACTCATTTTATATCCATTTTATCTCACAAAATATCCGTCACAAATGTTAAACAAATGTTAAGACTTACTATTTACCTAAACTATTATATACTCTTATTATTACTAGAATAATAATATAATATTATAAAAATCTATCTATACGTATGGGACTTAGAGCTGGCCAAATCTGGGCCAACCCGTTCGGCCCGCCCCGTTCGGTCCGCTTTGTTATCGGGTTTGGTCATAAAAAAATTTAAAATAAGTGGGTACGGACAAGAAAATTAGGTCCGTTAAAATTAATGGACGGGCTTGGACTAAATAAAATTGTCCACGGACAACCCGCTAGGCCCTTTACAAAAATTGTAAACTATTATTTTTATTTAACCTAAAAATAAGGAACGTACTTTTTCACATACGAATTTTACTTTTTCACATACGTTTTTTACAGTTTTACCCTTGTTATTTTATTCATTCTCTTACTCCATTATTACTTCTTTTTTTTCTCCCTCCTCTCATCTCCCCTTCACCATCTAACCACAACCAACCCCTTCACAACCGATAAACTGACCACCCACTCACACCCACTCCCGTCTCCAGCCTTCTCACACTCAATCCATTATCCAATCCAATCGTCCCATATATACAACCATGACAAAAATGAATGTAAACTTTCATAAATATATAATAAGACGTTGAATTCGACGAATTCGTCAAATGCTACATGAATTTTACCGACAAAGAAAAGGAATTCAAGCGAAGAAAATCAATTCAAGCATTGATAAATTTTGGCGGCAGATTAATACCAAAGTTTGATTTTTGCAGACATGAATTTTACTAATGTAACTTGGGCTAATGATTTCACAGTTAGAAGATTATAATTTATTATTGAAGTTTAAAGAATATTAGATTCAATTTGAGAGGAAAATGTATAAATTTGAGTAAATTTGATTTTGAGTTAATCTGATTAGGGTTAGAAAAAGGTATAACATAATATTTATGAAAAAGTGTATGTGAAAGAGTAAAGTTCGTATGTGAAAAAGTAATTCCGAAAAAAATTATAAATTAAAACTGAAAAGTTTTGTATTGAAAATAGTATGTGTTATGAAGTTTGGTTACGAGCTAAAAAGGTTATCGTTAGGTAATTTTTTACTTATTTTTATTCTAACATTAAGGGGCCGTTTGGTTCAAACAATTGGAATGGAATGGAATGGATTCTAATACCAAGGAGGTATGGAGTTAGAATCTCATACTTATTAATGCTTGTTTGGTTTGATCTCGTAATGGATTGTAAATGTCATTCTTATTGTTTGATTTACATTTAGAATGGATTTCAAATTATTTCATTTTCTTTATCATAGATAACTGAAATTATATTATTTTGAATTAAAATTAACTACAACAAAGCCAAAATTCAAATTAATCCATAAAAATCAAATGACTCAGGTTCATTTAATACGACAATAGCAAAATTATTCTAAGACCGAAAAAAATCCACATAAAATGTTTTACGAAAAAAATCCACATAAAATGTTTTATGAAAAAAATTCACATAAAATGTTTTATGAAAAATACACAACTTTTTTTTATGACAAAAATCCGCATAAAATGTTTTATAAAAAAATTCACATAAACTGTTTTACAAAAAAATCCACATAAAATGTTTTATGAAAAAAAAATCCACATAACATGTTTTATGAAAAAATCCACATAACATGTTTTATGAAAAATAAGCAACTTTTTTTTTTATGAAAAAAATCCACATAAAATACTTTATGAAAAAAATTCACATAAAATATTTTATGAAAAAAACGTAACTTTTTTTTATGAAAAAAATTCACATAAAATGTTCTATGAAAAAAATCCACATAAAATGTTTTATAAAAAATATATAATTTGGGATGGGATGGAATGGAGTTAGAACCTTGGGTTGAGACATGGGTATGTGATTCCAAGGGTTTGGAATGGATTTAGAACCCCTTGGGTATCAAACTCCATTCCAAAAGGCTCCAACCAAACACTTGAATGAGTGGAATCCATTCCAATCCATTCCAAATGCCCCAACCAAACACCCCCTAAATTAATAATTATCTCCCCAAATACTCCCTCCATTCATTTCCACTTGGTACATTTGCTTTATGCACGGGTTTTTACGTATTGTTAAAATATTAATAAAAGTACAACAAATAGGTGTAAAGTGTAGTATTGTGTTGAAAAAGTGGGCCTTAATAGTGTTTTTATAGTATTATAGTATTAAAAGTACAACCAAATAAGGAAAGGTGCAAAGTGGATTCGAATGGACCGAAATGGAATAGGTGCAAAGTGGATATGAATGGAGGGAGTATGTTTTTTCTTAGTATTTCGTTATATCAGTTAAGTAGCTATTAATATCTTCTATTATATACATATATGTATAATATCTCATAATTCTTAGGGGTTTTTACACTTATGTTATTAGTTTTATTTTGTAAACTTGGTAATTATCATACTTTTTTTTTTTCCGTTTTGTTGGTTTGATTTTTCAATAATTAATTTCAATAAAAGTCCGCAAGCCCGCGGGTTGGCCCGCTAAGGTATATAGGGCGGGTACAGGCAGTTATAATAGGCCCGTCATAGCGGGCACGGGCATACAAAAAAGGCCCGTTGGACACTTTTTGATAGATAAGGCCCGACCCATGTCCAGCCCATGCCCGCAAACGGTCAGCGCGTACAACTTTGATTCTAAACTAGTTCAACTATACACATAACCCCATTCCGTATCATATTTAATTGTTGTTCCCGCTCAATAAAGAGTAGCGCAACAGGTGGTTTAATTGTGTTAACGAGTGAGTGGTGAATGAAATACCGAAAGTAAAACCCTAGAAAATGAAATAGAGTGGTGAAGTAATGAAGATGTTGAAGAATATTGAATGGCTGTACCGTTGTGGATCCAAGTATTCAATCCATGGCTGCTCATTACGATCCTTTTCTTCAATCCTGGTTCTCCTTCTCACTCTCTCTCTCTCTCTCTCTCTCTCTCCATCTTCTTTTTTTGTAATAGAGGATTGAATTGAGTCTACTTTGCAGACAAGGAAGACTGATTCCATCACTACTAATCTTGTACGCACCCAACAAATCTCTTGGCTATCCACTATAGGTAATAATTAATTGGTGCATTTTATAAATTGAGCTCAATATTTGTAATTTAGTTTATTGGTTGGTTATGACTAACTTTTTATTAATTAATCCTGATCACAGTTGATTCATCAGAATTTGGATGTGAGACACTTTTTGATGATGAAAATATGAAGAAGAAAGACACTGAATTGCATGTCGCTTTGACAGAACTAGCTAGTGAATTTGGGAAAGACTGCAGGTTGTCTTTATCCAATTTCTTTACTCCTCGTTCTGGTTCTGTAATTTCCACAGGTTCATTAAAGCTTGACCTTGTACTTGGCGTTGGAGGTTTGCCAAAGGTATATTATATTTCAACACTCTCTTAACTTAACTTCAATTCACTTCACTTCAGTTTTTGGAGGCATTTATGTTCGTTCATCTTATGCAACTCTCTCTCTTTTTTTTTTTTTTTGTTTGCCTTGCCTTGCCTTGCCTTGCCTTGCTCTTCTCTTTTATTTCCCCCCTTCCTTTTCAACCCTTCATTTAAATCAATGATTTGCAATTTCATAAGGAGTTTTCTATATTATTGTGTAGGGGAGAATGGTTGAAATTTACGGTAAGGAAGCGTCAGGCAAAACTACACTAGCCTTTCATATAATCAAGGAAGCCCAGAAACGAGGGGGTATGGATCATTTCTCAACATCTTTTTCCTTTTCTTTTAGTTCAGTAGCCACTTTTCTTCGTCGCGGCTATGAATGTTTTTGTCGCAGTTAACAGGACTTCAATCACTAGAACTCCACTATTGTGTTGACCTGTTCCTTGTGGTCTGTCTTTCTCACTTTGTCTTCACTTTCAAGTCTCAACATTTCTACTGTCTAATACCCCTTTTTACTCATTATAAGCTTTCTACCCTGTGTTTGTTGATGTTCTGATTTCTGAACTACATCACGTGCAAGAGAACAAAACAAATAACTGCAGTTTCCTCAGTGAACAGTCATTATGACAAAAAAGTAGACAAGTATAGAAGTTAAATGATTGTCTACGTTTTAGCAAAACAGAAAGCTGTTATATTGTTTTCGAGAACAAATTAAAATTTCAAAGGGCCAAATTTTTAAAGAGGCGGTTGCCTTTGAATTCTTTCTTCTCTGTAATATCATGTTGTGGATGTGATTTCCATTTAAAGAGCATACTCATACATTTTCTGCCAGATCGCTGAAATGATGTTCACTTGTTTGCTTTTGTTTGTTTGGAGGCATGTTTCTAGCTCAACAATAGCTTTATAAATTTTATTTTCATTCATTATGATAGAGCTTAGGATTATTTAATAGGAATAATCCCAACTATGGGTGATCTTAGAATAATCTCAACTTTTTTTTTCAGTGTAAGCCATACTATTGAGTATGACTCATTGTCTCTTATAGATTTAACGTTTTGTAACTTGTTATCTCAGGTAAAATATGACGTGTCATTCATTTTTTTTTTTTTTAAATTTTTTAAAACATCACCGTCCATTTTATTTTCCAAATTATCATTCACCATTAAAACACCATACTTAAAACTCACATTCTTCACTTCCATGTACTATTGTACCAACTAATGATTAACGAAAAACACAAAACGAAGATAAACTGACACTCCCAACTGCGCAACTCCAAAGCGAAAGCGGTCACACCGTCACGGCTACACCTAAACGAAGCCCCAGTTGGATTAAACCCTTACTTCAACTCAACCAATTCAAAATCCGAGTCGGATCAGCCTCTAAAGTAGAATCTGTGTTACCCAGCTCGGAAAATGACTTACCATTGTCATTGGAACAACTGCCTCTGGTGACGAGCAATAATATCGTGTCTACTCCAAAAGTAGAGGAAGTTTCATCATCATCACCACCCAAATTGGAATCTTCACAAAATCATAATCTTGTTTAATTCTTTTTTTTTTCACTTTTCTTGGTTACTGAGTTTGTCCCTTGTTGATACCTTGAAAACAATCACAATTATGAGCCTCCTTTCCGAACATCATCAGGAACAGAACCAGTAAGCTCAACACCTCAGTATAATGACCCTTACTCCACTCCCTTCAATATCAATGTCGTGGTCAAGATTTCCTCTCTTTTTTTGTTTGTAGGGGAAAAAAATGGAAAAGAAGTGGTGAGAATTCTGGTGGTACTGTTGTTGATGACTAACGATGGTGGTAGTAATGGTGATGGTTGAGGCTGGCGGTAAGGCTGGTTGGTTGACGTCAGTGGGTGGTGGAGGTTGATTTTGATAGTGATGGTGTTGATAATTGTTAGGTTTATGATTGTGGGTATTATTGTATTAATGGTGTTAAAGTTGATGGTGAAGGAGGTAACGGTAATGAGTTATTATTAAAAGATAAAATAAACAATGAGTAGTTGGTTATCCGAGTCTACAACTAGAAGAGGGAAGTGATAGTGCGTTTTATCCTGAAATAAAATGAAGTTGGGATTATTTTGAGAAGACCACCCATACTCCCGTAGTTAGGATTATTCATGTTAAATAATCCTAACACTTAATATTCTGGTGCTTTCCTTTCCATATTTTACTGTGTTTTAATCTTTTGAATGCCAAATCCTTCCTTATTCATTAGTTGTCTTTCAGGGCCAAGTGATTCGTTGCTGGGCTGTTCCTCTCAATGTTCTTGGATATCTTTTTAGTGTCTCGTAATGCTTCAACCGTCAGTCTGCTAATATTTGTTTTGAACTTAAAGCTCTTGTCTGTATATTACCCTGGATGGGCCTACTCAAGGCTGTTATCTTAGTTTAAAGAAGGGCGCCAAGGCGCTAGGAGGCCGAGGCAACGAAGTGCAAGGCGAAGGTGTGCGCCTTTTGGACGCGATGTGCCGTATATTAGTTACAAATGTTTATTTTCCAGATAAAACTTTGGGCAACAATACCTTTTTGGAAGTTATCATGTTTACTAACATATAAAGAAGTAAAAATTAAGAATAATGGGAAAAAAAGAAATGGCATAATTAAAAATCTAGAAGAAAAAGAGATGAAAAGTTCGTACTAGCAAGTCTTGTTAAGTGAGCCTCCTCTATAAGGTGCACCTAAACTTCAATGAGGCATTTTGGCTAGTGCCTACTTCAATGCGCGCCTAGGGGAACTCGAGATATTGCATCTTCTTGTAGATAAAGATTAGTCTTGCCGTTTAATTCATAATACCCTCGTGTTAAAGAAGGGTTTTTGTATCTCTTGTTATGCTTCTTTATGAAGCCAGTGTTTTATATGAATTAGTTTTCAATAGTGTTGAATCATTAAGATGATTGAATTTTATATCTGATTTTCTGTTGGGGGATGATAATTGTTGCTCAGTTTCCAGCTGCGAAGGAGCCTTCTTATGGCAAAGATTAGTTGTTTCTTCTTGAATATTCTTTCCTGAACGCATTATTTATTTGCATACTTTTTTCAAGCTGATAAAGGAGGTACATCCTAATGTAAAATGGTGATGTTTTTTTTTTTTTTTTTTCTTTTTTCCTTTTTTGGTCCGTGAAATATTAAATCAGAAAGACAGGCTGCTCATATAAACTTTGTATGTTTTTTATTTAAAGAGATGTCAGCTCAGTAATGCGGCGGGGGGTCGAGATCGAGAGAGGTTGAGAGTATGTTTTTCAATGGAAATGATGTGGAGGGGTCATATTTCTTTTGATACCTAGGATCTATTATTAAAAAATATAGGGAGTTAAACGGAGATGTAACTCACAAAATTAAAGCAAGATGGTTGTAATGGAAACTCCTACACAAGGTTTTTATGTGATAAAGATATGCCCCTTAGATTAAAGGGAAAATTCTATTGCACAACGATTAGGCATGCCTTACTTAACGGTTCCGAGTGTTTTATACATTGTCACATTCAAAAGATGAGTGTGGTGGAGATGTGTATGTTGAGGTGGATATCCAGCCATAGAAGGAAAGATCGATTAAGGAATGAGTTGATTAGGGAAAAGGAAGTGGCTCCCATAGAGGACAAGATGATGGAAAATTGAGTACAATGGTTTGGCCATGTGAGAAGAAGATCTATGGATGCACGAGTTAGGAGGTTGGAGACTTTGGGAATAGAAAAGGTGCCAAGGTAAAGGGAGACCAAAACAAACATGGCTTAGACTGATAGAGCATGATATGAGATTTCTTGTGAGGGGATGGTGACGAAGAGGGCACAATGGAGGGAAATTATACATGTCGATTTTTAAGATTTGTTGTTATTTGAAATATTTAGTATTTTTGTTAACTTTTTCAAAAATTTATTTGTTCTCTTAAAATTTATTACACGTTTTTACCAATAACTTTCTTATATTTTAATACTTGGCTCACTTTTAAGATATTCCGGACCCTTGAGTTTTATTTCGGTTAACTTCTAAGTTTTTGTAAAAGAAAGCCAAAATAGATTTTAAAACCTATAAGTTTACCTTGATTTTCTTGTGTTTTTCACTTTTCCTTTTCTATATTTTCGCATTTTGAGGTGTGCGATTACCCACGAACGGTTCTAAAGGATGACTCATGTCAGCCGATCCCGAATCATTTTGGGATTAAGGCTCGTGATGTTATTGTAAACTTGCTAATTATTGTTACCCATGTCTCATTCATCTGCTGTTCAACAGATAATATTCTCACAGAGTTTTTCTCTGGACAGGATATTGTGCATATCTCGATGCAGAAAATGCTATGGACCCTATACTTGCTGAAGCGATGGGTATAAATACAGAAAATCTGTTATTATCATGTCCAGATTCAGCTGAAAACATGCTTAATGTAGTTGATACATTGACCAAGAGTGGGTCGCTGGATGTCATTGTTGTTGATAGTGTAAGTGATCAACCAATAACTCCATTATGATGTATCTTATTTTACATGGTTTAGATTCTTTAGGATGTATTTGTTTTCCCCCTCAATTGAAATTCTTTTGTAATATTGTGTTCTTTATCTGATCTAATGAGCTGCAGGTAGCTGCTCTTGTTCCTCAACGTGAGATAGACGGCGATATGTTTAGTACTTGTGGCGGAAATAGCCTTTCTGATATTATGACTAAAGCCCTCAGAAGAATTCACTCCTCATTATGTCGATCAAATACTCTCATTGTATTTCTTAATCAGGTGATTGCTTGTACTTCAACCCTTATTGTTATCCATCCGTTGTTTGTTGCCTTACTTATTTCATGTTCTACGAATCTACGTCTTCCTAATTACTTGTACATTTCATTTAGTCAGATTCGATACCATACATACCCTACTCCAAGCCTTGGTCCAAAGGGTGAGGTGACTTCTGGTGGGAGGGCCTTAGGTTTCTATGCAGCTGTGAGGTTAAGAACTTCAAGAATTCAGTTATTGAAGACAAAGGATGATATGGTAAGAGAACATTAGTTAGTGTATTTAACATTTTCCATTTTTACTGCCTGTCCAACCTGCCCCCCCTGTGTAAACTCCGAGTTCCTTGCCTTTTTCTGAAGCAAGCCATATCTAGGTTATTTGCACAAACTACTTTCATTTGTGCCTGTGTGTGCAACTTTCGATGCATGGTTATATTTTTCGGTTTTGATACATACAGCCCATAGGGCTGCATATAAGCATTAAATTTTATTAAACTTCTCTCACGTTTCCCATGTAAATTGGAATCTTAATTTAAGAACCCAGTTTTCTCTTTCTCTTTTGCTGTGAGCATTAATCTCATTCATTCCCCCCAAAAAACATGTATATCTATAAAAAATCTTCTTTATTAATCCAATTAAAATCATTTCTCCAATCATTTCTTTTTTGCTGTGATGTAAATTTAAAAGAAGTTTAAACCAAAGAAATGATTGGAGAAATGATTTTAATTGGATTAATAAAGAGGAATTTTTATAGATATACATGTTTTTTGGGGGGAATGAATGAGATTAATGCTCACAACAAAAGAGAAAGAGAAAAATGGGTTCTTAAATTAAGATTCCAATTTACATGGGAAACGTAAGAGAATTTCAATAAAATTTAATGCTTATATGCAGCCCTATGGGCTGTATGTATCAAAACCGAATTCTCATACGAGTTAGCTTCATGATGATATTATCGGCAACTTGCTCATTTGAGCATGTTTTATTCTTTTTGTCCATTGCCTAGGTTATCTCTGCTGGTCTGTATCGTTCAGCACCTTGTGTGTCTATGCATCATACACGCTCATTTAAGTCTCCTAAGATGTTTTTTGAATGCATGTCCATTAGGCAACTGGTATCGAGATATGTGTTGAAGTGGTGAAGAATAAGTTGGCACCGTCTATGAAGAGCGCTGTGTTGCCAATACAATTTGGGAAAGGGTTTTGCCTTGAACCCGAGGTCTTAGAAATGGCTCTTGATCAAGGGTTAATAGTGAAGGAAGGATCAAGTTACTTCATTGAAGGGGAAGTCCTCTCTAGTAGGAAAGCTGCTGAAAAATACTTGGCAGAAAATCAAGAAGTTTCAGAAAGATTAGTTACGGACTTGAGACGCCAGCTTTTTGACAGAAAATTATGATTTTCCTTGTATACTCGTGGCTTACTTCTATTGATTATTATTGGCCAGCAAAACAAGTGGTTTTTTGGTTGTTCAAGAAGGCAAGCTATAACGCTCGTGGAACCTAGGGCACTTTTCAAAACTATACCGTGGCCGTCTGCCATGCCCCTGGTTAAGCTTAGTTGCACTTGTACTCCAGACGATGGATTCTGTGGAATGCCGAAGGTAGAGCATTGCATTTGTATACCATTATATGATACTGTTTTGTGACATTTTTCATGTATATTGGAAGTGGAACACAGGGTGTTCTTATTCAATTGATCATAAATAGTACTTCCAATGTCTTGTCAATTGTTGTCCTTTGAGAAGGGGGTCAATTGATCATAAATGACAAGTGAATCATATTGTGTGAAATTCTTAACATAGAAAGGACAATAATTGTCTGAGACACCAAAATAAAATAAAACAAATGACCGGAACAGAGGGAGTGATTTGGGGGTGTTTGTTTCACTTGAAAAAGGTATGAGGTATGGGTTTAGAATGAGTTAAATTCATAACCTGTGTTTGGTTGACAATTATAAAGGTTTTATAGCCCTACCTCAAAGGCTCAAACCCATGAGGTATGAGCTTCTCATACCAAGTGGTGAGTATGAGATTGATACTTATGAAAATGAAATTAAAATAAGTCAAAATGTGAAGCACAAAATAGTGGCTGATGTAAATCAAATTTTTTATATACTTATTTAATTAAATTTTTATTTTTGTGATTTTATAATACTAAAATTTTTGATTTAATTTTTTTTATCGATTTTAACTTTTAGTTAAACTCTAAATTCATATTACCCAAATTGAAACAAACCCATGGTAATTAAGTTTCAACTCTATTACCATGCCGGGTAGTATGAGTTTGGAACTTGATTACTCATACCATGTATTTGTTTTAATTTTAGGTGGAATGAGGTTGAACTTTATCAAAGTTTAAAAAATCTAAAATATAACATTGCAAACATTATTTTTTATCATGAAGATAAAATTGATCAAATAAATGTAAACAAATACGGAGTATCATTTAAAATGTTCTATGTAGTTTTTTTCATTGCTTTTGATTTTATTATTTGATGCCCATGAGTATCAATCTCATACTCACCTCCCCTTGGGTATAAGAAACTCATTGAGGTATAAATTTGAAACCCCTATTTTTGCAAAACAAACAACTAGTATGAGTTTTGCTTATTCCAAACCCCCACCTCCAGTTGAAACAAACACTCTCTTAGGGGGTGTTTGGTTCAACTTAATTTGGAATTAGGTATGAGTTTAGAATGACTTAAACCCATACCAAGTGGGTATCACCCATTCCAAATCTTTGGGTATCAAATTATTTTAAAAAATAAAAAATTTCATTTTTTGTGGAGCATTCTACGTTTATCATTGTTAATCTTCTTCCTTCAATTCAGATATTTTTCTCCCTTTATATTAGTACTTTTCTTTTGCACAAGAATTATTTGACTCGAATGCTTATCAATTTAAATCCGTATTTCTTGATACTAAATAATTTTTTGAGTTAATTCGTAATTCATCTGCACTGTACTTATTTCTATTTGAGTTAATTCGTAATTCATCTGCACTAATTTTTTTGAGTTAATTACCGTGCACTATTTTTTTTGCACTACAATATTTTTTTTGAGTCCCAATGAGGATTGGAAAAAAGAAGTCGTACTTGACATGTTAAGTCGTAATGCCTAAATAGTTTATATTCGGATCATAGATTCGTTTTTTTCTTATACAATTATCGAATAATAATTTGAACAATGTTTTATAATAAATTGTCATTTACTTTGGTATCATATCGTCTCAACAAAAGTGGAGGCACGGTGCAAAAAAAATATAAGGCTTAAAATTTACAAATTCAAAGAACATTTAATTAAAATATAAAATAATAATGCAAATTACAAATTGTTTGAATATCGATTTTTTTGAGTAGTATTTCCTCCCTCGAACTTTCATAATCGAAAGTCTCAACAAATTATCTTTTATGGCAATTATTGTTAAGCTGCTAAGACTCTCTTGAAGAGAAACTTTCTATCCAACTTTCATAATCGACATTCATAATCGAAATATTAACTATTTGGATATCTTTAAACTCGTAAATATGAGATTTTTGTAGACAATTGAAACTGTTGAAATTTAGTTGTCTCTAAAAACGTAAAATTGGATTGATTTGTGAGGAAATTGATTTGAGATAATTATATTTAAAGATTCAAAAAGAAAATTTTAGGTAAATTTTGGGAAAATTAAAGAGCAAATTTAATTAAGGAAGGAATTAATTATTAAACAAAATTGTAGGGATTGTAATGTATATACTACGTAGGTCATTTATGCTTCTGATTTCCTTATTTTGACTTTTTTTTATTCTTAATTATTATATGGATAATGTTAAGATTTGGGCCCCAAAATTTTGAGGTCCAGTGCAAGTGCACATAGTGCACCAAGGGTTAGACGAGCCTGTTATGGAGTTTGAAAATTCGAATCTTAGGCTCCGCTTGGCGGTGCACTTCAGGTACCTGATTTATCTGAAATAACTTTTTTGCCAAAGGAATCAGGTAGCTTATTGTTTTGGGAGTGTTTGACAAGTAGCTTATTTGGTCAAATAAGCTACCTGAAATGAAATTCTACATGAGGTAGCATTTTAGATATTAGGTACCTATTGATTCAAGGTTATATTACTTTTTTACGCTTCAATCTATTATATAGTAAATAATTATTATACCCTTTTATGTCATTTTACCAAAATAAGCTACTCTTTCAGTTAGTTTGCCAAACATTTTTTTATATAATTAGTTAGCTTATCAACTCCTAATTTTCAGCTATCTTATCAGCTACCTTTTCAGTTTTCAGGTATCTTTTCAAGTTTCAGGTATCTTTTCAGCTCGTTTTACCAAACAGAGCCTTACTTTAGTGACATTTTTTTACCAATAATTCTATGCAGTTGTAAAGTTTATGTTTTGTTTTTAATTTAGACCATATATAATAATTATTTTAATAAGATGATAAAAACATTTAATTTGATTTCTAATTCCAACATTTTTCAATCCAAACACAAGGTATAGGAATGAAATTTATTCCAGTATTGAACCAAATACTATTTGAACAAAACGCCCCCTTAATTATTTCTTTTCTCCATACCCATGTTTGGAGCAAACACTCTCTTAACGGTTTCTTTCCTTGCTGTGTTTTTCGGTGCTCCCTCCATTCCATTTTGTGGTTAAAGCACGTCGTCAAAGTCAAAATGTCAAATGTGTACATGCTGCTGCCTTCACATCTTTTATGCGAAAAACTTCTATAATTACTCGTATTATATTAATGAACACTTACATTTAAAAGCATTTTGCTTGTGTATATCATGAATACAATATTGGTTAGATTTAGCAATTGTTTGAACACAAACAAAACAGAGATAATATTTGGGTAATTAAGTAGGGAGTATGTAGGAAAAACTGGTATAGGGTAATTGTGATAATGATCGTAAACTTGGATATCAACCGAATCACGAAAAGCACGCTTTCCTTAAGAGTATTTCGACCCTGTTTTATGCCTTGGGTTACACGAAATCCCTTTTAGGATAAGACGGTTGAGGCCTCTTCATTTAGGCAAAGATAAAGAGATTACTTAATAGAGTTTTATTTTGCTTTGTTAAAGTAAAATCTGAAAATCCCTTTACTATAAAAGAAATAGAATTTAAAGAGTCTCTATTGGTTCCTTATTTTTAGGTTTTAAAAAACAATTTTTTCCCCCTAAAACCCAGGTTCTCCTATAACATTTAATTCTTTGATTTTTTTTAATTTTTTTGATTTCATTCTTCCCATAACACATATCCTAACCCCTATAATCATACAATATACATTTCGTAAATATTATCAACAAAATATAAACATACAAAATTACAAATTGAATAATTACAAAGAAATAAAAAAATTAC
This sequence comes from Silene conica, assembly GCA_029255685.2. NCBI lineage: Eukaryota > Viridiplantae > Streptophyta > Magnoliopsida > Caryophyllales > Caryophyllaceae > Silene > Silene conica. The sequence goes on along the minus strand of CM055318.2, from coordinate 43,728,292 downwards.
AAATTGAATATAATTATAAAAATCAATAAAAACCTCATTCGTTTGTCGTTACTGATATTAAAAAAATAATGAGGTAGATTTGAAAGTATATATATATACTCACGCCAAATTCTAAATCTAAAAAAATATTTTTTTTTCCTTTTAAAAAACTAAATTAAAATACACCACAAAAATATAACCATTTTACCTAACAATATTCATAAATCTAGACAGTAAAAAAATTATTTTAAGATCAAGTACGGAGGAATATTTTATAGATATTAACAAGAACTAGCTTAAAATTTGGGGAAAATTAAGACTATTAAGTTAAAGTAGAGTGATGAAAAGAATAGATAATATAAACGCAAGTGATAATTAGAGTGAAAAAAAATTGTTTTTCATCGAACCAATTGCCAAAGGTAGGTGAGTTTAGGAAGCCGAGAGGCTGAGTGAAAAAGAATATTGCCTCCTCGAGAGTTCGTCGTGGACTCGGGTTATTTATAAGATAGGTTAAATAAATAGAATGCGTTAAGAGATTGTCGATTTGGATTGTTTGGCCTAAACTTTGATTATTCACAAATTAAGTGACGTAGCAAACTTAATGATCCCATTATTCTACATTAAAGATTTTGGATAAGAACAGCCTCTTAGTGAACACATTTTTTTAATTAAAACGAGCGTATATGTCTTAAATCTAAGGCAAGTTAAGTAATTATTAGAATAAAACAAAAGTATAAGACATGTAAAAATGCAAATGTTTATCTTATATGGTCAAGTGATATAATATTTGACACGCATTAATGTTAAAACGAAATACGTCGGTATTAATGGAGACTAACTGATCGATGAATTATTAAGAGTCAATTTTCGATCTTCATACTCATTTAGACCTTGAAAAATATTGCTATCAAATAAATTAACTAGAAATTTACATAAATTAACTTGAAAGCCTTTTTTTAAAAACAAAATTATTCCGGATTGGGCTTTAAGTTCTCACACGTTCTCATTTAAGACCGTCTTACTTAAAATCTCTCATAAGTCATATCTGAGTTATAAATAAAGTTGAAAACTAATGAAATTTGTGAGTATTTTGAATATTGTACGAAATAATTTAAAGAACCAGCCTCTGCATTTTCGAGTATCTGTTACCTTTCAGATTAGTTATACACTTTAACATACTCTGCATCGAATGATAATGATTAACAAGTTAAATTATATGTACATCGAATCTTCAGTTATCGATTTATTTATATTTATATTATCACAACATTGATATTATCATTGATATTATCACAACATTGAACATTCACACTCATTTTATATGTTTATGTATTTAATGATAACGTTGTTATTATGTCCCGTGCATTTTTTGCACGGGTTTAAAACTAGTATAATGTAAGTTTGATTATTCTCACATTACACTTATATATACATAGTATATAAGATATATAAGTTTGTTAAAATATGGATAAGTATGTTGGTTTTCATCTCAAAACCAACCAATATCACAAACTGCCAAACATGATAAAAAAAAACACTTATCACAACCTTTTCCATATTTACATTATGAACTCAATAACCCGATTATAAGAGTGTGCACTCCGCACTCCCTAAACTCACATTATATCGTTTCAAGCTCAAACCGATTTCAACTTGAAAACCCGAATACACTTAAATGACTTTGTAATCAAAATCACCAACATTCCTCCCCCATTTAAGTGTATCCCTTGTTTCCAATAAAACAACAAATCAAACAAATCTATGCATAAATGAAAGTGTCCCAAGGATTGAACTTCCACATTAGTACATTACACATTCCAAATATTCGGAATCAGGGTGTCCCACGGATTGAACCCTTCAACCATTTTGAATACATGAAGATAACATACACATAAATTCAAATAACTCCAAAAAGTTTATTCTTGACACTTTTAACAGCCATGTGTCCATATCCATTCATGAGCGCATATAAAGCCAAGCCCAAGCTTTAAGAAGCGGCTACACTTCACACTCATATAGGTGGATTCTTTTAATCATGCCCTGCAATAACATTTTTTCAAAGATCCTACCATTCTTGCAGGTTCAAGCACGTCCTTTCGGGACATTATAAATTATGTGCTTCAATCTTACATAATAGGCTTTCCACATTGAACTCAACCTCTAAAATTAGTTAGAGGGGAGTTGGGTGTCCTACCACAAAAGATCAATTTAGGCTTTATCATCCCGATATCCGACTTGTTAACCAAGTCCCTAGTTGATACTTTATGCAAAGTGATTCACTAGATACATTGAGATCTCATTAAAACAACCACCAAGATCAATCCCCATTTATGATAGTTCATAAAATGTGTTATAGCAAACACCCCGGTGCGCACCGTTATTCACTATCAAAAAATCATGGATGAAATTGGTCTAATACTTTAAGTAATACTGTAGATTAATTTCTTAACTACTTAGCCTTTTAACCGGCTATGCTAACACTACGCATACGAACTCCAATGTCAAACTTATAATGCAAATTCGCTTTTTGGAAATCCATATACACATGGTATTTCCCCAAGGAAATACACTACCATTAATAGCTAGTCAATACCCTTTTACATTGATAATTCAATAATTTGCATAAAATTACCCCTCTAAGACCGAAGGAAAACCAACATTGGACAAACCATAATTCATGATTTACTTAATACATTTTCACACTTGCCTAATAGTTTGCCAAAGATGAGTAATAGATAAACAAGTATTCGTACTCTAATTTTCGAACCGCAATAATTAAGCCCTTGTGAAAACCCGAGTCACAACTATACTTTTATTATTGGATAAAAGCGCCATACTCGACCATTGAGAGTATTAACCGGAGAATAATAATCTCACCGTTGATCCTATTCCCAAGGATCATATTACCTCCCCCATGTCTTCGTATAAAAATACGATACCCGAACCAACTTTTACAAGTTAATTCATCTTTGATCTATGCCAAAGATTGACTTGTCATTAATCCTACAACAAATGACAACTCCATAGCCAATTTACCTCTTCCATGGCTAAACCACCACGACTCCATAATCTCACCATGATTATCACAAATCATTATTCCCGAGAGTATATGGTAAAATCAATTACATAATCAAATTTTTAAAAAGTTTTACACAAGACATGAAAATGTTAAACAATCATTACAAGATAGTTAGAACACTAACCAGAATAATATATAACCGATCAAAAACCATTGATCAAAACATCATATTTTATAAATATTTCTGTCCTACATGGGTGAGTTCTATCTCCTCCTTGAAAATCAGGCTACCTAAGGTACCATTTTACGGTCCCTTATTACCGCCCTATATCAATACACATGCTATCAAACCACATATACATATATACTCATATGTTACCGTTCAATATCCACATTTCTGTGTATTACATACATTCAAGAGAGCTTGCACAATATGTTTATCCCACTCCACATACATGACTCATTTCATACATAATATAATACCATATAAAAAAAATTATGTAATTGTACTAGTAAAATTACTAGCAAACAAACATAGTGAGAACACTACAAACATCCATATGAATATATTACCGATCATCAAAATAAAAATAAAAAGTTTATTATAACATTTGATTACCAAGCATCATAAACAAAACATCACTAACTTTAATATTCTTGTGGGATTACAGATATTTCACATTAACCGCAACAAGAAACATGATCACTTTAAAGTTTTAACCAATTGATCAAACAAACATATACAAAAAAAAAATATCTAACATACATGATCAATTAAAAACTCTTAAATAAGATTGACACTAAAACCCATCTCATTAAACTTGTCCAAAATATATAGCAAGAACTGACAATAATGAGACGATAAAAATATGTCCCCTTTCATGAACTCCCCTACTTTTCCTGAACCAAATTTCATAGCCGGATCTTGATACCACTTCGCATCAATACACTACACTCTTGATTAAGCCATACAAATACATGTATGATACCACTTAACCGCGCATTTCCGTGTATATACTATCTCAAGGAAAATTGTTATGATAAACATTTATCACACCAGAAAGTGATAAAAAAAATTAGACAATATAGGAATATCATGAACACCCATAACATGAGGAAAAACTTTTGATGATAACAAGAGTATTGTCGACGCTCATAGAAATAACCAACTAATTCTGATGAGTACCCAAAACCCATACACAAGAGCATAGAAATGAAATAACTCAATTATTAGTGCCTTTAATCATAAATCATTGATCAAATTAGTAGCATGGAATTGCCACAAAATTTCATGAATCAATTAATGATTCACGTTACTTATTCAAAGAATAAGAAAACAACATACAGTGATACACTTGATGTCCATCAATCATAATTTATAACCACAAATTAGTTGAATTATCTAAATGATGTACGTATTTTGTAAACATAATTGTCCCATTAACTTCACAACATCAAATGCATAAAATTGTTCCGCATAAAACATTATGAATATATAACCACAAATTAGTTGAATTATCTAAATGATGTATGTATTTTGCAAACATAATTGTCCCATTAACTTCACAACATCAAATGCATAAAATTGTTCCGCATAAAACATTGCGTTGTTAACCGTAATAACAGACTCGTTGTGGTTAACAACAAACCATCATGTCCATTCAAAACATAATTATTTAGACATATAAATTCTTTTAAATACCATGTATAAATGCATCAAACGAATAAATTACTTATCTCTGATAATGACTTCCCCGTTACATGCTTGGGAAATTGGAAAATTACCACTCCATGTATCGATCCATAATATAAAACTCATGTAAACAAAGACCAAACTTGAACCGATTTACTAACTTGCAATTAATATTGCACCGAAATCAGATTCTGATGTCCTCTTTCACATCGCTACAAAGATTCCCTATTGTCTCGCGTACTGTTTCGACACCATTATCACAAACGATAAATACTCTTAAGAATGTAGGAAAAACTGGTATATGGTAATTGTGATAATGATCGTAAACTTGGATATCAACCGAATCACGAAAAGCACGCTTTCCTTAAGAGTATTTCGAACCTATTTCATGCCTTGGGTTACACGAAATCTCTTGTAGGATAAGACGGTTGAGACCCTCTTCATCTAGGCAAAGATAAAGAGATTACTTAATAGAGTTTTATTTTGCTTTGTTAAAGTAAAATATGAAAATATAATGTAAGTTTGATTATTCTCACATTACACTTATATATACATAGTATATAAGATATATAAGTTTGTTAAAATATGGATAAGTATGTTGGTTTTCATCTCAAAACCAACCAATATCACAAACTACCAAACATGATAAAAAAAACACTTATCACAACCTTTTCCATATTTACATTATGAACTCAATAACCCGATTATATGAAAGTGCACTCCGCACTCCCTAAACTCACATTATATCGTTTCAAGCTCAAACCAATTTCAATTTGAAAACCCGAATACACTTAAATGACTTTGTGATCAAAATCACCAACAGAGTATATATTATAGAACGAGATAATTTTAAATTTGCTGTACTATACGGGTCTTGTTCTTCAGAAGAACAATATATTTGGGTTTTGCCAAGAAGTTATCAAAAGTGCACAGCTGTAAGAGAAAAATTGTCTTGTTTTAGAGAAAATAATACATTAATACTCCCTGGCTACAAATAGGTGGTGCTTTCTATTATTAACCATGTACCAATTTTGGCACATTCGACCTGTGTGGCTCATTTCACATCTGCTAAGTGCTAATTTTAGTAAAAATGGTGAGTATTTATACCAAGCTCAATATCCATTCCATTCATCAGGGGACAAATAAAACTAAATAAAAAGCAGCAACCTCTCTCGAATTCCTTAAGGATTCGAGTTATCGCCTCACTCGATTCCTGTCAAAACAAAGGGGTGCCTTACGGAAAGCGTACACCAATTATTAACATGGCTAGCTACAAGATGGTCTCCTTGCCCGCCCTCGCCCTTCTCTTTACTGCCAATCTATTATACCTATCAGGTCACTTCTATTTTTTTTACTTGCTTTCCATTTATCAAATTCCAAGATTTTATGTATTTATTTAATTTAATTTGTTTGTTTGGTTTCGACTTATATAATGCAGAGGCTCAAGTCGGAGTTTGTTATGGCACAAAGGGAAATAACTTGCCTACTCCACAACAAGTTGTAGATCTGTTTGCAGCAAACAACATATCCAAGGTTCGCCTCTTGGAACCAAACCAAAACATCTTAACAGCTCTTAAGGGAAAGAATGTGGAGGTTCTACTCGGTTTCCCTAACCGAGAAATGGGCGCGTTCAACCCATCACTTGCTGATAAGTGGGTAACAGACAATGTGAAGCCATACGTTCCTGATGTCAAAATAAAGTACATTGTTTATGGAACCGAGTTGAGCCGTAATAGTTTTAACTTCAACTACACTTTCACCGCCTTTGATAACATGAAGGCTCTCAAACAGGCCCTAAAAAAACAAGGACTTGAAGACATCAAAATCACTACCTCTATAGATTCCTCAGTCTTGATCCCAAACCCGGTACCCTCAGCCACTAAAATGTTTCCTGAATCAGAGACAATGCTAGAAGGAACTGGCATCCTTAAATTTCTATCGGACCAAAATGCTTCTTTGATGGTGTATATGTACCCTTACTATCAATTCGTCATGCACGAGAATGAAACTAAACTAGAATTTGCCCTTTTCACTTCTAAAGGAAATGTTTTGAGCGATGGTAAATTGGTATACCAAAACAAGTTTGATGCTATGTTGGATGCCTTCTACGCTGTCATAGAGAAGAGTTACCCTAAGATGGAGATCGTTGTGGCCGAGACTGGTTGGCCTTCAGCTGGTGGGGTCGAGGGCACAATCGAGAACGAGAAGACTTACGTCACTAACTTGGTTCAACATTTGAACAAGGGTACCCCAAGGAGGCCTAACAACCCAATTCAAGTGTATATTAACTTGTTCGACGAGAACCAAAGGGATACTCCTGAGGTTGAGAAACATTTTGGTCTCTTCACTTCTGATAACAAGATCAAGTTTCCAGTGGCATTCAGCTCCTCTGCTTAGACAAGGGATGTATCATGTATTCTTCCATTTTATGTTATAATGTTGCTTACCACAAAATGTACATTTTCTTTTCATTATATCTCCTGATTCCAACAAATAATCAACTTTTATAGATGCTTACTTGCCTTTATATTACACGCCTCATTCTGATCAACTATCTATAGTATTTTCATGTCAAAGAAGTCCCCAAAGAATCTTCAATTTTTTTTAGAAAATTATATGTCCGATGCAATTTCTTTTTCAACTTTTTTTTTAGTTTTAACTTGCGCAAATTCTCATGTTTTATCACCAATAAAGTTATGTTTGTGAGATTTCACGAGTTACATTTCCTCTCAAGCAAGAATAAATTTATTCAATTTATAACAATTTACCATACTATGTCGTATAATCTTTTAACATATTTTCAAAAATTTATTTGCAATAATTAAAAAATAAATTAAAATCCTGCATTTCACCAGTTTAACATGTAATCAGACCTGTCAAACGGGTCGAACGGGAGGGTTGCGGGTCGGGTAAAATACGGGTCAAGACTATACGGGTTCCGGATCGGGTTCGGGTAAAAATACGGGTCAATCAACATCTTTTCTCGCAATTTTTAGAACTTCTTTTATATTGTAATTTATTTCTACCCTTTAGACGTTTTCTCTCTTCTTGCTCGTCTTAGTCAACTTAATTGTCACCATTTTCGCCATCACCGCCAACTTCACCATTGTTATCGTCATAACTACTCTCACCAACTCGCTAAGTTTGATAATGAGACTCAAATAAGATAACAATGATGACGTGACATGTGGTCTAAGGTGATGAGGTGGAAGTGTTGACGCGAAGTGCGATTCAGTTCGACGTAATATGGTGAAAGTGACGGTATGACACGCACTTCGAGGTGATGATGTGGCATATGATCCTAGGTGATGAGGAGGCGATGGTGATGTGGAATGAGGAGTAAGTGATAGTGTGACACACATTTCGATGTGATGACGTGACATGTGGTCCATCGAGATAATGAGGTGACAGTGCTAACGTGGAATGTAATTTGACATACTACACTAAAAGTGACGACGTGACATACACTTCAATGTGTTGACGTGGCATGTGATACGAGGTGATGAGTTGACAGTGTTTTCGGGATCCGGTGAGAACCACCCTTCTAATGAGAACCATGAGAACCCTCATTTAATCTCCACAATATCTCGCTTCGAAAGTTTCGATGGATCATTTACCATTAGTTTTGCTTATTTAAATACACACTTTAGTATCATTAAACAAATTTTTTTGATTTTATTAACAAAATATATATTTAGTGTCCCAAAATACAATTAGGCATACTAAAACGGCTATAAATGCACGAAAACGACCACTACATGCATGAAATTTTTTAAATGCATGAAAATGATTACTAGATGCATGAAATAATAGGCTCTACGTGCATTAAAACGAGTTCCAGGTGCATGAAAAATGATAGATACGTAAAAATCGGTAGTAGGTGCATGAAAATTAATAAAACGTATCTCACCTTGATTTCCGTCACTAGTATATATTTTCTAGACCAAGAAAATATGTTCTCTAGCCATAAAATTCCATGTCGAATCCAAATATGTCATTAATTTTTTTTAAAAAAGTCTGTAAAGTAAAGTTCTCATGGTTCTTTATATTGGTGGTTCTCATAGGATCCCAATTCTATATATATATATATATATATATATATATATATATATATATATATATATATATATATATATATATATATATATATATATATATATATATATATATATATATATATAGGGTCGAGATCCGGTGAGAACCATTGATATAATATGAGAACCACTCACAACCCTTAGATTTTAGAAAAATAAATGATCGATATCATAATTCATAATATCAAACCATAATTTTCGTCTGCACCGTCTGTTATTTAGCAAAGTTAATTTCTCTCTCCAACATCTTTTTCCCTGCCTGATCACCTCATTCGTCAAATTGAAGACAAGCTTCAATATTTTGTTGCTTCCTTCGTCAATGGAGAAGCAAACATAATGCATCAATTTAACGCATCTTTCAAAAATGTTCCAAATTCAACCAGGTTTGTTTAACTTCTCTAATAATTTCCCAGAAATTCGACTGTATTTACATGAAATTTGTTCATTCATCAACAAAACACGATTAACGAATTGTTGATTCGAGTTACGTATAATTGGTGTACAGAGTTGAAATTGTTGACGTATGTTTGTGAAATTAGGGTTTGTGTTCATGAAATTGCTAAATTAGGTGAAATGGGTAAATGAATGGTTGTGGGAGATTGAGAAATTACCTCAATCTGTTAAAATCGTGAAATTGGATACTCAATTTCGTGAACTAGGTAGTCTAGTGTATGTAGTGTTGATTAAGAGAACTTAGTACTCCCTTTCCCTTTGTCCCATTATATCGAATGAGAAATAACTTTGGTTTCAGATGTGTGTTTTCATCGGCCAAATGTTTGTTAGGTAGAAGCTACATTTTTATGACCTTCAAGTTGCTCATTTAATTCTTCTTACGATTAATAATATGGTATGAAATCTTTTGAATTAATTTACAATATACTCCGTAGTAACCACTGTTCTGTTAGGACGAAAAGCAATGTGTAAGTTCGTCACAGTTGTCGTGGACACACAGTCTTGGCACGAGCTTTTCTTCCGGTCACCGCGCGCGGTAGTGGAAGTTACTTTTCATTTGAATACAAATAAAAAGAAGATGAGATGATTCACTTGACCATTGCTTAATTTAGTATTTTAGTTGATGATTGTTTATATCGATTTTGAGTTTATAATTTTATTGTGATAAGATGATTTATGCGAGGATTTGAATCCGAAAAGAGTGTCTTGCAAATGATACTTCTTCACTGATTTGCTAGGATTAAGTCTTCAAAAGCTGGAATTTGGCGCTGATCATAGGTTAAGTGATGTTATTCGTTGTCGATTTATGATTCAAGGTTACTTTTGTTTTTTGTATGTCGCTTTGATTTGAGTTTGAAGAAATGAAGAGGGATTATTTGATTTTGTGTTAAATTTGCGTCGTGTGATTTGCCTCTCTTGTTGAGATTACATAAGATAATGAAAAATTCAACGAACAAGTTGATTGATCGATGAAGGTATGCAGGTTTGGAAACATGCATTTCTTGTGATCAATTTGTGATACTTTAAAGCATATTGATAGAATTTTCACCTACTTAGTGAGCTTGATATGATATAGAAAATGTGCATGAGTTGGATTTGCCTATTTGTTGAGTTTTGGTGAAAGGGTTTGAGGATTGTTTTCCTTGCTGTAAACAAAATTGTATAGGAAAGAAGATATAGAACAACTAAATTTATCTGATGAGCTTCTAATAGATCTATGCGAGACTTCTGATTCGGTTAGATGATAATTCAATGTGCTCATGTGATATAGTTGCATGATGAGCAAGTGGCCTGGTAGGTAAAGTTGTATGATTAAAATCTAAAGCTTGTTTACGAATTCCTCAGAATACACCTTATTATGCCAGTTTCACACAACAAGCAGTAGATTGTTTCTATTCAAATTAAACATCTCATCTCTTGTTGAATGACTAAAAACAGAAGTTATAGTGAAGAAGTTACTTGTTATATTTTGGATGTCCTCTTATACCTTTTATTTGAGGCTCTAGAGCCATGATAAGAATGACTGAGATTTATTGAGAAAATCAAAAGTAGTTCTCTCAAGCTTGTTCCTCCGTATAGTGGTGAACAAATACATCAGTTTATAATATCTTTGATATAGTCACTGTCGTTTAAACATTAGGAATATATACATTTTACTTATACGAAAGCCAATTAGCTCAAATGGTAGAGCATTGTGCTATGCACAAAATGTGGGTTCGACTTCCATATTGGTTATGGAATACCATTCTTTCTTTTACTTTAAGATTGAAAAATTATATTTAACTGGTAATCTTATTTCAAGTATGACATGTATGGTAACAGTTTTGATACATATTGTAATACCCCGTACGTTAGCCTTGGTCCACGACAGTCAAACCATGTTTTATACATGTATTTAAAAAGGAATGTTTACGAAGTATTTTACGTAAAGTGTTGTTGTTTTATAAATCGTATTTCTACGATTATTTCTTATTTCATAATCAATTTATATTTGATGATTATTTTGTAAAATGACATTTCATTCTTATTTCTTTAATTTTAATTTATTTATAATTAAAACATATTTTCTATTTTACATTTATTTTTCATCTCTATTCAAGTTCTATTTTTATTTAAGTCGTAATTGTATTTAAATCCTATGGTTTTATATATTCTGACGTAATTGCTGAAATTTTTAATAATTCTAAATTTATATTATATGGACCAAAATACTACCTTACTTTTTATATTCTTGTAATTAATTTAATTAGTATTTACTAATACTAAATTATATAATTTAAATAAGCTAAAAACTTAATTGCCTTATTTTCTTTTTACTCTCTTATTATTGTTGTACATAAAATAACCTACCATATAAATTCTTTTGTTTTAATTCTTAAAACCCTAATTAAACACTTCACCTCTAACCCTAACTACGTTACTTTGCCTCCAATCAAAACTAGTTTTGCTCTCCTCATTTCCCCTTCTTCTTCCTTTCTCTTACGTCCTAAAGCTTCCTCGTCTTTTTCTAAAATCGTTTATCAAGGTACGATTATATAACGCTCTTATCGTTTTAATTCTTTTATCGCTTTGTTTTATTGTTCGTCGTATTCGTTGAGACTCGACCTTACCAACCGAACTGACTCAGACCCTAGGCTGGACAAGGACCATGAATGACCTAGACCTTGGTCGTGACAACCACCGTGGTGGTGGTGTTTGGGTGCAAAACAAATAGTGAAACGGGAAAACGAGAGGCGTACTTGTCACGTTTTGAAGTGCTTTTGTGGGGAGTGTTTGGCATCCAAGTTAGTGAGTGGTGGTTGTATGGGCAGAGGTGACCACCTTAGGGCATGGGTTTTGATCGTGAGGGGTGGAGAGTCACGGTGGTGGCCGTATTTAGAATAAGTAATTCGTTGCGGGTTTTCGGATAGATGCTTAAGACGATTTGTTTGTTTTGGTCGCTGGTTGTCGTGGCAGAAGGATGGGTTGACGGCGTTTCTGGGTGTGAGTTGACCCTAGTGTTGGTGTAGTGGTGGTTAGGGGTGGCAGATGGTGGTGGTAATGATAGGTCTGCGAAAATAAAAGATGAGTGAGTCGTATGTATGACATTTGGGTGTGTGTCGTGTGGGGACTCGGGGTTGACGTTAGGGTAGTGTAATTGAGGGTTATGGCGGTGGCTGTGATGGCGGCAGTAGGTGGTAGCAACCGGAGCGAGAACGCCGAAACCGCAGTTTTGGCGTTCTGTACAGGTGGATTAGGGCAGCGTTTTGTGGTGGTCGTGGGGACCGTCGGGGGTTACAAGAATGTGGGATGCGTGGTTGGCGGTGCGGGGAAGAAAATGGGACTATTGGCGGTGGTCGTGGGTGGCCAGACTAGTGGTGGTAATGGTATGAAGATGGCATGCGCGAAAGGGTTGGGCTCGTTTGTTACTGTTGTGTTGTTTTGTTTATGTCGTGCATTATTGTTGTTATGTCAGGTTGCCATCTTAGTTTAGGTTAGTTGTTTAGTTTATGAAGTAGTAGTAGTTAGTTTAATAATTAATTAGTATTAGTATTTAGTTTATGGGTAGTTTATGATATTAGTATAATTGGTTTTATTATTATTGTTTATATTTAGACTATGTTTTAATTAATTGGTTTTAGTATTATTGTTATATTTATTTAATTGTTTCGTTTAGTTAGTTTGATTAATTAATATATCATAATTTTTTATACCATTATATTTGATTAATAAGTTATGTTAATTAACTAGTGTTTGTTGATAATTAATTGTTGTTATTTTAATTAATCACGGTTATGTGTAGATTGATTTGTTAACGTTTATACATGTTCGTATAATCATGCATAAGACGGAGTTTATATTTATATTTAACCAAGTAGTGAATTAATAATTTGTCTACGTATGAGACAAGTAAGACGGTTAATGAGCATGAAAATATTTAATAGTTGTAGTTATGCAATGAGCAGGCTATAATACTCTATTTGATATTTGGTCTTTTGTTAGTAGCTTGACGGCTTTAATATTAATTATTAAACGTAATTATTTATCGATAGTAATTGAATGGTTGGTAATTGCTATTTGTTAATTGTTCAAGGTGCCGGTGTTGTGGAGGATATCTGTCTTTACGTGCTCGGAGTAATAATTGGATTATATTGCTATCCAGGTAGGTTACACTGGTGCTTGTTTTTGTGTTAAGTTATGTATAAATGTGCATTGTATGTTATGAATGCAAGTGTGAGTTCTGAACATGATAGATATCGTTATTCATTTTGATGTTGCATTCATACTCATGGCATATGCATTGGTATTTGAGAAAGATATGGATCAGATGTTGTTCTGATGTAAAGCCCAGGGTGGTTCTGCAGACCAGGCCTGGTGTCTTATCAGCTTTTAAGCTGGTGTTCGGCGACGGCCGATTATAGTCTGCCGGGAGGTTCGGTATGGCTGGGTGTTTCGGGTTTGAGAATGAGATTGAGATTGAGCTCGAGCATATCATGGCATTGCATATCATTATTTGTTGCATTATGATTTTGTGTTATCCTACTCAACCGCGAGGTTGACAGTGTATTCGTGTGCACCTACGATGATCCGGAATGGGGAGTAGATTTTACAGGAAGAGACAGATGAGCTAGGAGCTGGGGCAGGAATGTGAGATGCAGACTTTGGACCGACTTAGAATTATGTCGCATCTAGAGAAGTCATCAGTTGTATTTTCTTTTCCCGTTGAGCAGTAATTGTAATAACAAAAGTTTAAATTTTATCAGTTTTATATAAAGTACTTTGGGTTGTTTTACTTTGTTATACACTACCTCGGACATTCCGAGATGGTAACAACTCTATTTATTTGAGAATGTCTTGCTAAAGGCTCTTACATAAATGGGGGTGTTACACATATGTTAGTCTGTAAAATGTTTGTCTTGAACTTCTGATCACTGCGAAGCTAATTAAGGTATTACACTTGCTCATCATTCTCTTTGTTGCTTCTCGCTTGAGTCTGATCATGGTCTGCACATCATTGCTTATATATGAGTATGGACTAGTTCCTTTATCATAATTTATTGTATTACTCACATCATGAGCTCATGACACGTTCCAATCATGATATTTTACGATTTAATAGGCTATATGGGACTCGAACCCATACCTTTGTGCAAAATTTGCACATTGCTCTAACATTAAGCTAATAGCCTTTAAAATACGCTAAACAAATATGAGTACTAAATAACTGACATAAGTAGACTAAAATGTTTTCCACATATTAGTAAGATATATAATAGATACACTAAAATACCTTCTAGTTACATAAAAGGCTGGAAAATATATTGAATCTCCTCAAGTCATTTCCCTTATTTCATGCACATAGAACCTTATTTCATGCTTATTTAAAATTAACGTCCTTAACTAGTAGTAATCAATATCATAATATAACCAACTCATAAAGAATTTTTTAATGCACATATAACCGTATTTCATACACATATAATTTTATTTCACAGTCATTTAACACTTATTTAATGCACTCTATTTCATGCCTATAAAACCTTATTTCATGCACATAGAACTTTATTTCATGCACATAGAATCTTATTTCATGCACATAGAACTTTATATCATGCACATAAAACCTTATTTCATGCTCATATAAAATTAGCGTCCTTAACCAACAATAATTAGTATCATAAATATAACCAACTGATGCAACTGAAGAACTTTTTAATGCACATAATTTTATTTCATACCCATTTAACACTTATTTCATGCCTATAAAACCTTATTTCTTGCCCATAGAACTTTATTACATGCTCATATAAAAGTAACGTCCTTACCCAACAATTATTTGTATCATAATATAACCAAGTTATGCAACTGAAGAACTTTTTAATGCACATAAAACTTTAATCCATGCACATATAATTTTATTTCATACCCTTTTAACAATTATTTCATGCACATAGAACCTTATTTCATGAATATGCAACCTTATTTCATGCACATAGAATCTTATTTTATGAAAAACAAATGTCTTAAAAAAAACTAATCTATAAAATAACACATCCATAAATCCAAGGAAGAAACTCAAATCACAATTGATGGTAAAAGTTCACTTACTGTATTGCTTGTTAAATGTTAAATTTAAATAAAGACTACCGGCAATTAGCTAATCACAAAAGAATGAATGTCAAAGTAGGAGAATATAAATAGATTAGTACAACATACAACTTTCATATTGCTGTTTAGTTTCCATTTTCTCCATTTCTTATCGAGACAAAAGCTAATTCCACATTGTTAAATTAAACTTATAAGCACCAGCACCAACAGGTTTACAAAATGGCTCAAATGAAAACAATGGCATAAGCACTCACAATAGGAGTACGAGCGCTTTAGAGACCGACTTCAGAAAAAAGGCAGACACAACCATACCCTGAAAGCTTTGTACAAAAATACTTGTCAATTTGGATATTTACTCATAAATTTGGTTATAAATTGTCTGCCTATTAACATGAATGTATCAGATGGCAAATATCATTTGGTTAAACTACTAGCAACTCATGACTCCTGACTACTTGAGACTCATCATGTAAATATGTAGGTAAATAGGTTGACCTTACTGCAAAACGGTCTCAAACGATAACTTTTACGAACTTCAACATCGTGATTCACCCATAAAGTTTTAAAGCAGGCAAAATGAGCAACTAGAAAGCTAATTCCACATTTCTAAATTAAAACTTGATCAATTCGAGTTCTAATTTATGTGAACGGTGATTTTCGTTCATCATAATTTTAATTACTCTATCTAACAAGCAAAATAAGACAAAACAATGAATATGAATAGCTATTGGGATTTAAATGCAAAAAAACAAAGGCAAATTATCATCATTGTTAACTAAATTCACCAAGACTCGACCTAAAAATAAAAGAAAAATGAAAGCAAAACATATTTTTGGATTTTTGATTTTTTTAAGCACACAACATAAAGTAAAGACTCTCCCCCAAACCTAAATGTCACAGTGTCCTCATTGTGACCTAAACAGCATGTAAGACACAATAAAACATATAACCAGCAACCTAAAGGACACTACTAACAAACGGAAAAGCGAGAAAAATCCCCAAACTAAAAACAAAAAAAATAAAATAAAGGAAAGATAATACCAGCTGGTAAGCATGAGAGCTCCCCTAAACCAATTGCAAAGTGGGGGTCTTGACGTTCCATACGTAACCAAGGCAACTTTTTTTGTGACTTTAAAGCTCCAGTGCGACCGTATCAAGGCAATTCAATGCCCGCAGAAGAAGGTCAAAACTAACTGCATGTGCTACCCACGGGCTTAGGTAGCAGCACAAAATGATACAAGTATATAATACAAGCAAAACGAAATGCCTAAGTTCAATCTCAAAAGGTACAAAGCTAAATTCGCAAAAACAAAATTGTTCAAAGTCTTTCGAGGTAGGTAGGTCTAAAATGGGATCATCAGTGAGATCATTTATATCTTCATGCTCCTTAGATGGTTGGTCATCTTTGAGCATTTCAGCTTCCTCAGCATCCAGTTCGGCTTGTATGACGTCATCTACTTCGGAATTGTAGATTGGATGAGGATGAGGCTCATCTCCATAGAGCAAATATTCGATTTCATCTAGCTCCTTGCGCCATATGCCCCGCTCGTAGTCAAATGTACTCAAGTCTTCCATTTGACTTTCTCTTGTCTAAAGGTTATGTCTATAACAAGAGGTTCTTTCGGGTTCGGGATTGCAAGGGACAATCTCTAACCTGTTAAACCTAGGAATACATAGAAACCACAAGAAAAGAGTAAAATTGCCTCAAGGAACTAATGTCCCTTGAGACGAAAAGACAAAAATAATTAAAAACAAATAGAAATTAGTTGACTCCCCGGCAATGGCGCCAAATTTGACAAGGGTAAAGTCGTCACCCTAAATCAAAGTAATCCTAGATTACTACTAACAAATAGCTAGAGGTAAGTAGGGTATCGTATCCACAGGGAGGCGGTGGTAAATTTCAGTTTGTTAATATTTATATCCGTCTTAAGGTAACAATTGGGTTGTTTTGATTGTTTTTGGATTCTAATAAACTAATTGCAAGATAAATAAATAAGGATGTAAACAAGTATTAGGAAATATCTAGGGATCAAGTTCACATAGGCAATTATCGAGGGGAATGGGATTTTAACTAATTCAATTGGGCAAAATTATTATTTAAGATCATATGTCCGATCGGTATTCATATAATCTTTAGATCTAAACCTAACATGCGGTCGCTATAATTAGGTCAGTCTATTCAATTGTTGTGGCTTATCTTAGTGTTAATCTACGGTCGGATTTAAGACTAGTTTATGAGACTAATTAACTAATCCTGGCCAGTAATTAACTATTCAGATTTAAAACAACAATAGAACAATAATAATAAGCAGTTTAACAATTAAAGATCATTAAAGTTTAATTCCTCTTTCTAATCACCTAGATCCCTTTTCACCCTAGACAAATAAATTAGCTAATAACAACAACGACAACAACAAAGAAAAGAGGGAAAACGATTGATAACATAATTAAAGGTATGAAGGAATAACAAGAACTTAATTAAAAAAAGAAATAAAGAAAGATTAACAATAATACCGTAATTGAAGGCAAGATCCGATGCATAAAACTAAAAACTAATTTAATTTGAGGGTTTGTAAAACTAGACTAAAAAGAAAGAAAGAGGACAGAAATTAGGGTAGAAAAAGCATAAACGACTCAAAGGGTACGACTCCTTATATAATAAAACATAAGGAGCGACTTTGGTAGGTTTCCAGAAAGAATCCTGTCGCTGAAGGGTTCCTCGATCGAGGACAAGATGTACTCGATCGAGGGACCTATTGCCGTAGCTGCGCGTTCCTGAGAAAAGGTTCCTCGATCGAGGATGGGTTGTCCTCGATCGAGGGACTTCTCAGCGCGTAATTCCTGCTTTGCGCACTGAAGTTCAAACGCCCGTCATTTCGTCGTTATTTGTCAGAATCAAGCGATTTTTGCGGCTTTGGAAAGCTAAAAGGATAAGCTTTCACCTCCAATTGGAATCTCTTGATTATCAATTTTATAGCCTGAGATATGGCCCTTATAACTAGGTACTAGTTATATGGAGTTGTTCTTTTGCTCGCCTAGCTTCAATTCTTATCCTTTATTCTTCCTTAGTTCTTGGGTATCTTCCTGTGCTTTGTCTTGTTGATTCCATGTTGCTATATATCACTCTTGTGTTCCACAAGAGATTAAGGAATTTTTTTCTCAACTCCCCTGTTATTAAGGATAAGAATCCGTATATATCAACTACTGTTGAGATCTTAGGGATATTGAAGATACTACTACTACTGCAAAAGCTTAAGCACTCAATCTTCTAAGTATATCAAATATTCTATAGAATATAATATATTGTAATTATGCTCAAAAGATGATTTGATAGCCAATCAATCTCCACATATCATGGAGTATAGCAAGGCTATCATAGGATAGTTTGCTTCCTCTGTCCTTGTATATAGAGTATATAAACCGAATCGCGAAAGGTCGTCGACGTTTTGCGAAAAATCGTCGACATAATTCATAATAATTACCAACTTGCCCTTACTTCTCTTCTTCCTTTAAACATTAATTCAAAAAACCCAAAAACCCTTCTCCCTCCTAAATCTCACCGCCGCACCACACCACCACCGCCGCAGCAGACCACGGCCGCCTGTACACCGCCGCCGGCTGCACACCGCCGCAACACACGACCACCGTCGCCGCTGCCGCCGGCCAATTTCGAAAGGTAAGTGTTTTTTTTAAATTAATTTAGTTTTATTTGTATAATGTGATGTTAATTAGGCTAGTAATAGTAGTTCTTGTTGTTGTTGTTGTGTAAATTCGTTATTGATGTTGTTCACTTTGTTGATTTTTCAATTTGTTCTTCAATTTAGTTTTCAATTTCTGATTTTTCAATCTTGATTAGTATAGTTGTTATTGTTTCTAGTTGTTATTAGTGTTGTTGTTATTAGTGTTGTTGTTATTGTTTGTTGTTGTCAGTGGGAGAGACGTGGGAAGCGCACGTCGGTCATGGGGAGAGACGTGGGTAGGGGACGTCGGTGAGGGTGAGAGACGTGGGAAGTCCACGTTGGGCATGGTGGTGGACGTGCAGAGCGCACGTTGGTGAGGGTGGGAGACGTGGGAATGGCACGTTGTGCTTGGTGGTGGACGTGCAGAATGCACGTTGGTGACGGTGAGAGACATGTGGATTTCATGTCCTTACGTGGTTTGGACGTGAGATCCACGTGTCCCTCCATGGTTCGTTTTTTATTTTTTGTTTTAATCGTATATTTATAATTTCAATAGTTAAAATTTATTATTTTTTTATTAAAAGAGATTAATTTTGTATGTAATTGTATAAAATTTTGTATTTTAATGTATAGTTTAAATTATTTAAGTTGTTAACTTTATTTAATTTTGATTTTATTTTCAATTATTTTAGTTATTTATGAAAATTTGTTTAATTTTGATAATTTTGTGTATTTTATATTTAAGTTTTTATTATTTTAGTTTTTTATGACAATTTGTTTAATTATATTAGTTTAACGTTATTGTAATCTCGTAAATGCAGATGTCTTACAATGAGGATGATATCATGCCTGCGATTGGCCGTACCGCAAGCCGAAGAGTGACGGGATCTAAACGTCGTGTCCCGATAGCATCACAACCAGCAGCAGCACCAGGAGCTGGTAGGGGAGGTAGGGGTAGGGGTAGGGGTAGGGGAAAGGGTCTCCTAATAAGGACTCCCGACCCTACTCCCGAGGACCAGCTACAGCTACCGAGAGCTTTTTTCAGGGACCCCCGAGTTAGTAGTTCGGAGGACGAGGAAGTTGAGGAGGAGGAGGAGGAGGAGGAGGTGGAGGAGGAGCACGACTCCCAGTTTTTGGACGAGGAGGCAGCCGATCGACCAGCTAAGGTGATCGTACGTGATGGTAGCGGCCGATATAGGCCATTTGTGGAGAGTGGGGCATCTAGTAGCATGGGCGGGAGGAAGAAGACTCCGGATCTTTCCTGGCGTCTACAGGGTCCGGTTGTAGGGGGGCCGTCTGTACCTACTGTCTTACGTAGCTTCGGTGGCCACGTAGCTCGCAGTAGTTGGACGGATGAGGGGAGCGCGAGACAGTGGATCACGTGTTACGAGAGGCCGGGAGCTATGGAGAAGATGAGTAAGATGAGGGTCCGCTCTGCGGTTATGGATAGAGTTGCCGAGAGCAGGCTTGGTCATCTTAGGACCTGTTTGACCACTGGGTTGGATGAGAACCTTATTAGTGCGTTCGTTGAGAGGTGGCAGCCGGACACCAACACTTTCCACATGCCGTTTGGTGAGATTACGATACTGTTGCACGACGTTCACAGGATCCTCGGCATACGGGTGGATGGCGCTAGGGTTATGGACGAGGGTTCGAGGGGGGAGAGTGGTCTGAAGGGGAAGTACGCGGCCTTGTTTGGCATCGACGTAGTGGCCGTGACTGCACCCCTTTACAGGGGTAGGGGGATTTTGGTGAGGAAGCTGATGGATGTTGTGGAGAAGGGGAGCCAGGAGGACTCCCTACGGGCGTACCTGATGTTGTTGGTTGGACAGACTTTGTTCACCGACAAGTCCAGCGATCGGGTTGTCGCTCGTATGTTGCCGCTGTTTGATGATTTAGGCGGTTATGCTTGGGGGGCCGCGACATTGGCGTACCTGTACCGACAGTTGGGGATGGCTTCGCGTAGAGAGGCAGCTGGGGTTAGCGGTTGTCTCCCGTTGCTTCAGGCTTGGATATACGAGTACTTTCCGACGTTCAGGCCTCACTCGGGATATTATGTTAAGGGACGACCACTTGTCGAGGCTTGGTCACGGGTTCCTAGGTTTAGGGGAGATGAGGAGTTGTTGGAGCAGCACAGGCAGAGGTTGGACGGGCTGAGGGCGGAGCAGGTGAGGTGGCTCCCTTACGGTGTTAGCCCACACAGGGGTTGTCGGAGTACGCTCTACTCGGGGGTGATCAGGTTTATGGATATAGTGGAGCCGTACCAGCCTGATAGGTGTCTCCGTCAGTTTGGCTATGTTCAGGATTACCCGAACCCTATGCGGGTCCCAGCTGCCGAGAGTCGTCCGGCGAAGCCGGCTCAGGGTTGCAAGCTGTCGTACGGTGATGCTGCTGATTTGGATTGGGGTTTGAGAGAGGCTGAGATTCCGTTGAGACAGCGTCATGACCGGCTTTGACGCCGTTTCAGTGTGATCCACGTTACATGAGTTGGTACAAGAAGATTTCTCACCCATACTTCTACCCCCCTACACGCCGTGTTGAGATGGAAGCACCCCCTTTCACCGAGGAGCCGGAGGTTGGCCGGGCTCTTAGCCGTCATTTCTCGCAGATTTATACTCAAGACCCCGACCAGAAATGGCCGTACGTGCGACGCTTGGTCGATGATATGGAGCGGTTCTACATATCGAGGGATGACGTTGAGGATGATCAGGCTGATGATGATGATGAGGAGGAGGACGATGATGATGATGATGATGATGTAGTTTACTAGTTAGTTTTTTATGCTTGGACTTTATTTGTTGTCTTTTGTACGGACTATTTTATTTTTCTCGTGACTTCTTTGTTAGTTTATTAGTTATTCTATGCATATTTTAATACATATTAGAACTCATAGCTTACATCGGACATGAACAAAAGCACATAAAACATAAATCGTAACTAAAATTTGATGAAAACATAGAATACATTAGACATTAACGAAAACACATCAAACATCAAATACAAGTTTACAATACTTAATTATCTTCGGATGACGAAGATGAAGAATTCAGATCTCCTTCGTAATCTCCAGCTTCAATTATTTCAGGTTGACTAGCCACGTAATGATCATAAAACATTAAAATGCGCAGACGGACATTACCTAGATTGAACACTCTACCGGCACACAAATCAGATAGTGTTGCGTAGTCTATCAAGTTTAGTATAAGCTCGATATATTTAAGGAAATCGCTTCTTAGCTTGCGGAACTCCCACATCTTCCCAGTTACAATCTCATCAGTAATTTCATCGTCTGGAACAACCGGACTGCAGAGGGGGTTACCGTGTAGGATGCCAAAAAGGTTGGCAATTGGAGGATGTTCTACCAGGTCCCAGACAGTGTCACTCGGAATGACTAGTTCAAGGCGAGAAACTAGTACTGGGAACTGCGTAGTTATAAGATCGATCCTTAGCTGATAGGCTCTGTTTTTTTGAACATTTGTGAGAGTCATATTAAAAGAAATGATTTTAGTAGTGAATGATGTTGTGGTTGTTGCGATTACAATCAACATGAAAACCAGTATTTATAAGAAACCATAGTATAACGGTAACATTTTCAAATTGTAACGGTAACATTTTGAAATTTGAAATCACAACGGGTACATTTCAATATTACAACCGAAACAAAATTGGTTAAAATGACGGAAATATAAAGACTTGAAAACTGGCCGTCCATACATGGTATGGACGTGAATAGTACACGTCCAAACCATGCATGGACGTGTACTATTCACGTCCATACATGGAGGGGACGTGTACTATTCACGTCCATACCATGTATGGACGTTGGACGTCCATACATGGTATGGACGTGAATAGTACACGTCCCCTCCATGTATGGACGTGAATAGTACACGTCCATGCATGGTTTGGACGTGTACTATTCACGTCCATACCATGTATGGACGGCCAGTTTTCAAGTCCATTCCACGCTAGGACGGTTAGTTTTCAAGTCTAATTCAAAATTTCGATTGAGTTCAATTTGTCTATTCTATGCCTTGTACGATTAATTCAACCTAATTTCAAGGCTTAAAAATGTAATTCAACAAAAATTAATTGAAAAAAAATCTAAGATTTAAGTTAGTTATCGATGAATCGTTGTCGTTATTTAATGTTGATGTTCGAAGTTGAAACCGTTTCTTAGGAATTTACGTTGTTTTTGTTGTTTTCGTTTCAGAGAATAAAAGCTAGAGAGAGAGAAAAAAGGGCAAGAGTTGTCTTTTTTTAAAAAAACGTCGACGATTTTTCGCAAAACGTCGACGACCTTTCGCAACCCCATATATAAATATAAATGATTTTGTGTATTGAGCATAAAACAAAAACATCTTACAGAGGATAAAAATTAGTAACAAATTATACAACTAAGGAAGGAATAAACTATTGTCTATATATATATATATATATATATATATATATATATATATATATATATATATATATATATACATATATATATATATATATATATACATATATATATATATATACATATATATATATATATATATATACATATATATATATATATATATATACATATATATATATATATATATACATATATGTATATATATATACATATATATATATATAGATATGAGATCCTATGAGAACCACCAATATAATGAGAACCGTGAGAACTCTACCTTACGGACTTTTTAAAAAAACTTAACGACATATTTGGATTCGGCATGGAATTTTATGGCTAGATAACATATTTCTTGGTCTAGAAAATATATACTAGTGACGGAAATCAAGGTGAGATACGTTTTATTAATTTTCATGCACCTACTACCGATTTTTACGCATCTTTCATTTTTCATGCACCTAGAACTCATTTTGATGCACGTACAACCTCTTATTTCATGCACCTAGTAATCATTTTCATGCATGTAAAACATTTCATGCACGTAGTGGTTAATTTCGTGCATTTATAGCCATTTTAGTACGCCTAATTGTATTTTCGTACACTAAGTATATATTTTGTTAATTAAATCAAAAATTTTTGTTTATTGATACTAAAGTGTGTATTTGAATAAGTTAAACTAATGGTAAATGATCCAACGAAACATTCGAAGCGAGATAAGGTGGAGATTTAGTAAGGGTTCTCATGGTTCTCATTATAAGGGTGGTTCTCACCGGATCTCGACCCTATATACATATATATTAGAGCTGGCCGTTTGCGGGCTTGGGCTGGACATGGGTCGGGCCTAACCTATCAAAAAGTGTCCAACGGGCCTTTTTTTTATGCCCGTGCCCGCTATGGCGGGCCTACTATAACTGCCCGTACCCGCCCTATATACCTTAGCGGGCCAACCCGCGGGCTTACGGGCTTTTATTGAAATTAAATTTTGGAAAATCAAACCAACAAAACGGTAGAATACAAAACATGATTACCAAGTTTGCAAAATAAAACTAATAACATAAGAGAAAATCCCGTGAGAATCATGAGATATTATACATATATGTATATAATATAAGATATTAATAGCTACCTTACTGATATAACGAAATAGATATAATAGAAGATATTAATAGCTACCTAACTAATATAACGAAATAGTAAAAAAAACATATTTGGGGAGATAATTATTAATTTAATGGTGGAATAAAAATAAGTAATAAATTACCTAACGATAACCTTTTAGCTCGTAACCAATCTTCCTAACACACATACCATTTTCAATACAAAACTTTTCAGTTTTAATTTATAAGTTTTTTAGGTTAAATAAAAATTATAGTTTACAATTTTTGTAGTGGGCCTAGCGGGTTGGCCGTGGACAATTTTATTTAGTCCAAACCCGTCCTTTAATTTTAGCGGGCCTAATTTCCTTGTCCGTACCCACTTGTTTTAAAATTTTTTGTGACCAAGCCCGCTAGCAAAGCGGGCCGAACGGGGCGGGCCAAACGGGTTGGCCCGGATTTGGCCAGCTCTAATATATATATATATATATATATATATATATATATATACATATATATATATATATATATACATATATATATATATATACATATATATATATATATACATATATATATATATATACATATATATATAGAGAGAGAGAGAGAGAGTGTGTGAAGATCCGGTGAGAACGACTATTCGGTGCATTCGGTGAGAACATTTACAAACCATTGGATTAAAGTCCAATTATAGGCTGTGATTTAATTACTAAAATAAGCCATTACTCCAATACTACGTAACAGACTATGAACCATAGAATTAAAAAGAATCTAATGGCTGAAAGAAAACAAAATACAAATCACATATTATTAAACAATACTTTGTAACAGACATTGCAAACCCAATTACTCATTAGTCCAATACTACGGAACAGACATTACGAACCCATTAGTCCAATACTACGCCGTCACCAACCCATTACCGACACCTCATTGTCAACTATATTAGAGATGTATCTACCCGTCAAAAAATGTAATTAGGTTTATGTAAAAAAAGTAAAAAAACAAATGTATCTACTCCGTCAAAAAATATATCTAGGTTTAAGTAAAAAAAATATATATCTACTCCGTAAAAAAACTGTATCTAGGTTTATGTAAAAAGTAAAAAAAATGTATCTACCCGTAAAAAAATGTATCTATGTTTAAGCAAAAAATATGTATCTACTCCGTCAAAAAATGTAATTAGGTTTATGTAAAAAGTAAAAAATGTATTTACTCCGTCAAAAAACGTATCTAGGTTTAAGCCAAAAAATGTATCTACTCCGTCAAAAAATGTATCTAGGGTTATGTAAAAAAAATGTAACTATTCCGTCAAAAAAGGTATCTAGGTTTAAGTAAAAAAAATGTATCTAGGTTTATGTAAAAAAGTAAAAAAAAAATGTATATACTCCGTTAAAAAATATATCTAGGTTTAAGTAAAAAAAAAATATATCTATTCCGTAAAAAAAATGTATCTAGGTTTATGTAAAAAAGTAAAAAAATGTATCTACCCCGTCAAAAAATGTATCTATGTTTAAGTAAAAATAATGTATCTACTCCGTAAAAAAATGTAACTAGGTTTATGTAAAAAGTAAAAAACATGAATTTACTCCGTCAAAAAATGTATCTAGGTTTAAGTCAAAAAATGTATCTACTCCGTCAAAAAATGTATCTAGGTTTATGAAAAAAAATAAAAAAAATGTAACTATTCCGTCAAAAAATGTATCTAGGTTTAAGAAAAAAAAAATGTATCTACCCGTCAAAAAATTTATCTAGGTTTATGTAAAAAAGTAAAAAAAAAATGTATCTATTCCGTCAAAAAATGATCTAGGTTTAAGTCAAAAAATGTATCTAGTACGTTGAAAAATGTAACTAAGTTTATGTAAAAAAGTATAAAAAAAAAAAAAATGTATCTACTCCGTCAAAAAATATATCTAGGTTTAAGTAAAAAAAATATATCTACTCCGTAAAAAAAATGTATCTAGGTTTATGTAAAAAAGTAAAAAAAAAATGTATCTATCCCGTCAAAAAATGTATCTATGTTTATGTAAAAAAGAATGTATCTACTCCGTCGAAAAATGTAACTATGTGTTTATGTAAAAAATAAAAAAAATGTATTTACTCCGTTAAAAAATGTATCTAGGTTTAAGTCAAAAAATATATCTACTCCGTCAAAAAAATGTATCTAGGTTTATGTAAAAAATTAAAAAAGTGTAACTATTACGTCAAAAAATGTATCTAGGTTTAAGTAAAAAAAATGTATCTACCCGTCAAAAAAATTATCTAGGTTTATGTAAAAAAGTAAAAAGAATGTATCTATTCCGTTAAAAAAATGATTTAGGTTTAAGTAAAATAATGTATCTAGTCCGTAAAAAAATGTATCTAGGTTCATGTAAAAAATAAAAAAAAATGTAATTATTCCGTCAAAAAATGTATCTAGGTTTAAGTAAAAAAAAAATGTATCTACCCGTCAAAAAATTTATCTAGGTATATGATGCGGGAGCATTAGCCTCAAGAAAAGAATTAGGTCCAAGGTCTAAACTTGATCACAGGATGTTTGAATTAGGTTCAATACGTATATTCAAGGTGGCTTGGGAAGATGTGTTGAAAGAGCAAGGGAAGCTTCCAAGAAGTTTCATGAGAAAACGGGACAACGGTCCAAGGGTTTGGGACGTGTGGTTACACGGCCACCCTAGTAGGATTCTAGTAGTTAGTTTATTTTATGTTTGAGAATAAAGGACTAATGTGTTTTCTAGTCCAAGTAGGAGTCTTTGTAAGAGTCCTAGTACAAATAGGAAATCCTAAATTAAATAGGAAGCCTAGTTGTGATAGGATTCGTAGTCCTAGTAGAATTAGGAATCCTAATTGTTGTAGGATTTGTAATCCTAATAGGATTAGGTTTTCTAGTGTGTGTAGGATTCACAATCCTAATAGAATAAGGAGTCCTACTAGTTTTAGGATTCATAGTTTGTGTAGGAATAGAAGTCTTAATCCTAGTCAAACTATTTGTTTGAACCTAGGTAGGATTAGGGTTTTCTAATTAGATTAAATTAAGGTATTCTAACCTTAATAAGAGTAGGATAGTAGGGTTGATCGTCCACCCTATAAATAGGGGGCAGCCATGTAGTTTTAATGATATATTCAAGTGATAAATTAAAAACCTTTTGTTAAGTTTTACTTACAAATCTAAAGTATCTGTGTGAGCTTTAAAACCCGAAGTATCTGTGTGAGCTTCAAAATAATTGAGAGAATATCTGTGTGAGTTTGATCAATTATTCCTATCCATCGACATACATAATTCATTCATCAAGAACGTCCAAGAAACACCACCACCGTGCCACGTCAGCCCTGCCGTGCTGCCACGTCATCACCACCGTGCCACCATTCGTCCGTTTTCATCTTTCTTGGTTACTTTTTCGTTCTTTATTCGTTCAAGATTGTAATATTTCTTTAGTATTTTTATTCCGCTGCAACATCCGTATTTTAGTTGATTATCTTTATTGATTATCACCCCAAATACGCATCAGTATATGTAAAAAAGTAAAAAAAATGTATCCGTCAAAAATTAATTAATAGTGAGTCATCCACATGATATAGTATTATAATGTAGTACAAGTCATATAATGATAAGTTGTTGTGGAGAAAATAAAGTAGGTAAAGGTATAGAGAAAAGGGAAAGTTATGTAAAGAAAGAAGGGAAAGTTACAGAGAGACAGAAGGTAAGTTTAATAATGATGTACTTGTTATGAAATGTCTAATGTGGATGTCCATTGGGTTTTATGGCCCATTATAATACTTATGTAATTAGGTTTTTCTCTCATGTTATGTATTATATAAACCCCTCTTGAGATGAATATGAAGATAATAATTAAATCTTCTCCTTTAATTCTCTCTTTACATTTCCTTTATTTCTTATTCTGAAACACGTTATCAGCACGACTCAAATCAATTGAGCCGGTAAATTTAACTCTAATTAATTGAGTGGTAAAACCACAGATTAATCTACGAGCTATGTTTTTGAAACTTGAATGTTAAAGGTTTGTTATACACATAATCCTCCGATTTTCAATGACTATAAAGTAAATCATCGCCATACTTAATCTTCTTGTCTCCATTAACATCATCATTCTTGGTTTTTCTTTTGATTTAACGTTTATTGACATGTAACATGTAAATGCAATAATTCCAAAGAATTTTAATGCATGAATGTTCTCCTATCAACTTAATGTTAGATATTCTCTCATGTTATTATTATTATTATGATTATTATTTGACAATCTTTATACTTTTTAATGTGAATTTTTTTTTCATCTATTTAATTCGAGATAGTCTCCTATATATTTAATTGGGACGGACTCATATCTATCTAATTGAAACGAACTCATATCTATTTAATTAAGACGAACTCTTATCTAATTAATTTTAGACGATCTCATATCTGTTTAGCATGAGACAAACTCGTCATTATAATTTAAGACGATCTTCCATCAATTTAATGTGAGACAATTTCTCATCTATCAATATAATGTGAGACGATCTCCTATAAATATAATTTGAGACGATCTCCTATCGATATCATGTGAGATTGTTCCATTTCCAATATGAGATTTTGTAACTATCATTTTTATTATTTATTTAAGTTTTATTGATTTGTTAATATATGTTAAGAAATCAAATTTAGCTATTTAATCCCAAATAACAAGGTTGGTAAAAAAGGTAAGATATGGTGGTAAAGATTATCGGAATAATAATGATTTTATGAAATGTGGTACATGGATAACTTTATATTTATTTCATTGAGACGAACTCCAATTAAATTTAGATGATTTCATATTTATTTAATTGAGATGAACTCATATCTAGTTAATTCATTTGAGACGGTCTCATATCTATTTACATGAAATGATCGCCATTTTAATTTAAGATGATTTTTCTTATCAATATAATATGAAACACGGTCTCATATCTATTTACATGAAATGATCGTCATTCTAATTTACGACGATCTTCTATCAATATAATATAAAACATTCTTCTATCATTTCAAAAGGAGCACAATCCTAATCAATTTAATCCGTCTCTTATCTGACATAATCTTCAGTCAGTTCAATATGAGGCGATTCTTTTATATTTAATACTAGTTTAGGACCCGTGCAAAATTGCACGGACATATTAAAAAAATATATAAATAGACATTTAAAATTTTATAGTTGTAGTATTATTTCATTTAAATATAAATGTACAATATTTTACAAATACAAATAAAAGTATATTAAATTTAAATTCAACGTTTATTATATTTTTAACATTAAATTAAAGGGTACACGCCTCACTGACATCGACACATCCCTATTTTGATTTAATAATCAAAATACACATGATCAAAATAATTAAAATTATAAGGTACACATAAAAAATGAATATCGTATGTTTTCCATATGTTCTTAAACTAATATAAAAACGTTCGTATAATTATTAATGACATAAAATGGAATAGGCTATGTATAGTTAAATTCAGCTTCATTTAGTTCAGTTCAGTTTAGTTCAATTCATCTCATGACAAATTAACTCTTTTTCGAGGTAATTTAGCTTCACTACGACCAGTTCAATTCAACTCTTTTCAGCAAAACAAAATAGAGTGTAAAACCCGTTACTAACCATTTTCGGTGAATTGCATATACATTTTTACTACATGGTTTTACACTAAATTAATATAAATATTTGTATCCAACACCCTTGGTAGAACATAGTTATGTTGAAAACGACTTATTTTGTGTAATTCAGAATAGCCAATATATACCCCCGTAAGAAAATGTCCCAAAACTATAATTTTGGTACTTATATAATTATATGTATGTAAATAATACAAAATAATGGAATCTATAATATTTTATAGCTATTTTATCGCAAGATCAATAAGCTAATATAATATTAGTAGTTAATATTAATTTAAATTAAAAGCTAAAAAATGGGTAGGTTGTACATTTTGAATTATTATTATGCTAAGGCAGTCTTATATAGGTTCGTAATTTAACAACGAATTCAATGCGAATCAACATTATCGTAAAGTGTTTTTGAGACGATTTTTATAATTGTTTTATTTTTGTAACGGTTTATATTATACGGTATATCATTATTGATTTATTTGGTTCGACAATTTGTATTATATGTAATTTACGGTTTATTGTTATTAAAATATTAAGACGGTCTGAAAAGTAATTAACTTCCAAAACATTAACTCATAATTTGTCTTTATCTCACAAACACAAAAAAAAAACACACCAAATAGTGATGCCGCGTCAATTACACGGCAGTATCATGGTGGTGCCCTGTAATTTATATGGCACCACCATTTGGTGGGTTTTTTCTCTCTTTTTTTTCTTTTTGTTTTTTTGTTATTTGTGGGATAAGAACAAAATATGATTGAATGTTTAGGAAATTAATTACTTTTTAGACCGTCTTAAAATTTTAATAACAATAAACCGTAAATTACATATAATACAAATCGCCGAACCAAATGCATCAATACCGATATACCGTATAATTTAAATCGCCACAAAAATAAAACAATTATTATAAACATTGTCTCAAAAAAACTTTATGATAAAACAAATTTTTTTTTACTAAAGCTAATATAAGGGCAAATTTGGAATAAATTGAAAAATAGGAGGCGTAATAAGTAAAATAGGGGCGTGATATAGCAAGTCCCTATATCCGTTACAAATGAGAATTTGTGAAACTTTTGACTTTAAGCATATGTATCGTCATATTTATATATTCATAACTATCTTAATTCAATTATCTGTCCATGATTGTCCGTCATCTGTCAACGTATTTTATTTTTTACATATTTTAAAGTTATTAATTATTTTTCTGTAAATATACGTGGTGTATAAATTGATATTTTAGCTCACCCTCTATTATAAGCCATATATTGCCAAATATTGGTCAAATATGACTATATTTGACACATCCGCTATTTTATGTGACATATAGTTTATTGGTAAATTGGTAAACAATTTATATTTTAGGAAGATAGTTTTTTTTTGCGGGGATTTTAGGAAGATAGTTAGATAAGTAAAAGTAGGAATTTTAAGTATCTTATACTATTAATGTTACTATGTATTATATGAATATTTTAGTTGGTGATGACTATATTCTAGAAAGATAGTTAGAATAATATTTTGTAATTAATTATGATAATATCTTTAGTGGGTTAATGTTGGATGGTGGATAAATAGGCGGGAAAAGGAGTATGGTAGTGGTTTGTGTTTTATTATTATATATAGATATATAGATGGGACGACCTCTAATTTATATAATATGTAACACCCCCATTTACCTAGGAGCCTGAACTAGGACTTCCAGAGTAAATATGACCGTTACCATCCTGGATAAACCAGGGTAGTAGATATACATAGAGAAAAAAACACAGTACTTTAAATATAAATGGTTAAACAGAAACTATTACAAGACGTAGTCCAAAGGACTTCCAAAACAACTGAAATAAAATAAATGTTCAACTATGAAAACAAAACTAAGTGATCTAGTAGCTAGGTAGGTCTAGTCCATGTCTCTCTTCCATTGCCCAGTCCTAGTCCACCTGTCTCTGACCTGAAAGATCTACTCCCCATTCCGGATCATTGTAGGTGAACACGAATACACTGTCAACCTCGTGGTTGAGTAGGATAACACAATAATAAGTAATGCAACAAAATCAGTAATATGCATATGCTTATGTCATGCTCGAGCTCAAACTCAATCTCATTCTCAAACCCGTAACACCCAGCCATACTGAACCTCCCGACAGACTATAATCGGTCGTCGCCGAACACCAGCTCAAAAGCTGATAAGACACCAGGTCTGGTCTGCAGAATCACCCTGGGCTTGATATCAGAACAATATCTGATCCATATCTTTTCTCAATATCCAATGCATATGCCATGATTATGAATGCAATACTAAATAGGTAACCATACACTATCATGCTCAGAATTTATACTTGCACTCAACAGACAGTACACACCCACGCGTAACTGAATAAATAAAGCACCAGTGTATCCTACCTGTAGTAGCAAATTTGCAATAAGCAACCACCGTCTAGTAGTGTTCCTCCTCAAAATCCGTTCCTATAAGTATTACTTACATCAATTTCTAAACATGCAACCAAGTACTATTAACTAATCATAAATTTACTAAAAGATAGCACTTACTAAATATAGTACTTACGTAAAATAGACTTACTAAATTTAGTATACAACCACTCATCAACCATTACTAATCTATTACATACTTAACACTATCACTAATATTTACATTAATCATACATCATAGTAACACAATTAATTATAATCATGGTACATACTCATAATACTACGCATCCAATGCATATGCCATGATTATGAATGCAATACTAAATAGGTAACCATACACTATCATGCTCAGAATTTATACTTGCACTCAACAGACAGTACACACCCACGCGTAACTGAATAAATAAAGCACCAGTGTAACCTACCTGTAGTAGCAAATTTGCAATAAGCAACCACCGTCTAGTAGTGTTCCTCCTCAAAATCCGTTCCTATAAGTATTACTTACATCAATTTCTAAACATGCAACCAAGTACTATTAACTAATCATAAACTTACTAAAAGATAGCACTTACTAAATATAGTACTAACTTAAAATAGACTTACTAAATTTAGTATACAACCACTCATCAACCATTACTAATCTATTACATACTTAACACTATCACTAATATTTACATTAATCATACATCATAGTAACACAATTAATTATAATCATGGTACATACTCATAATACTACGCATAACACATTATTAGTAATACTAATATTGACAACCCATAGAAAACACTAACATAAAGTAGTAGAAATTTTAATAATGTTACCATACCAAATACGATATAAAAACGTAGCCTCAATTAACAATATGATAATTAGTATTAATACTAATACTCCTAATATCTTAACTTTTAAAAAGCATAAACCTCACAATAAGACAAAAGAAGGAAATAAAACAAAACAAGTAAACGTGTAAACAGAATTCACGCAACAAACATCCCTGACATACGTTAAACAAACCAAAACCACCATCCCAAGACATACCACCCTATCGAACACTATTCCCAACACCCATCTCAACCACTGCCCTCACCAGTGGCACCACCAGGCTCGCCACTGAGCCGTGGTGGTTCCAGTGGTGGAGTCAGTGACGATTAAACACCAGCCACAAAGCCAAACCACCGTACGAAAACCCAGCAGTCCCACGACCTGCTCTGTTTTACCCCACTGACACCCATAACGAAACCTATCATAGAGTCGTTAACAACCACCACGAGTCACCGCGACAACCACCCTACATTCCCCTGACCGCACTCATTCAAACACCCCAAACACCCACAACAAACGTAGACAAATAAGGATTCGAATTCGACTAAAACATACATACTTAAAACAGTAATCTGAAAATCGATTATATCGCATTCTGACACCACGACTAAACCACCCCTAACGACGGTCACAAGCGGTCATCGACGACATGACTATGGTCCACAAACCAAATACTAACGTCATAGATTAAATTTATGCAAAGAAATCATAAACACAACAGTTTTACGCAACCAAAATCGTGAATCAAAACAGAAGTGCGAAACTGTAAAAAGACGAACAGTGGCGTGCTCACCTTCTTTCTGGTGCAAACGACAGACCCTAGGACCCTTAGACCACCGTGTGAAACCTCCTTTGTAAACTCAGATGTGGCGGCAGCAAGATTATGAGGTGAGTTGGGTGTCGATTAGGTCAGAAATAGGTATAGGGTGAGGAATTATATAAGGCGGCAGAGAGCTTTGTTGAGGTGTTGGTCAGATTTTGTGTTTTAAACGAGATGGGCTGTGTTAGTGTAGTGTAATTAGCACGCAAATCAAGGCCCAAACGATGATATAAGCACGGTTCTATCACAAATTCTTATACTCGGTCCGTCACTAGCAACATATAAGGAATTAAAACACCTATTCGATAATATAACGTTCAAATAATCTTAACCACGTCCAACACAATTATTAAATAATAACTAAAATTTTAATAAAAAAAACCGAGTATTACATAATATGAGAAAGTCTCTCATCTTTTTAACATGAGAAAGTCTCATCTTTTAATGTGAGACAATCGTCATTATAATTTAAGACGATCTTTTATGAAGAATCTCTTGTTATCAACTAAATTCGTCTCCTCAATTTAATTTGAGGCGATCTTTTATCAATTCAGTGAGAGTCCAACTCTTCTCAATTCAACTGAGTTAGTCTTCTACATTTGAAAGAGAGACTAGTTTAGTTGCGGAGTAATCCTTACTCATCATTTTCGCCAATTTACATGCGGCATTAAAGGTATCTTATACCTCATCATTTATTTAACCAGATGAATATAAATTATATTTAACACATATGATATTAGATAATTAATCATTATTTTAACATCCAATACGTTTGGCATTTAAGTGCACAATTGCACATATATCGAGACATAGCCAAATTCTTATATGATTGAACTTTTATGTTCAACTAGTGCTTGATATTAGAAGATCTAAACAATGAAGTAACACAAATATGAGCATTTTGTGCTATTCACAGTTTGATTATTATTATGTGAACCAATTGATCTTCTTACTTGGACTTTTTATTGAGCTAACCCATAGTCAATTTAATTATGCACTACATACTCCCCAAATATGTTATAAAATCTTTTGATAATTCCCACTAATGAATCTCATTAGTATAAGATGTGAGAAATCACATCGTAAGGTGGTTATGGAAATGATTGCAATCTATCTTAAATATAGTTTTTACCACCTTAGGGGGAGAAAGTAAGTGAAAAGTTGGTAAAACATAAGAAGTTTTATTAGATTAAATTACACCTACAGTGTAATATTTGAAAGATATCGATTTTAGAAATTCTAGTATATGATCATAAAAGTATATCCATACGAAACGGATACACATTTGCGCGCAATATTCAATTGCCAATTGAATTAGGACTTTATAAGTCCATTTTGATCGTCGACATATTTCTGGTTATGAGCTCAACCAAATCACAGATATTGAAAATAAACTGTACAATATTCATTATCGAGTCATCATGTGCATAAATAGACTAAGTTTAGCATTTTTCATATTGTTTTCCTATAACGTCATTGCATTACTTCATATTATATAGTTTAGAACTTAGTCACATATCATACGCATGCACATTATTATTGATGTTATGACCATTCAAAGAAAAAGGTGCAGTTATATAAAAGTGACAAGATCATTTGAAGTGAAGATGCGAAAATCATTATGAATTACTATCTTCGTATTTTGAAATTTGAAGCAATCAACGACTCCTATTAATCGACGGCACCTATAAAGTTGATCCATTACGAAGATAATTTTCTTTCCAATATTGAGAAACTGTGCTACATCATGAGCTGCATTGACATTAATTCAAGTGATGTAACCACCAGGGGGAGTGTGCAAACGCTGTACTCTTTTTCCTTATCCTATGGTTTTGTCCCACCGGGTTTTCCATGGAAAGGTTT
Organism: Silene conica; assembly: GCA_029255685.2. Classification (NCBI taxonomy): domain Eukaryota; kingdom Viridiplantae; phylum Streptophyta; class Magnoliopsida; order Caryophyllales; family Caryophyllaceae; genus Silene; species Silene conica. The sequence goes on along the minus strand of CM055318.2, from coordinate 43,692,210 downwards.
TAACGAGGCAGCTAATTATGCATATTTGAAGATTATTGTACTCTTTTCCTTCACTAGTGTTTTTCCCAACGGGTTTTTCTAGGAAGGTTTTTAACGAGGCATGTTCTTCAGTAATGTACATCTAAGGGGGAGTGTTATGAAATGTCTAATGTGGATGTCCATTGGGTTTTATGGCCCATTATAATACTTATGTAATTAGTTTTTTCTCCCATGTCATGTATTATATAAACCCCTCTTGAGATGAATATGAAGATAATAATTAAATCTTCTCCTTTAATTCTCTCTTTACATTTCCTTTATTTCTTATTCTATAACAGTACTTTCTTTATTTGCTTTGTTCGTGGATCTGCCGTTCAATGTTTTTAAATTTAATGGTTTTAGGTCGTTCTCACCGTATGTACCGTATAATCGTTCTCACCGGATCCTAAATCTGTAGCCGTGAATCATGGGTGCGATTTGCTGGAAGATTGATTTGATTTGCTGGAAGATTTATCTTCTATAAAATCTTCCATAGTTTATCTCTTTTGTTAATAGTCAATGAAGGAACTGTATTATCACCTCACGAGAGCCGTGTTGCCAATAGATCTTCCAACCATTGAAGACTCCCACAAAATAAGGCATTATATCTTCCATATTTACATCATATAATTTCCTTATGTAATTAGTTATATTCGCCTGGTCGTGGCGGGAGCTACTATCGTTTTCTGAATGAGTCGATTCTTTGACTAATGACTATTCCGCTAAGGTAGCACAGTTTCAGAGTAACTTTGATTTTTGTCCTAACATGTAATACTCCATTAAACCGAATAGGATATTCGGGTGGGGTAACCCCTTGAAGAGGTCCATTGATAGGGTTATATGACTAGTTCTTAAAGGGATTGAAAGTACTACTCATATCAACAAATTGGACTTTGTTTTCTGGTTATCTATGCGAAATAACTCCAAAGTTAAGCGTGCTTGACTAGGAGTAGTCTTAGGATGGGTGACCTGCTGGGAAGGTTCCCGAGATGCGCACGAGTAAGGACAAAATGCGCTGAAAAGGACCTATGTTGGTTTGTGGGGCCAGTACAAAGCCTGGCGAGCTACCGTGGCTAACATTTTCGGTCCTAGGTTTGGGTCGGGGTGTTACAAATGGTATCAGAGCAACCATGCGACCGTCTGGTGAGCGCCCGTGGTCTGGAGTACCTGAGGCACCAACCAAGCGGGGGAGGATTCCTGGTTTGGCTCGGCTGCGGTCGGATGCTGCCAGGCGCAAAGAGGACGTTGCGTTCTTCAAGTGGGGGTGTGTAACCGAATAGGATATTTGGGTAGGGTACCCCCCTTGAAGAGGTCCAATGATAGGCTTATATGGCTAGTGCTTAAAGGGATTGAAAGTACTACTCATATCAACAAAGTGCACTTTCTTTTCTGGTTATCCATGCGAAAAAACTCCAAAGTTAAGCGTGCTTGGCTGGGAGTAGTCTTAGGATGGGTCACCTGTTGGGAAGGTTCCCGGGATGCGCACGAGTGAGGACAAAATGCACTGGAAAGGACTCGTGTGAGTCTGTGGGGCCAGTACAAAGCCTGGCGAGTACCGTGGCTAACATTTCTGGTCCTAGGTTTGGGCCGGGGTGTTACATAACACCTTCGTAAATGGGGTTTATATGGGCATCTTTTGGGTTATGATGAGCCGTGGCTAGCCGAAGGGAATGGGGCGATTAGGAACTGTCTACCACTTGTTAGGGTTGTTCAAAATCTCAAGGTCACTCGAGGAGCAGTTAACTGGAAATGTGTGGCCACGCTCGGAAGGTATCTAGTGTAGATAATTCCGATCAAAACAGTTATATCTCCAGATCGAGAAAAACCACTATAGATATGATCACTTGCAAGTACGACCTATGATGATGACTTGCATTGAGTGGGAGATGTAATAGGACAAGAGAATTGGTGACGCGCACACTTGTATCGGATAAGTGGGAGATTGTTGGAATAAGTGTCCTCCACAATAGTGCGATCACATGATTTTATTAATTATTATAAAATCATAAAATCTCATGTATATTTATATACTGAATACGGAAGGGATGATAAATTATAAAGTCGACTGATTGTCATTTACCAGTAATGATTGGCTTTAAACAGTTTGACATTATCGTCATATGATGGTGGTGATTAGTTGATCCCTTAAGGTCACACCTAAAGCATGTTGCCCGAATCATTAAGATTAATAATTCGTATACGATTGAATTAATTAATGCCCTGATATGAACGAGATTATTGAGAGGTATGTTTCTCTTGATAATATGATTATATGAGATTCGTTTATAATAAAATAAGTAATTATTTTATAATCGATAAATGTTATCGTATTTTTATCGATAAAGATTATCGATAGGTTATGATTACAAAAGAAGTTGTATATCATATTGACGGAAATTACATAATAAATTGGTAATTGATACTTAAAGGTTAAATATTATTTATAAGATAAGAAATTGTATTTAATTAGTTAAATACATATTTTATAATTACCTAATGTCATATAAACATGTGATATATCACATTTGTGACATATGACAATTGACGAAATGTAAAACATAAAATAGAACTCATTTTATATTGTGGGTGTCGTGTTGTGTATGAGATTATTTATAAGATAAATGATTGCACCCTAGTCTAAATTAGGATGTGACTTATGCAATTTTAGAAAAGAGAAAAAGCAAGTGTTGCTCTTCCCCATCATGCTAGCCGACCACTCAAGTAAGAAGAGAAGAAGATGAGTTTTCTCTCCTCTTTATAAAAGAGTGTGTGGGTCATATTTAAAATACACTTGCTCATTTTATTGATAGTTGGTCATATTCAACTTAAAATTCCTCTCAATTCATTTTATCTATTTCATAGCATATTTTTCTAGTGTAGAAAAATAATAATTTTATTAGGCATTATTACTACATAATAATAAGATTTGTTAGTAATAGTTTTTCGGGTACATCTTGGGTGCAATCTAAGGAGGACTTCTACTCTTGAAATTTTGAGGAATTCATCCTTTAATTTTAAGCTCAAGAACGGTTTTGGTAGGTGACCAAGACCGTGCCCTATTGTGCCATTTCTGCATTGTAAGATTTCGATTTTTCCTTTGCATGCATAAAATTTAGTTTAAATTTTATGATTAAATTAAAACCCTTCATATAAGACATGAATAATATTTCTAGAGATACGATTTCCTTCACACCCAGTATCACAAAATAATTACCCTTCCACCAAACTCATTTCCAGTTCTCATACTCCATTTACTTGTTAATTTAACAGGAGATGTGCTAAATCCCGCGCAATATTTTACTCAATCGCGCACACTTTTTACCCTTATTTTAAATGTATCATTTTCATTTCTCACCCCCACCAAGTGTGAAATAAGAGAGAAACGAGAGGTATGAAAACCTTAAACAAATCAATTTCACCGCACCTTCCACCATACTCCTTGCTCCGATGACAACCCCTCCACACGTCCATCCTTGCGCCGATCCGTACACTCGTGACAACTCCGACACTTTCCCTCCCTGCAAACGACGCCGATACTTCCCCTCCTTACCAACAACGTCGGCACTTCAAAACTCTAATTGTTCAAAAACTCTTTTTTTTTTTTCTAAAAAAAAAACATCAACTAAATCGAATAAAAGACGGGTTTTAATAAAAGTTTTCGATAAAACGACGAAATTACGTTTAATATGTACGAATTACGATTCATAATAATTAAAAGAATAAAACATTCATTAGATTCAGATGTGATAAGTTTTTGTAATTTTTTTTAATAAGAGCAATTTTAGAAATTTAGGGTGTATAGTATGTTAAATTAAGCAATTCATGTGCGAATTTAGTGACTATGTTTAACATTTAAGGGGGTGTTTGGTTAGAGAAAGGGAAAGGGAATGGGAAAGGGAAAGGAAATAAGAAAGGGTAAGAAAGGGAAAGGAAAGAGATTACCTAAAACTTAATTGGTTTTTTGGTTACTCGAAGAAAGAGAACTAATGGTCCACTCACACTCACTCCTACGACTAACACACACCACCACAAACAACCACTTATCTACTAGCGACAGTGATGGTGGTGGAGGTGTCATGGCGGTGGTGGTGGCGGTGGTGGGGTGTCATGGCGGCGGCGGCGGGTGGCGGTGGTGGGGTGTCATGGCGGCGGTGGTAGTGGCTGTGTTGGTGGCGACAGTGGTGATGGCAGTGGTCATGACGACGATGGTGGTGGGGTGTCATGGCAGTGATGGTGGTAAGGGTGTCACGACGGTGGTGGTGGGGGGTGTTATGACGGTGGCGGGTGGCGGCGACGGCGGTGACGGTGACGTCATGGTGGTGGTCGCGACGGTGATGGTGGTGAGGGTGTCACGACGGTGGTAATGGTGAGGGTGTTATGGCGGTGGTGGCGGTGGTAGTGGTGGGGGTGGGGGGTGGCGGTGGGGGTGGCGGTGGCGTCATGGTGATGGTTTGGTTTTGGTGGTGACTATTGTGGTGGTTGTTGTAAGTGTGGTGGTAGGTGAAAAAAGTGGTTGAAGGGTAACAAAGGTGATCAAATCTCATACCTTTGGGGGTGGGGGTGAAGAATTAGATGAATTGAGGGGTAAGAAAGAGAGTTTCATTCCCTTTGTTTGTGTCAAACAAACACCAACAAAGGGAATGAGTAACTTTGTTTCCCTTTCCCTTTTTATAGAACCCCAACCAAACGCCCCCTAAGTAAATAAAATTGGGACGTGATAAATCCCGCACATCGTTTTACTCAATCCTACACACTTTTGTACCCTTATTCCGAATGTACCCTTGTCATTTCTCAACCCCACCAAAAGTTAAATAAGAGAGAAACAAAAGAAATGATCGAAAACCCAAAAAATCAATCAGTTTCACTGACGCCTCCCTGCTCCAGCATCCCCCACCCTTCAACGCCGGCAACAACACTCCACATACCCAATTTGGTCGGCTTTATTAATCAAAGAAGCGGGTTAAAGGCCACGGTTGATCGACGATGACGAGAACGACATAAGATTAGACCGACGGCGGTATAACGTGAATGAAAAAGGACAGTGCTAGGCTGACATTGGGGCTGAGAATGGATATGGAGTTGACGGTGAGGTAACCGTCAGTCGACACCAGAAGAGGGAGGTTGGGGTTGTGGAGCGGGCCTGGGAATGGAATTATAGGATGAGAATTCTTTTTTTTTTCTTTTTTAAATAAAGGGTAGTGTTGAAAAAATAGGTTAAAATGTGTTGGATTAAGTAAAATAATGTATTAGATTTAGGCCATTTAGTAATTACGAATAAAATTTGTACCCAAAAATAATCCCAAATTTATTGTTTTTAGGATCACCAAATAACCTAGACTACCTCTCCAGTCCCACCATCTCGTTGTTTCTCCAATATTATCACCCATCTCTGATTTCGCTCACTCACTCACTGTCACCATCGTTCACCATCACTATCATTGAACAATACCACACCATCGTCTCATCATCTCCGCCGTCATTATCTGCACCATTGCCTCGAACATCAGGTGATTTTAGTTTTTGTATCTTTATAATCTATTTGGGTTTTTTACACATCTTTGATTCTCTTTATAATCTGTAACAAGTTTAATTTATTTGGCTCACCATCAACATCAGTAAATTGGTTCAAATTCTGTGATAACTGAGCTGTTGGATGAATAGGTAATTTTAAGAGTGAGTTGGTATTAAAAAGATGTTCAAGGCTGTCGAAGATCATCTCATTGCCAACCCTCAACTTTCAAGTATATATTATATACTCCGTCATCCCCGTCTATATATTTTACAGATTTTTAATTAGGGACCGAATTAAACTAGAAAAAGCTCAAAATTTTTAATTAAAATCTAGGGGTGAACGTCCTGTTAGCTACCTAGCTCCGCCATTGAATGTTGGTGTGTTTGTTTGATAACTTAATCGAATAATAATCATCATGAACGTCCCTGTTGTTTCTTTTTATCATGATTCATGATGTGTATGAGCCTTAACAATGAAGCTAAGGTACTCTATTTATTAAGTTAAACAAATGATTAGAACGTAAGGAGTAAAATATAAGTAGTACAAGCAACTTGTTGATTAATATTACGGAGTATGATGAATTTTAGCTTCATGCGCACCTATATATGTGATTTCTGTTATTTCCAAGTATTTGATACTATTCCATGTCAAATAAGAAATTAGTTTGCAAAAGAAGCTTCAGGACACATTATGTAAAATTAGGAGGGAGAAAAGTCAAGCAAGTCAACATCAATGGAAGGAAAGAGAAGCAATAGGCTTAAGATTAGAATGTTTATCAACCATAATTTAGATGTATATAGTATACAACTTCTTGCAACTTTGTCATCATCTTTTATAAACTTATCTTGTTTGTTTGGCAGAAAAAGGAAGAACAAATAAAGGGGAAGAGTGACTCTATAAAGTTGCAGGCGTCTTCCAACAACCAATCAGACGCTGGCTCATGATATTTCTATAAATCCTACTGTTGACATTTTGTTGTTTTGACTAGTTACCATGGACATTGATGAAGAAAAACCATCTCCTTCTTCAAATGTAAATGTAAATGTAAATGTAAATGTAAATCCAACTACCACTACCTCGGTGCCTGATGTTGATATGCTGACTAATTTAGATGCTTCAAATTTAGTTACTGCAACCACTGATTCAGGGATGGCTACTATTCCATTGCCCCAACCTGTAATTTCCCCTGTGCCTTCTTCATTAGTCATGCCCCCTGGTGTTGGTCTTGGTGCTGCTGTTCTTCCTGTACTTGCCCCAACAGTGGCTCCTCTTCCAGCCCTACCCACAATTTCCCCTTTAGTAGTCACGCCTCCAATGGCTCCTTTGCCTCTACTTCCTTCGTCTATTCCTCGACCATTAGCACCACTGCCTGTTCGACCCCCTGTGCTCAAGCCACCTGTTGCCCAAAATGGGGAGGTCAAAGACAATGATACTGAGTTGGATAAGGATGATCAGGGTTCTGGAAGTGATGCTGAGTATGAAATAACAGAGGAGAGTAGACAAGTCAGGGAAAGGCAGGAGAAAGCAATGCGAGACTTCATGATGAAGCGACGTGCTGCTGCCCTAGCTGTACCCACCAATGACATGGCTGTTAGAACTCGGCTTCGTCGCCTTGGTGAGCCAATAACTCTTTTTGGCGAGAGAGAAATGGAAAGAAGAGACCGTCTTCGGACGCTTATGGCAAAGCTTGACGCGGAAGGGCAATTGGAAAAGCTAATGAAAGCCCATGAAGAAGAAGAGGAAACAACTACGGCTAAGGACGCTGATGAAGAGGAAACTCTCCAATATCCATTTTATACCGAAGGGTCAAATGAATTATTGGAGGCTCGGACGTTTATTGCTAAGTTATCTGTCTGTAGAGCCTCTCGGCGTCTGCAGCGTGCTAAGAGGAAAAGGGATGATCCTGATGAAGATGAAGAAGCAGAGATGGATTGGGCTCTGAATCAAGCAGGAAGTTTTGCTCTTGATGCCAGTGAGATTGGTGATGACCGTCCTCTCTCTGGGTGCTCATTCTCCAAAGATGGAAGTTTGCTTGCAACCTGGTATGTTTGTTTACTTTACTCTCTTTTTCTTTTAATTGGTTGAAATATAGTGGACATAAAGTATATTGCTTCAGTTGAATAAGTTAAGCTTCAAGTCTAAATGCGTACTACTATAAAATAAAAGATGGAGTAAACGTTAGATTAGCATGTAAAGAAATGAATATCTTCGAGAAGTAAAAAAAATCCAGTACAGGTAAGGCATGGGTCTAGTAGGCTGAGTGTCGTATCATGAGGCTACGAGTTCGAGTGTCTAGTCTTGTAAATGCTCCCATTTTGTCATTACTATGTTAATATGTTTATTATGTTGAGAGAAAACAATATTAGTTAGGATTGTGAGATAAATATAGCCATAGAGTATGACGGTTGAATGTTAAAATAGTGACTCCGTCCATCCATACTTAATCTTTATGCTTCATCCGCTCAAGAGGTTAACAATATATGGTCGAAATGAGAAAATGTGGGCTCAGAATCATATTGGCCACCAAAAAAACTGAAGAGGAAAGTTTCTAAAATAAGAAGTTTGAAGATGGGCAAACCTACAAAGAGAATTAGGAAGTTTAAAAGTGGATTGACGGAGTAGTACTTAGGACAGTTAGGAGTTAGGAGGATCTGAAATAAAGAGGTTGAACTGTTCATATACTTCAAAGAAACACAATCAGAGTCTTGATAGTCATTAGCATTCTTTCAGGTCTCAGTATTATCTTGTCTACTTGAAAGTTCAAGTGAACCTAATTAATATATTGAACCCCGAAGAAGATGATAGGAGTCTTGTGGGCCTGTAGCCATGTAACTGCTGAATATTAAATGCAACAGACCTTGATGATGTAATGCCAGAGTCATAGTGAAAACTGAATTGCCGAATAAAAGAAAAAAAGAATGATTTTTGTAAGCAAAATGTGTTTAACTACAATTATCTTATTAGTTAGTGCAGCATTGCCCAAGTTAGGAGCTCATTGGTATCTTGTTGAATCATTGTAAATAACATATCTAATTTCTCATTACTATCATCCATAAAAGAAATTGACTGTATGGAGTAACACAGATATGGGCATACTTATTTGCTAATTTTGTATAAAATAGGCATATGCTGCATGCTTCTATATCAAAGAGCATTGAACATTTTTCTAAGTTCTGATTTATGAGATGGATTATATTGCCAATGATTTCATTTCTAATTGTGACTTTTCTTTTCTTGTTTTACTTCTTTAGCTCTTTAAATGGAGTTGGCAGGATATGGAACATGCCTCAATTGACGAAGGCTTGTGCTTTAAAGGGGCACACTGAGCGTGCAACTGACATTGCATTTTCTCCTGTGAGTGATATTGTTGCAACTGCATCTGCCGATCAAACTGCAAGGTTGTGGAATGCTGAGGGTACTCTTATGAGTACATTTAAAGGTCATGTAGACCGGTTGGCCCGTATTGCCTTCCATCCATCGGGGAAGTACTTAGGCACTGCCAGCTTTGACAAGACTTGGCGCATGTGGGATATCGAAAGCGGTTCTGAACTGCTTCTTCAAGAAGGGCATAGCAGAAGTGTGTATGGAATATGCTTCCATCCAGATGGTTCACTTGCTGCTTCGTGTGGCTTGGACTCTCTTGCTCGTGTGTGGGATCTTCGAACTGGAAGAAGTGTCCTTACTCTTGAAGGGCACGTCAAACCCGTGAGTTTCTTTTTGGCGCTACAGTATGTATTTTTAATACTTGAACAGAAAGTGGGGGTTGTTGATCTGTTCTGTCTCTTTTCTCAGGTTCTTGGTATTGACTTTTCCCCAAACGGCTATCATCTTGCTACTGGCGCAGAGGATAATGCTTGCCGGATTTGGGATTTAAGAAAGAAGAAATCTGTTTATATTATTCCGGCTCATTCAAATCTTATTTCAAAGGTCAAGTTTGAACCCCAAGAAGGATATTATTTGGTGACTGGTTCATATGATATGACAGCTAAGGTACAAGTCTTTTTTACTGCATTATTTTTTTCCAGAATGATAACCCTTTGTGTTATCTCCAGGGTCTGAATACTCTGCCTCTTATTCGATCCTAAATTTTCAGATATGGTCGTCTCGGGATTTCAAACTTGTCAGAACACTCTCGGGGCATGAAGCCAAAGTTACATCCCTAGACATATCAGGAGGTATGAGATTTCTCCTTATCCATTGAATGTATAAAAAAACTGCATTTAGGTAATGATAGCTACATGATCAGCAGTATGTGGCCATAAGAAAGTAATGAAATTTAGGCACTTGAAAGTCCACACACGTATTAATTTCGGTATGGTTCTAGTAATGTTTACTAAATTAGTAGCCAACTTTTGCTATAAACTTGACCAAACCTTGAACCTATTTCCCGGAAAGTTACATTTAAACTATCTTCCTTTTGACAATTTCCTTAGGAAGTTGTTGAATGGGAAAATTTTAGCCGATTCTCTTTTAATATAATATTCGGACAAGTCTAGAAATGCCTGCGTGTCCAATTAGTGTCGAATCAGCTATTTGATGAAGTTTCCGATAAGATAGGCCATTTGTCTGCATTTAAATCAACTTTGGTCCAGTGAATTGCAGTTCTAATGGATGGAAAGATGATTTAAAACGAATGTAACCCTATACGTTATATGCTTTGAGCTTAAGACGAAGGCTGAATTCTCAAAGAGATCTGTTTGCATTCACAAGGGATCTGAAGTTGATTATTAACATCTATAGCTTTGACACTTGAATACAATTTGACCAAAATGGCCTATATGTAAAATAGTAGATGAAAGCTGAATGCTCAAAGAGAGATGTTTGCGTTCATAAGGGACGGTCTATCTTATCTGATTTTTTTGACATTTATAGTTTCGACTCTCTGATATGTTATGTTTGTGCTCGGTTTCAAGGATATTATGTTACATTGATGTCCGTCTGTACTCAGATTTCTGGCCAGCCCTTAATGAATCTGTAAATCTTATATCTTACCTTATTTTGAAAGCATGATGGATAAACTTGTGAAAATATTGGTTGAAATTTCTGACGGAGTTAAGATTAGATATCCCTTGCGAATGTCATTTTTCTTTGCGGTGATGCAGATGGGCAGCATATATCTACGGTGTCTCATGATAGAACAATCAAGCTCTGGTCAAGTAAAGTTTCGTCTGAAGAGAAGTCAATGGACATTGACTAAGCTAAGGTTGCTTACACTCGTCGACAGTTCTGACGATTGAGGTGCTGTCGATTGAATATTGTTGAGCGAAAGCAAGATATTGAATTAACTACTATGCTTCATGAAGATTCCTTTCTGTATGCCCTGAGCCGTAGTTAAAGAATTGTTGTTTCATGGGTCTTTGTTGTGTTTCGACCTCTGAGTTCATATGTCTTAGATTGTCCTGTCTTGTCTTCTCGTTGCTGTTCCTTGGGCTTCACTTCAGGGTTTGGCTTCTTGTTTGGGGATCTTTAGTCGCATGACTTCCTTTTGTCAAATTAGTCGAACAGGGTTCCAAGAATGGTTTTGTTTCATGGGTCTGAATATTATGTTGGTTGTGAGCAGCACATCGTCAACCTTCAGTCTCCTTCTGATCCTTCCTCTTCCTTGGGGTCCCTACTCGTACTAGCACCTGGTACGAGTACTTTTCTCTAACCAAGCTTTTAGTTTCGACATTACCTGACTGTATTTTCCTCCAGAAAACAAAGCACCAAGTTTTATCAATTATGATTGCATTCCCTTTTTTTTGTATTCCGCATTTCCGTCTTTGCTTTTACATACGAGGTGGATATCTCTTTTATCATATCAACTTTCAACCAACATTTAAACTATACTAACATTTATTTGTTATGTATATAAAATCTTCTTAATTTTATTGGGAGGTTTTCCCCTTGGCAGAATTGGACTCTTAATTCTATTAATGTATAATAATTCGATCCTGGAAACGAAGCTTTAAGTGGGGGTGCTTCAATAAGCAGCAAGTCTTATTACGAACGACAATAATTATTTACCTTGTGTAAATCAATTGTAAATGTAAAGGACATTGTTAAAAACAAGGACACTTGGTCGGACAAGTGGACGGAAAATAGAGCACATGTTGTGAGAAAGAGCTTGTGGCAGATATTATCCGTCTTTAATGAGAATTTGTGATAGCAAAATTGCTCTGTGACCCTCTTGATTTTTTTTTTCTTTTTTGACAAGTGGACAAAGTAAGATCACATACTAATGGCTCTTTTAGCTAATCTGTTAGCCATTTTATTACAAATTCTAGAAAAGTAGCTCTTCACAAGAAGGTGAAAATTTATGTGTTTGAACTAGATCACTAAATAGTTGGATGTATTCTGGGGCATAACAAGAAGTTATTCCAGAAGCCTTTTAATGTAAAGAATCAATTAACCAAAGACCTCATACCAGGTTATAAACTGACTCGTCATCGACAAGAAAACTCTACTTCTCACAAGTAGATGGTAACTAAAATACATCCGCGAAAAATTTGTTTAATACTTGTTGGAGGACACAAGTAAAAAATCAAGTTAAGGTATTAAAAAAAAAAAAAAAACTCCTTCAGAATCAAAATGTTGTATTCGAGCCTGTTGTAGCTCACGTTAGAAACTAGAAAGTATACAACGCTATATATCTGAAATTATCACGGCTCTAAACAAAATTATCCCATAAGAGATCTCTCTGAGTGCATTGTCGTGACAGACGACAGCAATGAAGCTACTAACCACAATTCTTTTGTTGGCAGAGTCAAATCTCATTTGTACCAGCCAGTGAGGAGCCACCGGAGCAAGAAACAAAAACAGCATGCAAGAGCCTGCATAACATTTTGTAGTCACACACAGGACATAGCCAGAAAATAATAGTAACCAGGGCCGATTTTGCATATATAAAATTATGAAAATTAGGATATACAAACGTCGTTTTAAGAGCTTATAATAAATCTAGTTTTCATCTTGTGTGATAACTATATTTATCATTCTCATATAATGCGCTTTTCTAAAATTTCATATAAAGAAACAAAATAAGAAAAATAAATATGGTCCGTCTCTTGCAAAATACTCCGATATGTTAAGCCAACAATAAAGTTGTAAAAATTTCGTATTTAAGGTATTTGTACAAAAAATAAGATGATGAAGACAAAAATAATTTATACCTAAAAAATGACTACAATGTGCCTCAAACAGTTGACGTCAAAACAATCTTGTGCTGTTAGTGACAGACTTTGCGCACCACTACACCAGCAACAATTCGATGCTTACTTACTAGATGTCGTTCTAATTATATCTAAGAATCCTAACCGGGCCATGGCCCTGGCTGGCCCAGCCCTAGCTACGTCCTTGGCTCACGCATATACTTCTCTCTCGCTAGTAACATAAAATTACAAAAGGTTTACTAGATTTGAAATTTTGAATAATTACTTGTAGCTGAATCTATATTCATTGTGATTTTTTTCTTTTTTCTATTGTGAAAATTTTAATTCCACTGCTATTAGGAGTGTTTTGGTGGATAAACTAAAATAACTAGCTCGACCGAATCCACTGCATATAATGTGTTGTAGCAATTAGGCAACACGGTTTTATACTGTCACCGTCCTGGTCATTTGTCTACCTGTTCCATTTTGGGTGTCTCGCTCATTTGCTTGACTTTTTAATTTGGGTTGCTTTTCATGAGTTATTTCATCGTCCACCTCATCTTGATCCACTTGTCACCCAACAATTATATCCACAAATGCCCCCCTCCTCTTTCTTTGGTCTTTTGCCAAAACCAAAGGTAAAAGATGGAGCCACGGGATGGAGCCACGGAGGGAGTAATTGGTCAGGAACCCAAAGCCCCACCCCCTTAAAGGCTTACCCATCCATCATACACAGAAGTTTTTGGGGTAATGATTAATTTTAGATCAATAATTCAGTGAACAATGTCAATTCAAAGCCTACTGATGAAAGCTATACTTTATTATACTGGCGGTGTGGGGTTAGGGGGGGAGCTAGTAAGCAGATTCACCTGGAGCCCCAGAAGCACGATGCAGAGCGATTGTTCGGACATCCTCCCAAATATCCTTAAAGTGAAGTTCACCAGTGTCCCATCATTAGTCCCAGTCAAGAGCCCAGTCTGAGGATCAAATCTGGCATACACACACAATACAATATGAGATAAAAGTGGGATATGGCCCATGAGGCCATATGGGACTACCGGCTGAAAGAGTACACATGATTACCGTGGGAGCCGATGTCGTGGGCAAGGGATTATGCCAGCAAGCTAATACAAAAACTCTTCACATGTTAGATTACTTTAAACGGAAATATGGGAGATGATTAGAGGAAGGAAAAAGGAAGAGAGTTGAAGGGGAGAAGGGAATATCAAACCTGGGGAAGTGACAAGAGGAAATTCAGAACTTGAGGAGCAAAGAAGATCAACAATGTTTCACTGTCAGAGTCCAGGCAGAAAAGAAAAAGAGAATATAGTTCAATAGAGAGTAACTAGAATGATACATCATATAGTAGCATTACTTTGAGCTACATCGAAGGACATGAAGAAGCGCCATAAAATTCACCTGAAATGGCCCAAAATTCCAACTACAGCCATTGTCATTCCTGCAAAATATGTGTAGGTGTCCCCAACAAACACGGAAGAAGGATACCTAAGATAAATAGCAAAAAAAAAAATTAAAATTTTACAAAGATAAAAACGTGAACAATGATAACTTTCAGTAGTGTTGACAGCATCAGTACCAGTTGAAAGAGAGTAAAGCCAGTGAAGTAGCCAGAAAAGGTTGTACTAGATAAATTGAGAACGCGTGAGCTTGTTGATAATCAGGGTTGTCTATGGATGCTCCAATTTGCATAATATTATGTATTAAAATCTGCAAATTAAAAATGATGAGATTGCATACAAACTTATGATGGGACATGTAGAACAAGTGAAGTCAAGAAGAAAAGGGAATATCCGGAACGCTTACTGCAGCTGCAATCACAACTGTTTGCCCAACTTCAAGACCATTAATGCCCGCATGGATATTGATAGAATTGGTGCAAAATACTGCCAAAAGTCCCATATATAGTCTGTATATCCATCCTGTTCAATTTTCAAAGATGAAGGCAGTTGTCTGAATATTAGAAGGATGTCACTATCTGAAGTAAATTCAACTACCGTGCCACTATCTGAAGTAAGTTCAACTACTGTACCACAGTAGATAGTGGTACAGTAGTTGCATTTCATGTCATAATGGTATCTGCTAGAAGTACCAAAAATAAAACATTTCCCGACCTGAAGTCCCATAACATGAAATGTTTGGTAATTCAACTACTGAACCCTGTCTGTAGTAATGCTATCCTAATGACAGTGAGCAGAAAAGCACTTTGGCTGCTTCCGTGAAAATATGCTAAATAAGGAGAAGTGACGAATACATGAAATATATCAAAAGTCTATGAGCAATATGGCATATGTGGACCGGCCGTTAATCATGAGTTGGGCCACATATTACAAACTACCGCCAGCATCAAATTCAACTTTATGTTCTGCATTTAGCTAGGTAAAAAATTAAGAGCAATTACTTGTACATTAAAAGAGAGAACAGCTAAACTACATGTCTATTCTTTTGCACACTCAGGTTTAATATTACTGAACTTTGGTCAGAGGTTCTATAGCAGGAAATATGAGGAGAACAAGTATCTAATAATTAACATACTCTCCCTTAACTCCAATGGGTATTCATACTTATATTTTGGCAACAACTATGTGGTGTTTTGTGCCATTCATTTGCATCCTCCCTCATACTGCCAAAAAAATGTGCCAGATTTAAGTGTGAAGCTAGTGGAACAGAGTTGCTAATTAATAAGAAACTCTCAAACATTAAGAAAATGAATCACGCGTTGAGTGTGGCATCCTCCAATCCCTTGGACTTAGGAAGCTAAAAAGTTGGCATATTCGGTTACCAGATATCGTAATATGACTGATTCGAATTCGTAATACGAATACGTGATTAACTAAAAATATAGTATTCGATAAAATTATATTGAAACATCATAATTCGAATTTGTAATTCTGTCGAATCAATTCGTAATTTGTTAGGCTATTAAGCAAATCCAGTAAACCAGGGTTGTAGTACTGTGTCAGGCACCACAAACACAACCAGCCTATAACAAGAAAGCACACCCTGAACACTTACCTAGATCCAAAACCTCCAATCCGACATATGAAACAAGAGGCTTCGGGATTACAATTGTTGTGTGGCCGGCATAAGCCATCAACAAAGGAAGAGCAGCAAATGAAGGCAACACAAGCTTTCTGCGTCAGCATATTGGTACAGCGTCAGAGTATCAAACTTAACCAGAAAGAGAATAGAACATACATTTATGTTCAAGGTACAAGAGAAAGACGATTTAGAGTATGGCACTCACACCCTCCATGGCACATCTAGAACATCATCGACAAATCCAAGCAAGATCATGAAACATATGGAAGCCAAAGCAGCATTATACTCAACTAGCCACTGCACAATTTATCA
The DNA here is from genome assembly GCA_029255685.2 of Silene conica. Lineage (NCBI taxonomy): Eukaryota > Viridiplantae > Streptophyta > Magnoliopsida > Caryophyllales > Caryophyllaceae > Silene > Silene conica. Next base: position 43,676,178 of record CM055318.2, on the reverse strand, counting down.
TCATAGTTACAGAACTTGTCTTCATAAATCTGCCAGGCTGACTTGGTAATGATAATAAGCAAAAATATCTAAACCAACAAAACACATCGCAGCGTTAACTAACTTAAGCTTCACGCTTCTTTTAAAAATATAAGTGTACCGTTGCTTTCTCTGTGTCAGTCCTAATCCAGCCACTCCCATTGTAATTGTTTGTCACCTTACGAGTCAAATTTCTTTTGCAGCAAGTATTTTTTCTATACTTGCCTTATTTACTCAAATAAGGCAAGATATTGCCTTAACATCAATACGGAGAACTACTCTCCTTCAGCTTGAAGTAGACTGTAAGAACAAGATATTTTATCTATCAAGATTGCAGACAAGGGGTAAAGCTGCGTGCATCCTACCCTCCTTTTCCCCAAATATAAAATATAGGCATGTATGTAGGAAGGGTACACGAAAAGTAGAAATAGGAAGGGGTAAACGAAAAGAAGAGATTCAGAAAAATGAAACTTACAAGAGAGTCAGCAGTGAAGTTAAAGTGTTGAAACAATATGGCGACTAATAAGAAGACAATCCCAATAACAATACCCAGTGACTCCGGTCTGCAAATCAAAATGAAATGAGGCATTGTAAAACATTTCAGATAATGCTACACTAAATGAGGTCATACAAATATAAATTATAATACAGCATAGCATATAGCAGAATTTAAACCTAAATTGAATCCTCAATTTCAACCCAAATTACTCAAAAACTTGACTAATTTAGTCTCTACAACCCTTGCAGTTTATCAACATGTTCCATTGAAATTTCAGAAGCTATTGATAAATTTTAGGAAACTATTGCATTTCTACTAAATAATGATGGGTATAGATAAGTATCTGAAATCACAAAAGTTGAAATCTGAAGATGTTGGTTCAACTGAAGAAGGGAAGGTCTAAAATGAATACTTCTATATAGAATGATGAAAATGCGTGCAATTGAGAGATATACTCACACTTTGATGAGACCTTGTGGAGTTCCTCTTTTATTAATATCAAAACCGAACAAATTACGACGAATAACGTATCGAGAAGCCACCGGAATCAACTTTATTGTTACCAAAAACCCCGCCACGCTCAGTCCGGCATTGATAAGGATGGATCGCTTCAGCTGGGCGTCGATGTTCAAGTGGAATAGTAACAGGTATGCGTATGGAAGGAGTAGTATGCCGGATAGACACACCATTTTAGGCCACTTCGATCCACTTCTTGTAGCTTCGCTTTCTGATTTTGTGCCTTCGGATTCTGATTTTGTAGCTTCCGATTTCTCTGGCGATGTTGCTTTCGCCGGCGTACGGCGCCGAGATGTCATTCCGGCGATCGAATCAAATCAAATCAAATGAATGTGGCTTGACGTATAACTTACTACTGTCTTGTGTTGTGTCCACTTTTTGGTTAATGAATGAAGGAATGAAAATAGTAGAGTGTTTAGAATTGGCTCCACTTTTGGTCAGTAATATTTCTATTAATGTTGAGATCAGACGGCCTTGAGGTGTGCCACATCTTATCGACCAATCACAGAATTGTTAATCGTTATGTACATTTGGCTAACACAAAGCTATTAGTCTTCCACAAACCACTTGAAAACTCCCAATATTCAAATAACCACCACTATGGACAAAAATCAAACTTTTTTACTAAAATCCATATTGCATAAATCCATTGTGACAAAAAGGAAAGATTAAGGTTAAAGTCATGAATCATCAGACTAAAGCCCTAAAGAATATATATATATATATATATGTGACAGTTGAACTAAGTCAAAGTCAGTTAATATAAACCCCTACTTTCACTTAACAGAAGCATGAATCCAGGAGTTGGACTGTGAGGGAGTCGTGGACCAGAACCCTAGCAGAGCCATGCCTATAAAAGTGTATAGGATGGGTTTAAACTATTATTTGTATTAATCATTTGTAAGATAACAGAGGAGATATATATATATATACACTAAGTATAAGCAACTATAGAGGCTATTAACTAGGGAGGTTACAACAATACATTGAACAAGACAAAGATACATTGAATAATAATTAAGTAACATGAGCTATGAATGACTTGGCTGTTACGTAGCTAACTTTTGAATTGCCGAGAGTTCGACTTTGCCATTTATATTATTAACATTCCCGCTCAAGATGGACGGTCGTAGGCGAAGACCAATCTTGGAAGACAACTCGAGAAATCGAGGCTTGTGAAGTGGCTTTGTTAAGGTGTCAGCTAGTTGGTTCGTACCATTAATGTGTTGCACCTGAATTGTACCTGCACGAACATGTTCTTTGACGAAGTGAAAAACAATGGCTAATTGCTTCATCGGGGAATGAAATACCGGATTAGTAGAGTAACTCGTGGCACTCAAATTGCCACAGTAAATAGATGGACAGTGAGAGTCGTGACATCGAGTTCAGAGAGGAGGGAGTTGAGCCATAACAATTCAGTAGTCGTAGCAGCGATAGCTCAAAACTCCGCTTCCGCACGGGAAAGGGCACGCTGCGTTTTAGATGACCAAGAAATAGGATTACCACCCAAGTAAACAAGATAACCAGTGGTCGACACATAATCCGATGGGTCACCATCCCAATCAACGTCCCAGTATGCATGATGACGGAAATGGGATGAGTGATCACGGTGAATACCAAGATAGAGAGTTCCATTAAGATAACGTAATAGTCGTTTAAGGGCAAGCTAGTGAGTGGAGGTTGGATGAGTTAAAAACTAAGCAAACTTATTGACCGGAAATGCAATGTCCGGACGGGTTAGAGAAAGGTATTGATGGCTCCCAATTATAACTCGATAATCGGTTTCATTGGCAATGGGTGGGTCAGGTTCAGCGATAAAGGGAGGGTGGGAGAGCATTGGAGTGGAGGCGGGATTACTATCTTGAAGGTTGTATTTGTGAAGAATATCAGACAAGTATTTCGTTTGGTTCAAGTGTAAGCCATGTTTAGTGGGGCTGACTTCAATGCCTAAGAAGTAAGAAAGAGGACCTAGGTCTTTGAGGGAAAAGGTGGTTGACATAAGAGAAATAAATTACGTAATATGGTTTTTATTCGGGCCAGTGACGATAATGTCGTCAACATAGACTAGAACAAAACGTTTAGTATTTGGTTTGAGCAAAATAAATAGCGATAGGTCGGACACGAAGTTGCGGAAACCGTGACTAACAATATGTGTTTTGAGAGCGGTATACCATGCTCTCATGCTCTCATAGGTTGTTTGAGACCATAGAAGGCATTATGTAGTTTACAGACATGATCAGGTTCTTCCGGGTCAATGAATCCGGGAGGTTGGATGATAAACACAGACCCACTTAAGGTACCATGGAGAAAGGCGTTGTTAATGTCTAACTGGTGAAGATGCCATTTTTGTGAGACGACAAGGTTAAAATTGTAGGTTCATGTCTTACATGCCCTATACGGAAATTAGTCATACTAATTTTACAAACAAATTAACTCTTTAATTTGTACCAAGATCTTATGCATGCTAAATAAAATGCGAAAATAATAAGATTGAACCCTTACATTCGGTCCAAAATTATGCTAGGATGATCCTCCACGAAGCAACCAATGTAGATTACCTCCTTCACGATGCACCCAAAATAACCCCTTAATAACCGAGAATGATACGAGCTAGGTATAAAAAACGGTTTCCTTAAAATATAATCTAATCCTATTAGATTAACTAATATTAATACTATAACTATAACTATTATAGTATTCAAAATATGAGTATTATCTTATAATATTAGAGAGGTTATTGATTTTTCTCACACTAGAAAAACAAGATGGCATAAAAGAATGAATTAACTTGTGTAGTAAGTCTTGTTTGCGACGGGTCACTATTTGTGACGGATATTTTGTAAGATAAAATGGATACAAAATGAGTAGTGGAGAAAGGGGACCACAAGAATAGTGTTAGAGAGAGAGAGAGAGAGAGAGAGAAAAGAGGGGTATTTTGTGAGAGAAAACGGTATCTGTCACAAGCTTGCGACGGATAGTGCCGTTGCAAATAAGAATTCGTGTAACTTGTGAGCTAACAAGTTTTATGATGGTTGTGTTGGCGTTGGGAAGAGTCGGCCATGGGGGAGCACAAAAGAGAACATTTTGCCTTACCCATGCACATAGGGTGGCTCTAGGTGTTATTCACTATGAGCATGCATAATGATGGTGTTTATTGTGTAATTAAGACACAAAACACTCCTTAAACACCTACCCCAAAACCGACACACTTAATCTTAAAATGGATTTCCATTTTATAATTATCAATTTGTACAATTGTGAATTCATGTGTGATATGCAACATGTTGCAACACAAATTTAATTGTTTTAAATAAAAATCCATATTTATCAAATAAATATCATTTATAAATTAATTAGATCTCATTTAACAAATTGACTAGTAATTCATAATTACTTAAATATAAAATGGTTGTCTCAATAATCGTCAATATACAACATTTGTAATAATAATCAACCCGATTCACTATAATTTCGACATTTCATAAATATCGATTAATGTTTGACAATTGACACATTTCAATTTCAAACATAAATCTTACATTAAGATTTAACCTCTGATTTCTCGATATTCTATTTTAAGGAATCTGATCAACTCGTATCAATATACACTTGATCAGTTTATCAATTAAGGGAATTGTCCTATAGGTGTGACCTAAAGGGATCAACTAACCACCACCGTCATACGACAGTAATGTCAAACTCTAACTAGCCAATCATTACCGATTAATGTTGGTCAGTTGACTATATAATTTTGAATCATCCCTTGCGTATTCTCGTCATGAGATTTATTTATGTGATCGCATTATTGTTGAGGACACATTTCCCAACAATCTCCCACTTGTCCTCGACAAGTGTGCGTCACCAATTCTCTTGTCCTATTACAATCTCCCACTCAATGCAAGGTGTCTCTCAGGTCGTACTTGCATTTGATCATATCGTGAGTGGTTTCCTCGATCTGGAGATTAACTGCTTGACCGAAATTATCTACCATAGATACCTTCCGAGCGTGGCCACGCATTTCCAGTTAACTTCTCCTCGAGTGGCCTTGAGATTTGTTCAACCCTGACAAAGGGGTTGATAATTCCTATCGCACTACTCCCCACGACTAGCCACAGCCTAACATAACCCAAAACCAACCCATTTGACTCCAGTTACGAAAAGTCGTAGAGAATTAATCAAAGCTATGCCAAAACCGTGCCATCTTGGGCGAGTAGTCTTTAGTCTAAGAATTGACTCATAAGAATAATATAGCTGCTCTTGCCACGACCAGGCTATTATAAAATTTCCAGAACTCTATAAGCGGTCACTATGCCCGATAAATTGTCTCCCACATTCTGCCTATGTGATCGACTAGTCATCCCACATGACTTTATGGCATTTGAACTTGTCATCAATCGCCTCACACTCTAGTCGCTTCGAGATGTCACCTCATACAAGCGACTAGGGACCATACTAAGTTAATCCAGTTCACTTTATGGGGTTCAAATTGTCTCTTACAACCCATTTGGATTTGACAAAGTATTTATCAATAGTGAGTTAATAATAACTCAAACGATATTGTCATGTATGGACAGTCAATACCATATTACTGGTCCATACTTTACAGTCTTTGATGCACATTCATCAATTTGAATTAATGGTTTGAATTGTGAATACACCACTTATTCACATCTTCCAAAACCTACAAATTTCAGTTTCCTTCCGACTCATATTATCTCGTATAATATGATCTTATTTGAGTACATGTCTAGAACTCATACTAGGCCTTGAGTTTCTTTCCCTGAAAGAAGCTCACACTGTTATCTTATAACTCGTGACGTGTTGGTATGTTAGAGGGATCAACTTATCGTTCTCAAACTACCCACTCACATTTTGTACTAAAATTTATTCTGTAGTTGTCTTGATTTGATTGCTAGTTCTCCTCGAGAACTCATCATTTTCAAACATCTTGGCATGTTAATCAAAAGTTGTATGAATCACCATGTCCATATCTCGGTGATTCTATATTCATCAATATGAATAATCTATCCAACCCTTTTGATCTTTAATAGGCGACGTTTCATTATCAATATAATAAACTCTCCTATGAAGCTTCATCATCCTATGATGTTCCAATATTTATATTCATCTAGAATTTAAAACCTTTCATTCTTTACATCTAAAGAATCATCATTCTCTCTCAATGGTAGGTTCAATTCTTTAATGATTATCGTTCCCACTGAATCTTGTATCACTATCTCTATAGTTATTAGCTCCCACTCAATCAACATCTTTTCATATGAACTTTTCATTTCTCGTCCTCGTTTCCTCGAAACGGAACAGGATTTGATACCTCCCCTATAATCCTTTTTAATTTGAAACATTACCATCGAGGAAACAGGAGATGATTTCTCCTCTATTATCTTATAATTTAAGAAACATTATTATCAAGGAAACGTTTTCCTTCCGAATTCACGCGCGGTTTCTTTTATCCTCTCTAAGAACCATTGACAAAAAGAACATTTTCTTTTGTGTCCTCGTGTAGTTTCTTCTGTGTCCTCACGTAGTTTCTTCTATCCTTTCAATTAGAGTTCTTCTTAAGGACCCCATATAGGATTCTTCTCTAAGATCACATATTTAGTTTGTGGATATATAAAATTTATCCCACTCTATCCTTGAAAATAACCTTTATTCTTACAAGGATAGCATTTTTGCCCACAAACTTTGTATTGGATAGTTGAGAATTATAAAGAGTGAGATATTAATTCTCATTTTCACTTAAAATGATCATCTTATAATGAACTAATTAACTCACATCCGAGTTTCGTCGAAAGATGTTTTATATCTCACATCCGTATGTAAGATTTATTGAGTGAAGTTGTTAGGGTGTAATTCTCTTTAAACAAATCAAACACTTTTGATTTTCACTTTTAATATTTGATCCTATCATTCAATGTACAATGAACAATTCAAGGTACTTACTTAGTGATCTATTAAGATCACATTAACTCATGTTATAAGGTATGCAATGCATTTTAGGAATCAACGATTTGATTAACAACAAAAGGAGTGACTTCGGTTGAAAACCAAGTCACCAATATCCAATATTACAACCATTCACCATTGTTTGGGGATTGAATCCTTGTCATACAAGAAAAGACATTGTTCTTAAAATTAAAATGCATAAATGAAAGAAGACGATAATGAAAATTAGAGCCAAGCTCTTCATGTCTTTAATCTCTGGATGCTACCATAACAATCAATGTAAGGAACTTCAAGCTTCCTTTTCTTTGCCCTTGTCTTTGGAAGGTGCCCCTTTAAAACAATTAAAAAGGGTGATAGTCAACAACTTGTATCAACATACAAAAGTTGACAAAATAACATGAATTTAAACGAGAATTATTGCCTACTGCAAGAACTTTTCCATCTTTGAGGTCGGTTAAGTATTTAGGGCAATTGCGCTTCCAATGACCCATCTTTGTGCAATAATGGCACTTGTCTTCAACCGTTGAAGATGAGGTAGAAGCACCTTTCGAAAAGGTCTTCTCCTTTGAAGGTTTGGATTTGGAGGCGTTGTTGTCCTTGCCTTTGAAGACACTCCTCTTAAACTTCCCCTTTCCCTTCTTCTCAATGTTAAGGACGTCCTTCATGGAACTCTCATTAAGTCCCATGTCCCTTTCCGCTTGGACGAGCATCTTATGCAATTCGTCCAAAGAGGTCTCTTGATATCGTATGTTAAAGTTCACCCGGAACTGTGCACACGATTTCACTTTGTTAAGGGAGTGAAGAACTCGGTCTATGATGAGGGAGTCGGGAACATCAACTCCTTGCACCTTAAGGGTCTCAACAAGCTCAACTAACTTGAGTACGTGAGGGATAACCTTTTGCCCTTCCTTCAAACTGATATCGAAGAAGGCGGAGGCCGCCTCATATTGAATTACCCTTGGAGTTTATGAAAACATTGTCGCAAGCTTGGTGTAAATCTCGTATGACGTGCTAAGCTTAATTATACTCCTTTGGAGATCCGGCTCCATGGAGAAGATAAGCACGTTTTTGAGAGCGGAGGACTCTTTCATATAGGCCTCACGAGTCGCAACCGCGGAGCGAGCGGCTGGAGCGGCTTCGGTAAGTTAACGAGTCTTATCGTCACCTTGCGCGGCCAAAACCAATTGCGCATCCCAATCTTTAAAATTGGAACCATGCTTGTCAAGCTTGCAACGATCCATGAAGGATCGAAGCCATGACACGTTAGTGAGAGGTGGAGCATTTGCGGCCATTGATGATTGTTTGATAGTAAACTACAAATAAAACGAAGGAATTAAAAACAAATATCGTTTATAAAACTTGTAAACAATTTAAACAAGTTGAACATTTACTTAATGATCTCTTACCCAATTAAGTAAACGATTCCGAAATCCAAATCCATACTAACTCTGTAACACCCCCATTTATTTAAGGGCCTGTACTAGGACTCCTCAGATAAATAAAGGTGTTACCATCTCGGTTTCCCGAGGCAGTAGATACAAAGGAAAGATAAACAGTACTTTAATTAAAATTAAACTCATAACATGTTCTTACAACTGTATCCGAAAGTCTTAACAAAATAAAGAAAGTACAACTCATGCTAAACTGACTAAGGTGATCTAGACTCTAGTCTGGTCCGGATCCAAGCTCTTTCTCCCATAGCTCCCCCTTAGTCTCAGCCACCTGTCAATCTGCTCCCCAATAAATTGGTTCATCACAGGTGTCACACGAATACACAGGGTCAACCACGAGGTTGAGTAGGGAAAAAGAAATAAATATACCAACAATATAATATACTCCGCACCGATCCATCGCCAAATAAACTCCGCACCGATCCAACACCATATAAACTCCGCACCGATCCAACACCATATAAACTCCGCACCGATCCAACACCATATAAACTCCGCACCGATCCAACACCAAATAAACTCCGCACCGATCCAACACCAAATAACTCCGCACCGTATCACAAGACCCAATATTTTCACATCATATTATATAACAGAAATATATAAGGCAATCAAACCCAATATAATACCAATCATCCAATGAGATATATAAATAGTTAACATAATAATAACAGATCACTCGTCATCATGTATACAGTATTCCCCTACCTTGACTTGCAGAAAGACAACCGAACAGCTGCTAGAAATACTCCACCTCGAACACCCGAACTCAGTTCCTATAATTATTAGGTAATATCAAATTCTATTCATACAATCAACATTACTAACTTAATTACTTAGTCACGTTCATCTACATGCCAATTATAAACTTACTATTTATAGACTTGCTAATTATAGCATATAATCCACTCATCAACTCTTACTAGTTAACAACATATACAAACATCCCTAATATTAATATTAATCATACCATAACACTAAGACCATAAATATTGATGATAAGATATCCTCATAAACATGAGATTATCATTACTAATTATACACACCCATTATACTTACCAATTTATAAAACATTATACATGTGTACCATAAACATAAATATACCAAAATAAAACAATATATCAACAATAAGGATATAGTAGTAATGCCAACATAATATCCTTAGTAGTATTGCCCATAAATAGAATGACTAATATTATTATCATACCCATGATAATGATTATAATCATGATTAACAAAAGAATAAAATAATAAAAACATGTCAAACTACCCATGGCAGGAACTAAACAACGTAACAACAGCTACTACAGCCTCATAAACGCGACCAAGCAGCTGCCCGTGCCAACCACCGTGTCCACGCCAATCCCTGCACCCACGACAACTCATGGCTTCCCCACTGGCACCACCAGGCTCGCCTCTGAGCCACGGTGGTTCCAGGGGAGGAGTCAACAGCCGTCAAACACCACCAAAGCCAAACAGCCGAGTAACAACCCCTTACCGCAACCCGACTCGGTTTTCATGTGTTACAACCACCCAACGAATCACGCTATAAAAACGACCGTAAGCACCACGACCCGCTGCGACAACCACCCTCCAACCACCCTGACTACCACCTATATAAAACCCCATCACCCACAGCAAACCACAGACCAGAGATTTCACGAACTACTAAGCAAACATACACAAACAGGAAGTTAATTGAACACCGTTCTTCAACACGCTACAAAACCACCGTGACTAGGTGGTCTCCGTTGGTCCATGGTGACTCGCATATGGTAAAACGTAACTACTAACATCACAGATTAGATATACATAAAAATCAGAATGAGAACGTAAATCTATTATGATGATTCGCGGATTAAAACTGGATGTTCAAAACAGAGAAAAGTGGAAACGGGCTAACATACCTCCTTCAGTGCGCGTTCGAACCACCATAAACCGCCCCGAACCCACCGTGAAACCTCCCTCTTACCCTTTGATGTGGCGGCAATAAACGTATGTGTGTGAGGGTGGCGCGTGATTAGGTTAGAGTAGGGTTTAGGGTGTGTTTTTCATGGCGGCAGGCAAAACGAGGTATTATGTGTTTGTGTTAGTTTATGTGATTAACGAAGTGTGGGCTGTTTTGGTTGCTTGCACGCAATTCAAGGCCCACGACATTAACTTAAAACGTAACTAATAACTAGCACCCCACCCGACATTACACCAAATACAAATAAAGTATAAAACACGTATTCGATAAATTAGTTATCGAATAAATTTCTTTTTCAAAGTTAACTATTAACACATAAATTTTACGTCAAGTATTAAGATAAAATGCACTAAAATACGGAGTATTACAAACTCGGGCACGGTGTAGCCGATTCATCCCTCATTAATATAATTCGGTGGATTAACCTTTAATCGATTCTACATTAGAACTCTCGGTCGACAATTTACTTTAAATTGTCTTTAGTCCGAACTTATTGCAAATACGGTTACGAATACTTTCGTTAAGATCGGCCAAATTCAAGGTGTAATCACATTACCCCACTTACCCAACGTAATAAGGTTAGCACCCCGGTGTAGCCGAGCCCACTTCCTTATGAAGAAGGGAGTCATGGGTTTTTACTCTTTGGTAAGGCTAAGTCTCAATATTTAAATATGTAAGAGATCTAGTCAATTTATTATCTGTCTCCTTTAAGTAAACTAAGTCGGTGAATTATCGATAATTTTAATTGACATGGTCGATGTACTCGATAAAGATGCATGACATGATATGACTATTTGGCTATGCATGCAAACACATAAAACATAAATAAAAGCATAAAACTTAAAAAATAAGTAAAATCCTAGTATGGCCTTCCTAAAATAGAAAATTAATATAAAATACAAATTCGGAAACCAACTCCTTGGTCCCTTGAACTTCACACGAGGCACGCATCCCAAGGCAAACACCGTCTTGGTCGGAACTCCTTTCTGAAAGGCACCGTCTTCAAGGTTCTCCGGAATTACAATGATTACAACTTTTCTATCTACTTTATACATTATAAAATAGAATAAACAATAAATAAAGTGATACGAGATCACATTAATTACATCTGAATCAATAACCCCTTACATTACGGGAATTACCGATTAAAACTAAGGCCATATTAAGCAAAATTACATAATTCAAAATTACGTAAATAAAATTATGACAATCATAATAAAATATGCAATGCTTATGAATATGTAACTAACATGTCAATCCTAAGTCAAATCGTCCTATTAAATACTATCCTCCGTTTTTATATAATGTACCCATTTGTTGAATATATGAGTGTAGTATTTTAATAAAATGGGTACATTATATAAAAATGGAGGAAGTATCATTTAAATATTGTTATCGTATAACTCAGTTTTATGGAATTGCGTGATTTTAACATTTAAAATCACTTAACACCAGGTGAATCAATATTCACATTTAAGTTAAACATCCTAACTCATATTAGGTTTCAAAATTTAGTCTTACTCAAATTTTGAACATGACTTAACTTATATTTCAAATATTATTCGGAATTTAATCGATTTTACGGGAAAAATAATATAAAAATCCAAATGATTCATAAAAATTTTGAAAAATTCAAAACTCAAATTTTGAATATTCTGAAACTTTCTTAAAATTACAGAACCACAAAATTATTAGTTTAAACGAAATAACCAATTTATTTCGTAAATAGGTCGTAAAAACGCGCATTTTGAGTCGGAAATTCAATAATCACCTTTATAAATACAATTAAAATGCTAATGATATTTTTATACATTCCAAAACATTTTAGGAACTGAAATGGACAAGAATTTACAGCTAAAACACTACCCAAGGACTGAAAAAGCATTGTATGACTCTTAAAATTCAACTTTTTAACATATCTAATATGGCATCTATGGGTGAATTTTTAGGCCATTTTAGTAACATTTACTATTTTTAACAAATTATGTCATATTATACTCGATTTTAATATTTAAAATCGTTTCTCATGCAATATTCGAAAGTAAAATCTCAAAATTCACATGCATGCTAGAAATAATTTATATGACTTTGTGTTAAATGTTCACGGCCAAATTCCAAATAAAACTATTTAAGTCGAAATTATGTCACTATTATTCCGATTTTTACGATAAAAATCAATAATCATGCAATACTCACGAGAAAAATCTGAAAAATTTAATCAACAATTTAAATATTGCATGTGACATCTCCAAAACTTTTCGTAGCTAAATTCATAATTTAACTATAAAAACCCATTTATTCTCATTTTATGACATTTTAACAATTAAAATTCATAAACCATGCATAATAACTCCAATAATTACGAAATCATATTCATAATATATAAAATACTTGTGAGAACATATTAAAAAAATCTCGGCCAGAAAGTAAAAATTGCTATTTTTCCCAATTAAATTTCATTTTAGCCGTGTAAAATGTTATAAAAATACCAATTAATTAACAAGATGAAGAATATATATCCATAAATCATTCCAAATGACCTAAAACATTTTAAGGACCAGTAGGTATTCATGCATAAAAATTTCCGTCCATATCACATATGGTTTTATATTTTCGGTTTTGTTTTCTTATCAAAATAACTCGTAAAAACAACACGATATGCATGCAAACAACCGTATGCTCTGATACCAATTGCAGGGTTCATGTCTTACTTGCCCTATACGGAAATTAGTCATACTAATTTTACAAACAAATTAACTCTTTAATTTGTACCAAGATCTTATGCATGCTAAATAAAATGCGAAAATAATAAGATTGAACCCTTACATTCGGTCCAAAATTATGCTAGGATGATCCTCCACGAAGCAACCAATGTAGATTACCTCCTTCACGATGCACCCAAAACAACCCCTTAATAACCGAGAATCATACGAGCTAGGTATGAAAAACGGTTTCCTTCAAATATAATCTAATCCTATTAGATTAACTAATATTAATACTATAACTATAACTATTATAGTATTCAAAATATGAGTATTATCTTATAATATTAGAGAGGTTGTATTGATTTTTCTCACACTAGAAAAACAAGATGACATAAAAGAATGAATTAACTTGTGAGCTAACAAGTTTTATGATGGTTGTCTTGGGGTTGGGAAGAGTCGGCCATGGGGAAGCACAAAAGAGAACAATTTGCCTTACCCATGCACATAGGGTGGCTCTAGGTGTTATTCACTATGAAGCATGCATAATGATGATGTTTATTGTGTAATTAAGACACAAAACACTCCTTAAACACCTACCCCAAAACCGACACACTTAATCTTAAAATGGATTTCCATTTTATAATTGTCAATTTGTAAAATTGTGAATTCATGTGTGATATGCAACATGTTGCAACACAAATTTAATTGTTTTAATTAAAAATGCATATTTATCAAATAAATATCATTTATAAATTAATTAAATCTCATTTAACAAATTGACTAGTAATTCATAATTACTTACATATAAAATGGTTGTCTCAATAATCGTCAATACGATGTCCAACATTTGTAATAATAATCAACCCGATTCATTCTAATTTCGACATTTCATAAATATCGATTAATGTTTGACAATTGACACGTTTCAATTTCAAACATAAATCTTACATTAAGATTTAACCTCTGATTTCTCGATATTCTATTTTAAGAAATCTGATCAACTCGTATCAATATACACTTGATCAGTTTATCAATTAAGGGAAATTGTCCTATAGGTGTGACCTAAAGAGATCAACTGACCACCACCGTCATACGACAGTAATGTCAAACTCTAGCTAGCCAATCATTACCGATTAATGTTGGTCAGTTGACTATATAATTTCGAATCATCCCTTGCATATTCTCGTCATGAGATTTAATTATGTGATCGCATTATTGTTGAGGACACATTTCCCAACAAAAATAAGACCTATAGTGGTTGGTTTAATGACAGGCTGAATGTTTCAGAGTAGTCGATGTCGGGTCGTTGGTGAAAGCCTTTGGCAACGAGTCTCGCTTTGTGTTGTTTGATACTTCCATCGATGTTGCCTTACCCATGCACAAAGGGTCCAGGTTTGGTTGCGTAATAGAGCATGGTGTTCCTCAGTCATAGCATGTTGCCAGCGAGGGTCAATTAAGGCTTGTTTGGTTGTTTTGGGAGTTGCATGGGGCGAGGTTAGGGCAGCTGTTTTGGCGTACTTGGGGTTGGGCCTAGTTATATTGTTGTAGAGGCGAGTGATGGCACGGTTGACAAGGGTGGTGGAGGGGGAGGCGGAGGTGGTGGCGAATTGACAAGAGTAGAAGGGTGAGAGTAGGGTGGCGAGGCAGAGGTAGCAGGCGAGTGAGAGATATGGATTGAGTAGGAGAGGTGGGAGACGAAGAAGGCCCGGGATTGAGGGGTGGTGGAGGTGGAGCAGCAGCGGAGGGAGGGGCGGTGAAGAGAGGTAGAATGAGAAGTGTAAGAGTGCACCATTGATTCGGGGAAAGGAGGGTCGCGGTTCAATTTAATGAGGGCGGGAAATGGAAATTCGGTTTCAACGAATCGAATGTGTCGAGAAGTGTAGAGTCGTTGAGAGACGGGTTCAAAGCATAAATAAGCACTTTGGGTAGTAGAATAACCGACAAACACGCATGGTTAAGATTTGGGTTCGAGTTTGTGATGATTGTACGGGCGGAGCCAGGGATAACATAGGCACCCAAACGAGCGAAACTTTAGATAATTAGGGGATTGGCCAAAAATGATTTGATATGGGGATCTATTGTTTCACGTAGGTGTGGGGGGTCTATTGTTTAATGTAGGTGTGGGTAATCGCCTCACTCGGTGAATATGAATATGGATGGATGAAAAAATATTAAACGGATAAGGGTGGGATATGGATGACAAAAATTAAGTAGATATGGATATGGATATGGCTTCACCCCATCCATATCCCACCCATTGCTTGTCATCCCCAATATGCTGGTCAGGCACCTCCAGCCTCAAGCCAGATAACAACTTCTAGTATTTCACCTAGGACCATGTCGCTGCCCTTCAAGCCTTCTCAGGTGCACACGCCAGTTTCAGCATCTGGACTGCAAAAGCAAACTAGGGAAAGCAGCCCTAACAGAAATCCAACGACGACTCCAGCACACATGTCCAGGAGCCAGCGTCAGGAATAACAACCAAGGCAGAAGGACCTCCTGGTCGAGAAACAATGCAGGAGGTGGTTCAAGGGATTAATGTTTTGCACCAAACCATAGAAAGTCTGAAGAGAGACAACCAGGACCTCTGAGCCCAGATCGCACTAGTGGCCCAATCTGTACTAACATCCAACCCGAAGCCACCACAGATTCTGGAGCCAACTGCACGCAAAGGACTATTCATACAATCTGGTGTCAACTATATATGTAGTGCTCCTCGTTCTTCTGCACCCTCGGAGTCACTTGGCCATGGCCCAGGGACCTCACCGTAAACAAGTGGCCCAAGTCGCCAAGGCTAATGTCGCTGTCATAAGCATCGTTCATGACAACCATAGGAAGTAGGGTGCGCCAAGCGTAGGGAGCTACTTGGCAAACAACAAGGTCGTCCGAAGAAAGTCTTGGATCAACTGAGGGAACGGGAACCGCAAACCCAAAGAGAAGGGGTAAAGGTAGAAGCACGTCCACCCATGCCTCCGGAAGTCAACCCTTTCACCCGAAAAACGCACATGTACCATGACATCATCAGAGAAACCATTCAACTCTCTGATCTGGCCAAGCTCGGCATTCATACGGTGGAATCGCACGAGTGGGTAGCGGAAAGAATATCGACAGAGTGAAAAATCTCGGAATCCTAGGAGCGAGTACTACTTCTAACTATGGTGAAAGAAAATAAAAGAAAATGAAGAAAGCAGAACGACAAAAGAACAAGGTAAAGTACCTGAGCAACCGACATGAGGAGTTTTGTGAGAGAGAAAGATGAAAAGTTAAAAAGAATAAAGTGAGAAAAGGTGAGAGAATGGAAAATAAAAGAGGAAGTTACGAGGGAGTTGGAAAGGAGAATAAGGAGTCATGGGGAAGTGGAGGAAGTGGGATAGTCAAAAGGGGGGAATCATGAGGAGTTGTTCAGTCACATTAGGAGACATCCAGTATTTCTTTTGGCGGCTGGATTTAAAATTCCGCCTAAGTATACTTACACGGGAATTTAGGGGCAATTGTTAGGGAAAAATTCACAACCATTTATCCTAACTTGACACATGACATGCGACCATTGAGAGAGATAAAAAAATAAATAAAGATGATAATATGGAAAGTTGTTGGTCGTGGGATCAAAGAAGAAGAAACACACATATATCCAAAAGATACGAGGAAGAGAGTCCAAGAAAAGTCTGACTAAATTGACCAGAGGTAGATAAACATTATCAATGAAGAGAAAAACGGAGGAAAACATCATCCGAGAGAGACGAGAGAAAACTAATACTTTCTAGCAAACACCCAATTAAATTCTCTATATTGCATTTCGTCGGTATTTTTCACAAGAATTATAATAGAAATTTGGTGGAATACCATCTCCCAACATGGTAATTTCACTCCAACAGGTTTTCCGCGTCACCAAAATGTCTCGGTGTTATTTTTTCACTATTCTTTCTTTGCATATTACACATTCTTAGATCGTAGATAAATCGTTTTGACCCACAAATTAATATTCAACACCCGGTAATTTTTTTACCAAAACACTACCCATATGGAAAGATAAGACAAAAATAAAGCGTTTGGGAAAAACATTGTTGTCTTATCTACCCATATGGATAGTATTTTAACTTATCGTAAATTTGTGACAGATATACCTGTTTCAAGGGCTAAATTACACTAGTGTCATTGATATCCTAATACAGAGCTTGTTACAATTACATACATCAAAACAGGTAGAAAAATCTGCTTTGCGAAAATTAGAACTAGGCAACATCTAGATGATTGTCTTGCCTCTTTCAAGGCATTTCTTTCTACCATCTTGCCACCTCTACAATGTCCCAAAATGGCACAGCTCAACCAACTTAACTAGAAAAGTCCTTATGATTGACATGGCTTGGTTCGGAACACATAAGCATCAAAATTAGGCTTGTGACTCCACAACCTACTTAACTACAACTTGTCTTAAATGCTACAAAAGCAAAATGTGCGCTCACATTCTTTCAAAACCCACACCTTTAGGGAGAACGCGTGTGAATCCAGATGATCAGAACGTGTTTATGTAGGCTATTGCTTGAGTACGAGGCCGATGGGGCAATGATCACTACCAAGGACATCAGGGAGGATATAAGAATCATGAACTCTGTCAGCAAGTGATTCTGAAACTAGGAAATAGTCAAGTCTCCATCCTGTGATTCAAATATCGATGACCAAATAAAAATACAAGAATGAGTACTGAAGCTAGCAAGAACAGGTACCTAATAATGTACGTTAAGGAAAACATTGTATCACATAAAATTTCATTATTTCATCATTACAATATAATTAGTCAATTTTTATAGGTCTGGTGAAAAGACTCCAAAGATTATCCTTGATTTTATTTTTTGGTTAACGGGTATATGGGTAGGCTTTTTAGTTTTATGGGTTGGAGTTGCATTATATTAATTGCTTCCACCATGTGTTAGTAGTCTAGTCTCTCTTATTTTGTTTCCTTCTTTACAAAATTGAATGCAGACACAGAAAAGGAACATATGATAAACTACAACTCTGCTTAAATTTCAAAATCGCAGAACATAGTTAAGAGGTCGCTGCACGCTACACAGCATTGAGGATTTGAGGCCCTACACACTTCAAGTAAACAACCGCATAGACCAATAAGAGCACTTCAGTAGTTCAAATCCATACATTCCATAGATGCACTGATTATGTGTTTAGCAAATAAGATCAATACCTCTATTAGTTTTACGTCCACCATGTCGGTAGCCCCAGTAAGTATAGCCAACAACATCTGGATGCTGCTTTCTAAACGTATCCACAAATCCTTTTGATAGAAAGTTGTTCTCAAATGATTCCCTTTCCTCAATGGTGAATCCAGCACTTCTTTTGTTTCCCTAAGTATTTAAAACCAAATAATCAACTGTTTAAAATGTGGAAGAGGTGCTATTCTCAGCATGATGGAGAAAGGGGACATGTATAAAAAGGTAATGTTGTCATGTTTTTAGCCAAGCGACTTCCTTACAGTGTTAAAACTATAGAATTGAAGCAATATAGTATCGGGATGACCAATGTTGAAGGATAAAAAGCTATATTATGTAAGTTGGAGCATTCGACTTCTCTTAGTATAATCCGAAATATTTTATAAGTTTCAACTCTATTTAATCCGTATATTTTTGCCCTGTTGCCTCAACAAAGGCTTTTGCTCCAACGTGATATGGAATGGTTGAATCTAGACAACCTTTTCACTGAAATTGCATGTAAGGAAAATATTTCTTATTGACTCTTCACAAAGCCTTAGATGGTTTCCACTACTTCACAGAAAAGAGGACCATTTATCCTGTTTCATAGTATTATGATTAATTGCAAACTGTTAAAACAATCCCAAATGAAAATAAGCCAAAATGCTAAAGATAAACAATTTGAAACCAATTGTCATAGTGTGATGATCCGCACAAAATTTGGACCATAACACATGGGTATTAGCTACTCGTATTAAACAAGTAAAATTGTAACAAATTTTGCTACAAACTTACCGCAGGGTTGTAAATGTCAATCTCTTGATGTGCACAATTCAGATCACCAGTCAATATTACAGGTTTTGACTTTTCTAGTTCCTGCATGATACGAACGCCAATCAATAACTTTGGTAGACACCATGTACATAATTTTAGATCTAACATCCCCACCACACATATGTAGTGACGGAGCAGGCAAGCAACCTCTAAAGCATAACAAGAACAAGGCCAAAGTCCGAAAATGAAATGAGGATCTATAAAAACTGATTGAGCAACAGAAAGCTGTAACTACGAACACATCTTTGGAGAGAGCCCTATAAGCAAAAACCAGCTCTCCCCAATCCACCTACTTTCCCGTCCAATAAAATCCCATTGCAATACTAAAAGGCCCCTGAGGTCCTACTACTCCATGTGATACATAGCCAATGATCCACCAAAATCTCTGATAGAGAATAATGAGTTACCGAAGGGGCAGATAAGGAAGTAATATATGGAAGTGATGAAACTACTAAGCAAAAAGAAAATAATGAATACTACCATACAAAAAATGAACATCCACTCATCTACAACAGGTGGGTAACTATTCCAATATTCAAAAGAAAAAAATGAACACCATATGTGGGAGGTCCAGAACAATACAATGGTCAGTGGGTATCTCACCATGCTGAAACACCTTAAACTCCACCTTAGGATTTCCAATTGCCCGTGTAGAGCCTTATAGTCCGCATGACTAATCAATTATTGAGATATGAAAAAATGGAAGTTGCAGAAATTAACACAGCTGATGTGATGCCAAACTTATATAAAGGTTATGCCAAAAAATACACATGTTTGATCAAGTGAATATGGAAATTTTAAAGGAAATACTATTTAGATAATGTTAAGATAATGAAACAGCTGATAAAAGCATGATACAACATCATAATAGCTTTAATCCCAAAAGCAAAAGAGCTACATAAATTTCTCAGCCATTAGCTTTTAATATACTGTAATATTAAAATTTATGATTATGAAATTCATGCGCTTAATTCTTCCGTAGACCCTGAAGAATATATATTATCAACACACAGAAAAGTGAAAACCAATTAGTGGTAAAATGTGATGCACTAGCATTTAAAAAGCGTCAGGAGTACAGCAAACATTTACCAACCAGCAGCAAAAATTTAAAGGTTAACAAATCCTTTCTTACCTTAATGTAATGGCTGAGAGATGGGTCCCATTCTGTAGTTCTGTACGACTATCACAAAAAAGCACTTCTCAGGATAAATTGTTCTGAATGAATATACATTTTGATGACAAACTCCTTAATCTAAAGAATACCGAGGTAGTGAAGATTAGAAGCAATCAATTACCAGTCTCCTTAGTCCATCCCCAGAATTAGGAACATATACACACAATAAATAAAAAGAGTCAAACTCTGCAGTCACCACACGCCCCTCAGCATCGTGGTTGGGTATGCCAAGGCCATATCGAACGGAAAGTGGTTTTATCTGAGAGACAAACAAATAAAATCAGCAGAGTCACAATTACCCAGCAGTGGTCACAACTTAAGCAGCATAAAATTTTCTCTTCCCTATTTCTTTTCACACAATTAAAGCATGTGAAAATAAAGTGCACATCAGCAATACACTATCCATGAACATGATTAGGACAATCGGAATACAAAACACAAACGATTACGTAAAACCAACTTCCCAAGACAGAACATCACATGCCATACGTAAATAAAAGAAGAGGAGACAGTAAAAGAAGAACATTCCAAACATAGCATGCAATAGACATATGAGAAGGATAACAACTACTTCGTGTTCATTTGGACTGAACCCGTTTGAAGTCTGAACTGAGAGCTTAATAGACCTGACGTGAAGTGAACTTAATTAAACATGATTAACTTAAGTCAACATACTGAAATTTGACTTAACTTAAAACTTAATTGACTTAAATAATCTTAAGTTACTTAACTTAATTTAATCAACATTAATTTAGTTAATTGAATTTAAATTAACTTAGCCTAACTTAATTATAATTTAACTAAAGTAAACACAATTCAATTACTCTTAACTGAACATAAATTACCCAAATTGCATTTAACTAACTAAAGTTAATTTAATTAAACTTACAATTAACTAAACTCAAATGAACCAAACTGAAGTGAATTACTAAACTTACATAGGAACTGACCTTAAGTGAAGTCAACTAAGATTAAGTCCAAAAGAACGGAGCGTAACTCCATAGTCTCAAAAAGTTTATCAGCTAGGAATACTTCTGAAATTAACAATACGTGGCATATCGGCTTTTTCAAAATCTCCCATAATAAAGTGTTGGAAGAGAAACGGAATTATTCAAAAGTAGGAAAGACACTGTACACAAGACGGGATATTCTCCTACAGTCGTTAGGAACATACCCGTGAAATAATTGCTGTACCAGAGTATCCTGCTTTTGCTACACTGCAAGTCCAAAAGCTATTTTCAAAGCCTTCCAAAACATCTCGGACTGGTTCAACATCCTTCTCCTAGTCAAAGATCCAACAAAACATACGACAACTCTTGAGATATTCCCCCACAGATTAGAATGCTAACTTAACCACAAAGCGAGCACAATAGCAATGTTCAAGTGATCAAACTTTATCTGATACCAGCAACCACAACAAAAGTAAAATAAAACAGGTAATATTGTTTCATGTCTTAAACAAGTGCCTAACTAACTTGTGCACAACAAACATCCGTCATTCGTGCCTTAGGTAAGGAGTGGTGCACGTGATATGTGTTTCAGTTGTTAGGTTATACTAGATTTTGAACCCGTGCACTGCACGGGTGGCAATGAAAAGTTTTATTAAATGTAAAAATTTATATAATTTTTTGGACTTAGTAAACAACTAAATTTTAGAAAATATAGTCTTCTCGATACATTTTTGATAATTTGCATGTTGCTTAATTCTATTTGAATTACTCTACTTGTTTTCCGTCGAGTTTTTAATTTATAAGAGATGAAATCTGGAAAATGGATATAAAATTATTGTAGATTTCACAGCTTGTTTAATTACGAAATTTATCATATTACCCCTCTTATTTGTTCTTATCTAAATTATCCACCCTCTCCAATTCCTCTCCCACCCACCATTGTCTGGGCATCTACAGCATTCGTCTGACCAACTATTGCAGTGTTGACCCCCAACATCTCACACCACGATGTCTCAGTAATTGTACCCTATCTCAAATTCTCAGCATTCCCCAACTAACCATTATTCTGCGAGCCATTTCTTACGTCCTCCAACTACGTATCATATGTAGTCGTTTACTTGATTATGGTAGTCGTTGGCCTATTCTCTTTATACTCAAACTATGCCTCAAATTATTTCAAATCATGCAGAATTGTTCAAAAATCCTCGTTTTCATCACCTCATTTTTAATATTGGACTTACTCTACCATTATCCAATGAGCATGTTATTGATCAAAACATTTCCATGAAAAGTTCTTCTGAGTACTATCCATTAGTTAGATAGTACAATATATTAAATGCATTAAACCTTCCCATCTAATAAAGATAGATATAATTACAGTATTTATATATAATATATCCAATTTCTTCATCTATCTATAAAATCATCAATAATGTAGAGGGTAAAATGCATATATAAATCAAAGAAAAAGATATTCCCAAGAGGGGTCAAGAAATATATGCAAGATTTTTAATGAACATAAATTCATGTAAGACGATCTGAAAACGTGAATTAACAAACTACAATAAAAACATATACAATGTGCTTAAATATAAAATAACAATTGACAAATACAAATAATTGAATACAGAAACTAAAGTAGACCTTATACAATGTGCTTAAAAATAGGATAACAAATTCAAATTATAGTTAAATATAAGAGCATATTAGAGAAAAAAATTGATTAGTTTTCACAATCCAAAAATTTATATTATAAATATGAGATA
Source organism: Silene conica (assembly GCA_029255685.2). Taxonomy (NCBI): domain Eukaryota; kingdom Viridiplantae; phylum Streptophyta; class Magnoliopsida; order Caryophyllales; family Caryophyllaceae; genus Silene; species Silene conica. The sequence continues at coordinate 43,653,131 of CM055318.2, read as the reverse complement.
ACAAATAACTATTATATACAGAAAATTCATGTAACTTCCATTTAACAAATTTGAAAATGATAGTAGGCGGGTCATTTATCTTTATGATCATGAAAACTTCTATTCTACAATGTGCTTATATAATATTCTACAAAAATAGCAAATATATTTCTATAAATCAAGAAAATTAAAGTAGTTTTTTTAGGGAAACTTTATTAAAGATGCACTATATAATAGCAAATGTGTTTAAGCGGAATTTTTGTATTGTTTGACAGTGAGTATTTTAGATGAATTTTTAAAATTATATTGTTTCCTTATTTTTCAAATTACTTGTGTAAAATTTTGAATTGGAGAATCTTTGAACGAATTAATGTAAACGTGTATATTAATGTAAACGTAATTAATATTTGTTTGACTTTTTACACAAGTATGTTAATGGTAAATTAATTTTGGAAGCTTTTATTTAGAAACAATTATGCTACTATGTATATTGCAATGCACATGTTATTAAATCAAAAAAAAAATTTATGGAAAAATAGTGAGCCATAATTGTTTCTAAATATAAAATTGTAATTATATTGAGTCAAGCTTTTAGGGATACATATAATATTGTTATTGGAATTAAGGTTAATTTTTTTATTGGAAAAATTATATACGGAATATTGTATACGGGTATATTGCAATACTTTGTTTACGTATATTGTAATATTTTGTCTACGTATAATTGTTTCTAAATATATAAAATATATTTTTCTAAAACAATATACCATATTCTCGTCATCTAAATATGACAATTTGTATAATTGTTTACACATTATTTGTTTGATTGAGTTATTTGAGGAAAAAATAAAAATATCTAATGATTTTAAGTATACCAATTGATTGACCTATAAAAAGCAAGTAAATCAAAATCAACTTGTCTTTTCAATTAATCACCATTACTTGCTCATTTTTAGATCTTAAAATATGTCTTTTCCATAATTAATATACTCAACATAATTAATATATACCAGAAATATTTCCATAATATAAAAAGTAATCAATTTATTACTGCATTATCTCTAATCAATTTATGGTTTTATTGAGTGTGACACGTGTCAATTGAATAATGTGTGACACGTGGCAATTGAGTAACGTGTGACACATGGCGACGAATGGGGAGATTGGTATTTGCTTTAATATAATATATGATATGATATGATATGATATGATGGTCATAGTTCTGCAGAAGGCAGGAGTTCAGAAACCAACACAGAGTAATAAACTAATAGCATAACAATAACCAGAAAAGAAAATATCAAATCCTATAAAGATATTCACCCTCCATCAGTCCTAAGTGTTCGAATTTAAAAATAAAGTAATAAATATATAGCTAAATAGATCAGTTTCAGCTGGAGCAAGCTAGTGCATACAGATAGAATTCATATGAGACACTAGAGTCCATTGCAAATTTAGAGAGAAATTTCACAAGTTAGCATTATAGGACCAAAAAGAAGCAAATAGTTGTTCCTCGGCTTCCACATACGGTTGAGACTAGAGAGATAATAATTTGAGAGTGAGAAAAATATTGATGGTCGTAAATACCTCTTCATGTTGTTTGCTATCACACAAGAGTATGATTTACTTGGGCTCACTAGGTTCAATAAATACCACAAAGTATTCAACAGAAGTAACTATCAAGCTGTAAACATGGACAAAAACATAATTCTAAACTTGCCTGTAATTTCGTCTCTTGCAAGCACAAGATATCGAAATCCTCTCTTTGTGCGAGCTGGAGAGCAGAGAAACTCTCTAACTTCAATAATGCCCGCAGACCATTTACATTCCAAGACATCAGCTTCACAAACTGAGCGTCACGTGTTAGAGGCGGTGGTCTCATTATACTTGGATTGTAAGCAACCCACCCTTTCTGTGGTTTTTTGTGGGCAAATATGGTCCATGGCTCTTTTTCAGAGGCAGATTTATCAACCCCTTGAGCAATGTCGTCATGAATGCTAACAGCTTCTACAGCTACTTTTCTATTAACAGATCTCTTTTTACCTGCAACAGTTAAGTCAGTAAACAGCCAGACACCCAGTGAATTTGGGAATGAAAACAAACATGTATACATATCCTAAGGAAGAGATGCAATGCTGAGCCAACCCAGACATGCAAAGCCATGAGTGTGAATAGACAAAGGCATGCAACGCTAAAGTGTTCCACTTTATTATAGAAAATCAAACTTAAACATGATGGGGAGAAAACAGTACCCGAAAGATCACTGCTTTTTACTGTTGTACTCTGCTTCACAATTTCGATATCTGTAGTAACCTCCACAATGTCAGAGTTAACAGGCTTTTTCTTTTTTTTGCTAGGCAGCTGCTTTGTCGATACAGTTTCATCTGTGAGGTGCTCATCAGGAGATTGTTTGTCATCTACAAAAAGAGTATTGCTTGCCCAAATAAGTCATTTAAGACATACTACATATGAAACAAACTCCATGCAATACTTATTCAATCCATGTTCACCATCAAATATAGTCATACCAACAATTTCTTTATCCAAAATAGTTTTCAACGCTGAAACTAGCTCTTGTTTACGGCCTTGAGTGGAAGCTCCAGCATTTCTGAGTCATCACAGATGTAACAGAAGGAATTATAGTTTTGAATATAAATAACCACTCATTAAAATATTTTTTTCTATTTACAATACAATTGAAGACATAGGTAGAGCAGGATCTTGACCTAGAGTAGAAATCCGTGTAAACAAAAATGACACCTATAACTGAAATTAAGATTCACTATAGAAAGAACGGGGAAGAAGTGTTTAAAAACTCTAACTGATCTAATTGTCAGATGGCGCTGATTAAAAGAAAACAAAAAAAAGAAATGAAGACTTTATAAAATAAGAGGTAACCCTTCTCATTGCCAATTCGTTTTGGGACAGCTTGAGACACTCTCTTTCTTGTGGATGTAGGATAGGCTCATTTTATAATTAAAAATGGTATTAGGTTTCACAACTTAAACCTGGATTGATGATAAGAAAGTATGAAACTACGCCAAATATTTGCAGCTAGGCGAGAACTGTTCCTCTTATTGGTTCATTATGTGTCCTTGCAACTGTCGAAGGATTCACCATATGAGCCCTCATTAGCATACAAAGGGCCTCATATGTGAGGGGTGTTAAAACCTCCCGGCCATCTGAACAACTTATGTAGTGTGCGACATGAAAAAGTAAAGATTTGATAATCAATAAGTGAATGAGTTATTCCCTTATGGCCAGTTAGTTTGTTTATGAAGTGAACGACTTTATCCCCTCCATTGTGTGTGGCATGAGGTCAATTTATGAAATCCAAAAAAAAAAGGTTGCATATTGAACACAATTGCATGACTGCAAGCTGGGATTAACTTAGCCAAGAAACCCACGTGCAAAAATCTGCCAGACTAATCTCAAACACAAGAAAAGCATAATTAGGTATGGCATTCTACTAACCATTGCTTTATATCAAAACATATTGAGAGCAAAACTCTAAATAGACTGGGAAACAGGTAACTAGTAGATCATGAAGGTAGAGACTCGAACGCTCCTCAAAAGAGCGCGCCTCTCACATTCAACCAGAGTCTTGCTCTTGCCTTGAAAGATACTCCATAGGAGTACATGACATCACACAAGCAATCAAGCACTACAGATACTATAATGTAGCTCAATCCATAAAAAAGCTGCAAAATTTCGACTCTATATCTGTGAAACAATAGAAAATTGAGCTGACCTTAATGCATTTCGAAGTTGTTGGACTGTCATAGACTCAATTCTGCCAGGCTCATTCTTAATACTTAGAATATCAGCTAACTTACTCTCCTGCTAATCAAAATAACATTAATTCATTAACAAAAAAAAATTAAGGGGTTTTTACAGGGTACACTTGTAATCTCTCGAATTCTATATGGTACCCTAAACTTAGGGTGTGTTTGGATTGGGGGTTTTGGAGGGAAAAGAAAGGGAGGGAGAGTAAGGGATTTAGAATTCCTTGTTTGGATAGCAAATAAGGGTGGAAGAGAAATGGAGGCTCCCCTCTAACAAATCAAATTTTATCCATAATAGGAGAGATTTGGAAGGAAATTGTATCAAAATACCCATAATTCTTTTCTCCCCCCATTCCCTCCCCTCCTTTTCTCTTCCCTCCCCTCTTTTTTAAATGTTTTATACATTTTTTATTGATTTTTGGACAATAATTTGACATGCCATTACATAAACCTGATTTACTCGATCGTAATTTGTAAACTTATAAAAACTACAAGTACTAATTTTTAGTAGTTTGGATATTTTAAAAACATTTTACAAAGTTTAAGGGTACTAAAAAACGCAGGGTACCACGTAGAATTCGAGGAAACAGGGTAGCACATAGAAAAACCCAAAAATGAAAATAGAAAAGGGCGATAATAAGAGTGAAGAAGCAGCAATGCATACATTTTTGAGAGAGTATGGAGTAGTTGCAGGAAGTGATGAATTATCGATTTTAAGTCTTTTAGCAGAAGCCATAGCTCGCAGTTGAATTGGGAATAATTTAGGGCGAAAAAACAAATGAGTTGAGAACCTAAATAATCTGAAGAAAACAATAATCGAGCATTTATATACAAATATATAAATTTATAAATATGAAGTAAGTAATATTACTGAGAGCCGTGAAAAATGAAAAAAGATGTTGAAATTGTGACCTGAAATGGGGAAACCCTAGTGGCATGCTGTTTGGCGGGAGAGAGAGAGAGAGAGAGGGGGGGGGGGGGGGGGGTGAGCGTGTGGGGTAGTCAAACCGCCAACATCGAGGACTCAAGACACGCCTAAAGACCCAAAGGCACCCTAAGTAGCATGGACACTTCTTCTAATTAGTCGTCCCGTGTCCGAGTGTCGGATACAGTGTCGGACACTGTATTAGACACTTGGACACCCGACACTCGTTGGACACATGACTAAATATATTATAGTATGGACGAGGAATAAAATTTTAAAAAGATCGATTAAAAGATGAGTTTGGGTGGAAAAATGAGAATTATTTATAGTAAATGTCGAATTGTACCTTTATTTGTTAAGATTTAGCTTCAAATATATGATAAAAATAAAACTATACCTTATTTAGAACCATAAAATATATATTTTATTATATTTAAATGTCGTGTCTCGTGTCCTAAATTTCAAGGGATGCCGTGTCCCGTGTCCGTGTCCGTGTCCGTAGCCGTTTTGGTGCTACCTAGAAGGCACCGGACTACCGTCACAACATATTATTATTTTTTATATAAAAATACGTAGTTACTCTTGTAGGTTCGATATTTACTAATTGATGGACTTTTTCTCATAAGTTTCCATCTTCTACCCTTGGAAAAAAAAAATTCTCTCATTTTCCCCTCTTCTACTCCCACTAAAAAATAATCAAAATCTTAGTAAAATTTATCAATTATACACATCTTAGATCTTATATTAATCAAATAATAATTCCGTTTTTAACTTTGTAAGCATACCAACTAAATGACACAAACTAATTGAGGCTATTTTATAACACAATCACTTGTGCTTTAAAACCCTAATTTAATTCCTATCAAAATTGTTAATTATGATTCTTGAATCATAACAATCAAGTTAATAAGTTCTATTAATCTATTAAATGATAGACCTCGACCGTACGTAAAGTCTGGCTAATGAATTCAATCATGGAGCCAACTATCCATTCTTGCACATACATAATAGCTTACGAAAGGAAGGAATGGAGGAGACTTGTTATGTAATAAGAGTAGTTTACAGTAATTGTATTGCACAACGTTTGATTATTTAATTAAATTCTTTTGATTGTATTTTTTCGATTTAAATCCGGTTTAGTTATATTTTCTTTAATTATAATTTGATTGTTTCCATTTGGGTTTGTTGGGAAAGCGATAGAGGCAAAGAGGAAGTGGTGGTTGTGGTGAGGCGGCGATAGGGATGGACTACGTCAGTCATGATGGTGGCAGGTGTAACTAGCAGTAGAGCTGGTGGATTGATAATGTTGGTGATTTTTTTCCTAATGGACAAGGAGAAAGGGTGGGTGATGGTATATGGAAAATTGAGCAGGCTAATTACGGAAAATTTGTCCATGATTAAGTAAAGCACGTACATGAAATAGCAATACCCTAAAAATATACTGCAAATTATTTTAACTATTATTATAATTAGATTTTAATATATATATTTCTTTCAATATTTATATTTTTATATAAACATTTTTACATTTTATTTAATAAAAAAAATATCGTTAAAAAAATTACGAAAATAATGTAATTAGATTGGTGATATAAAAAAGGAACGTGTTTTTTCACATACGGCATTTACAATTTTACCCTTGTTATTTTTTTCCACTCCCTCAAGTCCTCAACCAATTGATTTTTCTCTCCTCCCTTATCTCCCTTTACCACCAGCACCGACACCGCATTCGTTCAGCACCTACGGTCAGTAAAGTCGTCGGCTAACCTCACTCAGATCGACCTTGCAATCAGCATGATGATACTAAGCGGCCACCTTTCCTTCAGAAAATCCATAAGAAAATTGATTCTTGAACAACTACCGCCTATTCATTAATGAAGATTTCCGATTAATTGATTCTTGAACAACTATTGCTTATTGGGTTATGAAGATTTTTCATTAATGAAATATTGGATGTGTGGTATACACCTCTGTTTCTCATGAATGAAAATGGTGCATAGGAATACAGGATTGACATGTGCTGATTTGCATACATATTTAGTATGTCGGCTAGTATTACATGTTTTAGGATTCTTTGTTCTATGTTCATGATCATTTTTATCCACACGAGGGAATTACCTTGAGACACTCAAACACTACCGTCACATACCACTCTATAATTGTCGTGCACTACTTAAAACAACCGTCCACCGTCTAAACCACCACGTCGTCAAGATAAAAATTGATAAACAAGTGGACATTACTTAAAACCACCTTCCACTGTCTAAACCACCATGCCATCATTATAAAAATTGATAAACAAGTAGACATGTAATTTCACTGATTAACAAACCCTAATAATTTGTTTAGGTTTATGAAAAGGGTGTCATAAGGAAAATTAATGAAACAATGTATGTGAAAGAGTAAAATCTGTATGTGAAAAAAGTAATTTCCTAAAAAAATGTCATCATTAGAGTATAAACTTCATATTATTCATGTTAGGCACCCATCGTAATAGGTAACTCGCACCGCCAGTATAAAATTGGGTACTCGTTGAGAACCTGAGATACTCAACCGAGTACGACCTACTCAACCAACTACCAACATACTTGATCGAGTACCACTCAGTCAGTAGCCTCTTCGCCACGATAATGGGCGTACTCTATCGAGTACACCCTACTCGATCGCGTACCCACATACTCGATCAAATACACCCTACTCCACCGCGTACCCCACATACTCGGTAGAGTACATACATGTTACTCGACCGAGCACCCCTCGACCATAAATAAGGAGTATATTGTAAGTTGTAACACCCCTCTCTTAGTCGTATAGGTAACTCGGTCGAGTTGGTTGAACTCGATTGAGTTGACCCAAGGTCTGAGTTGGCTGCTGAGATTCAACCCAACTCGATCGAGTACTGTAACACCCTCACAACCCAAGGCCTTTAGGTAGGACCATCGGACCATGATGACATTACCATCTCAGTTTCCTGAGGTATAGTATAAGATAAACAATCACGACAACATTATTTTAATCCAAGTTTATCAGTGTAAGAAAGAAGATATAACGTCTGCCAAAACTGTTCTTAAAGTACAAGCGGTAGCTAAGACTCATAGTCTCTATACAATGGTGATCATCCCTCCTCCCGGACCATCAAGCAAACTCATCTACGTACCTGAGACTCTGCTCACCAACACATGTATCATCGCAATAAAACAACAATAAGTGTCAGCAACTACATAAAAAGACGGATACACTACCAAGTACAATACAACCAGTTATCACTATCACAGCCATAACTATTATACCATATCCGTGGTGGCCTTTAGCCCCACATCAATTCCCCCACTTACCGCAGCAAGCAGGTACCTAGACCATTAATGTGCACATCCTCTCTGTGGCGGGTCCCACGAAGAGCGATCATAGGAGTGAGATCCGTTCCCCGCAACGGTCTCACACATTACCATTTAGATCTCAAGGATCAACCAAATACAGTGATAAACTAACCATACAATATCGTCACAACACTATCATACATAAACTGAGTAGGGAAACCCTACCTCAAACAATACAGCGGAAAAGACAAGCACCATCTTCCTGTCAACGTTCCTCTATGAATCCTCATGCTAAGGATTACACAAATACAGATTACTCACTACACAACCATAATCTATGATATACAAACGATAGGATGACAGTTACTTGGGTAAAATACGGATTAGGTAGATGATCGACGCACTTATACTCTTACAACAGACTCTTGACGAGAACTGGGTGGAAGGGGGTGATAGAGATCCAGGGTTTTTGTTTTATGATCTGGGTAAACTGAGGTTTTTACCCTCAGTTCACTTTATATAACAACTGCGGTATGACGCCAGGAAAAGGCTCACTCGGCCGAGTACGACATACTCGGCCGAGTACGACCTACTCAGCCGAGTGTCGCCTACTCGGCCGAGTGCCACCTACTCGGCCGAGTTGGCTCGCAACTCAGCTTCAGGCTAAAAAAGCTCGGCCGAGTAACATATACTCGGCCGAGTTGATCTACAACTTAGCTTCTAACTAAAGATGGGTGCTACAAGTACTGCGTACTTAGTCGAGTTAGACGAACTCGATCGAGTTGGTGTAACTCGGCCGAGTGCGGGCATGCGTCACGCACTCGGCCTCGTGTCAACGTTGCGATAACTTTATAAAAGAATTTCGGAAGTTAAAAACATATTTACCCTAATCAGTCTGCCGCCAGAGAACTTTACTCTCAAAACCTCTCACCTTAAATCTTTAGAAGTACCTACATAAGTTTAGTTGTGCCCATCATCATAGCCTAGCGTAGTCGTCGTCAAGTAAGTATCGTATTCGCTAGTTAATATGTATTGAGATAAGTTATGATTGTGACGATTATTAGTAATAAATTATATGTTATTTTAGGAGGAGATTTTGTATAAGAACGGTGGTAGAACTCATTCAGATATGTGCCCTTGTGTGATTTTCCTTGAGTTAGGGTTTTCCCTACTCAGTGATATGTTATATGATTGTGACGATGTTATTGTTATGTTGTAAGTGATAGTTTCATAAACCTCATTAGTCTATAAAAATGATAAAAGTTAAACTCATTTTAACTATGATCTAGTACATGCAAAACAAGCTAAAAGAAGAATTGTCCTTATATTGGAAATTCGGAATTTAGGGCACAAAATTGGTCTCCTACCAATTTTGTTCTTGAGCTATAAACAAGGATGATCCTCCTAGGTTGCAATGTAGAAAACCTCCAATAGAGATGCACCCAAGACTTAGCCCAAACACTAATAATAATTTTAGTCTATAAATTAATATTAGCTTACCTTAATTATTAATCTAATATTAGTGATTTTACTACTTTAGCAAAATGTGAATTTATTAAATTTTAGGAGAACCATACAAAAACTATTTTATGTGAGATGTATGAGAAATTATGAAGTAGCATTAAGAATAAAATTTGAGGACCAAAGTCCTCAAATAGGGAAGGGTTGGGATTATTGGGTGAGGGGGAAGAGGAAGTGATAGTGACTACTCGCTATTGCTTTTTATCTTACCTATAATGGAAAAATGGGAGAGTTTTTTTTGTCTACAATGATGTGATCATTGACAAATAATAAAACATTTCTTTCCTCTTTTTGCTTCCCAAAACCATCACTCCAAAGTCCTATTTGTCTTTTGTCAATTGTAATGTGTGACATGTGACACATTACATGTTACTAGGGCTTATTATGCATATTCAACAAATTAAATATCATAACTCACTAATTAATTACAATTGACAATCATACAAGTAATTCATAATTACATATATGTAAAATAAGTCACTTTAATTATAGTTCACAACATTTGTATTATAATTACAACGATCCCGCTTGACACAACCCCTAGTGACGGATTTGAAGTTGTAAGGGCCATATTGCTGTCCTAGGACATCTCGCAAACCTTTGCGATGAATCCAAACAAATTATACTTGGGTTCATTTTAGTTAGACATCCTATGTTCATTTGGTTCATTGGTTTTATGTTCCAAAATCGTCGCTCTGATACCACTTTGTAATACCCTCATTTACCAAAATGTCTTACCAAGACCTATCTTAGTATATAAGGATGCTACTATCTCGGTTACATGAGGTAGTGAACATCAAATAAATAATAAAAGAATGATTATACGAAAAGTATAGTTGTTTAAACAAATACTCCCTCCATTCATATCCACATTACACATTTCTTTTTTCACGTTTGCCAACGCGTCTTTTGTACGGTAAATATTGTTAGCTATGTATTTTCAAAAATTATAAAAATTAGATATTAATAATATACTCGTAAAGACGAATAAAACTAGATCCCACATGAATATAATTTTATTTACGTATCAAGAGAAAATCGAATTTGAATGGTTGTTTGTGAATAGTGTGTAAAATAGAAATGTGTAATGTGGATTTGAATGGAGGGAGTATAAGCTAACTAAATCCAAAATACAACTCGGTCTTAAAATCAAAATTGTAAAGTATACATAGAACTAGTGGTAGCGCAAGTTAGCTAGTGAACACATAATCCAATGCAATCCCGTAGTTAGAATCAAACATAGCACACATCTCAATCCACTGCTCCCCATTTGTCTGAAATATAAAATGGTTCATTACAGTTTTGAAAACATACGAAGGTTAGTTACTGAATAAATGATCATATACAACAACAAACAAAGAAATGCATACAATCTTTGTCTCAATTTGACTACACATCGTAACATGTATTCCTGCCAGACACCCATCGCAACAGGTAACCTACACCGTCAGTTGTAGACCACAGTCTAGCCACCAAAATCCCCACTAATCCCAACGAGTGAACCCAGATCATTAACGTGCATATGCTCTTATGTCAAGAGCCATAGGGGGCGAACATGGGGGTCAATATCATCTCCCAACAATGGCTCCAGAACAAACCCCAACACCATACAATACCATAATACCTTCATATATCTTAATTATACAATACAAAAAATAACCGTAACAAAATATGTATCAAATATACAATAACTAGTAGGGAAACTTACCTGGTTAACAACCACGAGTACTACGATCAATCACTAGAGTTGTTCCTCTATGAAACCGCCACCTAACATAAACAAACAAAACTAATCACAATAATTTATTAATATTTATCATTTTCCCCCAAAACTAACCCAACCTAGGGTTATAAAAGCAATAAAACGAAAGAAGTGAGACCCACCACTAATCCGATGAACAAGCTAACAAAACCGGCGATCTCTTGAAGATGATTAAGATGATTGAAAGTTTGAAGAATATGTTAGATTTTTGAGAAAATGAAGAAACTGACGAAAAACAATTTAATTATATGTTCTAATCTAACTTAATTAACTCGGCGAAAAACCCGTATAAAACCGGGTACTCGGTTGAGTACCTGAGATACTCGACCAGGTACAACCTACTCGACCGAGTACCGACATACTCAATCGAGTACCACTCACTCAGTAACCTGCTTCACCATAATATTGGGTGTACTCGGTCGAGTACACCCTACTCGGGCGCGTACCCCACATAGTCGGTTGAGTACATGCTACTCAACCAGAAACGAGGAGTATTATATTTACACATATTTTAATCATGATAAAAAAATCGTATTAATATTAATAAATAGTATATTATTTGCCCATTATTAGATCGGGTTGGATGTCGAATCAGGTGCAAAAGATATGGTGTACTGCTAAATATATTATTCATTCTTCATTGAAAAGAAGAAATAGTTGAATTGTCTCACATCAGAAGGTTATCATAAGGTGAATTGTTAGATTATCATAATGTAGGGTGATCCCATGAAAATACATAAGAGTCATCAAAATTTAAGTATCAACAAAAAATCTTTTGAGACTCTCAATTATTGCTATAATACAAATATTAAGAACGTAAATATTTATAGAGGCAATTATATATTAGTGAAATTATAATATGTTTATTTAAGAAAACAATGAAAATAATATAATTAGATTTGCGGTAAAAAAAATCATTAGAGTATAGATTTAATATATAATTTGCACATATTAAAAATTATGTATTTCTTAGTTAACAAATTTGTTCCAGATTGAAAAATAATGTAGGTGCATTGAATATATATAGTGCGTATAAATAGATAATATTTAAATTGTCCCACATCAAAAGATTATCAAAGGTGGGGTGATACTATGAGTTAATGACAACATTTTAATCATAACGTTCTCTGCACAACCCTCTACAAATACCATGTTGTAGCATGTGATCCATACTAGTACGTAAACAAATAATTAGACATAAAATGTAACATAATAAATAAGTTAATTACTATTTCTTGTATCTGAGGTGGCATGTTTATAATTACTTTATTATCCCCATTCTTTCTTTATTTTCGCTTGTTGAGATGAGAATTCACCTATATCAGCCGGCCCTAAATCTTTTTGGGACTAAGCCTCTAATGTTGTTGTTGTTGTAAATATTTGATTGAGAGAGAGGGAGTAGTACGTAATATTTGAAGGACCGTACCCCATCAACACACTACTATTTTGTTAAAAGATAAAGATAAGTGTTGGATACTACACATGTATGAAGTAATGTTGATGAGAATTGCACCATTATGTAACAAAGGAACAAGTGCAAGAGAATTAAGGAAGTGAAGTTGGTGTGTTACAAGGATTTAAATCGGAAAAGAGGACAAAAATTGAATCATTCATTTACAATACAAATTGTTGTGGATCAATGTGTATGACTGGGACTGACTATACTCTCTAAAGCCTAAATTAAAGCTTGAATGTACATATTTGTGTGTATGAATCAATCAAAATCACATTGAATCAATTCCCGGAGGAGACAAGGGTGGGATTGCTTCTAATTCATCACTCCCTTTACTTCCTAGCACTTTTCTCAACAATAATCTTTCTGCCTCGACGAATTTTTCCATCGACTTGGCCTCCGATGATTTCATGGTTTCTGATGATACTTTCTCATGTGCTGATGCAATAACAGAAGAGAAAATCCCGGATTCTCTTAGTCCCTCGATTATCACCTGCCAAGACATACCCAAATATGTCAAATTAAGTAAGATTTGTACTAACAAAGACAGGTATATGATCAAAAGGATAGATAGTGTTACCATGGGAGCATAAATCCTCGTCAGAATGCCGTATTTTAAGAGTTTAAGTCTCAGGGTTTTGTTACTCCACACCACATGCTTTTCATACCTGATATATATTTCAAGAAACAAACATTTTTTTAATCAGAAATCAGAAATAGAGTCTCTTCTGGCTTGCCAAGAGTCTTTTAGTTCGTGACACTCTTAAATCTTGTTAGTGTCATCGACAATGATCCTTTTATGCCATTAAGGATTATTTGACAACTAAAAGAAACTATTTCTCTTTCAATTATGATTGGTCTCGCAATTGGTTGTTGTAAGACCGTCTCATAGGAGACTTACTAGACAAATAAAAAAAACATCATTTACTGTTATTCCGTAACTTTGTAAGTAACGCGTTGGAAGTAAAAAATGTCAAGTGACTCACCATTGTAGCATTTCTTCATTGTTGGCAGTAGATGCGATAATAAATGCCTGAATAGTGTCCGTCATTAACAGTGACATTAAAGGGTCTATTGCACGCCAATAGATAATAGATTTTGCTAAAGATTAAGAAAACTTACAGATCTATCAAATTCCAACATGAAGCATCTTTTGACATCCTCCTTTGTAGGCTTACATCCACACCTATCCCGCCTTGATGATAAGTCGGAGAATCTTGAATACGTGTAGTGCAGAACTGCAGCCTCATCCGTTTTAACCTCTCTGTCATTCATTTACCAAGAACCTCTATATTAATGTAACACCCCAAGAGTATGAGAGGAAAGTTGTCCCACATCGGTAGAATGTGAGGCTTGTGATATATTTATAATAGCTTCCACCCACCACTTAGTAACAAGGTCTTGTGCTTTTGGGCTTAAGTGAGGACAATTAACGGGCCCAAGAGTGCACACCCATCTTATTGGGTTTGTGTTACGACGGTGGCGGGTCGGGTTGTTACAAATGGTATCAGAGCGACCCTGCGACCGTGTGGTGAGCCTGTGGTCGGGAGTACCCGGGTCACACACCTAGCGGGGGAAGATTCTGGCCCTGGTTGTGGTCAAGTTTGAGGCACAACGAGGACGTTGTGTTCTTGAAGTGGGGGAGTTTGTAACACCCCAAGAGTATGAGAGGAAAGTTGTCCCACATCGGTAGAATGTGAGGCTTGTGATATATTTATAATAGCTTCCACCCACCACTTAGTAACAAGGTCTTGTGCTTTTGGGCTTAAGTGAGGACAATTAACGGGCCCAAGAGTGCACACCCATCTTATTGGGTTTGTGTTACGACGGTGGCGGGTCGGGTTGTTACAATTAATGTTACACACTACTCTTTTACTTCTAGTAGACATGACTTTTTGATACAAGTACTCTTTTAGTTAAAATGTGAGATGACTCTTTGATGGGTAAAACATAAAGTAATAAAACACATACTTGGGGGTTTTTATGTAGTTATGCCATCGGTGAGCACCATTGGGGCGAAGATGATCTTTAATTCTGGCGGCTGCTTTCCCATTTCCGTAAGTTAAGAAATAGTTTGGATTGCCTCGAGTTGCCTCCCTGTAATGTCCAAAGTAGGTATCCCTTGGAAGGTGATCATGATTCTTTTTGAACATTGAAACCTACACATACATCGTTGATTAACAGTAGATGTCAGTAAAAGAAAGAGTTGAATTAATCTATCTAGCATTTGACAGTTGCTGATTTGAGGCATATAAATTTACCTCACTAAAAGGTTCTTTAATGTCATTTCTCTCAATGGCACTTTCCTGAAATGAAACGATTTGTTACAGTTCGTATACTTTTAAAACAATGAAATGATGACATTGAAAGGGGTTACTCACATAATTAGGAAAAACAACCATGTCAACATCTCGAGGAATGTCTAACAGTAACTCTCTGATTGAGTATTCTCTGGCTCCTGCAGGATGTAATAGTTCATCGGTGTCCAGATGGAAAATCCAGTCCATGCCAGCTTCCTAAGAAAAGTACACATTCGTACAACACATTACGGTTTCAAAGACAGTAACTAAAAAGTAGTTGAACTGATAAATTGATCATACATTATTATACATACATACCCTTGCCATGACTATAGCCATTTCCATATTAAGAGTTTGCTTTACAAACAACTCGTAGTTGCATGGCTTGTAGAAGAAATTCGACAGCCAAGTCTCGTTCCATATTCGGCTGATAATGAACATATGGAACAAAGTAAAGGAGTATTGTACACACTTAAAATAATGGTTGCAAATATCAAGCAGGGATTAAGAGCCGAAACTAACCTCTTTGCTTGTTGATCATCTAATTCTGTGGTTCTAAATACAACTCTGACACCCTGTGAAACAAATGAGATGAAATATCCATGGAACGAAGAACGTACCACTTTAGGTAGGTACGATATTCAAGACAACTGACCTGAATAGAGTCGAGAACTTTAGATACATTAGTGGTGGCAGCCTTCCCTTCTAAAAACAGAAAAAAGTTTGTAACGCCAATAACTTTATGATAGAATATCCACGGAAGAAGTTGCTCTAAGCCCGCTGAAGTACTTGAAGTGATACATATCTACAATATACAAACAAACATAATAAGAATTAATAAATGAATGTCCAAAACTTCCACCATCTTTAATACAATATTTGATTTAACGCAAAATGAGGGATTAAGAATTAATTATTTAGTTAAAACTATAATAATGATGAGTGATGACCTCAAATCAAGAATTAATTTCTTAAGTTAAATGTTCCTCATTCATCTAATAAAGGCCGAAAGTTACGTGGTTGAATCAGATTAATAATTGAAGTAAAACTCGAAAACTGAAATGGACTAACCTTTGGTTGAAGATTAGATTGATTATTATTGTAATTAAATCCCCATGTCCTGAAATAAGGGAAAACAGGGGAACTGCTCTGTCTTAACACATTTAGGACGCAATTATCATTAGAGATTGACGATGAATTCTTGATAATATTATCAACATTGTCATCCGAGGACCCAACCATTCCAGGAAACTCTTGATGATCAAATAACAATTGTCTTCTCTCCACGTCTTTGTTGTCGCCTCGCCATTGAAGGAAGAAAGCAAACATGGCAAGGAAAAGAGGGACAATAGTGAGGAGTAATACAATTTTGTAGAGTAAATGTAAAGAAAAGTTTAACGAAACTGATGAAAATGATGTGTTGGGTCTTGTTGAATGGTGATGACCCGCCATTGTTCAATTATCAGGGTGCCGTCGAATGAGTTTGATTTCGTCAAAGACAAGACAAGAAAGATTTATATTTTTTGTTTTATTTTTGGGGGTAAAGAAACTGTTATGCGATTGATGAACTAAGAAGTGAGATAATTAATAAGAGACTATTAATTCACAAATACACAAGGTTTAGAAACTTTGTTATACATTTATACTCACAAGGGAACGTAAATAATTAAAACAAAGGGAGGCGTTTTGTTGCTTATCAAGTCTTGTAATTAAGATTGAAATATCATCATAATTTCACCTTTTTAATTTTTTTGTCTTTCAAATCACTATACATATCCAAAATGCCCAGTTTATTCGTATACAAATTATACATCGGGCTGTTTGTATAAGTTTTGAGTTTTATAATTTAAATTTATTTTAAAGAATATATTAGTAGACGTTGCTTCGAGTGTTTGGGACTGGATCTTCGAATAACTAGGCATAGAATATTAAAGGAACGAGTCTATCATTATTATATTTTCATTAATGCGTAATTTTGTTGTGTGTTGTTAAGTTGTAAATGAAATATTATTCCTTCTTCCCATTTGTATTTTAAAAATTTTCAAGTGGTCTTAGTTGTGTGTACATTTTCGTTAAATACTCTAGTCACGAGAAAACGAATTTGATTTTGAATCCTGCAAAAATAAAAATCGCAAATATAAGAGATTTTTCTCTAAAATGGAGGGAACAAATAAACTAAGACATAATCAATTTCAACAATATCTTAAATGTTGACAAACTCGGCTTGGAATTTGTCAAGTAAGTGAAACTTGAAAAATGGATTGACGCATATCTTATTTTCCAACACTACTTACATAGTTACATATTTATTCGATCATCCTAATCATGTGGGTAATACATATCTAAAGGGGGCCTTTGTATGATTCAATTTTACTTGTGGTCAACATTTTAAGCAATATGATTGTGAAATCCAGAAACCTATATTAACGATCGCCAAGCTACAAATTATTAGTTAGTAACTTGTATGTAATACGATATCGTAAAAAAAAAACGAAAAAAAACAGCTTATCAAATTCCACCATAGTCATAGTCTCATATCTAGATTTTTAGGAACTTTTTTTTACCATTCCTATTGACAATAGACAATTAATTAAACTCATTCCTTGCTATATACACAAAATAAATAAATAAAAATCAATCACAACATAGTAGTAGTAAATTCTACGAAAAATAGCGTATGTGTCACTTACCATTTTTTTATATGCTATCTTTCTAAAATCCAAATCAATTAGTCCAAAAAAAATTGCACCATGGTATCACGGCTAAACAAATGAGCATTAGATAAAAAAATAGGGAGATAGAAATGAAAACTACACAAGAAAATAACTCAAGCGATAAAAAAATGTAAATACTATGAGAGGTACGAAAAATAAAGAGTGTTTAATTACATTCATACATACTAATGATGAAGTGAAAAATATTTTAGTCAATTAACATATGAGACAAAATAAGTATACTGATGGTGATAAACTTTCTTATATAAATTATATGACGAGCTTGTAATCAATATGTATGAATGCACAATTAATTGAGATATTAAATTGAAATTTTAATTTTGGTGTCAAGGTATACAAAGAGGCGTGGAAAATAAAAGGTTCAATTGTAACACCCCCATTTATTTAAGAGCCTTTAGCAAGACATTCTCAAATAAATAGAGTTGTTACCATCTCGGAATGTCCGAGGTAGTGCATAACAAAGTAAAACAACCAAAGTACTTTATATAAAACTGATAAAATTTAAAACTTGGTTATTACTGTTACTACATAATGGAAAAGAAAATACAACTGATGATTTTTTCTAGATGTGATATAATTCTAAGTCGGTCCAAAGTATGCATCTCACATTCCTGCCCCAGCTCCTAGCTCATCTATCTCTGACCTGTAGAATCTACTCCCCATTCCGGATCATCGTAGGTGTACACGAATACACTGTCAACCTCGCGGTTGAGTAGGGTAACACAATAATTATAATGCAACAATTATGATATGCAAATGCAGTGATATGCTCGAGCTCAATCTCAATCTCAAACCCGTAACACCCAGCCATACCGAACCTCCCGGCAGACTATAATCGGCCGTCGCCGAACACCAGCATAACAGCTGAGGTCACCAGGTCTAGTCCTGCAGAACTAGCCTGGGCCCAATAATATCTCATCATCTCAAATCTGTATCCAATGCACATGTCATGCTCGTGAATGCAACAATACTCTTAATCAATCATGCTATTAAATAATGCAATGCGCATACCAATAATAATAATAATCAACACTCAATCCAACTAATATCATTCTCATATAAATCATGCTCAGCATCCATAACACACAATCCAACATCCATTATTAACACATCATAGAGTATAGTGTCAGTGTATCCTACCTGGATAGCAATATAGTCCAATAGCAAGCCAGCGAGTTAACAGAATAATGACACTTCAAAGTCGTCACCTAAAAATATAATATCCACAATCACTAACTAACACAATAATGCAAACTAACTTAATATATTTAGTATACAAATAATTATTTAAATAATTTATCACGCGTAACGAGATCGTATAAACATGACTATTTCAATTAAATATCGAACATAGAAATATCATCGACTATCAATAACCGTCACATTCTTGTATAAAATTTACTTAACAATTTATATACATAAATAGTATAAACAACATTTTCTAATAAGGATAATTAACTAACTACATTATAATAACTATAACAATAATAACATTAATTATAATAATAATAATAATAATATAATAAGAATAATACACAGGCCTTCCAAAACAGACCATACGAAAGCCATACACTAAAATATAATAATATTAATAATAATACTATACAACGCAGCAAACATGTAATAAACTTAAACAACCCAAAAACACGCACGACTTTAACAACTTCAAATCACGACCAAACAACCCTCTGACCAGCCTTCCAAAACAGACCCGTAACTCCCATATCACCGCATGAACCGCCACAAACCCACGGTGGCTGGCACCCCTGCACCATGACGCATCCCTAGACACCAACCACGACACCTTACTTGCCCCACACAGCTCTCGAGATCAGTCCAAAAACCCCCTGGTCACAACATCCACCTACTGCCCGTGTTTTTGCCCCTCTGAATAGACGCCCTTAACCACTAGATAAATCCTCGATAACCACAACCAGCCACCCCTCATCGACACCTCACAAAACCCACAACCCACTGGTGACAGCCACCAGGCTTCGACACCACTCAAACCACCCAAAACAACCGTCCGAAAGCTGCTGAACACAAGGCGAAATTATAAATTCTGCAACTCTTATTCGGTTGTCCAAAACAGCCTCCTAAACGACTGTCACAAGTAAATTTCCCGACCACCACACACCACCCTATAACCACCAATATAAAATACAAACATCCTATTACTATTATCCATAGACTCATGCCCAAAACAATTCAAAACAGTAGTTGAATTAACAAAGAAAGAACACGACACAGGAGAAAAAAAAAACCGAACTGAATATACATGTAAGTTCCTGTCGACATTCATGGTGGTTAAAACGATACCCACAGTGGTCCTATGGTGGTTTAAGGATGACCCACATGTTTTACGTACTTCATAGATTATATATAAACAGAATTTACGGATAAAAAGACATAAAGAGGTACGATAAACTACCTATGAATACTGTGCTGCGCAAGGAAAACGATGATGGTGATGAATGTTATGCTTCGTTTTCCTTCCCTTATTCTCCTTCGAAACTCACGTTGGTTGTGCTGGTGTTTGAGGTAGGTGTATGGAGGCAGACGAGGTAGATGGTGGCTAGGGTTTTACGAGGTTAGGGAGGCAGATAACATAGGGTTTGATTATGAGATAAGTCAATGGTTGTGGTAGGGTTTAAGGATGATTAAAGTCTAATCTTTTACTCTTTTGTTTCTTATATCACGACCCAGTCCATCACGCATCTCGAGGTAATATCTCGCTCCCAACTCGTAACTTAAAATAAAAGAGTACGTATAAATTATTTATACTAGTTAAATTATGCAATTAGTACTAGTAAACATAAATTAAATTAATTATAAGAATATATAAAGAATATATAATTTTAATTTCAATTAGATTAATTACAACTTAAATAAAAAATAGAAATTAAGTATAGATGAGAAATAAATATAAAATAAGAAATATATTTAATTATAAATACATTATCAAAATTAAAGAAATACGAATGAAATGTCATTTTATGAAATAATCGTCCAATATAAAATGATTATGAAATACGAAATATTGTAGAAATACGATTTATAAAATAATAACAGTTTATGTAAAATACTTTATAAACATTCCATTTGAAATACTTGTATAACACATGGCTTGACTGCCGTTGACCGAGCCTAAAAATACTTGGTATTACACAATAATATGTAGGTTTTAAATAATTACTACTATTTTATTATTATTTTTATTAATATTACGTGGCAAGAAGTTGAGACGTGACACATGTCATTCTAATGAAGGCTCGATAAGCCTTTTTATGTTATTATATAGATATAGATATGAATATTTAAAGATCTTCATCAAGATGAAACTGATCACGCTAAGATATGGTACTACTTGATCTTCATCAAGACGAAACCAATCAAGCTAAGATATGATAGCACTTTCATAGTAACTGCCGCACAAGATTGTGCACTCGGGTGGCATGTCTATAGATCCCTCTCTCTCCCACACAGGTATGTATAAAAAATATATAAATAGTCATTTCAAATTTTATTGTTATAGTATTATTCAATTTTAATATAAATGTACAACATTTTAAACATAAAAATTAAGGTATATTAATTTAGATATTTTTCCATATGTTTTTAACACTACTACAACAACGTTCGTATAATTATTAACGGCATAGAATGATGGACTATATATGTGTAGTTAAGTTCAGCTTCATTTAGTCCAGTTCAGTTAATTTTAACTCATCTCTTCACATATTAATTGTTACTTCAGTTCAGCTCAATTAAAATCAATTCGGCCGAAAAAAAACAGAGTCTAAATCCCGTTACTGCCTATATTTTTGGCTAATTGCATATACTCTTTTACTATATAATTTTACACTAAATTAATATTAATATTTTTACCCAATAACTGTGATTTTACACTAAATTAATATAAGAGGACTCGGAAAAAACTAATTTATGGCATTTTTAATATCACAAGCATTACAACTTGAGTAAGTAAGAGCGGAAATATTTAAACAAAAGTTGCTACGTAAATAAGCCAAGATAGTTTTTAACGGATGCCCTAATTTGTAATGCCATGTGTCGAAAGGAGAAAAAAGATCGAGGTTAGCTTGAGAGATGACAGGTACCATAAGTAGACACCGTCTTCAAGTTTTCCTTAAAGAAGGACATGGCTCGTTTGAATAACCTTTATCAAAAAAGAGGGAGGATGAGAATTCAATTCTAGCATTATTATCATGGCAAAATTGAGAGAGAAAGAATTTTGCGAGAAATATGAGGAACATGTAGGACATTAGAGCAAATTAAATAAGAAGTGGAAGTATGAAGAATAAATGAACGTATATTAGAGATCAAAAGAGACATACCATCACTAATGACAACATATTGTTTTACGTGCTTGGGTGTATATAGTTCTTTGCTTGTTTGTGTTTCGTTTCGTTTTGTTTTATTTCATGTGTGTAGGTACCACTTTTGTGAGCTTCAAACCAACAATAAGGTGGTGGGCTAGAAGTAGAAGAGTCAAAGATCACTTCACCTAGTGAATGATCGAAGATTGTGTTTGAGATGGTAATATTCTTTATCCACCCGCTCTTTTTACCTACTCTTGTTCTTGGACATTGGGGACAATGTCAAGTTTAAGTGTGGAGAGGTTTGTTGTTGTTGGTTGTGGAGAAATTGTGGTCGTTGGAGTGTGGATTGGATTTGGTGGTGTGGGTCGTTTGTTAACATTTGTTGTGAAACTGGAGTGGATAATAATTTGGCTGTGTTGTTGTTTAGACATGTTTATTGTGTTTTTATACATATTTGTTATGTTTGTGACATGTCTTAGATTGTGTTGTCTTTTGCCATTATTTTTGAAAACCCCATAAAAATTCAAAAATTTCGAAAAAAATTAAAAATACGAATAAGTGGTTTATTAGCTTTAATTATTTCAACTACTAGTAGTCCTTTTTCTAACTTTGAAATTCTTGAAATTTGAATTGAGAATTGTATTTACACTTGAATCCCTTATGCATCATCTCAAAGAAAGTTATGTGATATTTTTAAAAAAAGCAACAAAAATTCCATTGTTAGTTCAATAAAAAAACGTATACCAAATGAAAGAAGAAAATGTCAAAAAGAAAGGGAATGCCTCAACAATATTCATTTGTTTTACCAAAAACTTAGCCTTCCTTTGCCGCCTAGCTAGAATATGACGGACCTTGCTTGTCTTTGATAAGCTAAACATAGTTTATGACATGGTGGCGGCGGTCATGGGAGTTCCACTCCATATCCTTTCACCCATACTCACTTGTCTTTGACGGTTGAATAGATGATCGACCGTTTATGCATGTAGTAAATGTGATTTTCTAAGCTCTTTCATAGTAATTTCTTTGATAGGCAT
This sequence comes from Silene conica, assembly GCA_029255685.2. NCBI lineage: Eukaryota > Viridiplantae > Streptophyta > Magnoliopsida > Caryophyllales > Caryophyllaceae > Silene > Silene conica. The sequence continues at coordinate 43,629,983 of CM055318.2, read as the reverse complement.
TGGACTACTAGTTGAGGAATGATAAAATAAATGAGGCCACCGAAATTGTTTATTTGGATTGACTACCTAGGTACGGGATGACCATTTTGAGTCTATGTGAACCCATCCTTTAATGTATGTTTGTCTAATTGCATGGTTCACATTTTTTTGTGCAAGACTTTACTTGCCTTGCGAGTTTTGTTTTTCCCTTATAAGCATACTATGTGAGTTAAAAGGGCGTTGAGTGCCCTAAAACTCATTCGGCTATTATTAGATAAATAACTAAGTGATGCTTATATCGTGCATCCACTTTTAATATTAAGGGTCCTATTTGATTAACGTTTGTCTACCATTCTAGAGCTTACTCGAGGACGAGTAAAAGATAAGTGTGGGGAGATTTGATAACACCGTAATTTACCAATTTTTAACCCACATTTTGTCTCTTATTTGATCTAATTAATAACTCATGTTAGCTTTATTGACCCATATTAGTTCTATTTCATATACTAGCAGATTAGTTTTAAATAAAGTTACTTCATGATATTACCCAAAATAGCGGTATTGCTTCCATTAATTTTATTGTGTAGATACCGTGACAAATGAAAACAAAATGAATAAGACGGGTCAAGACGGAGCAAATGGAATGGACTGCACAGAAGACGAAGTAAAGTTTGATATGTGATTTTTGCTAACATCCAATACCTCACCACCAAACACTACCTCTACTCAGTGGCGGAGCCAGGAGTTCAAATATGGGGTAGCGAAAAATATACATTGCAAATATATGACAAAATATGTATTCCATCCGATAATAATTTTAGCCATAAGATTACAAAATGCAAATTTGTTGCGAAAAAGCTACTCTAATATTAGCCGACGAGTTCTCAAATTTTGATAATGGTCTATAAGTTCATCGTCGGTAAGATTACAAAATATATCCTTTTCTATAAAAGTAACTAAATAATCATTCAACAATTCATCTCCCAGGCTATTGCGAAGTTTATTCTTTATGTATGTCATCGCGGAAAATGTTCTTTCAACACTTGCAGTCGCCACGGGAAGAACTAATGCAAGTTTAAGAAGCAAGTAGACCTTTGAGTGTATCAAATATTTCTTGGTCTCAACAAGCTTGATAGAAAGCTCGTTTAGATTCTTCAATTTTTTCAAACCATTTACGAACAAAGTTACGTTTAGTTTTAGGAAATGTGTAGTTACTAGGTTGACAAAGACCCCTCCGAATATATTCCTGTCTTATCATATCACGATCATTTATGTGAAAGTCAGTTAATTTTCTTCTTAATCCGGGATCTTTGGGAAGAGAGATCACATCAAAATCACTCAACCTATCTAAAATTGGACTAGTAAAAGGATTTGAACTACCTCCCAATTCGGTTTCTCCATCTATTGACTCGTCTATATTAGTTTCACGATCATCACCCAAGAGAGTTGAATCAGTTGGATTTGGTGTATCATCATCGCATTGTCTTTTTGCAAAAAAACTCGTAATAGTCGGTGTATGGATTCTCTTCATACCTGAAATTTCGGCAAGATTTAATAATTAAATAAATACAATTTTAATAATTCGTTTGATAAACAAGATATATACTTTTTTACAATCAAAATACAATTCGATTTTCATTTTATTGTTTTATAAATTATAATTTACATAGTTTACACTTTATACAACTTTCTTTTGACATCCAAACTATGATCTTAATTAATTTTTAGTACAAATATATTAAAATTAGTTCTAAGATGAATCACATGAATAAGATGATGAACATATAAATTAATAGATCTCTATTTTCTAACTAGACAAGTCTTATCTATAGATCTATGACACGCTGTCGTAAACACGGTCAAAGATAAACCTAGGTACAACTAACGGAAGCTAGTGGTAGTAGGGTCGAATCCCACAGGGAGGCAGAGTTTTAATTTAAGGTCAGTTCATTGGTTACAAACTTTGGGGGTTTTGTTTGTTTGCTTAACTAAGCTACTCAAAACAAGAAATAAAAGAACATGAACGATATAAAATCAGAGTTTGAACGATTAAAAGGGGAATATGTCAGGAATCGGGTCACCGCGGTAGTTCATGCAATACGTGTAGGAATATTTCTCAAATTTCCATTTAAAGTATTAATCTAATTAATACTGCCAAGGATTATATCAAAAGACGAATTGATACAAAAACTGTAAATTGAATTAAAAAGACATGAATTATAGAAATAACCTTTATATCTATGTGGAATCGGCCTAAGAACAACCTAGTATATAACCCAAGTTTCAATGTAGAAACTCTCCTTAGATTGCACTCAAGATGACCGAGAAAAATGCCCTTTAAATCACACCTTAATTACTAATAATTATGGGGGTTTTTATTTTTTTAGGGTTTTTGATGATAAACTGATAAGAGAAAAATAAGAGAAATCCGTTCTCTTATTTCTAGTACCCCTCACGGCTCACAACTCCTCACTCCAACGTGTGAGTTGTTTTATTTGTGTTGTTTATCATATAGGAGACTCTCTTAGAGTTTGCACCTATCCGAACAACTAAAAATATCTTCATATGTTTAATTGCATGTACTCGGAAAATATCTCATATTAATTTCCGGTGAACATTATCGGAAATGTAACATAAACACAATTTTAGGAGAATGTTAATTAATTATCTTATAATTAATTAACCTAATTATATTATTCTAAAATATCATATATTAAAATATATAATTAATAAATATAACATTTATATATATTTGTTAGAATTAACATTTAATTCATTTCTCCTAATTATTATTTAATCATATTAAATGTTTGTCATTTATTTAACGACATTTAGCTAAGTTTGGCATTTACGTAATTATATCAATATATAATCACATTTCTCAGTACTATCCTATAGGTGTGACCTTTAGGGATCAACTGATTATCGCGATCATATGATAGTAACGTCAAACTTCTAGTAAGCCAACTGTTACCGATAAACGCTAACCAACTGATTAATATACTAAGTATCACTGTGTGATCCTGTAAAAGATTTATTCAAATAATCACAGACTGTGGAGGACATTTACTCCAACAATCTCCCACTTGTCCTACAAGTGTGTGTGTGTGCGATTATGATTCTCATATCCATAAATTTCTCCCACTCAATGGAAGACAAATTGCAAAGTCTCACCTTACAAGGTCGTATCTCCCAAGTAATCATATCAAGAGCGGTTTCCTCGACTACAGAGTAACATAACTGATATACGAATCATATTCGAGCATGGCCATGCATTTAGGTTACTACTCCTCGAGTGGCCCTGAGAATATATATACAAAACCTGATAAAGGCTGGATATTTTCCTTGACTTATAACCTGCCGATGGTAGCACAACATGAAATGGCCCAGTAAAAGTCCGATTGGCCTCCTTTTACGGTGCGACCTAGGACAGAAATCTAAACCACCCAAAAACTGTCTATATCGCAAGAAATAAACAATGGTCAAAAGAACCAACTTTAGGAATCACAATAGATGTCCCATCCACGAACATACACCTAATGTATCTTAACATTTAGGACTCTATGTAGTGGTCACCATGTCCTATGCGATATCAGATACCCATATTTATTATTGATCAGTCAAACGTTTGGCTTATGGCATATTGAACCATCCATCCTTCAACTAACAAAATAGTCACCTGAGTTATCAGCTCATTTTGGTGTTTATGGACAAAACAGACATATAAAGTAAAACAGTTCACTTTGTGGTGTTCAAAATTGTCATACAATCTACATGAAATACAATATAAAGAAATTCAATGATTTTATTAAGTAGTAATTGAAATGATCAAATATCAATCAAATAATATTTAATACAACTCTGAAACACGTTTTATTCCCATGGATGTGATGTGCCCTTCATGTTTACTATGCGGTAGTGCCTTAGTGAGCGGATCTGCAATGTTGTTATCCGTTCCAATCTTGCACAACGCTATCTTCTTTTGCTCCACGTAATCTCTTATTAGATGAGCTTTTCTGAGTACATGTCTAGATTTGTTACTAGACTTAGTCTCCTTAGCCTGGAAGATGGCACCACTATTATCGCAATAAAGGGTGATTGGATCTTTCACACTAGGTACTACCTTTAGTCCTTGTAAGAAATAACGCATCCAAATAGCTTTCTTTGCAGCTTCGGAAGCTGCCATGTACTCAGACTCTGTTGTAGAATCTGCTATAACGCTTTGCTTGGAACTCTTCCAGCTGTCTGCTCCACCATTAAGAGTAAAGACAAAACCCGACTGAGATTTGGAATCATCACGATCGGTTTGGAAACTAGCATTTGTGTACCTTTAGCACATAGCCCCGTGTCTCCACCATATACCAGAGCCCTGTCCTTAGTCCTTCGTAGGTACTTAAGGATGTTCTTGACGGCCATCCAGTGACTGTCACCTGGATCCTTTTGGTAACGGCTGACCATACTCAATGCATATGCCACGTCTGGACGTGTGCACATCATGACATACATGATCGATCCTACTGCCGAAGCATAAGGAATCCGACTCATGCGTTCAGTTTCTTCCGGTGTTGTAGGTGATTGAGTCTTACTCAGATGCAGCCCATGAACAACAGGAAGGTAACCCCTCTTGGAATTTGTCATACTGAATCTGTCAAGAATTTTATCTATATAATCTTCTTGACTCAATGCTAACATCCTTTTCGATCTATCTCTATAGATACGGATGACTAGAATCCTTTGTGCCTCACCCAAATTGATGCCTGTCGTTGTAGACACCAAAAATAAACCTAATGAACTACTAACATACGCTAGTGGTAAATAGGGTCGATTCCTCAGGGAGGTGAACTGTCAACTATCAGTCTCTATCTATTGGTCACAATTGGGGGTTTTAAAAATGGTTAACTAACTACAAGATGTGAGATATGAAAAAGAATAAGAAAACGATAGCAAGCACGAATTGATAACGAATTAAATCAAGGGAAGGGAAAATATGCTGGGAACTCGGGTCATTGCGTCTTACGCATTATCGGTATAATTGGGTTGGTTAGTTTATTGGTAGGAAAGGCTGGGTCATTACAATCACCTCTCAAACCCGACTATACCTTCCGGTCTTAGGTCGCCCTAAAGTCGTTTTTGCTTAACTTCCGCTCTCACAAAAACTAATTAAAATAATTAAGCAAGTCTTTCCCTTCCAACCTTCCAGTCTAGGTCGGGATTTAACTAAATGTAAGATCTCATGCGTGCACTCACTAAACCAAACACGAATTAAATTGCTTAATGATAACTCCTACCATAAACTACCCATCCCGACTACCACCTATCACGCATATAACACAAATTCCCTCATCCCGGCATATTTAAATGATTTAGCTACCCATGACGATATTAGTAACGATTATGACTACCAAATTTATACTAGCATGTGACATGGTGATAGGGGAATAAAATCAGGATATAAAAACAGTGACAAGGGAAGCGAGATAGACGAGAAAACAGTGAGCAAGAGGGCACGAATTTCGAGACTTATAAGCGGAAGCAAGGGCGCGGGAGCAAGCGCAAAACCGAAACAAAAATGGATTCTAAACAGGGTAATTATACGGTGATACTAGATGATATTAGAGATGACTCAAGGGAAGGGAAAACAGTGACAATCGTGAAAAACGAGATCAAGAAAACATGGACAAAAACAGGAGATAAACAAACGATGGAACGGAGTATGAAAACAGAGTATGAAGCATGCGTAAACGAACGAAAACGAATTATCAAAATTGAAGAAACAAAATCAGAATAATAATAAGACAGTAGAAAGGAGATCAGAAAGAAACAATTAGGATTAGAATCCGGCTTAGAACGAAAGTACACAATCCTTGAGCAAAAAGAAGAAAAACTAAAATTATTGAGTAAAGAAATTGTGTGACAGCTGACAAGAGTTTCTGAGAAATAAAAAGAGTAGTAAAGTACACTTAGATGATATGAAGATGACCTAATGAACTCATAAGGAGTTCTTAAATAGAGACGAAAAATGAAAACTGCTGTAAATGATACGAGAAAACGAAGAGCCAGCGACAATTCTATCGATCGAGAGATAATGCTTCTTGATCGAGAGAAACTTCATCAAAACTGGTCGATCGAGGAATTCAGGGTTCTTGATCGACTTATTCCGTTGCAAAACCTCTCGATCGATCAACAAGGCCATCGATCGAGTACTTGGAACCTTCATTCTTCTTGATCGAGCACATGACAACTCGATCGAGGACTTTTCTTTCTCGACAAGGTCTTCGATAGGCCTAAAAAGGTCGATTGCCTTGACCTTCTCTTTGATGGTTGATAATACTCCTCACACATCTTTATGAAAGCACAACCAGCCTCGTTTCTTCTATCATCTACCATAATGCAACGCTTAAGGTAGAAAAAGCACGGTTTCCGCTACAATTCGGTCTATATCTGCAAGACAACAATACAAACACAAAGTAGCATATACGGGGTATAAAGTGATAATAAATCACCCATTTGCATAGAAATGTGTGCCAAAATAAGACTAAAAAGTCTATAACAAATGCACACATCAAACTTCCCCAAACCGAACCTTTGTTTGTCCTCAAGCAAACTAAATGCAAACTAAAAGTAAACTAAGGACCTAATGGATGGAGTAAGACTCAAAGCTACTAAATAGTCAATGCCAAATGCTTAATATGCACAAAATATACCAATGCCAAGATCAGAAATGAGCGAACGAATTTATACACATCATGGAAAACACGCTAGACTTTCGACCTTGCTAGACTCATATCATTTCGGACTCTCCCGGAATCTCTCTTCTCTCAACAACCAAATGGTAAATTATATGTGAAGAAGAGAAGAAGAAAGTATAGACTCTCGCCTAAACTACGACCAACAAATCATGCATGCTAGACTAGTATGAGTAATGATTTCAAGCACCGTACACACGCACAACCACCGTCAATGTGTTGGGAAATGTGTCCTCAACAATAGTGCGATCACATAATTAAATCTCATGACGAGAATGCGCAAGGGATGATACAAAATTATATAGTCAACTGACCAACATTAATCGGTAATGATTGGCTAGCTAGAGTTTGACATTACTGTCGTATGACGGTGGTGGTCAGTTGATCCCTTTAGGTCACACCTATAGGACAATTCCCTTAATTGATAAACTGATCAAATGTATATTGATACGAGTTGATCAGATTCCTTAAACTCGTATATCGAGAAATCAGAGGTTAAATCTTAATGTAAGATTTATGTTTGAAATTGAAACGTGTCAATTATCAAATATTAAACGATATTTTTAAAATGTTGTAATTAGAATGAATCGGGTTGTACATTATTACAAATGTTGTAAATCGTATTGACGATTATTGTAATGACCATTTTATATATTAGTAATTATGAATTACTTGTCAAATTGTTGAATATGATTTAGTTAATTTATAAATGATATTTATTTGATAAATATGCATTTTAAATTAACAAAAACAATTGTTTTATATTTATGACATAATGTATGTCACATATGATTATACAATTGTGCAAAATAACAATTATAAAATGGATGTCCATTTTATCCTAGGGTACCGTTTTTGGTGGTAATTGAAGATGTGTTTAGTGTTTTAAGAACATAAAAACACATTCTTTAATTGAGGCCTTGAGACCATCACCTATTGCCACCCTATGTGCATGGGTAAGTTAAAAAGAGAGTCTTTGTGCTTCCCTAAGGTGAGACTCACGGCAACCCAAAACCCTACAACCATCAAAAGTGAGAAATGTTCACATATCTCATTCATTCCATCCTTAGGCAATTTTTCTAGTGTGAGAAAAATTTCTAAAACCTCTCTAAATATTACCTCATAATATTTCCATATAATAAGATTATATTTATAATACTAAACTTGTTGTAGTACATATATTTTTTATTCTAATAAGAGACTAGAATAAAGTTTAAGGAAAACCATTTTTAGCACCTAGCTATTGTTAGTTACGGTTTTAAGGGGTTGTTTTGGGTGCATCACAAAGGAGGTAATCTACCTTGATTACTCGGTTTGGAGGATCATCCTAGCATTTTTTTTGGACCGTGAGTAAGGGTTCAAATCTTATAATTCCGCATTTTAATATTGCATGCATAAGATCTTTTTAATTTATTAAAATGTTAATTAGTAAATTGATATTAGTAAGACTAAATATTTGGTTTTGAGATATTTAAACCTAACAATTGGTATCAGAGCAAATCGGTTGTTTGCATGCTTTTCGTTTACATTTTTACGAAGTTATTAAGATAACAAAAATAAAATTGAAATTTTAATTCGTATATGATATGGCCGAAATTTCTAATGCATGAATACCTACTGATTCTAAATGTATTTTAGGATATTTGGAATAAATTTTGCATATATATATTGTTCATAAGTATTTATTTCGGTTTTTATAAATTTTAATGGTTAAAATGTTTATTTTTGGGGAAAAATAGCTAAAATTAACTTCTGGCCGAGATTTTTTTAGTATGGTTTCAAATGTATTAATTTCCTATGATATGAATATGAATTTTCGTAAATTATGGAGTTAACATACATGGTTTATGAATTTTAAATGTTAAAATGCCATAAAATGAATAAAAATGGGTTTGTATAGTTACATTTCGAATTTGACTATAAAAATTTTTAAGCATGTCACTTGCAATATTTAAAATAGATACTAAATTTTCCAGAAATTTATCTCATATATTGCATGTTTATTGATTTTTAATGTAAAAATCGGATAAAAGTGACATTATTTTGACTTTAATAGTTTAAGTTGGAATTTGGCCATAAAAATTTCACACGATGTCATATATATTATTTCCAGCATGTAAAAAAATTTCTATATTTTTATTTAATTTTATGCTTGAAAAATAATTTTAACGGTTAAAATTGTACGATATATGACGTAAATCGTTAAAAATAGCAAAAGTTGTTAAAATGGCCGGAAAATTTAACCCATAATAGTCATATTTGATATGTTCATCACCATATTTTTCTTGGGAGACAAAAGTTTCTATTTTATTTAATTTTGTTTATTTGTTAAAAAGTTATATTTAAAAATTGAATAATAAGAGTCATGCAATTAAAATTTCGGTTATTGGGCAGTGTACTAATTAATTTTCTGTCCATTTCAGTTTCTTAAAGTATTTTGGAAAGTGTAAAAATATTATTAGTATTTTATTTGCATTTATGGAGCTAATTATTTAATTTTCCGGCTCAAAATGCTCGTTTTACGTATTATTTACGAAATAAATAATAAAACCATGTAAGTACTAATATTTTAAGGTTCTGAAATTTTAAGAAAGTTTTAAAATATTCAAAATTTGAATTTTGAATTTTTTCGAAATTTTATGACTCTTTTTGAATTTTATATTATTTTTCCCGTAAAACCGAGTAATACCGAACAATCACTAGTAGAAAAATATTTATTTGCTGCTCTCTATTTGCTGCGTTTTATCCAAATAGCAGCAAATAAATGTACCAATTATCACCCCTCCTTAATATTAATGGAAAAAAGAAAAAAGAAAAACAAAAAAACCAAAATAAACGCAGCAAATACACACAAACCTATACTACCCCATACTACGCATAAAAACCGTCCTCAGGAAAAACACAAATCAATTAACCCTAGTCCCTACCTCCCAAAAAACACAATCAATTCAGCCTACCAATTATAATCAGAAAAGCCATCACCACCATCGTGCCAGTTCGCCGGAAGTTAACCTTCAATCCACCGCATGCCTCATCACCTTCAATCCAACTCGCCGGACCATCGTCCTCTTCTCTTAATTGGATATTAGGTATGTAAATCTAGTATTAATTCAATTCAATTGTTTATGTTATACATCAGTTATTCGAATTTTTTTGAAGCATTAGTTAGTTAGTTTACTTAGTGAAGGACTATCTTGAGTTGAGGAATTTTGTAAGGATGAGTAAGCCTTAGCTATCTTAGTAGTGAAGGACTATCTTGAATTGAGGAATTTCGTTTGTCACTGAATTTCGATTTTTTATCAGTTTTGTGTTTAGGAATTCAGTTATTTTTATTATTATTATCACTGTATTTTGATTTTGTATCAGTTAGGGGAGTCACCTCAAAGTGTCATTTTGTACAGGGATATCGCCCCCTTGTTATCCTTCATCTAATACTCCATTGTCAGAAAAGAAGTTAATATAATGCTCTCTGACAAATTTTCATGTTGCTTGCTGATGGTTTTTGGTTTTCAATCTATATCTACAGGAAGTAATTCGCAGACTACTACTCCTATGCTTGGACGATTCAAACAGTAAAATTTGTACTGCAGTTAGCCTGGTTGTTGCTTCCATTGCTCTTTGTGATTGGCCAGAGGATTGGGCAGACCTATTACCCTTTCTGATGAAGTTGATTAATGATAGAACAAGCATGAGTGGAGGTAATCATTCTTAACTTATTCATAACACTTGTAGTTCTCGTTCTTTGACTCATGTTTGTGTTTCACGGACTGTTGCATCTGTAGCTATACTCATTTAATGCATCACAAGTAAATTCCAGATCAGAACCTTCTAGGTATTGTGTTGTGTTGAGCTATAATGTTAGTTTTATATAATTTTTTACTAGTTTTACTAGGGCTAAGGATGTCGATTGCCGAAGTATCTACATAAAAATAACACTATCTACATAAAAATAACAAAAACCGAAATAGTCAATAGCCATTAACTTGAAATTGACCCACGTCCAAAATGATACAATGAAGCGTTTCTGAAACACACCTGACTTGAAATAACCCGGCTCAAACCTGTCAAAAACACACCTGACTTGAAATAACTTTTCACTTTTCAAGTTACTTATTTTTCGTGCATGGTTTACAGTGATGTTTTGCTACAATGTATTTATGTGTTACGTCTTATGTCATGTTTTCTATCTTGTTTAATTTATGACTTTCTTTGGTGCACTTTCATTTGATTTTTACTAATACATAACTATTGTACAGTTAATTGAGTTCCTGCTAACCATTGTCGGCAGTTCAAGGTTTAGTAAGGTATGACAGCAAACCTCACTTGATTTTGGAATTGCAAGTTGCAAAACTTGTAACTGACTTTATTTCCACGTCAATTATGTAACTGCCTGATGTTTATGCACCTGTGCATCATTTGTTCAGGTTGTTGCAAATAATCTGCAGGAGTTGGTTTACTATACCTTCGGCTTCTTGCAGATTACTGAACAACAGGTATCTCCTTGTCAGTTTTCTTGATTTCTCCTTGTTGGTTCTCTTGATTTCATTACCTTCTGGTTTCTCCTGGTTTTGGGGTATCATCTGGTGTTGCGCTAGTACGAGGGGAAACCGGAAGGAAAATGATTCACTCATTGGCTACTTCTTCACACCAAGGTTGCCTACTTCAATGCAAAACCTTTGATGCCCGTCGTTGAGGGTACCAAAGATAAATTTATAATTCCTAACTTTAACAATAGATAGTGAAAGTCAGGGTCGAACCACAAGGAGGTGGGGGAATGTTTATTGTCTTAATGTTAATGTTTAAAGGTAACAAATTTGGGGGTTTGATTGTTGATTACTATATCTAAGGCAAAGATTAAAATAAAACAAGAATTAAAAGATGAGAATAAAATATAATAAAAAGGGATGCTAGGATGTTTGGGTAATAAATAGCTAAGGTAAAATAAATCCTAAGGTCAACATGTATTGCAGTCGCGTAAGGGGGTGTAACATATCTTTTTAAGTCTATGCTACCTAATAGCTCCTTTCGGCCTATGCTATTAGTTCCTAGGTCTCACAATTATTGGGTGTCAACAATAAGGGTGATTCCTAAATTCCAGGTCACATACCTTTCAGCCTTGAGTAACCTATCCGTCTTAAGGTGTAAACCAATGCCCTTCCCGTATCTTTCAATCTTGGGTAGGTCATTACTAACATCCTACAAGTCTCCTATTGGTCTCATTGCAGGATATTATAATTAACAAGAAAAGACGAAATAAGAAAACATACGCGAGTGGTCGACCGACCGGCTACTCCAGTCGGCCGACCACGGCCTCGGTCGACCGACCAGCTATTCCAGTCGGCCGACCGTGGTCCTGCTACAGGTCGGTCTTTCGAATTTTATCTACCTACGCATATTTATCCCCTACATCCTAACATATGAAATTTAGCTACTCATGGTTGTTAAGACGATTATGAAAACGGGATTAAACATGGTAAATATAGCAAATAATCTAAACATGCAAGATTCAATAAGGCTTGGGATTCTAGCTTTAACAATTGTAATAAAAACAACAACGATAATAAAGCAAGATTAAAAGAGTAATTACCACAATTGGAATTAGGGCAGAAAGAAACTAACTTTATTGAATGCTTGGGAATTATTGAAAGATTACAAACTTTGATAATAACTGAATAAATAACCGAATTCTTGAATCTTTCTCAAATTGAATAATGGTGGATGCAAAACCCTAACTACAAGATTAGCTTATATAGGGCAAGAGATTAGAGTTTCCTAAAGACTCTAATTCTATTTTATTTCCGAAAAAGAATCGTCTGGCTTCCGCTGTGGTCGGTCGACCTACTATGTGGGTCGGTCGACCGCTTCTTGCTGGGCTTCTTCTATTTTTGGCCTTCCTTGAGATTTGGGCTTTATTAAAGAACAGGGTCAGTCGATCGACCTATAATGTCGGTCGGTCGACCGCTTCCCGAAGAATTTCTTCTATTTTCTTCTTATTTTGACTTTGGATACTTTGACTTTGACTCCAGTTGACTTCCCATTTATTCCTTAATTAAGCAAAAGACTTGAGGATACGGATTTGGTGCTAAATCGTCTCTTTTCCGCATAAATCTGCAAAAGTGCATAAAAATACGAAAGTACACAATTTGTGGGAAATAAAGGCTAAAACATAGTAAATGAGCGACCAAATACGTGTAAAAATAGATGTAAAACATCATAAAATAGACACGTATCAAATTCCCCAAACCAAACCCTTGGTTGCCCTCAAGCAAGAAATAGACTCGATCTTAACTAATGGAACGATTTCAATCTCAGAGCGAAATTTACATGTTAGCCTAGACCAATACCAAGTACAAAATGAGAAAGTATATAAATCATGCAAACGAGTTATGGTGTTGTCAAACTTGCAAAAATAGAAACTATAGAGACTTATACCATGGACTCTCGCGGTACGCTCGAGACACTCATGAGGCAAAGGGTGAGTATATGTAAAAGATAGGAAGAAGTAATTTTGTTGAGACACTCACCTAACTTCGACCCATGAAAACATGCCTGCAATCTAACATGAACAAGAATTCTACAACTTCGTATAACAATCTCATTTAAGTGGCCTAGATACATGCAATTGAGGTAATGAAAGATATGTGAGGTAAAAGGTAAAAAGTGGTTAAGATGTTTTTTGGATTTGTGGGGTTAGTAGCCAAGCTAGTAAAACCGATTCCCAACAACATATTTCACAACTTTTTGATATTAAGAAGATGCTCTTTTTGTGGCACAACTCTCACATTGAATATAAGAAAGGACTCCCAAATATTTTTGAATGAAGCACGGGAGTGATAACATATAAAAGAAAGGGATTTTTGGAACGAAATTTTGAACTTGATGATGCCAGGTGGTCGGCCGACCCATTAAGGCGGTCGATCGACTGGCTCTGTACTTCCCGGATTTTTTTTTTCGTTTTTCTTCTTTCTTTTTCTGAATTTTTCTTGTTCTTTTTCTTTTCTTTCTTTTCTTTCTTTCTTTCTTTTCTCTTTTTTGCTCATGATAGCATACAAACCAAGATGCCTCAAAAAATAAACCAAAGACCACAAATACTAGCTTGGAAGGGTAGGCTAAGTATGGGATGTAGTTTTGGGGGAATAAAAAGGCAATTTTGGCTATGTGAAGCTTATGGGTAAAAATGAGAAAAGGGATCCCAAATGCACGTATCAAGACTCACAAAACGAGAAAGTAGAACAAGTATATAGCAATTCAAGTTCATGTTTATGCATATTGATGTAACATGTTCCAAGGGGAGTACTACTCACATCCTAGACAACTGGTTTAAGAATGAAACCAGGAATAAGGCTCTAAAACTCAGAATGTATAGTAGGTTGCCAAGGTATAAGTCAAGTCTCAAGATATGTAAGTTGACAAAAACTCGTAGATATGCGAAAGACTCTCATACTAAAACAAGTTGACAAGGCAAGGTAAAGGCATAAACATGTAAGATAGCTAAATCATCCTTGAAATACTTTCGTTCCGACTCGACCTATATGTTAAAATAAATGTGCATTTTTTTTGAATTTTTTTTTTTGAATTTTTGAATTTTTTTGAATTTTTGTATATATAAGGAAAATAAAGAAAAGAACAATGCAAGACAGAAATGCAATAAACGTGTGACAAAATGCAATGCATGTAACACGAAACCATTCCCCAAACCAACCCGCACAATGTCCCCATTGTGCATTAGCCTAAGTAAAGATTTCAGAAAATTAAAGGAAAGATGCGAAAATAAAACTAAGGAAAAACTGGAACGAACTCACTGGATTTTGAAGCGTATGAGAAAAACCTCCCCAAACCAGCGTAAGCTGGGAGGTTTTGGTGGCCAGCAGTGCCACTTAAGTAACCAAGTCAATTTCGCGAATTCCAAGGAAGAGAAACGAAAGGCCGCAGCAGAGAGCAGGTCGACCGACTGATATTTCTGGTCGACCGACCTCCTGTGAATTACGGAAAATCTTGCGATACAGCAACTCTGGTCGACCGACTGATGTTTCTGGTCGGTCGACCCTCCGTGTCTTGGAGGTCTTCGTTTCTTCGTAAATCCTGAAAAAGCAAGAAAGTATGCGCGCCCAACAATGCGCGAGATGCCCAGAACGATTCTTAAAGTCTTAACTACTCAAACATAAAGGAAAGGATCTAAATCTACTAGCAAACCAAAATAAAAAGTTTCACACAACAGAAAATAAATTGTCTTAAAACTGCAACTAAAACAACTATCCGCTAAAGATGCGGAAAATATCCGACCACGGCTTCTGATGACATGCCGTAGTCTCCACGGTTTTTGCTTTAGTAGCAAAACACATCTTCTTCACGCCGTCGCAAAGCATATGCGACGGTCTCTCCTCCTGAGCCTGCCTCCTCTTCTTTTTCTCCTCCCGATCCACGACGTCTGGATCCTCATCCTCTTCATAGCTTAAGCATCCCATTCCTCCTCTCTGGATGATGGCTTCCTTCACTTTGGGGTTCCCCAAACCAGTTCCTGCAATAGTCATAATAGAAGTGTCCTCCCTACTGCTCCCAATCTGGGGCGGAGGTGTAAAAACAGATACAGGAACAGGTAATAAAGGTGGAGAAGTAGTGATGACCTCATACTTCTTCTCAGAAGTGATAGCATTACATGTGATGGGGGTCATAACATCCTTCTTCCTATAAGATAGGCCATAGATAATAGAATGTTTGCCTACTTTGAAGGTTAGAGTCCCAGTGCCTACATCTATAATGGCACCTGCAGTATGAAGGAAAGGTCTTCCTAGAATTATAGGTATATGGGCATCCTCTGGAATGTCCAAAACTACAAAGTCAACTGGGAAGAAGAACCAGTCAATACGTACAGGGATGTTTTCTAACACCCCTATAGGTTCCATAGATGTGCGATCAGCCATTTGGACTGTCATACTGGTCACTGCAAATTCGGTCATTCCTAGTTTTAAGGCAACGCTTAGGGGCATGACACTTATACTAGCACCTAAGTCACATAAAGCTTTCTTAACTGGGAAGGTTCCTATATTACAGGGGACAGAAAAACTACCAGGGTCCTCTAGTTTACGAGGGGCAATGACATGAGTTAAAAAACTGGATGACTCTTCAGTGAGGGCCACCGACTCAACCTTTTCTAGAGACCTCTTTCTTGACAGAAGCTGTCTCATAAATTTAAGATATGAAGGAACTTGTTGAACTAATTCTAAAAATGGGACTTGAACGTTTAATGAACGAATCACATCCTTAAATTTGTCAAAATATACCTGATCCTTTGAAGGCACGAGTCTTTCTGGGAAAGGAGCAGCTGAGGATTCAGTATTTGCAGCCCTTTTTAGAAACCTGGGGGTCTTTTCACCCCGGAAGAGAAAATCCCGCAAGTTATTCGGCAAATCTGGGCGAAAGGGAACTTCGGGTTCTGCTTCAGTGGTCGGTCGACCAGACTCCTGTTCAGGTAAAACTTTCGGAACCTGATCTGCGGTCGGTCGACCAGAAACTTCGGTCGGTCGACCGCCTTCACTGCTACTCGCCTGTTTTTCCTTCTCAGCCCCCACTTTGGTTCCACTTCTTAAGGTTACGACGTTTAGAGTCTCCTTTTTCTGGTCCGGCTTGGTCGGAAGTTGACCCGGAGCCCTAGTATCATTCTTGCTTGCAATTTGAGCAATCTGGGACTCTAACATCTTCATTCCTGCCTCTCTAGCCTGTGACTCCTTCTGTACCAACCCAATAAGATTTTGGATAAGAGCATCTGTGTTGGGTGGTGGATTAGAAGGTGGTTGAGGGTTGAAAGTTGGTCTTTGGAAATTTTGTTTATGTGGGGGTACATAGGTGGAATTTTGCTGAGGTTGCATGTGCTGTGGGTTTTGAACATTCTGGCTTGTCCACCTTAAGTTGGGATGGACATTATTATTATTTGGGTCATAGAAATTGTTCCCACGGTAATGCTGAAAAGCGGCACATGTTTCATTAGATGAAGTACAGAATTTTGACACATGCCCTTCTCCACCACACCTTTCACAAGCGAAGGGTCCGTCCTGAACGGCGTTTACTTGGTAAATTCCTCCCTTGCTTCCACTCCCTAGATCGAGCTTTCCTGCAGCCTCAAACTTTTCTAACTTAGCTGTCAAGGCCTCAATTGCTGACAGGTTGTACTCATTTTTCCTCTGATTTCCTCTGGAAGTACCATGCTCAGCACGGTGCACAGCAACATCTTCTATTAACTTGAGACCCTTAGTCTCTCCTGAATTGTCTTGGAATCTCCCATTAGCTGCCGCATCTAGATAGGCCCTGTTGTCATCGTAGAGGCCATTGTAGAACTGGTTGCAAAGAAACCATTGTTCGAATCCGTGATGTGGTATGGATCGAACAAGTCTCTTGAACCTGTCCCACGCCTCGCTAAAATCTTCATTGGGACCTTGCTTGAAATTAGTGATCTGCGCTCTTAAAGCATTAGTCTTTGATGCAGAATAGTATTTTCTGTAGAATGCTAAGGCTAAGGTGTTCCAATCCGTGACTCCCGCAGCAGTGCGGTCAAGATCTCTGTACCACTCTCTCGCAGAGTCCCTAAGAGAGAAGATAAACATGGTTTGTTTAATCTGGTCCTGCGTCACTCCTTCTGGGGGTGCTATAGAGCATATGTAATCTGTGAAGATTTCAATATGCTTAGCAGCATCCTCATTGGCCGAGCCTCCAAACTGGTTTCTTTCAACCATAGTAATATAGGCAGGCTTGGCCTCGAATGGCTTCCCAGTACCTGCAGGTAAAGTGAACCCTTTGTATAGGTCCTTTGCCTGAGGCATGGAGTGACTGGCGATAGTAGCTTCTTCTGTCATGTTTTCTTCTTCTTTTGGAAAAACTGGAAAGTAGGTAAAAGGTGGTGTTTTTGGTGAAAGTGGATTGATGGGTGAATTTGGTTGTGAAGGTGGTGTTTTTGGTGAAGATGATGGTAGTTCGAATAAGTCTTCTTGAAATAAGGAAGATGGTGAGCCTCCTTCCTGATTTGCTAGAAGTTGCTTTCTTCTTTCTCTAAGAGTCCTCTCAATTTCGAGGTCAAGTGGTAGGAGTTCTCCTTGAACTGACCTGCGCATAAGATGGAAACTACAAGAAAAAAGTGAGAAGGTTTAAGGAAGAAAAAGTTCCTTAAACAGAGAGAAACAAAAACAAAAAACAAAAAACACTGGCGTCACCTCCCCGGCAACGGCGCCAAAATTTGATGCCCGTCGTTGAGGGTACCAAAGATAAATTTATAATTCCTAAATTTAACAATAGATAGTGAAAGTCAGGGTCGAACCACAAGGAAGTGGGGAATGTTTATTGTCTTAATGTTAATGTTTAAAGGTAACAAATTTGGGGGTTTGATTGTTGATTACTATATCTAAGGCAAAGATTAAAATAAAACAAGAATTAAAAGATGAGAATAAAATATAATAAAAAGGGATGCTAGGATGTTTGGGTAATAAATAGCTAAGGTAAAATAAATCCTAAGGTCAACATGTATTGCAGTCGCGTAAGGGGGTGTAACATATCTTTTTAAGTCTATGCTACCTAATAGCTCCTTTCGGCCTATGTTATTAGTTCCTAGGTCTCACAATTATTGGGTGTCAACAATAAGGGTGATTCCTAAATTCCAGGTCACATACCTTTCAGCCTTGAGTAACCTATCCGTCTTAAGGTGTAAACCAATGCCCTTCCCGTATCTTTCAATCTTGGGTAGGTCATTACTAACATCCTACAAGTCTCCTATTGGTCTCATTGCAGGATATTATAATTAACAAGAAAAGACGAAATAAGAAAACATACGCGAGTGGTCGACCGACCGGCTACTCCAGTCGGCCGACCACGGCCTCGGTCGACCGACCAGCTATTCCAGTCGGCCGACCGTGGTCCTGCTACAGGTCGGTCTTTCGAATTTTATCTACCTACGCATATTTATCCCCTACATCCTAACATATGAAATTTAGCTACTCATGGTTGTTAAGACGATTATGAAAACGGGATTAAACATGGTAAATATAGCAAATAATCTAAACATGCAAGATTCAATAAGGCTTGGGATTCTAACTTTAACAATTGTAATAAAAACAACAACGATAATAAAGCAAGATTAAAAGAGTAATTACCACAATTGGAATTAGGGCAGAAAGAAACTAACTTTATTGAATGCTTGAGAATTATTGAAAGATTACAAACTTTGATAATAACTGAATAAATAACCGAATTCTTGAATCTTTCTCAAATTGAATAATGGTGGATGCAAAACCCTAACTACAAGATTAGCTTATATAGGGCAAGAGATTAGAGTTTCCTAAAGACTCTAATTCTATTTTATTTCCGAAAAAGAATCGTCTGGCTTCTGCTGTGGTCGGTCGACCTACTATGTGGGTCGGTCGACCGCTTCTTGCTGGGCTTCTTCTATTTTTGGCCTTCATTGAGATTTGGGCTTTATTAAAGAACAGGGTCAGTCGATCGACCTATAATTTCGGTCGGTCGACCGCTTCCCGAAGAATTTCTTCTATTTTCTTCTTATTTTGACTTTGGATACTTTGACTTTGACTCCAGTTGACTTCCCATTTATTCCTTAATTAAGCAAAAGACTTGAGGATACGGATTTGGTGCTAAATCGTCTCTTTTCCGCATAAATCTGCAAAAGTGCATAAAAATACGAAAGTACACAATTTGTGGGAAATAAAGGCTAAAACATAGTAAATGAGCGACCAAATACGTGTAAAAATAGATGTAAAACATCATAAAATAGACACGTATCAACCTTCTTTAAATTGTTTACGCTCTTTAGATTAAGCTAGCTTACATGATTTACTCAACCCCCAATGAATTGTGAATCGGATTCGAGGGCATTCTATCATGATTCATGGCACTTGGTTAAAATCCATGTAGATGTGGCGTATTCACATTGAAGTAGGCAACCTTGGTGTGAAGTAGTAGCCAATGAGTATGATTTTTGACACAATTCTCACTATTTGTCATTTGGAAATAACCTCTGTGTTTTGAGTTGTGCAAGGTTGTAATTTATTTCTTAAATGTTATGTACTGTAGGTGTATGGTCTGATTTGGTCGAGTATTGAATTTTGTAGGACTGATCTGGCCGAGTATTGAATTTTTTTCTTAAATGTTTCTTAAATGTTTTGTAGTTTTACATTGAATTTTGGCTTTACTGCAGGTGTATGGACTGATGGGATGTGGGGTTTCTCCGTTGGTCTTGATGAGAGAATAAGGTGCTGGAAGCTTCAAAAGGATGGTGATCTGGCCGAGTACTGTCATTTTGTTATCAGAACCGGAAGCATTAGATGTAAAGGCGTGTGGAAGGTGTGGCTCTTGCAGCTCCTACTTTTATAAGAAATTCTCATTGCCTTGTATTATAATGTGCTGGTCTTCACCGCAGTGATTCTTTGACGTGCGTCTTTAAAACACTATCTTTCTCTTTGAGCAGACGGTGAACGGCTAAGAGCATTGGAGTTGAATTCCTGGCAACTTCTGAGGTTACTTAGGGGCTTTCGTTGCAGTTTCAAGATCGGCTAGTGCAACA
Source organism: Silene conica (assembly GCA_029255685.2). NCBI lineage: Eukaryota > Viridiplantae > Streptophyta > Magnoliopsida > Caryophyllales > Caryophyllaceae > Silene > Silene conica. Next base: position 43,609,700 of record CM055318.2, on the reverse strand, counting down.
ATTATGCCACCTTCTGTTCTTAGGTGTGGTGTTGGTTGGCACTAGAGAAGCGATTTAAGTTTGATGATAGTCGCACTAGAGAGTTTTTTGAAAGGTTTGCAAACAAGAAAGTGCCATATGCAGTTGTGAAAGAAAGGTCTCCAAACAATGAAGTGTCATCTGGTTGATCCAGAACTGTACAACCAATGCTGCCTGGCACTTAAGGGAGTGTGTGAGTATATAGAAGACTCGCCTTCAGTTGTAGAATTCAATATGGATTTATTATTTCTCCACGTAGTTTAGATTTTCATTTGCCTTTTGTTTTTTCTTTCTAATTTTATGTGCTCTCTGTATACATACATACAGTTTTACGACATATGTATTAGATGAAAGTTATGGTTATATATATAATGGTATTCCGGTTTACTTTGGAAATTTCTTTGTATATAGGTGTATTTTGGGTGAAAAAAGCCCATTAAAATTAATTTTTTTTTTTAAAAAATAAAACATTATTTGCGGCTCCTTTGCAAAAAAGCGCCTCAATTAAATGTATTTATTTGCTGCTCCACTTTCAAAAAAACGCAGCAAATAAATACATCTATTTGCTGCTCCACCTTCAAAAAACGCAGCAAATAGCATATTTATTTGCTGCGTTTTTTGAAGGTGGAGCAGCAAATAGCCCATTTATTTGCTGCGTTTTTCTACCGCAGCAAATAAATTTTCTATTTGCTGCCCCCTTATTTGCTGCTACACTAAAAAAGCAGCAAATAGGCCTTTATATGGAGCAGCAAAAAAATATTTTTCTACTAGTGAATATTATAATATTAAGTTAAGTCATGTTCAAAGTTTGAGTAAGACTAAATTTTGAAACCTAAATGAGTTGGGATGATTAACTTAAGAGTGAGTTCCGATTCACATAATGCCTAGTGTTTTTAATCGTTAAAGCACACAATTCCATAAAGCCGAGGTATACGATAACTATATATATAAATGATATTTAATAGGACGATTTGGCTTAGGTTTTGCATGTTAGTTCATATTCATAAGCATTGCATATTTTAATTATGATTGTCATGATTTTATTTACGTAATTTTGGATTATGTAATTTTACTTAGTATGGCGTTAGTTTTTAATCGATATTTCCCGTAATGTAAGGGGTTATCGATTTGGATGTAATTAATGTGATCTCGTATCACTTTATTTATTGTTTTGTATTTTATAATGTATAAAGTAGACTAGAAAAGTTGTAATTTTTGTAAATTCCGGTGAGCCTTGAAGACGATGCCATTCGGAAAGGAGTTCCGACCAAAACGGTGTTTACCTTGGGAAGCGTGCCTCGTGAAGTTCAAGGGACCAAAGGAGTTGGTTTCCGAATTTGTACTTTTATTATTTCTTTTCTAGGAAAGGCCATACTAGAGTTTATTATTTTTATGCTTTTATTTTGCTTTATATGTTTGCATGCATAGCCAAATCGTCATATCATGTCATGCATTTTATTCGATTTAATATATCGACCTAGTCAATATTTTATCAATAATTCACCGACTTAGTTCACTTAAACGGAGATAGATAATAATTTGACTAGATCTCTTACATATAAATATTGAGACTGAGCCTTACCAAAAAGTATAGACCCATGAATCCTTTCTTCACAAGAATGTAGGCTCGGCTACACCGGGGTACTAAAATTGTCACGTTGGGTAAGTGGGGTAATAAGATTACACCTTGAAATTTGGTCGATCTCAACGAAAGTATTCGTAACCGTAGTTACAATAAGTTCGGGCTAAAGACATTTTTTAGAAAATCATTGATCGAGAGTTCTAAGGTAGAACCGATTAAAGAGTTAATCCACCAAATTATACCAATAAGGGTTGAATCGGCTATACCGTGCCCGGATTAGTATGGATTTGGGTCTCGGGATTGTTTACTTAATTGGGTAAGAGATCATTAAGTAAATAACTAAACTTGTTCAAATTTAATTACGAGTTTTAAAAATGATGTTGTTTTAATTCCTTCAATTTTATTGTAGTTTTCAACATCGTCAATGGCAACCAACGCTCCACCTCTCACTAATGTATCATGGCTTCGATCCTTTATGGATCGTTGCAAACTCGATAAGCATGGTTCCAATTTTAAAGATTAGGATGCGAAATTACTTTTGGCCGCTCAAGGTGACGATAAGACTCGTTACCTCCCCGAAGCCGCTCCTCCCGCTCCAACCGCTCGTTCAGCGGTTCAAACTCGTGAGGCCTATGAAGCCTACATGAAAGAAACCTCCGCTCTTAAAAATGTGCTTATCTTCTCCATGGAGCCGGATCTCCAAAGGAGTATGATCAAGTTAACCACATCATATGAGACATACACCAAACTTGCGACAATGTTTTCACAAACTCCAAGGGTGATTCAATATGAGGCGACTTCCGCCTTCTTCGACATTTGCTTGAAAGAAGGACAAAATATAAGCCCTCATGTACTCGAATTAGTTGAGTTTGCGGAGACTCTAAAAGTGCAAGGAGTTGCTGTTCCTGACTCACTCATCATTGACCGAGTTCTTCATTCTCTCAATAAGGTGAAATCGTATGCTCAATTCCGGGTGAATTTCAACATGCAAAATCAAGAGACCACATTGGATGAATTGCATAAGATGCTTGTCCAAGCCGAGAGGAACATGGGACATCATGAAAGTCCTACTAAGGATATCTTGAACATCGAGAAGAAAGGGAAAGACAACTTCAAGAGGAATGCCTTTAAAGGCAAGGGCAAGAAAGCATTCAAATCCAAACCAGTTAAAGAGAAGACCTTTTCGAAAGGTGCTTCCACCTCATCTTCAAAGGTTGAAGACAAGTGCCATTATTGCAAAAGGTTAGGTCTTTGAAAACGGAATTCTTGCAGTAAGCTATAATTCTTGTTTAAATTCATGTTATTTTGTCAACTTTTGTATGGCGATACAAGTTGTTGACTATTACCCTTTTTAATTATTTTAAAGGGGCACCTCATGATGATAAGGGCAAGGAAAGGGAAGCTTTAAGTTTCTTACATGGATTGCTATGGTAGCATCCAGTGATTGAAGACATCAAGAGCTTGGCTCTAATTTATGCACTTTAATTTTAAAGAACAATGTCTTTTCTTGTATGACAAGGATTTAAATCCTAAACAATGGTTGTATTTTGGATATTGGTGACTTGGTTTTCAACCCAAGTCACTCCTTTTGTTCTTAATCAAATCGTTGATTCCTAAAATAAATTGCATACCTTGTAACATGAGTTAATGTGATCTTAATAAATCACTAAAGAAGTACCCTGAAATGTTCATTGTACAATAAGATTGATACGATCAAGAGAATGAATCAAAGTGTTGATTAATTTAAACGGGGAACTACACCTTAAGAGAATACACTAAATCAAAATGTATAATTACTTCATTATAAGATGATAATTTTAAGTGAAAATGAGAATTAATTGATCAACCCTAATACTATTCATCATTCAAAACATTGGTTATGGGGAAATTGCTATCCTTGTATAAATAAGGGTTATTTTAAAGGATAGAGTGGGAGAAAATATTCCGCCCACAAACCAATGAGATAAATGTGGGATTTTTGAGAAGAATTTTACAAGAGTTTCTTATGAAGAACCCTAAATGAATGGATAGAAGTAACTACGGGAGGACACAAGAGGAAATGTTCCTTATGTTCATTGTTTCAAAGAGAGGATAAAGGAAACCCCGTATGAAATCGGAAGGAAAACGGTTCCTTAACAAATGATTTTTCTAAAATTATAAGATAAAAGAGAAGAAATCATCTCAATTCTCTCAATGTAGTTATAAGGGAATATCATGTCATAATTCGTCTCGAGGAAACGAAGACGTGAAAGAAGTGATGTCGATTGAATGAAGGTAGACCACTATAGGGATAGTGATAGTGATAACGATTCAAGTGATAGCAAAAAATTTACATGCGAGAAATGAAAAGTTCATTTAAGAAATCGAGTGATGTTGTTTTTAGTGGGAGCGATATTCATTAGAGAAATGAACAAACCATTCAGAGAAAATGGTGATTCTTTAGAGTGTAAAGAATAAGAAGTTCTCAAAATTCTAGATGAATAAAATCAAATATATCATAGGATGATGGAGCTTCACGGGAAGGTTTATTATATTGATAATAAAAGGTCGCCCATTAGAAATCGAAATGGTTAGATATGAATAACCTTGATCAAATAGCCAAGATGATTGAAAATAATTGGAGTGGTGAAATCATAAATAACTGGAGTGGTGAAATCATAAATAACTACAATATAGATTTCAGTACATAAGTGACAATACGTCACGAGTTATAAGATAACAGTGGGAGCTTCCCTCAGGAAAGAAAACTCAAGATCTAGAATGAGTTCTAGATATGTGCTCAAATAAGATCATATTATGTGAGATAATATGAGTTGGAAGGAGACCAAAATTTGTAAGTTTTGGAATCATGAATAAAAGGTTTATTCGCAAAACACTAATACAAATTGATGATCGTGCATCAAATGCAATGAAACGGTATTGACTGTTTTTGCATAACAATGTCATTTGAGTTATAATTAACTCTCAATGATAGATACTTTGTCAAAATCCAAATGGGTTATACGAGACAACTTTGGACCCCATAAAGTGAACTGGATTGACTTAGTATAGCCCCTAGCCGCTTATATGAGGTGACGTCTCAAAGCGACTAGAATGTGAGGCGAATGATGGCAAGTTCAAATGCCATAGAGTCATATGTGATGACTAGTCGATCACATAGGCAGACTGCAAGAGACACTCTGTCGGGCAAAGTGACCGCTTATAGAGTTCTGAAAATTTTATGATAGCCGGGTCGTGGCAAGAGCTGTTATAGTATTCTTATGAGTCAATTCTTAGACTAAAGACTACTCTCCCAAGATGGTGCAGTTTTGGCATAACCTTGATCCATTCTCTACGACTTTTCGTAACTGGAGTCAAATGGGATTGCTTTGGGTTGTGACTGACTGTGGCTAGCTAAAGGGAGTAGTACGATAGAAATTGTCCACCCCTTGTCAGGGTTGTTCAAATCTCAAGGCCACTCGAGGAGAAGTTAACTGGAAATGCGTGGCCACGCTCGGAAGGTATCTATGGTAGATAATTCCGGTCAAACAGTTATTCTCCAGATCGAGGAAACCACTCTAGATATGATCAAATGCAAGTACGACCAGAGAGACAACTTGCATTGAGTGGGAGATTGTAATAGGACAAGAGAATTGGTGATGCACACTTGTCGAGGACAAGTGGGAGATTGTTGAGAAATGTGTCCTCAACAATAGTGCGATCACATAATTAAATCTCATGACGAGAATGCGCAAGGGATGATACAAAATTATATAGTCAACTGACCAACATTAATCGGTAATGATTGGCTAGCTAGAGTTTGACATTACTGTCGTATGACGGTGGTGGTCAGTTGATCACTTTAGGTCACACCTATAGGACAATTCCCTTAATTGATAAACTGATCAAATGTATATTGATACGAGTTGATCAGATTCCTTAAACTCGTATATCGAGAAATCAGAGGTTAAATCTTAATGTAAGATTTATGTTTGAAATTGAAATGTGTCAATTATCAAATATTAAACGATATTTTTAAAATGTCGTAATTAGAATGAATCGGGTTGTACATTATTACAAATGTTGTAAATCGTATTGACGATTATTGAAATGACCATTTTATGTATTAGTAATTATGAATCACTTGTCAAATTGTTGAATATGATTTAGTTAATTTATAAATGATATTTATTTGATAAATATGCATTTTAAATTAACAAAAACAATTGTTTTATATTTATGACATAATGTATCTCACATATGATTATACAATTGTGCAAAATAACAATTATAAAATGAATGTCCATTTTATCCTAGGGTACCGTTTTTGGTGGTAATTGAAGATGTGTTTAGTGTTTTAAGAACATAAAAACACATTCTTTAATTGAGGCCTTGAGACCATCACCTATTGCCACCCTATGTGCATGGGTAAGTTAAAAAGAGAGTCTTTGTGCTTCCCTAAGGTGAGACTCACGGCAACCCAAAACCCTACAACCATCAAAAGTGAGAAATGTTCACATATCTCATTCATTCCATCCTTAGGCAATTTTTCTAGTGTGAGAAAAATTTCTAAAACCTCTCTAAATATTACCTCATAATATTTCCATATAATAAGATTATATTTATAATATTACACTTGTTGTAGTACATATATTTTTTATTCTAATAAGAGACTAGAATAAAGTTTAAGGAAAACCGTTTTTAGCACCTAGCTATTGTTAGTTACGGTTTTAAGGGGTTGTTTTGGGTGCATCACAAAGGAGGTAATCTACCTTGATTACTCGGTTTGGAGGATCATCCTAGCATTATTTTGGATTCAAATCTTATAATTCCACATTTTAATATTGCATGCATAAGATCTTGAATAACTTATTAAAATGTTAATTAGTAAATTCATATTAGTAAGAATAAATATTAGGTTTTGAGATATTTAAACCTAACACAATGTCCATTACACGCCGAACTATTGCAAATTTGGGAATGTGGGGCTCAGTGGGATAGAAGGGTCAAAAACAAGTATGGATAAGTGAGGTTCAAGCCAAGCTAGAACCTACAAACCAAGTGAACACGCATCCCAATCTTCCTACTAAAACAATAAGCACATTGCCTTTTTGAATAGGCAAACAAATCACAACCCAAATTATTATTTTCCAACCGACAACCGATTATTTGATTTTTCATTTTTTCATCATTTTTCTCTTTTTTTTTGTATTCTTTCTTTTTTTGAATTTTCTTATTTTTTTTATTCGGTTGTTCAGTGGTTGCTGACTTCTCTCGATCGACCAAAAATGGTATTCGGTCGAGGGCTTTCCATTCGCAGACCCCTCGATCGATCAAAAAGCTCTCGATCGAGAACCAATTTTCCAAAAAGCTTTTGATCGAGCATATCAATACCAAAAACCCCTCGATCGAGCTTCAAAAGCCCTCGATCGAGTAAAACTCAGCAACAACCTCCAAATTCCCTTTGCACGCACTCCAATAACATTAGAAATAGGCCAAAACTGATACAATCATGGTAAATTCCTTCACTACTTCTTAGCTCAGCATAATGGTAGGCAAAATATAGGATGTAGCTAAGGGACAAAAGGCAGTTTTTGGCTAAAAGTGGAGTTAAGTGGGCATACGAGGAAAGGGGTGATGCAATAGTTCTCCGAACGTGTAATACCAACCTCTAACCGATGCGTGTAGGCAATAAGAAACCAAAACTCATACACATGCAAAACATGAAATGCAAGGAGTACTACTCACAATCCTAATGTAACTGGTCATAGATGTCACCTGTTTAAGGCTCTAAAGCTCAGAATGTATAGTAGGTTGCCAAAACTACGAGTCAAGTCTAATGATCTAACATAAAATCCACGACAAAATTCGAGATAATGCTCAAAACTCGCAAGGCAATGGTTGAAAATGGCATGGCATGTCATATAATTGACTATAAAAGCTCTATCATCATCGAAATACTCCTATCTGACTCAACTAAGTGCAAAAGTAAACGTGATTTTTTTTGAATTTTTGAAATTTACATGAAAACAATAAACGTGAATGCAAAAACTAGATGCACATGCAGACACAAATGGATGCATACCCTCCCCAAACCAAAACAGACAACGCCCTCGTTGTCTTCACAACACAGAAAAACCAGCAAGCAATGGGAAAGGGGTTAACAACCTAATACATGATCCTAAAAACAGAAAATATAACTAAAAAGATGGAAGAAAAAGGGTGGTACTCACAAAATCGGCTTCCCCAAACCAGTACCAAACCAGGGGAGCCCTAATCATCACCACTAGGCGCCTCCTCCTCTCGATATGTGGGATCCTGCTCCTCCTCCCTAGTAGCACGCCTCGCTGGTGCCTCTGCACGTAGTCGAACCTCTCTCGCTACCGGTGTCTCCTCCCTCTCCTCATCAGATGAAGAAGAGGCAAGGTACCCACCCTCTGGGTAACGGTAGAAAGAGGGATGAACCCAGCCCTCTAGAAGGGGACGTGTTGTGCGGATGTAGTCCTCATAAATAGGGAACAAGGCCAAAGCCTGGTCCCGGCGCATCTCGGTGAGGTACCTGCAAATGCCATCAAGCACAGGATCACGACGCCCTTGGTCTGAGACCGCAGGCGCATCAAAGGCAGGAGGTAAAATGAAGTTGGGAGGATATACCATCCCAGGAGAAGCAGGAGTAGAGGTAGGGGTAGGTGTAGGTGTATGTAACACCCCGATTTATTAAGGAGCCTTTGGCAAGACATCCTCAGTAAATTGAGCTGTTACCATCTCGGAATATCCGAGGTAGTGAATAACAAAGTAAATCAAACCAAAGTACTTTATATAAAAACTGATAAAATTTAAACTTCGATGTTACAAATGCTACACAACGGAAACTAAAGTACAACTGATAACTACTAAGTATGTGATCTACATCTAAGTCGGTCCATCCGAGTGCTCACGCCATCCCATGCTCCCACAGCACCATCTTTCCTGTCAAAACTGCTCCCCATCACGGATCATCACAGGTGTCACACGAATACACATGGTCAACCACGAGGTTGAGTAGAGGAAAAGTAAACAACCAAACATTACTATAAATAGAAATTCAATCATCCCCACTCCGCACCGATCACAAGGCCCATTAACTCCGCACCGATCACAACGCCCATTAACTCCGCATCGATCACAACGCCCATTAACTCTGCACCGATCACAACGCCCATTTCTCATCACCTCATATCGTATCGCAGAATATATAATCAAATATCATAATATACCAATCAAGTATTAATATAAAATAATCATGGTTATCATAAAATAACGACAGAGTAATCATTAGTATATACACCGTATTTCCCCTACCTCGAATTGCAGGAATGCAGATATATCCAAAGCTCGCTAGAAATGTTCCACGCGGAAACTGCTACCTAAACACGTATTTGTAACGAATCAATAAACTTCCCGAACCCCTTAAACAACCATACTTACTATAATTAGAAACCTTCCATAAGTGGAAAGTTTCCATAATTAGAAACTTTCCCAAAATAGAAACTCCCACGACTCGCTTGTCTCCCGACTCGTATTTTAATTAACACAAAGCAACAACCCAAAATAGTAATTTAACCAATTATAACATATACATAAAGTTTATACTACCAATAATTTTATTGATAATTAATAATAATAACAACAAACAATATTAGTAATAATAATAATAATAATACTAGTAATAAAACAATAATAATAAGATTAATATACTTACTAATAACACGACCCAACGACCTCCCACATCTTCCTTAACCCGATATCCAACCCGAACCCAAAACAGCCCCCAAACCACCGTGTAACACCAGCCCTGCCACCAAACACCCCCACGACATGCTCCTAGAACCACCAGCTACCACCACGACCACCACCAAACCCTTCGACCTCCACCGTCGTGGTGAACCAGAGCCCAAAACAGGCCTGGTTCATCACGCCAACATCAGACCAGACCTGAACACCCCCTTCGTCGACACCTATACATCCACTAGAACGACCCCACCATGTCACCACAACCACCCCCGACACCAGACACCCAAACACGGTGGTACCACCGCGTCGACCTCCCCCGAGTCAGCGGTGGTGCCACCCCCAAAAAAACCAGACCCGTAAAAATAGAAGAAACCCAGAACAGAACCATGAACGAACCACCATATTCGACCCTGTATACGCCACCTGGGATCACCCTAACAACCACCATAACCCTTCCCTGACCACCACCTGCTCCTTTATCCAAACCACCCCAAAGAACGATAAGAGGAAAAACGTCGATGTTGCTAGAAAGGTTGTTGGTCAGACTCGGGTATAAAACAAAACAGAGGAGTCCCATGACTGTCGTCACAAAACCACCTTCCCTGGCGTTGTACGGTGGCTGACACAACTACGACAAACACTAGACACGACACCCAAACCCCCTAGATCACCTTACCCGAAAGAATTAAACAAGATAACCACATAACACGGCCCAAACTTGCTGAAGAAAATGCAGACACGAAAAAAGAACAGAACAGTGTTAACGTAGTGTTTAGCATACCTACTTTCCGACGTTTCGACCACCTTATGCCTGCCTTGTGGCCGCCGTGAGAACCACCTAATTACTCATTGCTATGTCGGCTGTGTATGTGAGTGTTTGTGTGAGGATTAGGGTGAACTAGGGTTAGGTTTTCTCTTTGTAAAAGTGACGGCAGAGATAGACTTGGGACCGACTTTGAGAAATATGTTAAAGTGTGGGATGCATGAAACAGACACATCGAGGCCCACCTGATTGTCCCATGGTCACGAGTTCGAACCCCCATGACAACATAATTCAATACTACTTGGGCAAAATAAGACTAGTAGCGAAACCGTTTAAAAGAAACGCTATGGACTCGACTAATTAACATAGATATCATAACCGGATTTTCGAGGTATTACAGTCTTCCCTCCTTAGAATGAACTTCGTCCCGAAGTTCACCACCCCATAACGGTAAAGACACACTTAGCAAGCATGAACAATCACAAGTGACGCTTAAGAAACGCGAGATGTTACATTCTACCCCCCTTAAAAAAAACTTTGTCCCCAAAGTTTAACGCACAACTGCAACACATGATACTTCAACAATCACGATATAGTGCATAACATACGCATCAGGGTTATCAAGTATATTCAAATAGTCACGACATATCAGTTAGCCACGTCATAAATCATTAAGATTTTACAATCATATCCTCCTTAAAACATGGTTACGTCCCCGTAACCCCATAAACATTCTAACACAGTACTCCATCTCACTCATTACTTTATCTCATAAAATCTAACTCCAAGTAACCAAGTATCGCACTCATCGTCGCATCTAAGACCAAAGACAAGGGATGAGTGAACTGGCGGGATAAAACCGCAAATCAATACTTCCATCTCAATATCGATTTCAACTCAAGATATAACTCAATAACCAAGGTCACACTGGATCGTAAACACAACATGGCACAACGGCCTAACAACTCATATCTCAATACCAGTAACCAATTCACATCTCGATTTCAATATCAATATCGTCAAATATTCTATTAAAAGAATTGCTCCACATTTAGAGAGTAAAACTCTAAGCTACTCACCCACGAGTCAAGGTCAAAGAATACGACAACTCGATAACATACTGAACTGCAATCTCAATCTCAATACAAAATCAATCATGGCCTTTGTTCTAGACTCACGAGCAACTCAATCCTATCGAACTCAATCTCATCAGTACTTACCTTCCAAACTCATTAAATTACTTGTATGTATACTTACAATTCCACAGTTCATAAAATAAGGATCAGGACGCTATACCAACCAACCTAATACAAAACCATTAGGCATAAACAACAAATCAATTACCACAAATCTACCCATTTTACAACTCAACCCGTCTTACAAACAAAAGGATTATTTAAGCAATAGGAGAAATTAACTATCAAGATAAAGGAACAATTACAAATTTCAACTCAAAGAGGTACACATAAGAAATCTATAGCAATTGTCATGCAAACATATATTACCTCGAGCGATAACATGAGTACTAGGATCGGCAGAAACCGTGTTACGCAGTAAAGCAGAATCAGGGTAGCTAACACTCACATACCTTTATAATTTTACCACAAATTTAATACATTTACAACAATGTAAACAATCAAGAAGCTCATAGTTCATACTCGACAAATTGGAATGTTTCATGCTCTTAGTCACACTATAGAAGTAGAATCATATTTTAGAAAAGACATAGAGCAAAATTAATTAACGTAATGAAACATGGAACATTGTCATATTTCACAAGGTATAGACCAATCATAGACTATACTCATCAATAACAATGACTATATCTGACACTATTCCAACTTTAGGCAAGCAGATATGAAATAGCAAGTATAAAGGTTCAGCGGTCAACTTAAGACATAACCTAGATACTAAATCACTTTCACAATTAAGGACTCAGAGGCCAACTTAAGGCATAGACCTTGATATCAATAAATACAAGCAATGGGTCCAGAGGTGAACTTAACACATATCCCACTACCACCCAAGTAAAGGGTCCAGAGGTGAACTTAACACATATCCCAATACACAACTCAGTAATGGGTCCAGAGGTGAACTTAACACATATCCCACTACAAACAAATGTCGGGTCCAGAGGTGAACTTAACACATATCTCAACATACATACACAAGCAATGGGTCCAGAGGTGAACTTAACACATATCCCTCTGCTACAAACAAGTATTGGGTCCAGAGGTGAACTTAACACATATCCCAATACCCAGCTATCGCACACCGGGTCCAGAGGTGAACTTAACACATATCCCGATATACGACAACCGATCATGTGTCAGGTCCAGAGGTGAACTTAACACATATCCTGACACGCCACAAGCAAAACACGTAATGGGTCCATAGGTGAACTTAACACATATCCTATCACGCGACATACAACTCACGTATTAAGCTCAGAGGCCAGCTTAAGGCATACATTAATACGCATGAATCCAATAGCATCCAAAGATAGAAACTAACCTATAGTTCTAATCTCTTATACCACTAAACAACACTTAATTGATCCCGGGAACTAAGTTGAGGGAGAGCCGGTTTCCCTTTCGGTTACCCGACCGGGGGGTCTCTATCCTCTCTCCATTTCCAAACCCAATATAGTGTCGCCCATCCTCCGGGGACCTTAAACACACATATAAGGTACACAGAACGAATCCCAAACAAAACCGATCAACCGATCAAAAGATAAAAACTGATTTAATGAGAACAGGGGCTCTCAGCCGGTTTGGGGACCGTCTGCCGGTCAGTCGGCTGGGAGTCCCTTCCCAATGCCATCTTAAAATCTGAAGAACAAGGAAATGAGGCTCTCAGCCGGTGGACCGTCTGCCGGTCTGCCGGCTGGGAGTCCCTTCAACTCACTTTCAAAGAACGAAGGAGAGAGGCTCTCAGCCGGTGGACCGTCTGCCGGTCTGCCGGCTGGGAGTCCCTTCCCACTCACATCCTACAATTTCTCCAAAATCCAAGGAGGGACTCTGAGCCGGTCGACCAGCGGCCGACCTGCCGGCTCAGAGTTCTTCCCCATTTTCAGAAAATTCAAAACCTCAAGTCTGACTCTGAGCCGGTCGACCGGCTGCCGGTCAGCCTACCGGCTCAGAGTCCCTGCACGCAAATATCGCATTTTCGAAAATGTTCCTAAACTTCACAAATCGAATCCAAACTTCCAAAATGGTAACCAATATACATTACCCAACATCTATAAGACTTATATGTATCACAAGCAAGCATCAATTCCCACAATTATGCCAGATTAAGTTCATACTTTATATTCGTCTTAAGCATAGAAATTCTGAAAAATCAACATCTAAGCATGTGAATCATAATCTAAGCATATAACCATCACATATGAACAATCCTAACATGTTCCTAAGTCCCAATAACAACAACAATAGGCAAAATCAGAAACTTTCCACAACAAAATCATGAAACATGTTATTATAACAAATAAAGGTCGAGTTTCTCATTATCGTCACCTCTAAAGCGGTTTTGCTCCTAGCTCCTCTTCAATCACGTAGCTGTCTACTTCGGGATCCTCTAAATCCTCTCCTACAACATGAAAAACGATTATGAGAAGCTAGAATCGAATTCCTCCAAAAACAGTCCATTTTTCAAGTTGGACGAAATTGAAATTGAAAGAGACGGATGTTTTGCAAATTTCGCGAGGATTTCAGAAATGTATAACATGCCTTGGTTTGGAAATCAGATGATCTCTGAAAATCGATTTGAAGCTTGAGAAGTTGGAGGAGAACATGAGAAAACAAGAAGTAGTAATCTTATTTTTGTGAAATGTCAAATGTCGACATATTGCAAGGGGGTTTAGGGTTTTAATTGTCCTTTTCCGTTTAATGAAACGGACTTTTGATGTGAACGGGTTTCCATGAGTCGGATTTAACTTGCCAAGTTATTACGTCTTAAGGACTTAAGGTTCTTAAGACAGATCTTATCGAATTATTTTAAAATAACTTAACAATAAATATTAAAATATTATTTTATTCCGTAAAAATAATTTAAAACCTTTAAAATATGAATTACGAAAATACGGGATGTTACAATCACCCCAACTTAAAAAAGTTTCGTCCTCGAAACTCGAACGAAGATAAATTCTAGATAAACTATACCTCAATCAAAAAGAGAAGGATGCGTAGCACGCATCGAAGCCTCGGTCTCCCACGGCTGCTCCTCAACATCGCCGCATCGCCATAGGATCTTCACTAAGGGCACCACCTTGCTCCTAAGCTTTCTGTCCTGACGGTCTAGAATCTTCACGGGACGCTTCTCAAAAGCAAGACTCGACTCCAGGTTCTCGATCTCTCTATGAAGCATGTGACTAGGGTCACTAACGTACCGACGGAGCTGAGAAACATGAAAGACGCTATGAACCTTGCCCAAACTAGGAGGCAAGTCCAATCGGTAAGCAGCAGCACCAATCCTCTTCACGATCTCAAACGACCCAATATACTTAGGGCTCAACTTTCCCTTAACGCCAAACCTCTTGACGCCCTTCATCGGTGAAACTATAAGGAAAACTCTATCACCAACCTCAAACTCGAGAGGTCTACGGCGGACATCTGCATAAGATTTCTGCCGATCCTGTGCGGCCTTCATCCTACCTCTGATCAGCTGAACGTGATCAATCGTCGCAACTAACAGGTCAAGTCCTAGGTCGTGCACGTCGCTCGCCTGATCCCAACAGATCAGGCTACGACACTTCCTACCATAGAGCGCCTCATATGGAGCCATACCGATAGACGAGTGAAAATTGTTGTTGTAGGAAAACTCAACTAACGGTAGACACTGTTCCCACGCACTCTGAAAATCAAGTGCACAAGCACGGAGCAAGTTCTCTAAAGTCTGAATAGTCCTCTCGGACTGTCCATCAGTCGTAGCATGGAATGCTGTACTCATCAGTAGACGGCTACCCATAGCCTCCTGTAGAGCCTTCCAAAATCTGGAACAAAAACGCGGATCTTGGTCAGACACGATCTCTCTCGGGACACCATGGTAACGGACGATCTCGACAACATAAGCTCTGGCTAAGCGGTCCATATCCCATGTCTCACGAATAGGCACAAATCTGGCACACTTGGTTAACCTATCAACCACAACCCAAATAGCATCCTTGCCTCCAACTGTCTTCGGCAAAGCAATCACAAAGTCCATCGAGATACACTCCCACTTCCACTGAGGAACGTGGAGCGGCTGTAACAAACCACCTGGCCTCCTATGCTCAATCTTGACTTGTTGACAAGTCAGACACCTACTCACATAATCCAAAATGTTCTTCTTCATCCCGGGCCACCAAAATAGAAGTCTTAGGTCTTTGTGCATCTTCTCGCCGCCCGGATGAACAGAATAAGGCGTCAAGTGAGCCTCATCTAATACTCTCTTCCTCAAATCCGGCACATCTGGAACATACATCCGGCCTCAGAACCGAAGAAAACCATCAGAACTAATCACAAAGTCCTGTGCATCACCACTCGAAATCTGGGCCTCGAACTTCCGGAAAGCAGCATCTGTAGGTAAACCCTGGCGAATCTGCCAATACAATGTCGGTTCGGCAGTCATAGCAGATAACCAATCAAAACCACTACCAACCATCTCTAATCTCAACTTCCGGAACTCAGAACAAAGCTCCTCAGGTAGAACACGCATAACACTCATCGAATGAGAAGTCTTGCGACTAAGCGCATCAGCAAACCACATTGGCCTTACCATCATGATACAATAACTCAATATCATAATCCTTAACCAACTCTAGCCATCGACGCTGTCGCATATTAAGGTCCTTCTGTGTGAAAATGTACTTCAAACTCTTATGATCCGTGAAAATGCGATAATGGGATCCAATCAAGTAATGACGCCACAACTTCAAGGTATGAACAATAGCAGCTAACTCAAGGTCATGCGTATGATAGTTCACCTCGTGCACTCGCAGCTGTCTCGAAGAGTAAGCTATCACCTTACCACTCTGCATCAACACACATCCAGGCCCTAGCATAGAAGCATCGCAGTAAACATCGAAGTCAACACCAATCTCTGGGGCAAAGCAAGTACTGGAGCAGAAGTCAACCTAGTCTTCAATTCCTGAAATGAGCTCTCACACTTATCTGTCCAAAAAAACTTAGCTTCTTTCTTCAATAACTGAGTCATCGGACGAGCCAATCTATAGAAATCCTCAACAAATCGACGGTAGTATCCACCCAAACCGAGGAAACTACGAATCTCTCCCACATCTTTGGGACTCTCCCAATCGACAACGGCCTCAATCTTAGCGGGATCAACCATAACTCCCTCACTAGATATCACATGTCCAAGAAATGCAACCTTAGATAGCCAAAACTCACACTTAGAGAACTTCGCGAACCACTTCTGTCGACGTAAAATCCCAAGTATCAATCGAAGATGTTCGGCATGCTCAGCATCAGTCTTCGAATAAATGAGGATATCATCAATAAACACCACAACACAAGTGTCTAAGAACTCACTGAACGTCCTGTTCATCTGATCCATGAAAATAGCAGGAGCATTCGTCAAACCAAAAGGCATGACGACGAACTCAAAGTGCCCATATCTGGTACAGAAAGCAGTCTTCGCAATGTCAGCCTCTCTCACTGGAATCTGATGATAACCGGAATGAAGGTCAATCTTTGAAAATATGGAAGCACCTCTAAGCTGATCAAATAAGTCATCGATCCTAGGCAAAGGATATCTGTTCTTCACTGTAACTCTGTTCAATTCCCTGTAATCAATGCAAAGTCTCATGGAACCATCTTTCTTCTTGACGAAAAGAACTGGAGCACCCCAAGGAGAAGCACTCGGTCTAATAAATCCCTTCTCGATCATCTCTTCTAATTGCTGCTTCAACTCTTTCAACTCAGGTGGAGCCATGCGGTATAGAGCCTTAGATATAGGTCCGGTACCTGGAACAAGCTCAATAGTAAACTCCACATCTCTCTCAGGCGGTATCCCTGACAACTCTTCTGGGAAGACATCTGGAAACTCACGAACAATAGCTACATCCTCAAGCTTTGGTAGCGATGGTTTTGCAGCTGAAACAACACACAGGAAGGCTTGGCAACCCTTCCTTAGAAGATGAGAAGCTTTCATTGAAGAAATAACATGAACACCCGTTTTAGGGCGAGTTTCCCTATAGGAAACACGAACTTCTGAAGAACTCCTCAAGCAGATTTTCTGGTCGCGACACCTGAAGCGAGCATGGTATCGCGATAACCTATCCATACCGAGGATAATGTCAAATTCCTCGAGAGGAAATCTCAGTAAGTCCGCTGGAAATGTGGCACAACTAATAATAATCGGAACATCCCTATAGGAAGAAGAGCAGGAGAAAACATCTCCCGAAGGCAATGAGATAGAAGTCTCCTCAACAACAGAAGACTCCAGAGCTAGTCTGTTGGCAAACTAGGTCGATATGAACGATAGAGAAGCACCAGTATCAAATAAAATCAAGTACTCAGCGCCAAGAACATAAAAGATACCGGCAACAATGTCTGGATGAGCCTCAGCCTCTGCTCTGGTCATCACGAAGATCTTCCCCTTCGCCTTGCCTCCTCTAGTCGCTGCAGCAGCAGTGGCAGCCTTGCCAAGTGTGGTGTTCCTCTCAAGACACTCATAAGACCTATGCCCAAATCCATTGCAGGTGAAACACTTATAGGCATTCTTGAATCAGTCAAAACCCGGATGAGATGGTTTACCACAACGGTGGCAAACACTAGAAGCTGTATCCGTGTGAACAATGGTCTTAGCAACCGGTGCAGAGAACCTCTCAAATCGCTTCTTCTGAGAAGAAGGTGAAGAAGTAGATGGAACAAACGGTCTTTTCCCCTGATAGATAGACCTCTGGTGTGAAGACACACTAGTAGCAGCAACTCGGGTCTCAGCATCTATAGCTCGAATGGAACTCTCTGCCCAAATAGCATCATCATAAACCTCAACGAAAGAAGTCGAGTCACGGCGGACCATACTCTCGATGCGTGGCCCCAACTTCCCTCGATAGAAGTAAACTCTCTCAGCCTCATCCCTCACAAATCTCGATGCAAAATGTGCAAGCTGGTTAAATCTGTCGGTGAACTCCTGAACGGACATCTTTCCCTGCTTCAAGTCAATGAACTCCTTAAGCCTCTGTGATCTAAGCTCCTTAGGATAAAATCTCGTCTCGAGCTTATCCTTAAAAGCCTCCCAGTCAAATAAAGAATCCATAATGAGAGTCGGTCCAGTCAATGCCCACCATCTGTCGGCCTCTAAGGTCAAAAAGTGAGTGGCTAGCCGCACTCTATCCTCTCTGACAA
Organism: Silene conica; assembly: GCA_029255685.2. NCBI lineage: Eukaryota > Viridiplantae > Streptophyta > Magnoliopsida > Caryophyllales > Caryophyllaceae > Silene > Silene conica. The sequence continues at coordinate 43,591,234 of CM055318.2, read as the reverse complement.
CCGAGTATATGGTGAAGCTCTTCTCCATCTCACGGAACCACACGGAGAGAGCTACCGGATCAACCTCGCCTCTATAAGTCTTCACGTGGCTCCTGGACATCTGTGATGCTATCCAAGAGAAGCTACCAGGCCGGTTGGCATCATTGCCTGGCGGTGGAGGAGGAGGAATAGTCTCAGCCTGATGTCTCTGGTTCTCAAGCAACTGATGAAGTGCATTATCGTATTCTCAGTAGCTGTAGTCCTCACCATCCTTCAAAAGAAAAGCAAGTGTTATCTTAGCAATTAACAATCACAAATAGACTACAATATAAATCCTTAGATCTATCCCATCTCTCATTCATTATTTATTTATGTGGTCAAGTTAAGGTTAGGGGTCACATGAGTGCGTCGGGAGCAATAATGCTCTGATACCAACTGTAAAACCCCTCGTCGCAGCGGAAAAATAAAACACGAAACATGCCAAAATTTACGCGGAACTTAAACTTTAACATGTATAAAAACGAGGTGAATTAAAAACTGAAACTGAAACTGAAACTGATAGAAACAGAATAGATAAGTATAACTGTCTAAGTACTGAATTAAAATATATACAACAGCCTGGGATGACACATTCCTACAGGCACTCAAAACAGTAACTGAAATGTCTAGAGTCTAGCTAACGAAGTGTGTAAAGTCAAGTCGATGATAAACGGATCATCGCTCGCTAGCTCTCAGCAACCCCTGCCAACCTCCTGCATGTACCTACATACATGTAAACATGTACGCCACAATCAGTGGGGAGTGACTAGAGTTCTCCTAGCCACCTTTTGTAACGACACGTAACACAGAAATACAAACAGAATACTCCAACATATATAAACATGTGAAGCATATAAATCTCAATATCTGAATCTCATATCATCATGCAATTACTAATGCAAGGCTCTCAACCAACTTCGGAAACTATTTGGAAGGAGAGCCGGTTTCCCTGCCGGTTGCCCGGCCGGGGGGTCTTTCAGTCCAAACTATTTACGAAACTGACTAAAGAGTCATTCAATGCCTTGGATGAACAATTCCATAATCAAAGTACTATACTCATCAATAACAATGACTATATCTGACACTGTACCAACTTTAGGCAAGCAGATATGAAATAGCAAGTATAAAGGTTCAACGGTCAACTTAAGACATAACCTAGATACTAAATCATTTTCACAATCAAGGACTCAGAGGCCAACTTAAGGCATAGACCTTGATATCAATAAATACAAGCAATGGGTCCAGAGGTGAACTTAACACATATCCCACTACCATCCAAGTAAAGGGTCCAGAGGTGAACTTAACACATATCCCAATACACAACTCAGTAATGGGTCCAGAGGTGAACTTAACACATATCCCACTACAAACAAATGTCGGGTCCAGAGGTGAACTTAACACATATCCCAACATACATACACAAGCAATGGGTCCAGAGGTGAACTTAACACATATCCCACTGCTACAAACAAGTATTGGGTCCAGAGGTGAACTTAACACATATCCCAATACCCAGCTATCGCACACCGGGTCCAGAGGTGAACTTAACACATATCTCGATATACGACAACCGATCACGTGTCAGGTCCAGAGGTGAACTTAACACATATCCTGACACGCCACAAGCAAAACATGTAATGGGTCCAGAGGTGAACTTAACACATATCCCATCATGCGACATACAACTCACGTATTAAGCTCAGAGGCCAGCTTAAGGCATACATTAATACGCATGAATCCAATAGCATCCAAAGATAGAAACTAACCTATAGTTCTAATCTCTTATACCACTAAACAACACTTAATTGATCCCGAGAACTAAGTTGAGGGAGAGCCAGTTTCCCTTTCGGTTACCCGACCGGGGGGTCTCTATCCTCTCTCCATTTCCGAACCCAATATAGTGTCGCCCATCCTCCGGGGACCTCAAACACACATATAAGGTACACGGAACGAATCCCAAACAAAACCGATCAACCGATCAAAAGATAAAAACGGATTTAATGAGAACAGGGGCTCTCAGCCGGTCTGGGGACCGTCTGCCGGTCAGCCGGCTGGGAGTCCCTTCCCAATGCCATCTTAAAATCTGAAGAACAAGGAAATGAGGCTCTCAGCCGGTGGACCGTCTGCCGGTCTGCCGGCTGGGAGTCCCTTCCCAAGAACAACTCACTTTCAAAGAACGAAGGAGAGAGGCTCTCAGCCGGTGGACCGTCTGCCGGTCTGCCGGCTGGGAGTCCCTTCCCACTCACATCCTACAATTTCTCCAAAATCCAAGGAGGGACTCTGAGCCGGTCGACCGGCGGCCGACCTGCCGGCTCAGAGTTCTTCCCCATTTTCAGAAAATTCAAAACCTCAAGTCTGACTCTGAGCCGGCCGACCGGCTGCCGGTCAGCCTACCGGCTCAGAGTCCCTGCACGCAAAAATTGCATTTTTGAAAATGTTCCTAAACTTCACAAATCGAATCGAAACTTCCAAAATTGTATCCAATATACATTACCCAGCATCTATGAGAGTTATATGTATCACAAGCAAGCATCAATTCCCACAATTATGCCAGATTAAGTTCATACTTTATATTCGTCTTAAGCATAGAAATTCTGAAAAATCAACATCTAAGCATGTGAATCATAATCTAAGCATATAACCATCACATATGAACAATCCTAACATGTTCCTAAGTCCCAATGACAACAACAATAGGCAAAATCAGAAACTTTCCACAACAAAATCATGAAACATGCTATTATAACAAATAAAGGCTGAGTTTCTCATTATCGTCACCTCTAAAGCGGTTTTGCTCCTAGCTCCTCTTCAATCACGTAGCTGTCTACTTCGGGATCCTCTAAATTCTCTCCTACAACATGAAAAACGATTATGAGAAGCTAGAATCGAATTCCTCCAAAAACAGTCCATTTTTCAAGTTGGACGAAATTGAAATTGAAAGAGACGGATGTCTTGCTAATTTCGCGAGGATTTCAGAAATGTATAACATGCCTTGGTTTGGAAATCGGATGATCTCTGAAAATCGATTTGAAGCTTGAGAAGTTGGAGGAGAAAATGAGAAAAGAAGAAGCAGTAATCTTATTTTTGTGAAATGTCAAATGTCGACATATTGCAAGGGGGTTTAGGGTTTTAATTGTCCTTTTCCGTTTAATGAAACGGACTTTTGATGTGAACGGGTTTCCATGAGTCGGATTTAACTATCCAAGTTGTTACGTCTTACGGACTTAAGGTTCTTAAGACGGATCTTATCGAATTATTTTAAAATAACTTAACAATAAATATTAAAATATTATCTTATTCCGTAAAAATAATTTAAAACCTTTAAAATATGAATTACGAAAATACGGGATGTTACATCTCCTCCAGGAATTATGACGGTGTCAGTGGACACCGTCGCAACATCAGTGGCAGCGACAGGGGCTGCTCCGGAAGCTCAACAGTAGCAACAGAGTGTTGCTCTGTTACGTCTTGCACAACATTCGAGACAATGGCCTCGACAGAAAGTTCGGGAGCAGCGTGTTGTCTACAGAGTCCATAATTGATGAGTGAAATACCCACTTAATTGCAAAGAATCAGAGCAAAAATCAACAATTCGAAAATTTCGAATTGAAAACCCTAAATTACCGAAGATACAAATATGGCACGAAAACGGGTTTTTTCGAAAGGGCTTTTGATGAAATTGAGGTTATTAGCTAATGGGCAACACAATGTAGTGATTTAAATGGGCAGAAAGTAGCTAATTTGCAGATTTGCTAAAAAAGTCAAAAAATTGGGGAAGAACAAATATTTTCGATCGAATCAAAAATGAAGAGGAAAGGACGAAAATTTTGTTATATAGCCCGATAGAGTGCTCGATCGAGAGAAAAGTCCTCTCGATCGAGAACTTTTTACCTGAGATGTCCTCGATCGAGAACAGTGACTTCTCGATCGAGTAAAATCTGACCTTCGATCTTCCTTCCTTTCAATCGAGGAATAAATCCCTCGATCGAGCACTTCTTTCTCCCATTTTGCTCGATCGAGAGGAATAATCCTCTCGATCGAGAACTTTTCAGCTGGGCACGCACTTTGAAGTGTTTCTGTTGGGTGCGGCTTATGTGTACCTGCAAAAAGCTCAATAATAGTGTCCCAAAAATCACAAAATTTGTCCGAGTCTACCAAAAAAGAGTTTAAACTAGCAACTAGCGTCTAACTACGGATGTCCTAACAAAACAAATCCCAAACAAGTTCAAAAACGCTAATCCAAAAGAAATTATCTATTTACAACTGGCACAAGGTTGCAAACCTGGCTAATGTTCCATGAAATCATCTTGGCCATCCTTAGGCCTTTGTTGTGACGAACTACTCTCAGCTTTGTTGAGCTTCACCTTCATACGCCAAACTGGTGGCTTATTTTCAGATTTCCGTTCCTCCTTGTATTCCTTGAACAACTCCGCCATGATCTTTTCCTTCTCCGTGCTTGGCTCGATTGAAAAATTTCCCCAGCCCGGTCCTGTACATTTAAACACATAAATACGGACCTTTATCTTGCCCTCAACACGAGGCAAAGGTGTTAGTGGAGTAGGAAGAGTAACAACACGTGGAGGCTCATCGATAAGCATAGAATCGGAAGGTGTTTCATCTATAGGGGTGGGGTCGGAATCTAAGGCATGAATGACATTACACTCTAGGATGCGCATGGGTCCTTTATGAGTCGCAAGTTTAGCAAAAACGAGTTCCTCACCCCCAACTCTAAAGGTCAATGTACACAACCCAACATCCACTATAGCTTGGGCCGTGTGTAAAAATGGTCGTCCAAGGATGATAGGTTTATACGAGTCTTCGGGAATATCAAGTACAACAAAGTCAACTGGTATGAAGAATCGTCCAATTTTAACCGGAATGTCCTCTAGGACTCGTAAAGGTCGAGTCAATGATCTGTCGGCCATCTGAACTGACATGTTCGTACAGTGGAACTGAGTAAACCCCAACTTCCTAGCTAAGGACAATGGCATAACGCTAACACTAGCGCCCAAATCACAAAAAGTCCTATCAATAAAATGCAGTCCTATGTAGCACGGTATAGAGAAACTACCCGGGTCAGACAGTTTAGTCGGGGTTCGGTGCTGAAGATGTGCGGAGCACTATTCAGAAAATGTGACGGTATCTATTTCATCAACTGAACGCTTATGCAACAATATATCCTTCATAAACTTGAGATAACTACCTTTTTGACCAAGTCAAGGAAGTGAATGTGAACGTTCAGGCCTTGAACGAGTTGACTGAATCGGGCGAACTCCGGCTCTGTCTTCTTTTCTTTTCTCAAACGTCCCGAGAAAGGAACATGCTCATCAGAATTGGGTTTATGCGTATCACGGATCAGCGCATTATTCAACATTGTTTGATTGGGGGTTCTCGATCGAGACATTTCAGACTCCATATTGCTCGATCGTCCATTTTCAGCAACAAAACTCTTTGATTGACCATCCTCCTTTCTCGATCGATCATTTTCTTTCTCTATGGTGTTCGATCGAACACTTTCATCAGACAAGTCGCTAGATCGAGAACTTGATAGTTCTCGATCGACTAGATCTTCAGACAAACCTCTAGATCGAGAGTCAGAATTCCCTCGATCGAGCACTTCGACAGCATCAACATCTTTCTTCTCGGTTCTTGTACCTGAAACATTAGCAAAAACAGAAGGATCAGTAATTTTATCGTTGGAATATGAATTTCCAGACCTGAGGGTCACCATGTTGAGGGTTTCCTTCCTCTTCTCGGATTGGGAGGGCAAATGTCCCGGTTGTCTTACGGATTGGTTTGTAGCAAGTTGAGCTATCTACGACTCAAGCATTTTAATTGTTTCGTTGTTTGCTTGGTCGGACTTTGACATTTGCGTAGCCAATGATTGAATCATCGACTTAAGCTCACCAATCTCGGAAACTCCTCAAGTTGAGGAACTTCCATGCTGTGGGTTAGGAAATTGAAGGGCCCTTGGAAATTGTTCTTTGTGCGGCGAAACGTAGGCTTGTTGTTATTGTTATTGCGGTGGTGGGGATGGGTTAAGGACATTTTGACTAGTCCACCTCAAATTGGGGTCGACGTACCCGTGGTTATAACTTCCCTGCCGATATTGTTGAAAGGAGTAAACTTGCTCCTTCTCCGCGAAGCAATCAACAGCTACATGGCCCGGTTCACCACATCTCTCACATAGAATGGGTTCCTCTATTTGCAAAACATGAACCGTTTGACGGCTCCCGGAACTTTCACTTTCCAACCTCTCTATCTTGGCAAAAAGCTTATCGAACTTAGCCTCCAAACCTTCAGTCTCAATGTTAGCCACGGTTCTCGTTCCGCTCCTCGGATTAACGTACTCAGACGTGTGTGTAGCCATTTCCTCTATTAGGCTCCAACCTTTGTCATCATCAACCTCTCTTTGGAACCTCCCATTCGCGGCAGAATTGAGAATGGCACGATGATCATCGTAAAGATTGTTATAGAATTGGTTGCAGATGAACCATGGTTCGAAACCATGGTGTGGAACGACTCTCACATATCCTTTAAATCTATCCCACGCCTCACTTAAGTTCTTAGACGGTTTTTGTTTGAAGTTGGTGATTTGTGTTCTTAAGGCATTCGTCCTCTGAGGTGGGAAGTATTTTTTGTAGAAGGCTAGGGCTAAGGAAGTCCAATCTGTAATCCCGGCTGCTACCCTATCCAAATCTGACAACCACTCTCTAGCGTTATCAGTTAGGGAAAAGGGAAAAAGGTTTCTTTTATTTTGTCTTGGGTTACCCCCTAGTAGCTGGAATGGAGGAGCAATAGTCAACAAATCGCTCCATGTGTTTTCTTGGATCCTCTCCCGCGGCTCCCTTATATTGGTTTCTCTCAACCATATTAATGTAGGAAGGTCTAAAGTCAAAGGTTTGATCGTCCTCATTGGTAGCTATACTAAACCCCTTGGGAATGAATTCAGCGGTGGGCTCGAAATGACTGGCTATATTAGGCATTTTGATTTGAAGGTTGGGTTCAACTATGGAATTTTCCTCAAAGATGGTGTCTCTCTCTCTCTGTCAGGGGTACTCAAGTCTTTCTCCCGAGGGATTCTCTCTAGTTCTCTCCTTCTACGCAAGAAGGTTCTCTCGGGTTCGGGATCGGGTTCCACCAATTCTCCCCTTCGAGACCCGTGCATACAAAACTGAAACAGAACAATTAGAACGGTCTTAAGGAATTAAAATTCCTTAAGACAAAAATAGATAAAAACTAAAACAGAAAACAATGTTGCCTCCCGGGCAACGGCGCCAAAATTTGATGCCTGTCGTTGTAGACACCAAAAATAAACCTAATGAACTACTAACATACGCTAGTGGTAAATAGGGTCGATTCCTCAGGGAGGCGAACTATCAATTATCCGTCTTTATCTATTGGTCACAATTGGGGGTTTTGAAAATGGTTAACTAAACTACGAGACGTGAGATATGAAAAAGAATAAGAAAACGATAGCAAGCACGAATTGATAACGAATTAAATCAAGGGAAGAGAAAATATGTTGGGAACTCGGGTCATTGCGTCTTACTCATTATCGGTATAATTGGGTTGGTTAGTTTATTGGTAGGAAAGGCTAGGTCATTACAGTCACGTCTCAAACCCGACTATACCTTCCGGTCTTAAGTCGCCCTAAAGTCGTTTTTGCTTAACTTCCGCTCTCACAAAAACTAATTAAAATAATTAAGCAAGTCTTTCCCTTCCAACCTTCCAGCCTAGGTCAAGATTTAACTAAATGTAAGGTCTCATGCGTACACTCACTTAACCAAACACGAATTAAATTGCTTAATGATAACTCCTACCATAAACTAACCATCCCGACTACCACCTATCACGCATATAACACAAATTCCCTCATCCCGGCATATTTAAACGATTTAGCTACCCATGACGATATTAATAACGATTATGACTACCAAATTTATACTAGCATGTGACATGGTGACAGGGGAATAAAATCAGGATATAAAAACAGTGACAAGGGAAGCGAGATAGACGAGAAAACAGTGAGCAAGAGGGCACGAATTTCGAGACTTATAAGTGGAAGCAAGGGCGCGGGAGCAAGCGCAAAACCGAAACAAAAATGTTTTCTAAACAGGGTAATTATACGGTAATACTAGATGATATCAGAGATGATTCAAGGGAAGTGAAAACAGTGACAATCGTGAAAAACGAAATCAAGAAAACATGGACGAAAACAGGAGAGAAACAAACGATGGAACGGAGTATGAAAATAGTGTATGAAGCTTGCGTAAACGAACGAAAACGAATTATCAAAACAGAAGAAACAGAATCAGAATAATAATAAGACAGTAGAAAGGAGATAAGAAAGAAAGAATTACGATTAGAATCCGGCTTAGAACGAAAGTACACAATCCTTGAGCAAAAAGACGAAAAACTAAAATTATTGAGTAAAGAAATTGTGTGACGGTTGACAAGAGTTTCTGAGAAATCAAAAGAGTAGTAAAGTAAACTTAGAAGATATGAAGATGACCTAATGAACTCATAAGGAGTTCTTCAATAGAGTCGAAAAATGAAAACTGCTGTAAATGATACGAGAAAACGAAGAGCCAGCGACAATTCTCTCGATCGAGAGAAAATGCTTCTCGATCGAGAGAAACTTCATCAAAACTGGTCGATCGAGGAATTCAGGGTTCTCGATCGACTTATTCCATTGCAAAACCTCTCGATCGATCAACAAGGCCATCGATCGAGTACTTGGAACCTTCATTCTTCTCGATCGAGCACATGACAGCTCGATCGAGGACTTTTCTTTCTCGACAAGGTCTTCGATGGGCCTAAAATGGTCGATTGCCTTGACCTTCTCTTCGATGGTTGATAATACTCCTCACGCATCTTTATGAAAGCACGACCAGCCTCGTTTCTTCCATCATCTACCATAATGCAACGCTTAAGGTAGAAAAAGCTCGGTTTCCGCTACAATTCGGTCTATATCTGCAAGACAACAATACAAACACAAAGTAGCATATACGGATATAAAGTGATAATAAATCACCCATTTGCATGGAAATGTGTGCCAAAATAGGACTAGAAAGTCTATAATAAATGCACACATCACAAATCTTTCATTTTGAAGTGGTTCTTTAACCATGTCTTAACCGATGAGAGCATGGGAATGTCGTTTCCAACCATTAGTATGTCATCTACATAAAATACTAGGAACACTATTTTGCTCCCACTTGACTTGATATACAGACACGGTTCCTCGACACTTCGAATGAACCCGTTCTGTTTTATCACGTCATCAAAACGATGATTCTTACTCTGTGATGCTTGCTTAAGTCAATAGATGGAACGCTTAAGCTTGCACACTTTCTTAGGATGTTTAGGATCTATGAAACCCTCAAGCTGTATCATATACAATTCTTCTTCCAAAAACCTGTTTAGGAAGGCGGTTTTCACATCCATTTTCCAAATCTCATAATCATGAAATGCGACTATCGCTAAGATAATCTTAATAGATCTAAGCATAACAACTGGAGCAAAACTCTCATCATAGTGCAACCCGTGTACTTGAGTGAAACCTTTTGCTACCAATCGTGCTTTATAAACATCTGGTTGTCCATCTAATGCACGCTTTATCTTATAAAGCCATTTTCACTGAAGGGGTCTCACCTTCTCAGGCAAATCAACCAAATCCAATACTTGATTCTCATGCATGGAATCTATTTCGGACTGCATGGCTTCGAGCCATAACATAGAGTCAGAACAGGTAATGACTCCTTTGTAGGTAGCTGGTTCGTTACGCTCAAGGAGTAAAATGTTTTCTACACCACCCTCCTCAACCATACCAATGTATCGGTCTGGGGGTGAGAAACTCGAACCGACCTCCTAGGTTCCTCTGGAATGGATACCATAGCAGATGTGGAAGGAACACTTTCTTCCATCACACTGTTCGTTTCTGGTTCTTGAACCTCTGATAGATCAAAAGTCCTACTACTTTGTTTGTTTGAGAGAAACTCTTTCTCTAAAAATTTCGCACTAGCTGCAACAAAAACTCTTTGTTCGGTAGGTGAATAAAAGTAGTGACCAAAAATTCCTTTCCGATAACCTACAAAGTAAGTCTTGACCGATCGTGGGCCTAGCTTGTCTTCGTGTCTCCACTTGACATAAGCTTCACAGCCCCAAACCCGAATAAAAGACAAGTCAGGAACTTTTCCTTTCCACATCTCATATGGAGTCTTGTCCGCTGCTTTAGTCGGACTTCGGTTAAGTATTAGAGCATCCGATTGAAGAGCAAATCCCCATAATGAATCAGGCACAACCGTGTGACTCATCATGGATCGAACCATATCTAATAAAGTTCGGTTTCTCCGTTCGGATACACCATTTAATTGTGGTGTTCCAGGTGGAGTCAACTGTGATACAATACCACGGTCTTTTAGGTGTTGATCAAACTCAGTCGAAAGATATTCGCCACCACGATCAGATCGAAGTGCTTTAATCTTCCTATCCAATTGGTTCTTAACCTTGTTTTTGAATTCCTTGAACTTGTCGAATGATTCACTCTTATGTTTCATTAAGTAGACATACCCGTATCTACTCAAATCATCCGTAAAAGTGATAAAATATCTATAGCCGTCTCTTGCTGTGATTGTCATAGGACCACACACATCTGTATGTATGAGTCCTAAAAGATCACTAGCTCGCATCCCAATACCTTTAAAGGAAATACGAGTCATCTTTCCGTTGAGACATGATTCACACGAACCAATTGATTCGTAATGAAATGGTGGTATTGTCCCATTCTTAATGAGTTTCTCTACGCGTTTTTCATTGATGTGTCCCATTCCACAGTGCCATAAATACGTTTGTTCTTTATCACCTGTTTTAACCTTTTTATTATTCATATGATAAACCTCGGTGGTTTGGTCTAAAACATATATTCCGTTTATGGAAACAACTTTGCCATAAATCATATCGTTTAATGAAAAATTACAACAGTTGTGCTTAATATTAAAACAAAATCCTTCCGTATCCAAAACAGAAATTGAAAAAATGTTTTTCGACAAACTAGGAACAAAATAACAATTACTCAAAAATAACTCAAAACCATTAGGTAGTTTGAGCACATAAGTTCCCACGGAGACAGCTGCAACCTTTGCTCCATTTCCAACGCGAAGGTCAACGTCCCCTTTCTCAAGTTTGCGGACGTCCCTTAAACCCTACAAGTGATTACACAAGTGAGAACCACAACCGGTATCAAATACCCATGTTACCGAACTTGCATGGTTAATTTCAATCATATGAATAAACGAAGATAAACCTATAGCTGTCACACGTCCAGCCTTGATATCATCGAGGTACTTAGGGTAGTTCCTCTTCCAATGCCCGGACTCGTGGAAATGGTGGCACTCTCCCTCTTTCCCTTTGCCCTTAGCTCTGCCCTTTGAGTTACTGATCTCACCAGGTCCACTCTTGGGTTTAGGTTGCTTCTTCTTGAACTGCGGCTTCTTAACATTTATGGGAGGCTTTGCCTTTTCTTTCCCCTTCCAATTCGATTGTATGACGAGGACGCCCTTCTTAGCACTCCCACTCAAATTGAGATCCTTCTCAGCTTGCACGAGCTGAGAGTGGAGTTCATGAAGACTTTTCTTCATGTCATTCATGTTGTAGTTCACCCTGAATTGGGTGAACCCATCATGAAGAGAGTGCAAGATACGGTCTACAATGACTGACTCCTCAATCTTGCAACCAAGAGACTCCAGAATTTCCACATTCTCAATCATCTTGAGGATGTGTGGGCTAACAGCTTGGCCCTTTGTCAGTTTTGCCTTGAAGAAGCGAACTGCTGCGTCATACCTCATGATTCTCGGAGCTTGCGAGAACTCATTGGTAAGGGTGGTGAAAATCTTATTTGCACCTTGATAAATGAAGCGGCGCTGCAAATTGCTTTCCATTTCATATATAAGTACGTTCTAAATCGCACCTACTTCACGAACGAACTCATCATATGTAGTTCGTTTGGCTCCAGTCCTGGCAGTTGGTTCAGCCGGAATCAGCTCAACCAAATACTTCAACTTACCATCAGCAATGGCAGCATTCCGTAATGCTGCCTCCCAATCGGTAAAGTTACTCCCATTATTCTTAAGGCGTTAGTTCTGATTATAGGAGACGTGGTCCATGAAGGAGCGCAACCACGACTGCCTTGTGAGGGTGGCACTAGGGCCCGGAGTTGCATTTGGATTAGACATTTTAAAAGCAGATTTAAAATGATCTACAAATGAGAAAATAAATAAACATGAGTAATCATAGAATTTAAAATCTTTTAATCAAAGATATATAACATAATATAATCGATCTCACTCAAAGAATTATATAATGTATGCCAAGACCTAAATCCCGATTTGGTGAGTTAACCTTTTAACTGGTTCTACACTAGAACTCTCAGTTGTCAAATTTCTTATATTTGTCTTTTAGTCCACAATGACTTCAATAGCTTGATTGAATCATCGTGTTGAGTTCAATTTGGTCACAACACACTACTTACCCGAGGTAGAAGGGGTCCATATGGAGATAACAACGGGTCCTATATGCCCACCGACGAACAAGGGATTCATTGTGGTTTTGACTTAGAAAGGCTAATTTCTCAATTTTATGTAGAGTGAGATCCCATCATCATTTTAAACTCATTTAAGTGAACTATTTAAGGTGAGTAGGAATGAGTGATGACAAATATAAAACATCATATGTCAAAATGCAAAATAATCTACATGAGTCATTTTACATGCATATAGGTGGTTTGGTTTAGGCGGAATATAATGACATGCAATATGCAAGCAATGAAGAGAATAAAACATAAAATCCTAGTGTGGCCTATCCTATGAAAAACAGTAAATACAACTTGGGAATCCAATCACATGGACCGGGGAAGCTTCTTGGGATCACCGTTCTTTATCTCGTGATGTAAAATGGACATGGCACTGGAAATGAACGTTTCAATCTCCTCTTCTTATTCTTTATTCTAAGCTATTACAAATTTACACTGCAAATCCTATTTACATTTAATCTAAAATAAAGAATAAATAAATTACAGTAGGGAGATGTGAGATCTCATAAAATACATCACCTGATTACTTTCCACCATTACCGAAAAGTAATAAAAAAACTAAGGCCACACTAGATTACATTATTAAATTTTACAACAATTGCAAAAATACATAAAAACTTCATTGTAAAACAATATTAATAACAACATAATAAAAACATTCATAATGCAATATTATCCAAACCACCATTAAACTAAAACTGAGAGAATTACATGCCATACATGTAAATCATAATCCAATTAAAATTCTAAACAATTTTAGAATCTAGTGAGTATCATCAAATTAGATATAATAAACATTTAAAAATAAATAAGCGATTAAATAACTGAAAATTATCAAATAACTCTCGTGTTTTTTTTTTTTTTTTTTTTTTTTTCTGGTTCCTCACGGCATAGGGACTGTTTTTATTTTGTATTTTTATTTTTTTTATATAAAAAAACTGATTTGTCATAAGTATAAATCATCATTTATAAATTAGTTAATACAAATATTATCCTATAATATAAATAAAAACGATAACAAATCAGTAAACCCTAAAATCATATTTCATGGTTTAATCACCCTTTTTATTATCTTTATACATTTGTTCTAATTATAAATTTATATTTATAATTTAGTTAATATAAACATTATCATATAATATTAATAATAACAAAAACAACAAATCACAATTTAGGGCCGAAAAAAAAAAGTCACGGCTTTTTTTTTTTTTATAAAAGCTACGTTTTTTTTTTTTTTTTATAATTTTAATACATTTACACATATTATCAAATAATAACATGTAAATCGACATCTTCATAAGAAATTATACTATTTCATTAAATGGTATAATCAAGGTAAAAATAGATTTTGATAACTTTACTAATTTGTGATTTTTCTCAAAATTACTCATAGTAGCACAAAAATAATCTCATAATTTATGTGTTATGGTTCTAATCATATTAGATCAGAAAATTATCAAATATTGTCATTAAGAATAATCTTTTACTCACATGATCAATATTCATTCATCTTAACAATTTAAAATGAACAAAACTAATCTGAACCTAATTATGTCGATTGGTTTTTAGTAATCATTAATCTACATCAATATTATGTTTATCATCATATGACAATTATTTTAACAATTAAAATAACAAAATCAAAAATTAAAAAAAACTAAAAAAAATTACCGTAAAAAAATTAAAAAACGTGAAACCCAAAAAAAATTGCACCGTGATAAAGGAAAAAAAAATGCCGAGAAGAAGAAGAAAAAATTGCCAATTTAATTCTTAATTATTATCAAACCGATTTTTGAACCTTGCTCTGATACTACTTGTAGGAATATTTCTCAAATTTCCATTTAAAGTATTAATCCAATTAATACTGCCAAGGATTATATCAAACTTCACTATAATGGAGAAAATAGTACAACAGTAGACTGATACACACACGCTCAATATGAGCCAAAAGTATACCCTATTCTACCAACAAATATGGTAGTCTCAAAGGGAACAAAAGAGACTTGTAATACCACTCAAATTTAAAAAGTAGTGCTTCTGTTTCTAAACATAAACTTCGGGACGAAGTTCTTTTAAGAAAGGGAGATTGTAATATTCCAAATATTATATTATTTCATTTGACTAGTTTATTTTATTCTTTAATATTTAAACATTTGATTTTATGGAAAATATTGTTATTAGTTGATTTATTTGGTTATAGGGTTAAGTTTTCACCCCTATATATATATATATATAAAGAGAGAGAGAGAGAGAGAGAGGGGTAAAGAGAGGGGTAAGATCCGGTGAGTCCACCTAAATTTTTGAATCCATGAATCCACCTAAAGTTTCACTAGTTATATTAAAACTTATCAAGTTTTTTTTACGCTAGAAAGTCTACAATATCACAACCTTTTCAATACAATATCATAGGAAACAATATCACGCACTATATAAAACAATATCACGGAATTTTTTTCAAAACTTTTTTTCCCGAAATATTTTTTTTCAAAATTTTTTTTCTCAAATTTTTTTTTCGAAATATTTTTTTTTTAGATTTTTTTTTGGTGATATTGTTTTGAAGAAGCGGTGATATTGTATTGAGTAATTTGTACTATTGTAATGAAAAAAAAATAAAAAAAAATAAAAAAATTCGAGAATAAACGCCTTTTGTTAAACAATATCACGCACTATATTAAACAATATCACAAAAATTTTTCAAGAACTTTTTTTCCCGGAAATATTTTCTTCAATATTTTTTTTCAATATTTTTTGTGAAATATTTTTTTTCTCGAATTTTTTTTTTGATATTATTTTGAAGAACCGGTGATATTGTATTGAGTAACTTGCGATACTTTAATGAAAAAAAAATTCGAGAAAAAAAAACTTTGAAAAAAACGCCTTTTATTAAAAAAAAACGTGTTTGTTTTAAAAAAAGTGCATACTGAAAAAGGGAATTTTTTTAATAAAGAAAATGTTATTTTAAAAGAAAAGGCAAAAAGAAAAAGAATAAAAAAATAATACTGAAAAAGAAAAAACAAACAAAGGGAAAAAATTTGATATTGAAAAAACGTGATACTTTTTTATATAACTTGTGATATCATTGTTAGACTCATGGACTCAAATATTTAGGGTGGACTCATGTGATTCCAACTCTCTCATTGTTAGACTCGTGGACTCAAATATTTAGTCCACATCTTTGGTTGAGAGAGAGAGAGAGAGAGAGAGAGAGAGAGAGAGAGAGAGAGAGAGAGAGAGAGAGAGAGAGAGAGAGAGAAAATAAGTCCACATCTTTGGTTGAGTTCTTAAGTCCTAATATTAGTCATTAGATATTGGAGATTGGATGGTTGAGATTAAAACAAAAAAAACACCCACCAGACATGCATTTAATGCTTTGTCTCTCATAATTTCAACTCCCCATTTGGCTAATTAATTTTCTCTCTCATAACTTTAACTTCTAATTATTTATTTTTGAGTTTTAAAAACTTATGAGTGTAACTCTAATATTTTACGAATGTAACTTTATAAAATTATGAGTGTAACTCTAATATTGTATTAATATAACTTTGATTTTTTAATCCAATTTCATGCGTGTAACTCTATTATTTTAGGCGTGTAACTTTATTATTTTAGGCGCGTAACTCTATTATTTTAGGCGTGTAACTCTATTATATTAGGCTTGTAACTCTATTGTTTGAGGCGTGTAACTCTATTATTTTAGGCCTGTAACTCTATTGTTTGAGGCGTGTAACTCTATTGTTTTAGGTGTGTAACTCTATTGTTTTAGGTGTGTAACTCTAATATTGTACTAATATAACTTTGATTTTTTAATGCGATTTTTTATATAAAAATTTATGAGTATAAGTCAATTGTTTTATGCGTGTAACTCTATTGTTTTAGTCGTGTAACTCTATTGTTTTAGGCGTGTAACTCCATTGTTTTAGGCGTGTAACTCTATTATTTTAGGCGTGTAACTCTATTATTTTAAGCGTCTAACTCTATTGTTTTAGGCTTGTAACTCTATTGTTTGAGGCGTATAACTCGATTATTTTAGGCGTGTAACTCTATTGTTTTAGGTGTATAACTCCATTATTTTAGGCGAGTAACTCTGTTGTTTTAGACGTGTAACTCCATTGTTGTATTGTTGAAAGTCCATTGTTCTAGTGAAACTTCATTGTTTTATTAATTTTATTAGTATAAGTCCATAGTTCTATTAGTTTTATTAGTGGAATTCCATAGTTCTAATAGTGTAACTTTATGGGTCCAAAATTGTAACTCCATGGTTTGAATAGAGGAACTCCATGGTATTTTAACACCACCATCCAAAATAAAATTTATTAGTGAAACTTTATGGTTCGAATAGTATAATTTCATGGTTTGAATAGTGGAACTCCATGGTTCGAATAGTGTAACTCTATAGTTCGAATAGTGTAACTCCTCGAATAGTGTAACTCCATCGATTTTTCAAACCTGAAAATAAAATTTACACAAAAAAATCAAATTTACAAAATAATAAAACTCAACATTAAAATAAATTAACTAAATATTAAAAAAACATTCAAATATAAATAAAGAAACCAAGGACTTCACAGGGGGCTTCTTTTCTGAAGGCGCTGTCATGGATGCTGGGAATACTGCCATGGATGCTGGGATACTACCTCAAATGCAGATTCCATAAGGAGTAACATTGAAGATGATGGGGAGTATTTTACTATAATGCATAAGGATGACGGTGAAGTTTCAGTGGATGGCCTGGCTGTTGGAAATCCTATATATATGAAACCAACTGTTGGTGACGTTGCATTGCAACTAAAGAAACATTCGATACATTACCAATAAAAAAATTCTACTTCCCTTCATCTATCTCTAATGACCATTAAAAATTCTTTGATTAAAAATTTGATGCAACTAAAGAACTAATGACCATTAAAAATTCACAAAGTTTCAATCTTTCACCTAAATTCTTATGTAAAAAGGTTAAATTGAAGATTAGTTCTAAATCTGATGCAACTAAAGAACTACCCAACACTCAAAATAAAAATAAAGCGAAGAGATTTTCCAATCATTTAAACCCATAAAAGAACATTAAAAAATTAACGGGCAATCATACAAACATTAGAATCAAACTAAGAAATACGGGAGAATTGCAGTTAAAAACGCTTAAAAATACGAGTAACTATTAATCCGTAGAACATGAAGAAATTGCTAACCTTTATGGATTGTTCTTAAGAAATCGGGATCTGGAGCAAATGTGCAGTGTAGAAGTGCAGATGAGAAGAAGAAGAATAGGCTTGGTAGATTTTTAATCGAATCAAAGTGTGTTCAAACATAAAAAAAATAAATAAATAAAAAAAGAGAGAAAGAGAGAGATGAAGGGAAGTAGAAATATGTAGGGCTTAGTCAAAATTATGTGGTGAGGTATGAAATCAGATGAATGAAGAGTTTACTAGTCCAGGTAATTGAAATTATGGGGGACAATGCATTAATTAAATGTTGGGTGAGTGTTTTTTTGTTTTAATCTCAGCCATCCAATAAATTAGATCTAATGGCTGATATTGGACTCAAGGACTCAACACTAAGGGGTGGACTCATTTGATCCTAATTCTATATATATATACATATATATCCTAATTCTATATATATATATATATATATATATATATATATATATATATATATAGAATTAATGTATATTGTTGGTTTGTATTTACTACCATTGAACATATATAAACTATAGTTTTTACGAGTTTAATTTTATGCAGAATGTCAAATTAATTTGGGGAATTAGTGTTTTGGGGGAATTAGGGTTTATAATCAATTTCAAAATTGCAAAACAATTGGGGTTTACAGGCTAATTGCATTACTATATGAATTTGATTTATATCTATGAAATTGGTGTAATCTCTCTTTCCTTTTACTTCCCTACACATTTTGATTGAATATTAGTGTATTGCTGGGGTTTTAGTCAAAATATTTGATTTTGTAATGCATCTGTTTGATTTGCTGGGTTTTAGTGGAAAGAAATGTATGTACAATATATTCAAAATGTACCTATGGCTCTTCCGAAATGTACGTAGTCAAAAGATTTGATTTTGTAACGCATCCCGACGTTCCGTTCATGCATTCTAATTACTGACCAATGTCCTGCGTATTCCTTTTGTGTATTTCTTCTCTTATTGCTTCGTATACACTGCTTCTCTTCTTCCTTCGTATATGATGCTTCTCTTATTTGCAATTTATTCATTTGCATTCATCTCGACGTTATTTTGTTGTGTTGTTTATGTTTGTTGTTGCTGAACAGACAAAAGAAATAAATTACTAGACTTGTTTCTTGCAACTTTTTTCATCTGGGTTTCTGTTAAACTAGATTAGTACAGTTTCTGTTTCATGGGTAGAATTTTGCTGTATTATGTATTTGTTGCTCTCTGACAATACGACAAAGTAAATGGTCTCATGATTATTTTCATTAAAAGTGGTAACATTTATTTCATATTTTGATACATTTATGAATATCAGAACGAATCATGCTGGAGTGCAACGAGTTATGTGATAATCAAACAATGCCGGGTGCCGAAGGTGATGCTATAGAAGAAGATATATTATTAATTACTAATAGTACTGGAATTACTTCTTCAACAGTTATAGAAGAAGATATATTATTAATTACTAATAGTCCAGACCAATTATTAGTCAATAATGTGACAGGTAATATAATTTCATTATTGATTGCATTTTGCTAGTATGACGAAGATTATAGCGTATAAAGTAATTATT
The DNA here is from genome assembly GCA_029255685.2 of Silene conica. Taxonomy (NCBI): domain Eukaryota; kingdom Viridiplantae; phylum Streptophyta; class Magnoliopsida; order Caryophyllales; family Caryophyllaceae; genus Silene; species Silene conica. The sequence continues at coordinate 43,571,874 of CM055318.2, read as the reverse complement.
TTTAATTTGTTTTTTCAGGTCCTGAAAGCCTGGAAGTTGTTGTTCGCGACGGAGTGCCTCATTGTTCAGAAAATCTTAAACCATATGTTGGGAAGAAATTTGAGAACTTGGAGCAGGGTTTGAAATTCTACGAAGAGTATGCCAAAGCTTGTGGTTTTGTTATGAGATTGGGTTCAAACAAAGTGGCCAATGGAGTTATTACACATAAGCGTTGTGTGTGTAACAAGCAAGGTGATAGCAATCATAAAGGGAAAAAAAGAAGGAGGGTATTAACAAGAATTGGGTGTACTGCAAGAATTAATTTTAAAAGGCTTCCATCTGGTGAGTATGAGGTGTATGGCTTTATTGAGGCTCACTCACATGTAATGGTAACTCCAACCACAATGCAGCATCTAAAATCATGTAGGGAGCTCAACCTTGTGCATAAGAAAATGATAATGGATAACTCCCGTGTTAACCAGGGGCCTGTCAAGACATTTCGGATGTTCAAAGAGTATGTTAGGGGGTACAAAAATGTAGGGGCGTCTTTAGAAGATTTTAAGAATTTTTCAAGGGATGTAAAGAAATTTATCAAAGAGTATGATGCGGAAATGCTGATAGAGGGCTTTATGCAAAAAAGAGCTAGGTGTCCTTCATTTTATTTTGACTTTGATGTTGATGATAATAAAAGACTCACTAAGGTTTTTTGGGCTGATCCGATTGGGATTAAGAACTATGCTCTTTTTGGTGATTCTGTCTGTTTTGACACCACATTTGATTTTAATGAATATCGTATGGTGTTTTGTCCTTTCACTGGAATTGACAACCATAAAAGATGTGTCACTTTTGGGGCAGGTTTGATAATGAAAGAGAATGAAGAGTCTTTTACCTGGCTTTTTGAATGTTTTATGAAGGCAATGGGTTATTGTTATCCGGTTACACTAATTACCGACCAATGTCTAGGCATCAAAGCCGGGGTAAAAAATGTGTTTGCAGGAAAAACACAACACAGATTCTGTATGTGGCATATCATGAAAAAATTGCCTGACAAGATTGGTTCAACTATTTACCAAGACACGGATTTTCTGAAAGAAATATGTTCTATAGTTTGGAATGAGGATATTGAGTCAACTGAATTTGAGTCGAGTTGGTTGACAATCATTGAAAACCATGATTTGTTTGCAAATGTGTGGCTGACATCCATGTTTATGGACCGCAAAACATGGATTCCTGCATATTTTCGGGACACTTATATGGGTGGGATTATGCGGACAACTTCGAGGTCGGAATCTGAGAATAGTTTCTTTGGCAACTTTACAAACCCTAACCTATCACTTGTTGAGTTTTGGATGCGATTCCAGTCTGCAATGGATGCTCAGCGCTGGAAGCATTCTAAGTTAACTGCTGATTCTAAAAACTCGTCTCCTGTCGTGTCGACTCCTCTTTCTATGGAAAAGAAGTGTGCTGAATTTTACACACCAACCATGTTTTATGAATTTCAAGAAGAGTTGAAAGCTGCTTGTTACTCTTGTAATGAAGACAACAAAGGCACAAAAGAAAATAACTTGGAGTGTGTATTTGTAATGGATCGTGAGAGAAAGAAAGTCTATGTTGTTGATTTTACTGGGGAGACTTGTGTGTGTTCATGCAAGAGGTTTCAGAGACTTGGGGTACTTTGTAGACATTGTATATGGGTGTTGCATAACAAAGGATTTGATGAAATACCTTGTGAATATCTATTGGGCAGGTGGAGTAAGTGTGCAACATTTCGTCCTATCTTTAATGTTGTTGGGACGTCTTTAGAAGCTGATTGTGCGTCAATTGACACAAGACAAAACAATATAAGTGAGTTATGGTCAGAGGTATTCACTTCAGTGTCACTTGTGGAGGATGATGAGGAGAAGGAAAAAGAGTTATTCGAATTGCTTAAGAGTTTCAATGAGAAGTTGATTATTTCAAGCGGTGGCGGGAAGTCAAAGAGCAAGAAAGCTCAAATCGAGACACTTCTTGGCGCTAAAATACCTACTGAAGCTCATATTCTACCTCCGAACCAAGCAAAAAATAAGGGATCGGGACGAAGGATGACTTCTGAAAAAGAAAAGGCAATGGAGGAGCATGCTAAGCCGTTAAGGAAATGTCGTGCTTGTGGAGAAATGGCACACCATGATAGTAGAAATTGTCCAAGTCGACTTTGTGATAAGTAATCTCACTAAATGGTAAGTCTTTTTCTAGTCGTTATTTTCCTGATCTTAATCGCCAGTAGCTTAAGAACTTTGAAGCTACTGCATTTTCATATTTTTTGTTCTCTTCATGTGTCTTTTCTCTGTTCTGATGTTGATGCTTTAATTTTTCTGTTTGATTTTTGTCAGATGCTTATGATCCTCTCGATCCCTATGGAAATATTAATATCAAAGTGGGATATCACAAGCTGGACTAGTGACGGTTATGTTGTAAGTACCTTTTTCCTTCAGTGGTCTATCGATGTATACATCCTGAGAATGTAATACTGCATTGGTTTACTAAGTTGAATTCTTGGTAATGATAATTCAGATTTACACGAGACTATGCACTGTCTGGATGGATACGTATTATGTTTTTTTCCTTAACTGTTATTTTACTGTTTGTTGGGATACCAGGCGACAGTAACTATCTTCAATTTTCAAAAATAGTGTAAAAATTTTCGGCTTATACGGCTTTCATAAAGTTTTGAGACTGTCCGTTTGATGTTTGTTTGTCAGTGTATTTGCTTGGGCTGAAGATGCTGGAAGGCCATTAGAGCTGGGTTTGATGTTGCAGAATGTCGGCGGTGCGCTGTTCTTGGATTGCAGTGTTTACATTACCATTGTCATCTTGGATTGTAGAATTTTGTAACCTGAAGCGTGAGAATATGGGGTGAATTACGATTTGGGATAGTAGTTTTGTTTTAGCTTAAGGCATACATCTCAATGTCGAACAGGTACCGTTTGTTACAACTAGCAATCTTCAGAAACAAATTTGTGAATGTAGTTAAACCAGATTTCCAATATGTATGGTGTTCTACTGACTGTTCTTAGTAAAGGTATCCAAAGATTGCCTTATTGAACATTTTTTCTCTTAGTCGGAATATAGAAGAGTGTTCCGTGGAGTTTAATAAGAAGCCTTTTCTTTATATGCTATCACCAGGAGCAAATACAAGGGGGTTTAACATGATTAGTGAGCAACTGGTGAGAGAGAACCAATTCCCGGATAAATAAAAAACAACCAATTCCCGGATAAAAAAACAACCAATTCCCGGATAAATCCATCTTCAAATTAAAACATTAAAAAAAATCTCATTTACATAAATTGGACAAGATTTTTGCCTAAATATAGACATTGTGATTTTTTCTTATCCATGTTATTTACTCAGTTTTAAATTTCAGACGGATACCCTTGTCTAACTATCGTACGGAGGAGACGTACCTACTATACGTTCAGAACGTACCTACTATCTTTTCGAAATATACCAAGTACCGAAAGACGTAACTAGTTCATAAAATCTCTCCTAAATGAGGACGAGACGGGTTTTGGGTTGGATAAGGCGGCCCTCTACCGCAGAGTCGCTTAACCCAACCCAAAAACCCTTAGCCTTACTGTTGGGAATGGGGTATACGCAGGAGACGTACCTACTATACGTTCAGAATGTACCTACTACCTTTTGGAAATGTACCTAGTACCAAAACACGTAACTAGTTCATAAAATCTCTCCTAAATGAGGACGAGACGGGTTTTGGGTTGGATAAGGCGGCCCTCTACCGCAGAGAATAAGAATAAGTTGCTTGAAGATGCCTTTCCTCTTAATGATCGATATAAAAGTTATGATACTAATTAATTGATGAACATTGGAATAATAGTCGATAAACAAATGATAATACTAATTAATCGGCGAAGATTACATGATATCAAGATACAAAATTCCATTACAATAAATTTATATCTTCGATCAAACTACATTTATATATACTACTAATACATGATCATAATTTGTTAGTTAATGTCTATTAACTACCTCAATACATTACATTCCGTTTGATACAGGCTGAAAAACCATCTTTCAGCCCATAAAAAAGGCCCACTAAAAGCCCAATTTAATAAGGATAATGCATCCTGCCACCCATGAACCCTTAGCCCATTCTAGAAGAAGAGCAAGGCTTATCAACCACCACCTTCAAGGCCCTCCTACGTAAGATTTTCGCCTAAATATAGACATTGTGATTTTTTCTTATCCATGTTATTTACTCAGTTTTAAATTTCAGACCGATACTCTCGTCTAACTGTCGTACGGAGGAGACGTACCTACTATACGTTCAGAATATACCTACTACCTTTTCGAAATGTACCTAGTACCAAAAGACGTAACTAGTTCATAAAATCTCTCCTAAATGAGGACGAGACGGGTTTTGGGTTGGATAAGGCGGCCCTCTACCGCATAGTCGCTTAACCCAACCCAAAACCCTTACCCTTACTGTTGGGAAGAGGGTATACGGAGGAGACGTACCTACTATACGTTCAGAATGTACCTACTACCTTTTCGAAATGTACCTAGTACCAAAAGACGTAACTAGTTCATAAAATCTCTCCTAAATGAGGACGAGACGGGTTTTGGGTTGGATAAGGCGGCCCTCTACCGCATAGTCGCTTAACCCAACCCAAAAACCCTTACCCTTACTGTTGGGAAGGGGGTATACGGAGGAGACGTACCTACTATACGTTTAGAATGTACCTACTACCTTTTCGAAATGTACCTAGTACCAAAACTCGTAACTAGTTCAAAAAATCTCTCCTAAATGAGGACGAGACGGGTTTTGGGTTGGATAAGGCGGCCCTCTACCGCATAGTCGCTTAACCCAACCCAAAAACCCTTACCCTTACTGTTGGGAAGGGGGTATATGGAGGAGACGTACCTACTATACGTTCAGAATGTACCTACTACCTTTTCCAAATGTACCTAGTACCAAAACTCGTAACTAGTTCAAAAAATCTCTCCTAAATGAGGACGAGACGGGTTTTGGGTTGGATAAGGCGGCCCTCTACCGCATAGTCGCTTAACCCAACCCAAAAACCCTTACCCTTACTGTTGGGAAGGGGGTATACGGAGGAGACGTACCTACTATACGTTCAGAATGTACCTACTACCTTTTCGAAATGTACCTAGTACCAAAACACGTAAATTTTGCTCTAATAATTCTGTCTTGGTCATAGCGTCAGGTTTGAATATTACCCCGTCAAAATATGAGTCCAGTGTGATATATGTTGCTTCTCATATTCTCCAGACTTGAATTAAACAACAAATTCACACTAGCTCAATAAAACCTTACAATGTTGTTGAACAAAAAGAATAAAACATCCTGTGCTAAGAATAAACAAAAAGTTCTCTGTCAGTATATGAAATAAATATATAAGTTTCCTGTGCTAAGAAATTCTTCAATTCTTCCATCCAATTCTTCAATTCTTCCATCCAATTCTTCAATTCTCCCATCCAATTCTTCAGTATATGAAATAAATATACAAGTTTCTTGTGTCTGCACAGAACTTTCAAAAATGAGATAACAGTAAAAGCATGATATTAAATGGCCCGTACCAGTTGCATCATCCTAAGTCCTAACAATCACAAATCATGGGTGCGCACAGTAACGTGGCGGCACATCTTATGTCGAGCCTTTACTTGCCTTTTATAAGCCAATGGGCCAAGTACTGGCAAGTATCGGCCGTATTTGTCAAATACGGGCCAGATATCAGCTATCTGTTAAATCTGTGAATCGGAAAATTACGTATGAAACGTTGAACATTCTTTAGGGAACGGCTGATACGCTGTGCAATGGCCAATAGTTCATCCCAAGAGTGAAAAAAAAGACATGGACATAAAATCATGGGAGATGGAAAGCAAACCGCATTCAGAGGCCCAGAACAAACAAGCAAGCAGAATTTTCAGTAGCAAAATTTAACATTAAAAAAAATGCACCGATTTTCGCAACATCCTCTACTGTTTTGCAAGAGACAAAATAAACAACAAGAGAGAAAAAACTCGCCTCTTCATGTTCTTGTGCCTCAATGCAACTTGATCTTGGCATGATTTGTTTATCTCATGTAAAGAGCTGCATAAAAAATCAAATGCTAAGAAAAAGCTATAATTTGGGTGACATTATGTTCTGGAAATAAGTCAATTAGACTATTAAATATACACTTATCAAAATATTACCTTTCTTGTATTCTTGTCCCATTTTAAAAGTTCAAGCATAATATACTCTCGATAAGCATCCATATTCTGAAAAAAACATCACAACACCAAAACAAGCACGCTTAAATAGGACATTATGTTTCAATGAATGAGTCACTACTGGCTGACATAAAGTTGCGGATCAATATACTCTTACTTAGTACATATACTCTTACCTTGTAGTGTTGCTTGTTTCCCAATAAAGTCTCACCAGTTGTTACAGCTTCTAAAGACTTAATAACAAACATTCCACAGTCATGCCTACAGAGGAATAGAGGATAGTTACAAGAAATAATTAGATGTTACACACAAATAAATTTTGCCATAGAATAACAAATACTGTAGACGGAAACTAACACACTGGATTGCTGAGGGATATCCACATTGACAGTTTTAAACAAGACCATATATTTAAATTGTGTATACCCATTTTCCTTGCCCAAGACATTTGCAACGTTGTACACCTGCCATGATAATTTTGTATTTAAAAATCCAAAGTTGTTTCCAATATCAGGTGAAGAAACTTATGAAATTTCTAAGATGCAGGAAGAAAAAAAACTTACAATGTCTGCCACATATTCATTTCGCTCTATAAGTGGTTTCCCCTTTCGTGGCTTAAGGGAATCTAATATATAATGTTCCTTTTTGTTCAGATCAGACAGTAAGGCAAACCAATGATTATCCTTCTTAATTGTCCAAAACACCTGCAACATCAATTAAAAGGATGTGTCATAACATTTGAAATTGAATTCATACAATTTATCTTTCCAATGCGGGTCTATCAGTTTATGTGTAGTGAGAAAATGACGCAAAATTTATAACTAGTAATCAGATTACCTTATCAATAGTGCTTGCATTCTCAGGCATATAGTTCATCTTAAGATAAGGGCAAATAATGCGATTGTTATTTGTTGAATCAACCCTAACATCCTGCCATTTTTTGTGAAAAAGCCATGTTTGCAACTAAATATTGATAAATAAATTAAATATGTAAGAAATTTGTAAGACCCTCTGATTTATCACCTTCACTGCTACGGGCAAGTAAAGAATATTCGGCTTATCCAATGTCCACATCACTCCAACCGCATCAATAACCTAAAAAATATATATAAGTTTGAAAATGTATAGGTTACACAAAATGAAAGAATGTCTAGTATACAACTATGAACAAATTTGTGTGGAGTCCTTACAGTGTCTATTAACCATCTGCGCTTTTTGAAAGTTCTTAATTCTTCTCGGTTGACTTTGATCCACTTTGTGTCAACTAGAACCTCATACAAGTATCTGAAAGAGACAAGTTAAAGTTCCATGTCAGTATACGTAGAAAATTGTAGGTGTTAATAAAAATCAGTAGTAAAAAGATGTCAGTAAATTGAGATTTTACGGTAAAGTTCTGCGGTTGTTGAAAACCAGCTCCAATAGCTCATCGTCAGTGTATGGAAATGGAGGTGGTGGTATTTTCAAATTTTGCTTGCTGAAACGCAAAATTGATAACATGAGCATCAAATGAAAAAAATATGTACAACTTTCAAGTACAAAATTTATTATATGTATTATTACCCGACACGTGGACAGAGAGCATGAGCATCATATAAAATTTTGTCTTTGAAGCGATTTTCAGTGAAAGTTACTATTTGGTAACAGACCCTTGCACCGAAAATTTTGAGCTGCTGCTTCTACAAAATACAAGAGAACATCCAACCATTTTGGTAGTAAAAACACTTTATCTACTGTTAAACTTAATATAATACTTTTTGGTAATGAACTTACATTATGTAGATCACTCGAATTATCTTTTTTATCGCCTTTATAGGTCTCTAACAAGCGCAATTGGTAAATCCCAGTATCAGCTTCATCACCAATAACTGATTTAGGAACTTCCTCAAGTGATTGCCCAAATACATTCTGGACAGCAGGCATTTTCTTTTTCAAGGCCGTAGACACAAATTTTCTCTACAAAAAAGATCACACAAATCCCCTTCCCTTTCACCTCACATGTTTTCTCTCCAATCCCCTTCCCTTTCACCTCACATGTTTTCTCTCCAATCCCCTTCCCTTTTTCATCATTTGTTTTATCTCCTTGGCTCAATGCTTCTGCCATAGATACCATCTGCCGCACAACATTACATTCGGGCCTCTCTGTTTTAGCCTCAGCCAAGACTTTGAAAAATGTTTCATAAGCTATAGCAAATCCATTTGCAGCATCCACCAACTTTTTAACAATAAGGCAGCCCTTCTTTCCTTGATCAAAGACCCCCGCGGTGTGCATGGGTTCCTGCCCAGAAAGTCCAGGAGGTATGTGTATCGGCTCTTCATCAATATTAGACAGTAGTACAAGACGGGGTTGAACAACCCCCTTCCCAAACCCTACCTTAAGCTCCTCTTTCATCCTCTTTGAAATAGCTGTTCTTGACCATGAAGCCAATGTAGGGAACACTCTTGGAACTTGTTCATATTTGAATCTAACTCGGTCGAAATAAATAAAAACTAAAAGCATTATTGGACCCCCAAAGTTAGCTGTGTCAGAACCACTTTTTTTCCAAGAATCTACCGCTTTAACTAATTGCTTTAGTGTAAATCCACACCAATTCAACGATGAAACACAAGCAACATCCCCCAGAACCTTCAAAATCCGAAGACTAGCTGTAGTCCCTTTGACACCCATCAAAAAAGTTGAGACTATAAAAACTGCAAAGTTCCGTTTAAAGTCATCCCCCCCTTCTTGTTGTGTAATCATCAAATCATATACTTCTTGTGTCTTAACTTGTCTGTGATTATCACTAAACTGCTTCAACCAATTACTTTTCAACTCCAAAAAATCTTCATTTTGGTCATATAAAGTGGCTATTTCTATTTCCGTGGGACCCTTGGGGATACCAGTAGATAGGTAAACATCATCCTCGGTTATCAGAAGTTTTTCATCCATAAGAGATAGTGAACAGGTATTAAATGTGGAAACTAACCAGAAAGCCAAAAAGCCAGGAACCATGTCAGTTTGAAGCATTAGCAAGCCCCCAAAACCTATTGACTGTATATCTGCCTTTTGTTGATCACTCATATGTTGTTTGATGAATGTTAACAACAACTTTGGTGACATTCTTGTTCTCAAAAAGGTAGAGGTCGCAACTTCACTTGTACTTGCACCAAGACCTTTTACCATTAGTTCCTTCGTATCTGTTCATATATAAAAAGCACATATTATGTTAAAAACCAAGAGTAGCAGCAAAAGAAGATATATATTAATGCATTCTAAGAGATATACTAATGCATTCTAGCTGGCAGAGAAAGTGACCTTGAGCTAGAACAATAGTGGAATCATTGCCTCTTTTTCTTTTCCTAGAAGGAGAGCCCTTTATCGTCTTGCATGGACTTGGAATATCAGCTGTCGCCTTTAGTTTCTTCATATATGTTCATATATAATAGTAGTTTAGTGACTCCAAAAAATATACTTGAGGCTAAAGCTGTTGACATAATATCTGTTCATCTGCTCGTATCCAATTGGAAAAGGGTCTGTCTGCCCTTAATTATTACTTATATTATAGACGAGATTACTTGCTTTAATTTATTGTTGACAGAATATCAGCTAAAATAAAAAAATTCCAGCAGCACAGTGACTAAATCACTTGGTAGGCAATGCAAAAGTTTCACAAAAAGGTACCAAAGTTGACAGTGCAATGCTTTTTCACATTTAAGTAGTACATATATAATGAATCACCATTCTTATATTATATCTGTGCAGCACTGCAGCTACATCCATAGGCATAAAGCGATGAGAAGCTCAAGTACATTCAGTTACTAGTTGGAAGGGGGTATACGGAGGAGACGTACCTACTATACATTTAAAATGTACCTACTATACATTTAAAATGTACCTACCAATACAATTAAGAAAATTAACCTAGCTAGGATCAAGCAGCACCAAATATTAAATACAACTTCTCATAATACAACAGTAACAACATTACTACTTCTAATATGATTGAATGACAGCTTTAATATGATTACTACTTCTAATATGATTCATATTAAAGCTGGTGTAAAACAAACCACCCTGAACATTATTCAGACACTTCCATAATCCATCAATCAAAGTAAACAGTAAACTCGGCTCGAATAGCAGGAAGGGACAGGAACAATAACATAACAATCACAGAAATGCCACAAAAATGAGATTATCAAGTTAATTTGTATCCACAGAAGGGTGGGAGGAATAATCATGAGTGTACATGGCGCCAGACAAGCTACAACAATCAAAAGTGGTTTGTCTAAAAAATGGCAGGGTACATACTACCCGCGGCCGCTCCTAATCCAAGACCACCACAATACTAAAAAATTACCCTAGTCCCTAGTGCCTCAAGGACTCGTGCCTACGGCAGGAACTAAAGGGTCCAGTATACACAACCTTATCATGGCTTGGAACGACAACACACAAGCTATTTCTGTATCACTAAATTACGTCGATAATTACATCAATAAGCACTTCCAGTTGGCTGAGTCATTTTTCTTTATTTAATCATATTCCTTATTGGATGAGCCTAATTGCTCAACTTATTATGAGATTCACTAAAACCCCATTACCTTTGAGCTTAAGTCGAGTAAGGGTTCCAAAGCACTTGGATCAAACTTACGAGCAAAAAGATAACAC